>JAKSZU010000003.1:56061225-57261225 GCA_026018925.1 Tupaia tana
TGGACATTTAATGGTATCTAGTATAGCTTGTATATTATTCTAATTTTTTGGCCTATTTTCTCATTCTTTGTGATGGCTTTTTCTAGGACAGTGATTCTGTCTTCTATATCTGAGACTCGATCTGTATGTTCTAGTCTGCTTTTTAATACTCTCAAGAGAAATTTTGATTTCCTGTATTACAGCCTTCATCTCTAACAGCTGCATTTGATTCTTTTTTATGGTGTGTATTTCTTCTTTCAGATTGTGCAATAACTTCCTCACCTCCAGGAAATCGTTGGCTCTTTTTGTCCTGCATTTTTTGGAGTTCATTGTCTCTCTTCTCTTGTATCTCTGTTAGCTTTGTCACTATGAATATTCTAAATGTTTTATTTGACACTTCTGTGAGTTACACATGAAGATTAAATTAAAAAGTCATTTTAAGCATAAAGAATACCATCACCATACAAAATCAGTTTCTTTCAAATATAAAGCCTCCTACCAACTGCCTGTATGACACCCCCCCCCCCCAACCCAGGGAATTCTGCTCTACATCTGAAATGGCCTCATCACTGTCAATGTATTTCCATATGATGTGTGGTGATTACCAAGTAAGAACTGAAACAGCAGGTCTTCACTGACTCGAAAGTATAGTAATGAGACATTCTTCAGCCATGTTCTAGTCTGGGTTCATGTAAAATAATAAAGGGCCCTACTGGTCATCAGCACCTACAGGAACATCCTTATTGCTTCCAGTTACTAACATTTGCAAGGAGCAAGTAAAATCCAAACAACTTTTACCTAGGACTCAAATAATGTTAGCAAGGTCTTTGGCAGCACCCTAAGATACTAGATAAATCAAAGAGTATTTTTTAAAAGCTCATGTATTATTCATTAAGTTAAAAATTTTATATGACTTGCTTTAGTCTAATGATAATAATTAAATTCAGTCTGAATACTCATGTAGTTCTTCATAGCCCCATACTTTTAAAATCTGATCATTGTATCTTGAGACAAAATAATCTTGAAATCTTTAGTCCATTTAAAATCGTTTTCTTTCCAATAGAATTTAGAAATATCTTTTAAATGCCTCTTTATCTCTTGGGAAAAAAACTCAGTAAAATTTTATCCATGAAGTATAATGCCAGTTGATTAAAAAATTCTCATCTCAATTCTGAACCTCTATTTTTCTGTCCAGTTGTCAGTCCTTTTTTAATTTGCTATGAACAGTACTGTCAGCCTGTTTTGGAAGCTATTCTAATTTAAGATTTCATTATCTCTCTTCTTCAACCTCTAAATGGCCTGTCACTTGTTATACCCATCATAAAAGCTAGCCAAGTACACTTCTGATTTCCAGCTATCAATTTATAAAGGCACTGAATTGTACATAGGTCCTTTCTCATGCCTTCTCCCATGTTCTTTTTTACATTTTTTTTTTTAACAACAAAGGAATAGTGAATTTTCACTTGTACTGACATAATACAGTAAGAAAAATATATAGCATAACTGGACATTTTACAAACCACTCACACTCTTGTTCAATAACAGAAAAAATAATCATGGAAAAAGTCATTTATTATAGTGCACATAACAAACTGTAAAAATGCATACACATTAAGGAAACTTAGTAAAATATGTTATATAATAGATGAGCTCCCTTAAAGAAGGGCACTGAGAAATGAATTATCAGCTCTGAGAAGCACTTATGTAAAGATATATGATATTGCTTTTGACTTCCATGTGTACTAGGCAGAGGGGTGGGATTTAAATGATGTAAATATTGGTGTTATCCTTATCAGATGATAAGAAATCAATGACAAGATTAACTACACATGGTCACAGATTCTTTCAAAAATTTTCTAAATGCTCTGGACTCATTTAATGTCCTTCACATGGGTCTCCTAAGAATGGCAGAATTTCCATGGACTGTTCCTAACATATTTGGTCAAATGAACAAGAATAAGAGAACGATGCAACATTCTATGCCCTAATTTTGGCCATCTTAGTAGCATCTACTAAGGTGTGTAGGATTTCACATTTCTCCTGTAGTACCTATATGTGCTTCTGGAGAGGCAAATCTAAAATGCCACCCAGGGCTACAGAAGAAACTAAGTTTTCCCATGTCTGCGGCACCAAAGAAACTCTAGAAAAGAGCCCAGCAAGATTCTTGTAGTAAAACTCACATCTCTCCCCAAGTAGTCAGCTTAATATATCCCCACCACTGCCCCAGCCATGCACTAAGCCCCCCTTTCTCCTCTGTGTGTCTGCATGGTGAGCTCACAGTTCACATAGCAGCTAGAAAAATCCCAGCCCCCTTTTGCCCTTTCCATTAGTTCATATCTAGGATAGGGGAAAAGAGGAGTTAATAATAATTCAAATTTGGAAATCTGACTGTTACATGAGAATAGGCATTTTCATTTCTGGATAAAGGGGGGATTTTTTGTTTGTTTATTTGTTTTTTTGTGTTCTTTTACTTTTGTTGTTGGTTTTTTTTTTTTTTTTTTTTTTTTTTTCCTTTAATGATTTGAAGTGACCCAGGCCATCTTATTATTTTAGGATTACCAGGAATGTTGTCTTTAACTAAGATCACTCATTGAAAAAGTTTAGGCATCTAACAAAATAAGGATAGCCTTTCATAACAAAACACATTACAGCAGTACAAAGTAATATACATACAAAACAAAATGAGTTTTAAATTTTATAAAAATATTGTTCCCATGTCTTTATAAGGTAAAATGATCTGGATTAAGCAATTATGTGAATTAACTGAAATGTATATCTTTGGGATGATAACATTACATGGTGTATGTATATACATATATGTGTGTGTGTGTGTATGTGTATATATATACATATATATATATGGGAAAATAATTGTTTATTTCTAACATAATTTTTCTAAACATTTAGAACTTAATGTTGGGGCCATCCGATGGCATAGTAGTTACGTTCCTGGACTTGCACATGGTCTACTGTGGTTCAAGTCCTGAAAGCAGTGGCTTGAGAAACATGCCGGATGCATATGCATGCATTCCCAAGACCCCAGGAAAAGAATGGAGGAAAAGGAACTGTGTTGTGGCCATTCTCATGGAGGGTGATTTCCTACTTTCCTCTCACTGTCTCTCTGGTGAGCACATGCACCTTAAGGCAAAAACCTCTAATTAACAACAACAACAAAAAAGTTAATATGTATTAGGAATCTCCAAAGAGATGAGATATAAAAAGTAATATTTCCAAAATTTATGTGATCAGAAAACCACTACTCTACTTAAAAATCTTGATAATGGTCCAGCTGACATAGTGTGTACTAGTTGATGCTGTTACTTAACAGGATGAGAGCATGTGGGAGACCTGGGTTTCATTCCAGCCCACACTAAAAGCTGGGAGCAATAGCACACACCTATGGTCCCAGTTAGTTAAGGAACTGAGGGTAGGAGGATCATAACATAGTGAGCCTTGTCTTAAAAAGAAAAGGGACCAGTAGTTAGAATAATGGTTATGTTGCTGAACTCCCATGTAGCCGACCACGGTTCAAGTACCAGGCCTGGTGGCTTAAACTCACGCCGGGAGCATGTGCGTGCGTGCCCAAGATCCCTCGAGGAGAATGGAGGAGAAGGGATTGTGGCGTGGCCATCCCCTCTAGGGGGTGATTTCTTGCTTTCTATCTCTGTCTCTCTCTGTCTTTATGGTGAGCGCACGCGCCCTATAGAAAAAAGCTCTCCAAAATAAAGGAAAAGAAGGATACGAAGAAAAGAAATCTCTATTTGATTTTATTAACCTACATCGCAATTAAAAAATGTGGCATGTGCATGGGGCCAGCAGGTGGCATGGTGGTTGAGGTGGCTGGACTTCCACATGGCTGACCATAGTTTGAGTCCCGAACTTGACAGCTTGCTTTCTCACTTTCTTTGTCTCTCTGTCTCTCTCTACAACTTCACAAATAAAATAAAATAATGACAATGAATAAAATAAAATAATTGTTAAAAAAATGTAGCATGTTCTAATGACTAGTTGTCAATACATGGTACATGATATTGAAGATGAACTTGTATAGATGTCTACATAAAAGAACTTGGGCATCTATCTTGAATGCTAATTTACACATTATTTTCAATGAGATCTAGGTTTTCTTTTAAAAATTTTCTAATTATTATTATGGATTAAAATATTCTTTGCAAAATAAAGCATAAAACACTAACTTAACTTTATAGGTTGTTTTCTATTTTTTAAAATCTGAGTTTAAGCATTTCTGTGTAATAAATTTGTCTTAGTTTGCTCAGTTTGCCAAGACAAAATACCATGGACTTGATAGCATAAACAAATAAATTGATTTTCTCATAGTTCTAAAGACTAGAAAATTCTAGATCAGGATGCCAGCCGACAGACATTCTGTTAATGATTCCCTTCCTTACTTGTAAATGCCCACCTTCTAGCTGTGTCCATGCATACCTGAGCATGCAGCAAGAGAAGGACCCCTCTCTTCTTATAAAAACAATAAGTCGGTTAGATAAGGGGCTCACCCTTTAGCCTTAATTTAATCCTAATCATTTCTAATACCATCACGTTGGGAATTATAACTTTAACATACAAAATAGGAGAGGGACACAATTCAGTCCATAGCAATTTGTAAAATCTATAAAACTGTTATATCTCATTGATATATTATTGTATAATCCTAAATGAATTAAAGGATCATTATCTATAGGATCAGAATACTATCATATCTTTAGCATGTGAGTTTGTAGGTAGTCAATATTTTCCTATCTGGAAAAAAACACTGTATTGCTACCATGAACAGGCATGTATAATACAAACATTGCTAGAAAAAGACCAAGAAAGTAATTTTGACTTTACTTGAGAAGTCAGATTGACTCTCTCTGTCTCAGATTTATTAAATATGATCAAATTACCCTAGCCTAAAATTTACATTTTGTACCTCAGGCTTGTCCTCAATGTCTTTTACGATGTGCTTACTATTTCACTGCTCTTTTACTAATGATGAACAGTACTAATTATGGGAGCTAATCCCTTTATTACAATAGATGATCACTTTGCTACAAAATCGATTGTACTTCTTGAGAATGTCCTTAGCGCTTAATCAGATTTCTGGGTGAAGCACTCAGAATCAAGGCTTTATCATTTAAACACCATTTTAAAAGAAGAAATGCTACTTTGCTACTTTAGAACCATGAACTATTTTACAATACTTCCAGTTTTTTAAACACATCCACAGTTTTAGTCATTCAACACATAACTACAAAGGCAGTCTCCAACGATTCTGCCACCAGGATACAGAAACATGGAAGACAATCTCTCTAAAGGGAGAGGTTACTCAGGTGGGGGTTGGTCTCAGGATGATCAAAGCACATCGCAGCCACCATTTACCCTATTTCTATCATTAGGCAACACTAAATGAAACCATCACACAATAGATTTCACTGCCCAAGAGAATTCAATACTGCCCCTGATCCTACAGAAGGCGGAGCCTAGGTGGCAACACAAGCAATAGGCAGTGGTAGCAAACACAGAGGAAGCCTGGCTGGCCCTCTGCCCAACCCCTGCTGTGCAGGGGAAGTGGAGGGGAACAGGTCTTAGACCAACACCAGTTTGTGGCCCTGTTCCAAACAGGGCCTGTGGCCCAAGGGTTGGGGATCTCTGTTACATAGCATGAACGATGCACCCTCCAGAACTGAAGAAACTTCTTTTTAGGTAAACTGTATGGCCTGTGGGTGGTAGTTAAGATGACTATATCTCACATTGCTGACTGAGTAGTTTGAGGCCCAGATCTGGTGGCTTGAGAAACACGCTGGGCAACTGTGCCTGCATGCCCAAAATTCTGAAAGGAGAAGTAGAGGAAAAGACATTGTGGCATGGCCATCCCTGACTCTACACACACACACATTGGCAAGTGCTTTCTCACTTTCCCTTCTCTTTCAATCTCTTTCTGGTGAGCATATGTACCCTCTGGCAAAGTTTAAAATAAATAAATAAATAAATAAAACACGTAAGAATGCACTACCACTGAAAATGCTTTTAATGATTGTAAATTGATCCCAATCCATGTTTTCTATAAATACCAACACAGAAAACAATTCCTTTGAAAAATACCAAGGAGTTGAGAGTGGTGAGGATTTTTCAGCTTTCCTTCATTAATGGCTGCATCAGAAAATCTCATCTTGAAAAGGACACTCATATTAGTTGTTTTCAAGATACCTCATGAAATTTAGGTGACATCATGTCAGACTAATCAGCAATTTTAACAAGAATGAGTCTTCATCCTGCAAAGCTTAGATCTATTGTTTAGGTCTCGTTAGATTTCAAATATGTTGATGGTAAAATTACCAAATGCATTATTTTATTGGAACTATTTAAATTTTGGTCTAAAATTTTAATTTGATATGGTTTAGCTTGGAATAACATGCTAATATTTCGAATTACCGAAGAATTGTTCCTTATAATCCTCTTATCTTTACTATTTTGGGATTTAAACACAGGAGGACAGAAGAATTTCCTATTTGAAAGATTCCAGCCATTACTTAACACGTGTAATCCTTACTATAATTCAATTAGGTATAATGGTACCTCTCATTTAATGACTCAGTCCCATTTCTATGACTAGTTCACTAAGCAAACAGGTGGACAAGTGAGAAACTTAAGGCAGATACCTTGTGGTGTTCATGGCACCACAGGGTATGAATCTTTCAAAAGACATCATGTGACACTGTATTAGAATAATGTAATTATATCCATGCAAAAAACCTACATTAGATAAGTGTCAGAATGAGACAGCGCACATCAAAACACAATAATATAAACTCAGTGTAACTTTTTATTTATTTTGAATACCACTATGGGTGTACAGTAACGTATAAGTTTTTAAATGAAATACGTAGTTTTGCATGATTGCAAATGCATCATATAGTGAATACTCACTGACTATGGGAATAAGACAAATGGAAAAATGGCATTTCCTGCACTGGAGGACCGGTTTGAGGTCAGAGCGGTCCTTACATAGATAGGTCATTAAAGGAGGAGTGGCTGTATTCACTTCCAATACAGGTAAAGAAGCCAAACTTGTAACTTACTGTTAGAGTCAGAATTTGTATCCAATGTCTCTTAGGCTCCATAGTCTTGTCCATGTATCATTGCTGAGCCTTGACAAAGTGAGTGCTTATTTCATTTTTAACCCAGGATTATTAACCATGATTGGAATTTTAGCATTTGGCAGCTCAGACTTTTATTTTTCTTTTTTTTTTTTCTTTTTTTTTTTTCTTTTTTTTTTTTTTTTTTTTTTTGAGAGGTTTTTTGCTATAGGGCGTGTGCGCTCGCCAGACAGACAGAGAGAGACAGAGAGATAGAAAGCAGGAAATCACCCCCCAGGGGGGATGGCCACGCCGCAATCCCTTCTCCTCCATTCTCCTCTCGGGATCTTGGGCACGCACGCACACGCGCCCGGCGTGAGTTTAAGCCGCCGGGTCCGGGACTCGAACCGCGGTCGACTACGTGGGAGTCCAGCGACACAGCCATTACGCTAACTGCTGGTCCCCAGACTTTTATTTTTGTATTGATATAAAATGATTAGAATTATTAGATATAAATAAGCTTCAAAATGACAAATCACTAAAACAGTCTATCTTATTATCAATTACCATATTAATCACTTGATCACTTAATATATTGATGAGCTTGGAATCAATAGATTAATAATGTGAAATTAGTGGCAATATGTGTTCCTTTTGGAAAATACACAGAAATAAACTCAGCACATTGTTTAAATTTCACATGTAATTTTAAAAATCTTTTTAGACTCTATTTCAAGCTTTCATATAAATAAAAACATTGAATTAATTTAAAGTTTTTCATGCACACACTCATAGTTAATCTTTTTAAGTTTTCTAATTATAGTACTATTTAATTGGATGAGTATAGTTTTCAGAAGACTTTTGAATCTGTTATGTAACATTCTTAATATTTCTCACAACTACTATAAGAGTTTTTCTTCTGTTATGGAATCCATAATTGTTAATATGCAGAAAGTAAATCAGTTTAATATCAATCTTTTTTTTCTTGCCTTTTTTTTTTTTGGAGAGGTTTTTGCTATAGGGCACATGCGCTCGCCAGAAAGACAAAGAGAGACAGAGAGACAGAAAGCGAGAAATCACTCCCTGGGGGGATGGCCACACCACAATCCTTTCTCCTCCATTCTCCTCTCGGGATCTTGGGCACGCACGCACACGCGTCCAGCGTGAGTTTAAGCCACCGGGTCCGGGACTCGAACCACAGTCAACTACATGGGAGTCCAGTGACATAGCCATTAGGCTAACTGCCGGTACCTTTAATATCAATCTTGTATACCCTTAAAAATATTTTAATACTGGGACCAGCAGATGGAGTAATGGTTACATCACTGGACTCCCATGTGAGTCAACTGCAGTTCAAGTCCTGGACCTAACAGATTAAGACTCATGCTGGGTGCACGTGTATGCCCAAAATCCCAAGAGGAGAATGGAAGAAAAGATAGTGCGGCATAGGTCATCCCCCCGGAGTGTGACTTAATGCTTTCTGTCTCTCCAACGAGCACAAACATCCTATAGCTATAATATCTCTTAAAAAAATTAATTCTTCAACATTTTTCCAGTTTATTTTAGACATTTTATGTGTTTTTTTTCTGTTTTTATTATTTTTTTTTAAATTTGCTATAGGCAAATAGAAAACTGGATTTCCACTTGTAAAAAGATGAATCTGAACCCCTACCTCTCACCTCTGACAAAAATCAAGTCAAAGTAGATCATAGATCTAAATATAAGACCTCAAACTATAAAATTTCTCCTGGAAAACACTGGGGAAACTCTGAGAGACATTGGAGTAGGGAAAGGCTTCTTAAATAAAACCCCCAAAGCACAGTTGATAATCCCCAAAATAGAGAAGTGGGATTACATCAGACTAAGAAGTTTCTGCATGGCAGAAGATACAGTAATTAATGTGAATCAACAGCCTTCAGAAAGGAAAATATTTGTGTAAACTATGTGTCAGATAAGGGACTGATAACCAGAACTCAAGTAGCTGTTCCAAAAAAGAGGATCAATCCTATTAAAAGATGGGAGAATGGGAACCAGCAGTTAGAGTAATGGCTATGTCGCTGGACTCCCACGTAGTGATCGCGGTTCGCATACCGGACCCGGTGCTTAAAACTCACGCCGGGCACGTGTGTGTGCATGCCCAAGATCCCGAGAGGAGAATGGAGGAGAAGGGACTGCAGCGTGACCATCCCCCCTGGGGGGGTGATTTCTCGCTTTGTCTCTATGTCTCTCTCTGTCTGTCTGGCAAGCGCATGCGCCCTATAGCGAAAACCTCTCCAAAAAAAGAAAAAAAGAAAAAGAAATAAAGATGGGAGAATGAGTTGGAAAAAAACACTCTCTAAAAATGACATAAGAATAGCTAAAAGGCATATGAACAAAATGCTCAATGTCCTTCATTGTAAGGGAAATGCAGATCAAAACAACAATGAGATACCATCTAACCCCAGTCAGAATGACTAAGATTAAAAAAACAAAAAACAGTAAGTGCTGCTGGGGGTGTGGTGAAAGGGGAACTCTCTTACACTGCTGGTGGGAATGTAAATTGGTGTAGCCACTGTGGAACAATTTGGAGATTCCTCAAAAATCTACAAATAGAACTAAATCATACGATCCAGCAATCCCACTCCTTCGGATCTACCCAAAGGACAGAAGAATATGTAATCTGAAAAGTGCTTGCACATCGATGTTTATTGCGGCACTATTCACAATTGTTAAGTCATGAAATCAACCCAAATGCCCACAAACAGATGAATGGATAGAAAAACTGTGGCACATATACTCTCTGGAATAGTATTCAGCCATAAAAAAAAAAAAAAAAAAAAACCTGGCTTTTGACAGGAAGTGGATAAATATGGAAGATTTACTGCTGAGTGAATATAATATAGTGAATATAAAGGAGAGGCATTGTATGTCCCCACTTAATATATACTGAGTGTCCGCCCTCTATGACAAACTGATTGACTAAAAGATATAGAAACACAGTATATAGATGTAAATACCAGATATAGTGTGTGTGAAAGAGGAGGTCTGAGGAAGGACATTTAGAAGGAAAATAGGGAGGCAAAGCATTAATGGGACAAAGAAATGTGGTATTATCTGTTGAAGATATTTTATTGTTTTATCAACTGTGCTAGGGAGAAATGTTCATCTGTTGGAATATTCATTTTGTAAGCTAAATAATGTGAAGTTCATTTACTGACAACAAAAAATGGTAATAATCTAATTATCTAACAATACCCAACAGACAAACAAGTAGATTAGTTTTGTAACATTTAATATTAAAATGTGATGGCAGGGCCAGCAGGTGGTGTGGTGGCTGAGGTGTTGGACTCCCAGATAGCCAACTGTGGTTTGAGTCCCGGACCTGGTGGCCTGCTTTCTCACTTTCTTTTTCTCTATCTCTATCAATACATCTCTCTCCCTGGTGAGTGCATGTGCTCTGTAGTAAGTTAAAAATAATAATAACAATGATCAATAAAATTAAATAAATGATTCTTTAAAAAAACGTTACAACATTATACTACCTGTGTTCAAACTATACTACAAAGCCTTAGCAATTAAAACAGCATGATGCTGGCAGAAGAATAGATTTATCGATCAATGAAACAGAACAGAGAGCTTCTACATATTCAACTGATTTTGAAGAAAGGTACGAGGAATTAGCAATAGAAAAAAAAAGTCTCTTAAATAAATAGTAATAAAACTGAATTTTCACATGTAGAAAACGAAAATTAGACCCTTATCTCATATTAGATACAGAGATCAATTTAAATTAGATTAAAGACTTAAAAATAAAAAAGAAACATTGTAACTACTATTAGAAAACTTGTAGGAAAAACTGCAAGGCATTGTTCTGAACAATTTTTTTTAATTTACTCCCAAATTACAGACAAGAAAAAATAAATAAATGAGATTACATCAAACTACAAAGCTTTTGTACATCAAACTAAAAAACTTTTGCACAGCAAAGTAAAAAATGAAATGTGTGGAGACAACCTACAGATTGGAAGAAAACAGTCACTAGCCATACATCTAATGAATATTAACAAAATATATAAGGAGCACAAAATACTCAATGATAAGAAAACATAACTATTTAAAAAGGTAAGGGAACTGGTTGAACATTCCTAAAAAAAAGAAAAGATACAAATCACCAATAGATATATGAAAAAAATATTGCTAAACATTGCTAATCACTAGGAAAATACAAATTGAAACCACAATGAGATACCCTTTAAACATGTCAGAATGGCTTTTATCAACCAAGACCCAAAGATAAGTGTTGGCAAAGAGGCAGAGAAAATACTTGTACACTGGGAATACTTGTACACTGCTAATAGGAATGTAAATCAGTAAACCATATGGAAAAAGACTTTGGGGTTTACTAAAAAAAAATGAAATTATAATTATTATATGACCCATCAATCTAATTTCTAGGTATTAACTCCCAAATTTGAAATTGGTTTGACAAAATTGTGTTTTCTGCTACCAGGGAAAAGCATGGTATTTAAGTACTAAGAGTAGTCTTTAGAAGTTAATGGAGGGACCAGCAGTTAGCATAATGGCTATGTTGCAGGACACCCACGTAGTAGACCGCGGTTCGCGTCCCGGACCCGGTGGCTTAAAACTCACATCGGGTGTGTGTGCGTGTGTGCCCAAGATCCCAAGATGAGAATGGAGGAGGAGGGATTGCGGCATGGCCATCCCTCTGGGGGGTGATTTCTCACTTTCTGTCTCTGTCTCTCTCTCTCTCTATCCAGCGAGCGCACGCGCCCTATAGCAAAAACCACTCCAAAAAAAAAAAAAAAAAAAAAAAAGAAAGAAGTTAATGGAAAATGCATATGATGGAAAAGCAGAATGGATTCAAAATATTTTTCCATCAAAATAAATACATACTATGATTACATTTTTCCGTTACTTTTTGACACCCCCACATATTCAAAATAGCCAAGTTATTAAGTTAACCTAAGTGTCTATCAAGAGATGAATGAATTAGAAAATGTGGTTTATGTATGTGTTAGAATACTCTCCGGTCTTAACAATAAAGAGAATTCTGACTTTGCAACAACATGGCTAGAACTGGAGAAAATTATACTAAGTAAAATAATTCATGAACAGAAAGATAGTAACTCATGTTACTGTTTGTGGAATATAAAAAAAAATCAAAATCATAAAAAATAACAAAATGGTGATTACAGAGGCTAGTATATTCAGTGAATACACATGTAAACATCAGTAGCACATATAGTTCAAAACCTGTTAGTAATGTGGTATGAGTTCTAAATCAGAAGTCTATCACAGGAAATATGCCAGGCAGGTCCCAAAAAGAGGCTCAGCGATTAGTACCAATGTGTGAAGATTCATATAAATAGAAAAAAAAAAAAGAAATTTCTTTGTGTACTTAATGGTCTACCAAAGTGTACTTTCATTTAATGCATTACACTTGGAAGGTTCAAAAAGTTTTATCTTAGCTCATTATCTTCTTAATTAAAAGTGTTTGTATAAGGTTTACTTATGGAGATTATATTTGTATGCTTTTAAATAATTAGGTTAATTGCCCAGAATATATTCATTATAGAAACAGTTTGATAACAAACGTAAAATTAGAATAGTATAGACCTCAAAAATATCCTAACCTTACACAATTTTGATAGAAACACTTCTGGGGCCTACAACCCAAGCCCAAGGCCCTATCATACCTCCTTTGTTCTCATTTCTTTTATGCCTATTCTTAACAGAGTATTCAGTACATATAACTTTCATAACTTGAGAAAGATTATGCAATTCCTCTCCATAAAAGATCCCATAGCTTCCATCTCTGCTATGGCTTAAATATTTCCTCAGAAAGAGTGGAAGAGAAAACAGCTCTCTTTCTGGGAAAGTGCACAAGAAAAGATCATGTGAGGACAGTGAGGAGGTGACCATCTGCAAGACAGGAGAGCCCTCATTAGGAAGGAAATCTGCTGACATTTTGATCTCGGATTCCCAGCCTCCAGGCCTCTTAGAAATAAATGTCTGTGGGACCAGCAGGTGGCGTGGTGGTTAAGGCGCTGGACACTCCCACATGGCCGACAAGGGTTGAAGTCCTGAATCTGGTGGCTTGCTTTCTCACTTCCTCTCTCTCTCACTCTCAACCTCTGTCTCTCTCTGGTCAAATTAAAAAAAAAAAAAAAAAAAAAAAAAAAAAATGAATGAATGAATAAATAAAAATAAAAAAATAATTATTAAAAAAAAGAAAGAAATGTCTGTTGTTTAAGCCTTCCAGCCTATACAGCCCAAGATAAGGTAATCTTGAAGTAAAAAAAATCAAAATCTTTGCAATGACCCACAAGGCTGTGTATGACACAGCCTCTGCTATGACACCTGCCCTTGTCGGCTCTGCTCTGGCCACACTGGTCTTGACCATTAGGAGCCTACCCTGTTCCTGTCTCAGGATCTTTGAGCTTAGGTTCCCTTTGCCTAGAACCTTCTTTCCAGATGGTAGTAAGGGTGTCATGCTACAACGCTGCTTTATCCACAAACCATTTTCTTTTTACCTATTATTAAAGAATAATTCCAGGGGCCAGGGAATGGCCTGGTATTTAAGGCACTGGACTCCCACATGGCTGACTGAGGTTTGAGTTCTGAACCTGGTGGCTGGCTTTCTCATTTTCTCTCTCCGTTCAAATTGATTGATTGACTAATTGATTGATAAATAAATAAATAAATTTAAATAAATAATTCAAAAAAAAAATAGTGACTCCCCTCTTAACCCATTAACTTACTATAACACTTTCTTATTTTTTCCAAAGCATTTACTGTACTATGACCTAAGCATTAGAACATAAGCTTCATGAGGTTAGGGATTTTAATGTATTTGTTCAGTGCTATACTCTTATTGTCTAGAAAAATGTGTGACAAACAGCAAGTATTCAATAATCATTTTCTGAATAAGTGAAGAACATCATCAGGAGAGTCATGACACATCTTTACATAGAAAAACATAGGAAAATATGTCATGACTTTCCCAACAATCTAAAATTTGTCAGAGATTAAAAAAAAGAAAATTTAATATTTTCAGTCATGTCATATCTATATTTTAATATACACATGTATATTCAAAAATGCTTTTTAAAAATTAGTAAAATTTCAACTGATTATTGAATGCTGCTAAGGTATTTAAGTGAAATAGCATGTCTAAAAATGCTAATGTGTTCCCAGTTTTCTCACAATGAACTTTCCTAGATTTTATTGCAATAAAAGATAGCCAACAACATTTTATATCAAGCCTATAATGCTATTGTATATTTCACAAGTGATTTTGGGACCAGCAGATTGTGTAATGGTTAGATTGCTGGACTCCCATGTAGTCGATTGTGGTTAGAGTCCCGGACACGGTGGCATAAAACTTATACCAGTTGCATGTGTGTGTGTGCCCAAGATCCCAAGAGTAAAATGGAGGAGAAAAGATTGTGGCGTAGCCTTAACCCTCAGGACTGAGTTATTGCTTTCTGTCTCTCTGGCGAGTGTATGAGGCCTATACCAAATATCTCTCTTAAAAAAAAAAGTGGTATCATTCAGGGGCCAACAGGTGGCATAGTGGTTGTGGCATTGGATTCCAACTTGGCCAACTGTGGTTTGACTTCCAGACTTGGAGGCTTGCTTTCGCATTTCCCCTCCTTCTCTCTTTCTCTTTCTCTCTGTGTTGCTCTCTAGTGAGCACATGTGTCCTGTAACAACTTAATAAAACAATAGCAATAATACATAAAATTAAATAAATATTCCTTACAAAAAGTGATACCATTCCTAGTATTTATTAATATAATCCATATTGGAACCAGCAGATGGCATAATGGTAACATCACTGGAGTCCCACGTAGTTGATCACAATTCAAGTGGCAGACCCAGTAGCTTAAAATTCATGCTGGGCATCTGTGTGTGTGCATGCCCAAAATTCCAAGAGAATGGAGGAGAAGGGACTATGGCATGGCCATCTCCCCTGGAGGGTGATTTCTCACTTTCTGTCTCTCTTTCTTTGTCTCTCTGGTGAGTGCATATACCCTATAGCAAAAATTTCTCTAAAAAGAAGAAAATAATACAAATAATCCACATTATTTAGATATTACAAAAACAGAGAAAAACAGGTTTTATTTTTCTATATGTAGTTTTTCCATAGGAAAAAAAAAATTTTTCTTAGTTTTGGTTTGTTTGTTTGCTCAGGGGCATGTTTGCTTACCAGAGAGACAGGGAAACTGTGAAATTATTTTATCTGGGGGACATGGTAATGCCATAATCCCTTCTCATCCATTCACCTCTCCATATTTTGGACATGCATGAACACATCACTGGAATATTTTTCAAGCTACTGGGTCCAAGACTTGAACCATGTATTCAACCATGTGGGATCTAGCTACCTAATCACCATACCACCAGACTAGTCCAAAAAAGCTTAATTTTTATTTAGAACAAATTATATTCATTCAGTAAAACAAAAGTTTTGTTAAGCAATACAATTTATCAAGTATGTATTTAAAATATTACATACTCACAGAATAAATGAATAAAAATGCACCAATTATTGTGGTAATCATAGTTTAAAAGGAGAAAATGAATACTTCAAAAACAAAAACACGTTGATAAAAAATAATGTAGACTACAGTCTGTGCCTAATATAATTTTTTGGTTAATTTCTTGAAAATCTGTTTTGTCTATAAAGAAGTAAAATACTAAGTAATCTACCTTAGTCACACTAAACATTAAAAATAGCAATATGGGCCTATCAGATGGCATAGCAGTTATGTCACTGGACTCCCACATGGCCGGCCGTGGTTGGAGGCTTGAAATTCATGCTAGGTGTGTATGCTTGTGTGTCCAAAATCCTGAGAGAGTGGAGGAGAAGAAACTGTGGCAGGACCATCTCCCCGGGGAAGTGATCTCTGTCTCTCTCTCCCGGTGAGTGCACATACTTTATAACAAAAATCTCCCTCAAAAAAACAGAAAAAATCAAATAAATAAATAAACAATAAAGATAGCAACAAATAATTATATATTTCTCAGGGCTTATATTTTCTTCAAAACTTCTGTTACCAAAAATCTCACAATTTCTGTTCTTTAAAGTTTTTCTCATGTGTATTTTCTTTATGTCAAACCTAATTATAAAGAATAAGATTATATAATAGAAATGAATCTTTCACTGAAATATTTTCACCAAAACTATAATTTGTTGAAAACATAGGAAAGTTAGACATTTAAGCATCCATATTCTTAATTAAGTCTTTTGACCAAGAGCACCAAATATCTTAAGGAATTACTGTTTTTATCTGTTTTTCATAGGGTACAGTCAGACAGCCTGGTTTATGTTAAGGAGATCAATCAATTTGAATAATATTATTTTTTTTTGGAGAGGTTTTCGCTATAGGGCGCGTGCGCTCGACAGACAGACTGAGAGAGACAAAGAGACAGAAAGCGAGAAATCACCCCCCAGGGGGGGTGGTCACGCCACAATCCCTTCTCCTCCATTCTCCTCTGGGATCTTGGGCACGCACGCACACGTGCCCGGCGTGAGTTTTAAGCCACCGGGTCCGGGACGCGAACTGCGGTCGACTACGTGGGAGTCCAGCGACATAGCCATTACACTAACTGCTGGTTCCCTCAATTTGAATATTATTAACTAATTTATTCTGAGAAAGGGATATTACCCATCTTGTTACTTGTAGCAATGACAAAAATAAGATAAATTGTATACAGTAAATGTATACTGCTAGTATCCTATAATTAAATGACAACTATACCTCCGAACACATTAGTTGCTAAAATATACACATTATGAAGGGCTACCTACATAATTCTAAGCAAAGGAAAACTTTTTCCTCTGTAATTTATGCACTGACATCACTTAAGACATAGCAGCTATATGTATTTTAAGACAAATAGCCAGATAAATTACATTGATGATATTAGTGATTATCAGTAGCTTCATGCACAAAAATTAAGCCCTTTTAGCAAAGCATATAAGACTTCAAAATATAATACCATTCCTGAAAATTTCCCTGTCTCTTATCAAAATGAATGTATCTTTGTGATGTACAGGTTTTTCAAAATTAAAATGGAGTCATTTATGTCAATCATGAATGAAGGGCTGGCCATGGAAGAGGAGTTTTCTCATGTCACATGCCTGATGACAAGAACTGTTATTTGGAAAACTGCCAGAAACATAACCTTGCCCCACGATCAGTGCATCCTGACACAAGGACCAGTTCTGCAAGGACTTCTGCCCAGAGGTTTCCTGTCCAACCTTGGACTGTCACTACCTTTGTTACTGATTCTGGTAGGCAAGTATAATTGTCTCTATACAATCAGTATAATCCTCTCTCCCATTCCCTCTCCCAATTTACCTTTTGCCTTTATTTATATTTTTAAAAGAATTATTTACTTAACTTTATTTATTATTATTTCAATTTGACCAGACAGAGACACACAGAGAGAGGAAAAGTGAGAATGCAAGACTCAGACCATGGTCAGCCACGTGGGAGTCTAGAGCCTCAGCCCTCATGCCACCTGCTGGCCCCCTACTTTAAAATCTGCCCGAGGTGTCTAAGCCCTTAGTGAGCACATTTGGGTCTACCTAGATTATGCTTGCTGGCTGCAGTCCTCATCTTTTGGCTTAGAATAAACTTTCAATATTTTATAAAATTTGATTATTTTCCATTGACAGTGAGGAAAGATTTTTGTCTTCCTAAAATAGAAGTAATCATTGCCTTACTTTCATTACAGGATAAGTGGAAGGACAAAAGTATCCGGTATCTAAAAGTTTTTATGCAAATTTAAAAAAATTATTTTCCTTATTAGTGTTCATTCTTTGTAACTATAATAATTATATAAACAAACATCAATATTAATTTTTCTTGAAAATTACAACAGAGTAATTCCATCAGAGATTCTCTCTTGACTCTAAAGTGATTCAAAATGAAGCTCTGTGATTAGAAACAAATTCAGTCCCAGGTTTTACTAAGCTTTATTTTCTATACTCTTTTTAAATATTTCTGTTACCTATTATAATATAGAAAAAAATTACAGATTTCTTTTTGAAGGTTTTTGCCATAGGGTGCTTGTGCTCACTGGAGAGAGAGAGAGAAAGACTGTGAGAAGGAAAGTGAGAAATCATTCCCTAGGGAAGGTGACCACACAGCAATCTCTCCTCCTCCATAATCCTCCTCGGATTTTGGGCATTCAGGCATGCACCCAGTGTGAGTTTCAAGCCATAGGATCTGGGACTCAAATTATGGGGACTATGTGGGAGTCCAATGCTTTAACCACTACGTCACCTGCTGGCCCCACAGAATGTGTTTTTTTTTTATTTTCTATACCCTTACTCCCATAAATGAGATCTAAAATTTAAATATGGTTGTGTGTCCTCTAAAATAAAATAACTAATAAGTGAAATTCTCAAAAATGTAAACTTTCAGGTAGAAATATAAATCAAAAATTTAAATATATTGGGACCAGCAGATAGCGTATTGGTTATGTCGCTGGACTTTCATATAGTGGGTTGAGTTCCAGACCTGGTAGCTTTACACTCACGCTGGGCACTTCTGCGTGCATGCCCAAAATCCCTAAAGGAAACTAGAGGAGAAGGGATTGGGGTTTGGCCATCCCTCCTGGGGAATGATTTCTCACTTTCTGTCTCTCTGTCTTTCTCTGTCTCTCCGGTGAGCACACATACCCTATAGCAAAAATCTCTGCAAATAATTCTTAAAAATTGAAATATCATTGAACAAAAATAATTACATTTCAATTCAAGGGACTTTTCAAAAGTAATCACCTTTGGAAAATTTTAACAAGATTTCTTATGAGACTGTAGCTACATAACTGTTAAATGAAAGAAGCTTTTTCTTTCAACTAAGATTTCAATTAAAGTGCATTTTCACATTGATTAAACTCAGAAACCTAAAACAATCCTGTAACATGTTCCACTGAACTACACAAAGAGTATGAATAATTATCAAATTTTCCCGATCTTGTTGACATCTGTGGTTTTATTCTTGCTGTTCACTCATGTAGCCCAAAACACTGGATATAAATTTTAACGAAGTACAAGTCAAGAAAGGTTAAACTCTGATGAGATTTTAGCCAAGAAGGAAACGTTAATAATAAGATAAATGAGAGTCAATAAATAATCCAAAAACAAAACTTCCTTTTCTCTTTTAAAAAAATTATGATTTATTACAAAGAGCACCTTGTAACTTCTAAGAACATATACTTAAATATTTTATCTTACTCATTTTCAAAGTAATGATTTTCATTCTCTGAGACTTTGAAATTATTCTCTGCAAATGTTAGAAATAGTTTGTTATAAATTGGATATAAAATACTCTGTATATCAAGTCAAAACTCCTTCCTTTCTAGGATACTGAGAAAAAAATGTGTAAACTATATGAAAATCAATATACTTAAAAATGTATTCTTTTTTTTTTTTTTGGAGAGATTTCCGCTATAGGGCACGTGCGCTCACCAGACAGACAGAGAGAGACATAGAGACAGAAAGCGAGAAATCATCCCCCAGGGGGGATGGCCACACCACAATCCCTTCTCCTCCATTCTCCTCTCGGGAACTTGGGCACGCACGCACACGCGCCCAGCATGAGTTTTAAACCTCCGGGTCCAGGACGCGAACCGTGGTCGACTACATGGGAGTCCAGCGACATAGCCATTACGCTAACTGCTGGTTCCCAAAATGTATTCTTAAATTTACTTTTTCATATTTTATATTTTTTCTAGCATAAAACAAAAACTCTAAATTTTCTTTGAAAAAGAGAGTAAAAGAATTTAAAAAATAAAGATTCTCATGTGAAGTTAAGTACCTGATAACTTCCTGTGGACAATACTGGCTCTGAAATAGTCATAGAGTCTTTAACTTGCACAGAAAATCTACCTTGACTATCATTACTGGACAAATGAGGGGTTTCTTCTTCACATGAGAATCTAAGAAACCAAAGTCTCGTCACGTTACAGTTGTTTTAGTCCTTGTGGTTTTGCTTTAATTTCTTTCAAACACAAATTTTCCATGTAAATATAAATCTTAAACAAAATGTTCCATAAATTGAAACTATTTAAAAAAATCATTTACTTAGAATATCTTATTGACATGTATAAATTACTAAATTTCAGAAAGAGGAAAATAACCTCCCAAATATCAGACAACAAGACAGAAAATCAACCACAGACAATTTCTAACAAATTAGCTCTCAGGTTGGCCTCAGTTTCCTCCACACAATAATGTAGATTGGCACAGTGCCAAGTTATCTATAGAGTGCTGAAATGCAAGTGTTTCCCCTTATTCTTTACTTATGTGAAAAGAAATGATTTAAGGCACAGAAAGGGGTATGGGCAAGTTAGGGAACAGATAACAGCAAAGACCAGCCTATGACTGAACAAAAACCCATTTTCCTGGATCACAAGTCATCCTCAGAGACCGTTAGGCTGTCCTTGGGAGAACTCTTGGACGAGTTCTTAGGCACTGCCATTATTAGCATGTAAGACATATCTGAGAATACCACTGACAGACGAGAACATCCATTTCTTCCTAAATACCTTACTCCTCTCCCTTCCTACAGTGAGCTCTTCTCAATCATGTCAATGATGGTCTATTTCTTTAGGTCTATTATTTGTTCCCTTCCTCCCAATGCTCTTTCTGTCTTGAGGGCACAATAGAATAGGAGTGTGGATTCTTTCACCTGTATCTTTGAGTAAGACAGAAAAAAATAGAAAGAAGGAGGCTGATAAACATGATCAAAAAGTCAAAAAACTGGAGAGAGTCTGAAATGAACAACCTTCCTTTACCATATGTGTAAAATTTGTGTGTGCATATTTAGATGATATCTAGCTGCATAGTTTTGATTTTTTAAAGAATACAGCAATATATGTTTTAAGTTACTGATATCAGTTGGGCAGGCACAAATATTAGGTCATTGGGAAAATCATGATGTGTTTTTCTATGCAGAAATGCATCAAGACTTTCCCAACAACCCAATAGTTACAAAATAGCATAGAGGGACATTTTTATGGATATGGACTTTCTGACAAATCCTCATGCAGTAAGGCCAAAGGAACACAAGCTGTTCATGAAAATCAGATTCTTTCTTTTACATAAATTAGAGTTTACCATAGACTTTTATGTGGCGTTTGTTCCCTTTTTCTCCCAAATGTAGCATCCATGAGAAGGGTGAGAACATGGGATTCATATTCTATTACTTACAGCCTTCATAGATGTCGGTAGGAATGTGGACTGCTGCATGCTGATAGGATATCTGTCGTCCAAAATTAGCATCTTCAATAAAAACAGGTTTAATCCTCTGGCTGCCCGGTTCACTGTCGTTCTTTTCAGGCTGTATAGGAAAAGACAAAACACAGTATTATAACTTATGCTAGCATAGATATTTTCACATTGACATCTTCATCTGCCCAATGCATATCCCTCAAGAAATAGGTCTACAAGAATGTTTTGTGATATAGTAACATGATAGCATTGGATATGCAAATATCCACTGAGTTATTAGCCTTCACATTATATCATATGGTATTATTTACATCTTAACACCTTTCCTGATCTCTTCAATATTGGAGTCATTCATGTTCAGCTTGAGAAGACCAGAGCTTTCTCACATTCACTACTTAGTAAGGTATACCATAAGTAGAATAATTGCCTTTCAACACAACTGAATTAACATTATCCACTGGACATAAATCTCCCAATTTATGTTACTAAATTTGTATTGGATAGTTGAGGATAAATGATTAGTTTGACAACTAATGATACACACCACAGCAATAGAGAGCAATAAAGGATTATTTTATGTCATGATTCCTTTGTTTCTGCATGTTTTCCATGTATATCAGTTTTTGTTTTTTAAAAGAGGTATACTAGGTAAGGAGAAAGGCACTGTAACTCTAAATGCAATTAAATTCCAACTTCAACCAATTTGTCTCCTGAGTTAGGAACTAAGATCCAATCAATAATGATTCCAGAAAATCCCACAAGACTTTTAGGTCGAAGATTACTTTTCCACTTATTGGAACTATCCTTTTGACAGTGAATTGCCTTGTGGCTCTCTGCCCTTGCAGAAAATCAAGACTCTCATTCATTTATTCAAAATGCATCTGCAACAATTTTTTGTTATTTATATTAAGCCATTTTCTCAGTTGAAATATAGTTGTTTCAACTCATCCCTTATAATTAGTTTTTGAGTAAAACTCAGACCAGTATTCTCAAATTTTTCATCTTAGAGACTAATAATGTCCATATTTCCAAGGTAGTCTCCTCAAAATTCAATGGAAAAATCACATTTGACTATACCACATTAGATACACACACACCACACCCACACGAAGCACATTTGGCAGCATACTACAGTAATGCATGGTAAACAATAGGGAAGATAAAGGTATGAAAAGCTACTGGGGAAACTAGAGTCAGTGTGGGAGGAAGGTGGGAAAAGGGGGGAAGGTGAGAGGGAGGAAGTAAAGGGGGAAAGATAGAAGCAAAGCATTTAAGGGACACAAAAATGGAACACAATCTGTTGATAATATGCTAAAATATAACCTAATTAAACTGAGCAAACATTAAACACAAGAAATTGGCTGACATTTTGGAAAAAAACTACTTAATATATATTATCTAATGTATTAATTAAACATCTCAAATTATCCCATGAAATTAGGATATCCTTGGTTTTCAGATCACATATAAAAAGAATGAAATCTCCAACTTTTCTTTTGTATTTTTTTCAAAATATCTCTTCTGTAGGCTACGGACTAATCTGTATAAATGTGCAGAGAAATTGAGCAGGTGGATTCTAAAATACATTCAAATGCACTCGGGGAAACACGTAAGGAAGCATGAGATGCATGACTCTCAGGCTATTCTTCTCAATAAAATTCCCATGATTAAATAATAGATTAGATCATTCAGAGACAGAGGGATGACAGGCTGATGTTGGATGGGTAGGTCATTCCATTTTACAAGCAGTCTATGCTAGCAAATTTAATTTGTAAAGTCACAATGATAATTCTATGACAGACACAAAATGTTCCTGCATGTTTAATACAATTTTCTCAGACTAAACACTCAGAATTAATATTTATTTATAATAAAGTATTGATTTTGAATTTTTTGTTCTTTTTCATGTTAACTGAAACTACTGGATCATAAAAAATAGCCATGATGTATTTTTTCTATGCAAAATGTGTCATGACTTTTCTGATGACTCAGTACTTCTACTTACAGCAAAATGGTCAAAAATTAGGAGTTCATATATTTTACCTAAACTGCGATGAAAACTACATTTATGCCTTGGCACAATTCAAATTAAATATGCTCACCAATAAACACTGCTCACGGGGACCACTAGTTAGCATAATGGCTATGTCGCTGGACTCCCACGTAGTCGACTGTGGTTTGAGTCCTGGACCCGGTGGCTTAAACTCATGCCGGGCGCGTGTGCGTGCATGCCCAAGATCCTGAGAGGAGAATGAAGGAGAAGGGATTGCGGCATGACCATCCCCCCTGGGGGGTGATTTCTCGCTTTCTGTCTCTATGTCTCTCTCTGTCTGTCTGGCGAGCGCACGCACCCTATAGCAGAAACCTCTCCAAAAAAAAAAAAAAAAAAAAAGCAACACTGCTCACACTCACACTGTGATATATTTATCACCCCTGGTTTTCTATTATTTGTGTGTGTGTTTGACAAAACTGTGAAAATAATTATTTGATACTGAATAAAATGGTTAACTAAAACCCTCTAAGTATTATAGTTAGTATTTCTATCTCATAAGTGAAGGAGTAAAATAAACAGGCTCTTGGGTAATCAACCAAATTTCCTGATAAACAGAAGCTATTGTCATGTATACAATTTTCCAGCATATATACCTGTATATTTTAAAATTTCTACCTCTAAATACATCCTTCCATATATGTTTTGATTTGCTATAAGGCACATGTGCATGCCAGATGGAGACAGAGAGAGAAGGGAATTAAGAAAGCAACTCCTGGGAACCAGCAGTTGGCGTAATGGCTATGTCGCTGGACTCCCATGTAGTTGACCGCGGTTCGCATCCCGGACCCAGTGGCTTAAAACTCACACCGGGCGCGTGTGCGTGCGTGCCCAAGATCCCGAGAGGAGAATGGAGGAGAAGGGATTGCGGCGTGACCATCCCCCCTGGGGGGTGATTTCTCGCTTTCTGTCTCTCTGTCTCTCTCTGTCTGGTGAGCGCACGTGCCTTATAGCGAAAACCTCTCCAAAAAAAAATAGACTTCCATACAGGTGCAAATCTGAATATTCGGGCATATGAACATACTAGTATCAATACTATGGATCCAAGGTGATGTTGCTTCTGTAAGCACTGGTTCACCATTGAATATTGTTTTAGGAGAGAATTTTGCTCTAGGGTGCCTGTGTTTACCAGAGAGATAGGAAGTGAGAAATCATCCCACAGAGGGGATGGCCATACCACAATCCCTCCTTTTTTAGCGATTTTGGACACACAGGCAAAAGTGTCTGCTTTGAAGCTGCTGGGTCTGGGACTCAAACTGCAGTCGACTACATGGGAGTCCAGCGATGGACTACTATGCCATCTACTAGTCACTCATCATTGAAATTTAACCATCCTATATTGCTCCATGGTAAAGGATGGGTACCAGTTCTGATTCTTACAAAGGATAGCCTTTCTTTAAAAAAAAAAAAATATATATATATATATATATATATATATATATATATACACACACACACACACACACACACACATATATATATATTTTTTTTTTATTTAACTTTATTTATTGTATTATTTTAATTTGACTAGAGAGGGACAGAGTTGAGAGAGAGTGATAGAGAGAGAGAGGGAAAGCAAGAAAGCAAGCCACCAGGTCCAGGACGTGAACCATCATAGGCCACGTGGGAGTTCTGTGCCTATAGCTACCACAGCGCCTGCTTGCCCCAGGATAGCCTTCTTTTTAATGAAGTAATTGGATCACCTAGAAATAAAGACCCATCAAAAGAGCTTCAATTGACCATGCCCAATTAGTAAAGAACAAATACAGAGAAAAGTGTGGAACATTCATCCAGTAGCAGCCCTAGTCAAGTTATAAGGCCAAGTTCAATAACGAATCTAGGACTGTAGCAATAGGAACACTACTGAGCCTTCCGACTTCATTACTTTAAGTTATTTTCACCTTGCAGATGCTAGGGCTTAGAGAAGTATTTAGTGGATGAGTAGATTTAGAAAGGGACTATGCTTTCAATACACTGGATATACACTAGGGACTTTAATACAATACTTATACTTTTGCCCTACTGAATCATAATGCAAATTTTAAATTGTGAATTTAATAAATAGTCACATTGGGCTTGAAAGAGTATATCAGCTTAGCCAATTATGTTTGATGAAGTAACAGGTAGTTTTAAGTGAGATGATAACATTTCTCCAGGTGTTTAGGTAATTAAAACATTATAACTCCTTATTAAATTTGCCCTGTGGAAAACTATAGCATTAATTTTTCAGAGAGGATTTACTTAATATGCTAAAAAAGGTTTAAAATTAACATGAAAAATAAATTTACATCAATGGTCAAAGAAAATTGAAAAGATAATTACAGGTCTTAATGATTAGATTTACTGTTAAGCCTCTAGGTGTTCTTCCACTAATAACTATGATATATAGAATAAGGAAACAGTCTGAGATGAGCAGATTTGGGAGAAGATGGGAGCGAGAAGCTGCTGAAATTGTGTAATAACCCAAAGAAAAAGAGCAAGTTAAAAAACACTGTAGGAGTTACTAAAGCCAAAAATACATGTTATTTCCCAAATATAACTGTTGAAGATAAATTTGGCTTTGAAACAAGCACATCTAAACTGCAGTTAAAAAGGGTTACTGATCACTGCAATAACTTGTTTATTAAAGTAAATTTAAAAGGTGAAAATATACATTTTCAACTGAAATATATTTAAGTTGCTGGCAAGGATTCTAACAGTATTGAAAAAAGTTGGATTAGAGGACTTGAGAACATCCCTGATATAAAATTGGTGTATTCTTAGTTTGCATGATGTATGATTGCCTGTGAATCCCCAATCACAGGATGAGTATAGAGTAAGAAACAGTCATTCAAATTATGATACAAGTTAGTGCAATGGAAAAGAAGTTCCATGAAGCAGCAACGAGAGTAAGCTGGATCCCACATGGCAACCACAATTTGAATCCCAAGCTGGGTCAGCCTGAAATGTGCTTTGTATACATACCAGTGCCCAGGATCCAGGAGCAAGAGGACTGGAGGCAGAGGATCACAGCATACCCAGACCCTGTGCGGGTGTCCCCCCAACCCCCGCAGTCATGTGCATGCATATGCTTTATCATAAATTTTATAAGTTTAGGATAAGAAGTGTTGAGGGTTGATTTAAATCCCACATGTAGCATAATATCTATCTTCCAACTCTCAGCTTCATAAAAAGATGAAACACTATAAAAGTACCTCCAGATCTATGCTACATCTAAATATGTAACCTATATTTTGGAAGAGGCTGATAGAGTATTTCTCTTCTACTAAGGCACTATGAAAAGCACCATGCAAAGCTGACTGATAAGACAATGGTTAAGTGCTGTGCATTAGGAACCAGATCCCACATGGCTAACCAAGGTTGGAATCCTGACCCCAGGAGCTTGAAAAACATGACAGGGACATGCCTACACCAAATCCTGATCTGATGGAGAAATAGAGGAAAGGGGATTGCAAAGTTACCATGCCCCATTTTGTGGTGCTTTCTCTCTGGGGATTAAATGTGCCCACCAGGAATCAAAAAGAAAAAAAGACAAAAAGAAAAAAATATTACTGTGCAATTTCAGACAATCTGAAAGTTTAATAGCACTCCACATGGAAACCATGTAATATTACAAATTACATCAAAAAAGGAAAATATTGAAATGAGGTCATTCTACTAAGAAATTAAGATTTAAAAAAATATTATGACAGAAGAATACATTTTCAATATAATGTCAAGACAAAAGAGGTTTAAAAAAAAAAAAAACCTATGCAAAGTAAGAAGAGCAATTATTTCCCCTTGATATCTGAGGCAAAGAATAGGTAAAATTACCCAAGTAAGATATAATCAGAGACAGAACTCTAGGACTTAATGAATAAAAGCCACTAATGACTGAAACCAGTGTTTAAACCATCCTTACAAAAAGAACATGTGCCCATCCACAAAAACAAAAGAAAAAAAGGATGCGTTCGAACATTTTTAAAATCAGCCACCAAATACGTAAGGCATAATTTCTAGAAGAAACTGAATTTGCTATACCCTTTTACTAGTTTTACAGATTTTTCTCCCATAAATATAAATGGCTACATTGCATACAGGAATACACACTTTAAGTTTAAGGTATCCTTGGTAAACATTACTGGGAATTGTGTACCAGATCATTGCAAACCAATGTGTGAAGTCTAACAAGTTTTTTAATCATAGAGATTTTATTTTATCTACTGCAAGATCCCTATAATCTCTCAATAACAAGGAAGGTTGGGCAAAATACTAGCAAAATATATCAAAGTTAAATGTAACTAAATTAATTAGAATTAAATACATTTATGTATAGAATATAATAAATGATTATTTGAAATCAAAACCATCTCAAAAAAATTTGGGGGGGAGAGGTTTTTACTATAGGGTGCATGTGAGAAATCACCCCTTGGGGGGAAGCATGCCCCAATCCCTTCTCTTCCATTCTCCTCTCGGGATCTTGGGCACACAAGCACTCACTCCTGGCATTAGTTTAAGCCACCGGGTCCAGGACTCAAACCGCAGTTGACTACATGGGAACCCAGTGACATAGCCATTACGCCAACTGCTGGTCCCATCTCAAATTTTAAAACTTGATTCTTGACTTGTAACAGATCTTTGTACAGGGCTCTCTTCTGTCCCCACGGGGGCCCACTGTATAGGCAGGATTAGGAAAGCACACTGACACACTCACTTTACCAGGTGTGGACCATACCAATTGCACGGCATTTACTTCCCTATTCTGTCGGAAATGAAGGATGTGACTCTGGACAAGCTCATTAGATTTTACTTCCTTCTCTGAAAAATATTGAAGTAATAGTATGTACCACAAAGGACTACTGTGAACATCATTCATTCATTCATGATAGAGATGCTACACACACACACATGAGAGAGAGAGAGAGAGAGAGAGAGAGAGAGAGAGAGAGAGAGAGAGAGAGAGAGAGGAAAAAACCACTTTGGCACAGTCTCATTACACTGCGATCCCCTTTCCCTAGCTCTCCTTGTTGGGGTCTTAGGTACTCATGCACACTCCTGGGTTGAGGATCCAAACCCAGGTAGGCCATGTCTTTTCCAGCCCCGCACTTCGGTATGTTACTGACTACACCACTATGCTAGGCCTATTATGAACATTAAATGAGTCCACACTATATTCATATTCAACTTGGCATAGAATAAATATATTTATTAGCTATTGTGATATATTCTGAATGGATTGCATCCAAAATATTTAAACCATTTCAGACGCACAAAAATACAAGGCAGTTCTACGTTAAGAAGCAGTTAATATTCTATCTCTATGCTTCATCTCTTCAAAGAGTCAATATCAATGAACATCAGAGACTGAAATAAAGGCTATATACTAGAAGATAGCTTAAGACTATTAGAAGAGAAAACTAGCCTTTTATCCTTTAATAACCAGAAAAGAATCATAGTTTCATGCACATCCCTACCAGCTCATTCTAGAATCAGATCTATTTCTATAAAGTAAATAAAACTGGGCTTTATTTTATTCATAAAATACTCGGCTTTACAAAGACATTTAGATAGGATATTATGTTGAAATTTTAATGTAGACAAGATTTGGCTAATAAGAAAATAAATAGCAACATAAATATGTAAGGGATTTGAATTGACTAGCCAAATGTTCCAGACAGGCCAAATTTTAACACAATCAATACAATACAATGTAGCAAATAAATCAACTCAATTTAATGACATGGGAATTCTGGGTTGGACTTATTTCATTTGGATTTTAGTCAAAAATACAGATCATGGAATTAGGTTAACAGGAGTTGTAATGATCTGCTTTCTTTGTGCTTACTTTGGAAATCAAGAAAATAGTGCAGCTTGCTTGTACAACTTAAGCCTTCTGGGATATTTATGCCACTAATCCTCAGGAAATTAAAAAACTTATTGGGATAAATGTCTCTCAAATTCAAAACTAAAAAGCTAAATAAATTTAAAACTAAGGAGAAATTGAAGATGGATTTTCAGATGTCATTGCTGCATTAGTAGCTTCTCTTAATTTTGATACTTTAAAACAACTTGTATATATAAAACCTACAAAGTTATCAAGACAAATTTCGGTATTGCGTTTCATTTTTTCCCACATAGTTTTGGATGGTTTGAGTATGATTTTTCTTTTATATATGCACTGATTTTTTTTTCACACACACAAAAAGTGTTATATACGCAACAGTAAAATTAAAACATTTCAGCCTAGTATCCTCTCATTATTATTTTTTCTCTTTCTTGCTTTTTGTGATAAGATATGTGTATTCCCCAGAGACAGAGAGAGAGAGAGAGAGAGAGAGAGAGAGAGAGAGAGAGGAAAAGTGAGAAATCACCCCCCAAGGAGGATGGCCATGCCACAATCCCTTCTTCAGTCTCCTCTCAAGATTTTGAACAGGTATGCACATGTGCCTGATATGACTGTCAAGCTACTGGGTCCGGAACTCGAATTGCATGGTCAGCTATTTTGGATCCAGCTTCCTTAACTTCCATGCCACCTCCTGGCCTGATAACCTTTATTAGTATTAACATGTTCTGATATACAAATAAGCATCATTTGCTGCTAAAACCACTTCAAATCAATCTTAAATATATTGTAAGAATATTTATTAATTTTTAAAAATTATACCTACTGCCATTTCTAAATTGCCTAATATGAACCAGAAAATATTCTAAATTCTTTGTATGCATTATCTAGTTCAACCTTTGCAATAACTCTATGAGTTTAACATTACTATCACCTCCAATTTAAGAGACTAAAAGAGTGAAAACATAGAGGCTAGCTGATTTGTCAAGACCATCCAGCTAGAAAATGTCAGAGCTGGGATTCACATCCATGCTGTAGCACTCCTGGGGACAATCTCTTAACTACCATATTATACTGTCTCTTTTGAATAACTGTATACAGCAATTGTACATGTACATCTTACTTTTATTTAGGAAGAAAAAAATAGTTGCATATAGAAGTATGTAGGAATAAAATGTCTTAACTTCATGTTCAAATATCTGTGTAAATAGTAGACTATGCATTTAGGGAGCCTCATTAAAATACTTGTTTTCTATATATTTAAAATATTTTCCTGATAAATTTAAAAAATATCTTACATGGAATCATTATATTTACTTTACTTATGTAGCCTCTTGGAGATAAAATTACATGCAGGATTTTAAATTATAAGTAGAATCAAACTTTAGTTCTTTTTTTTTTAACTGTCAGAGGGTATGTGTGCTCACCAGAAAAAGAGAGAGCATCTCTCAATGGGGCAAGATCATGCTACAATCCTTTTTCCTCCATTTCTCTATCCCATTAGGCTTTTGGTCACACACACACACACACACACACACACACACGGCTATTTCTCCAGCTGTTGGGGCTGGAATTCAAATGGAGTTGGACCATGTAAGATCCAGCTCCCAATGCAGCTTATTTAACCATATAGCTACAGGGCCAGACCAGAATTTCAGTTTTGATAGAATTAAAACATAAAGCCTGTCTTCATGTTTCACAATGATTCATTATAACTAAGCTTATCACATTTGTCTAAACTTGGAACCAAAAACCTTGATCTTTTTATCACCTGCAGTAATTCAACCCGGCTAATTATTTTTCCCATTCCTGTCATTTCTGGAAATGAGAGAAACCACATTGTTTCAATGTCATTCTCAGTCCCAATGACAAGGAAAAGGGACAGATGAAAGACAATGAAGAAACCTGGTCCAAGATCACGCCCATCTTCTGTAGCCAGGCCTGTTACATGAACCAAGGGAAACAAATGTCTATCCCAAAATGAATTTAAATATAGTCTATAGTAAAAGCTAGCTTCGTCCTTTCTTCTCTTAACTATGCTTCATCAACCTTAAAACAAAATAAATACCTTCCTTTCACCGTGCATACAAAAGATTTCCTATTTAGCAAACATTATCACTTTAAAAAGTAAACACACTATGAAAATAATATGGGTCTTGAAACAGAAATTTAACTCAATAATTATTCTTTTTTTTTTTTTTTTTTTTTGGAGAGGTTTTTGCTATAGGCGCGTGAGCTCGCCAGACAGAGAGAGACAGAGAGACAGAAAGCGAGAAATCACCCCCCCAGGGGTGACAGCCACACCGCAATCCCTTCTCCTCCATTCTCCTCTCAGGATCTTGGGCACGCATGCACACGTGCCCGGCATGAATTTTAAGCCACCGGGTCCGGGACACGAACCGCGGTCGACTACATGGGAGTCCAGCAACATAGCCAATAGGCTAACTGCTGGTCCCTCAATAATTATTCTATACTACGAAAATGACAAAGTTGCTAAGCGTTGAGTAGAGAAGATCAAAATTTTCTATACATATACTATAATTTAAGGAATTATTTATCATTAAAACCAAAAATGTATTTCAAGTTCCTTAGAACACTAATCAAAAGAAATACCATTTACTTTCTAGATAAACCAAGAAAGAGTTCCAGAGAAGGTCATTATTAAACTGTTTTTTGTAGAACACCTAGCATTTGATTGGAAACTACAGAATATCATGATGAGGTAATTAAAAGTGTGGATATGTTCATATTAACTAAGAAGTCATGCACAACAGAAAAGACTTGTACATTTTCAGTAATGCTATCGCTAAGTTGAATTAAATTGTCCTAAAAAAGCCTCCATACGTGAGTGGCAAAATTAATCCCAAATCAGTCTCTGTTATATATTATACTAAAACATAACTTAGCTTCATATAAAGGCTACAACCTAACTTAAAAGTATATTTAGATAATCAAGCAACTGGATCCAAGTAACTCAAGTGATCCCAAAACCAATCAGAAACTGAAAGCAGCCCACACATGACCATATAAGGCAAATGCAGATTGCAACCAATCAGGTTGCTTCTGCAGGCCACTTCCTTTTCTCTAGCTATAAATTTAACCTGCCCACGTGTTTGGATGGAGCATTCTAAACTTTTCTTGGGCTGGATTCCTACCCAATTCTAGAATCATAATTAAAGGCAATTAAACCTTCAAAACTAAATTTGTTGCAATTTCGTCATTTAACACTATGTAGCTTATATCTTTTCATAAGAATTGCAGCTTGCCAAATAATTTATCCAAGTTATACTTCCATTTTTAAATTTCAAGAGGAAAATTTATTTAAAAGGCTATAATTGTAACTTTTTATCATATACATTACACATTCCCACGGGGACACTAATTCTGTCCGGTATTTCAGCCACTGCTTTAGTTAAATCTGACTGTCCCTAAGTATTTATTTTATAGCCACAAGGTAAATATAAAGAGCATCAATCTTAGAGAAACATAGATATTATAAAATGCCTTTGAGATACTTTTACCAGAATTCTAGAAGAGCTTATAACCCAATAGCTCCCCACAAACTGAATAATTCAGATTTAACTAATAGATAAATATTTGTTTTAAGTACTTGTTTTACCTTTAATTGAGGTTATGCATTATCATTATATTGAACAGAATCAATACACTATACATGAATATATCATCCTTCATATACGAATGTGAACTCAGTGATATGCTAGTATAACATGGGAGGAAGAATGCTAGAAACTCAGAGATTCCAAACTTAATCCTTATTGCAACATGTGCTACACTCATGGTTGCCTTTTGACATTTACTTCAATGTGAAAGCTACTCCCTCATCTCTAGCTACTCATTTTCCACACTTCCCACTCATGACTCCACCTCCCCTTAAATGCTGATGTTCTAAGAAATCTATCCTGTACTATCTTAAGGCGTCTTTATTATTTTTTTTCCCATTGTCTCAATATGTGAAATAGGTAGAGAGTAAGACAATAGGGAGTAATGAGATTGTGGTAGGTTGAAGAATTTGTCAAATCCAAAGGTATTTAAATTCATTTTGTTTTACGTTGTGGTAATCATACCAAAATATATCTGTAGTTGAATCTGGCCTTTGTGTGTGTGTGTGTGTGTGTGTGTGTGTGTGTGTGTGTGTGTATACACACACACACACACACACACACACACATATACAACTTCAAACTTGCTGGGGAAATATCAACTGGTTGTCTTCCAATTACATTTCTAAACGAAACATAAAGCTCTATTCTAGGCCACTCTCCTAAGCAACCAGACTAAATAGTTAGCTACCTACCAGATAAATCGAATATCCATGAACACATTTTTTTTGTATAAATATTCTTAAATTTTAAAGAACCCGAAACCCTACAGGACTTTCAAATTTAATTATAATTATATATTCATTTCTTTGCAGACCTGAAAGACTTCTATTAAGTCTTTGATGATTGTATCTATTTCAGATAATTAGAAATGGTCTTTGACAATAAATGACTTATGGATATGTCTCTGAATTCTTACCTCCAAATTTATCTTTGTTCCCATATTTTTTCTTTCTATTTTGGCATTTGAGGAGTATTTCTCAAGTTTACTCTGAGCATCACTGATGAATAATTCACAATGTCAGATTTGTTAGTTCTTTAATGTAAATTTTGTTTTAGTAACTTTTGTTTTGATTATTTCAATTTACTTTTTATAGATCACTTACTCTTTCATTGGCGACACTAAGCATCTATTTAATGTTGTTTTTCCTTTTACCTGAAATAACACTATCTCAGGGGGAGATTTTCCTGTCTTTTACACTGAAGTATTTCTGCTTAACTTTTACAGAAACTTTCATGGATTCCTCCATTGACTAGGTACTATTTTATCAATGTTTTTTTTTTTTTTTTTTTTTTTTTTTTTTTTTTTTTGCCCTAGAGCACATCACGAGAGAGAGAAAGAGAGAGAGAGACATAGTGAAAGGGAATGTGAGAATTCCACCCCACCCCACCCTGGGATATGGACATGCTGCAATCCCTTCTCTTCCATTTTCCTCCTGGGATCTTGGTCATAGATGCACTTGCACCAGGTGTGATTTTCAAGTCACCAGGTCTGGGACTCAAACCATGGCTGGCCATGTGGGAGTCCAGTGACATAAACACTACACCATCTGCTGCTCCCTCTATTTTATCAGTTTCAAATGAAGAAAGATCTATCTTGTCCAAGGACTGGGAAGTGGTCAGATGATACAATTCTTTTTTTGTCCCTAAACATTTGCCCTTTCTGCTGTCATATTTGTAACTAAGGGCAGAGAATGATAAAAAAAAACATTTGTTACTGTCTTTGGGTCAACAGCAAGCATTCACTAACGGCAAGTGTTTTCCTCAAGGTAAGGATTTTAATTATAATACTCTAGTTTACAGAGACCTGCAGAAATCTGTGCTGAGGTTGGAAGTGGTGGTGAAAGGCCCTCTAAATATGGAGCAGGACTGGCACTGTAACGTAGCTTTTAGGCATGGTGTATCAGGAGCTGAATCCCACATGGACAACTACCGTTTGAATCCCAGCCCCAGAAGCTTGGGAAACAGAGAGACACATGATTGTCAGTGTCCAGAGTCCTGATAAAATAGAGAAATAGAGGAAGAGAGGAAATAGCACGACCATAATCCACAGCGAGGTGCTTTCTCTCTCTTTCTCTCTCTGGCAGGTATGATCTCCTTTGGCAATTACTTTTTTTTTAATGAAACAAAGTATGGAAAACAGAAATGGGGGAGAATGTCAAAATTATAATCCTAATATTTGTATTCTTCAGCCATTACACACCTGTGAAAAATGAAGCTTAAATAATAACTTTACTGATTTACTGAGAAAGAAAATTGAGTGATTAGAATGTGCTAAATAGTACCATACCTAGGTCAGCCGTTATGAGTATGTAGGAGCTTACCCTTCAGAAACTTACACTCTACCAAGCAACCCCAAGGGAATAAGTCAGGAAGACGGTGTGCCTTCAAAGAGGAGAGACTGTCATTTCATTACCAATATTTTATCTGCTTAGGAAAGTTTCTGGTAAAATTTCTATTGCATCTTAAATACTTAACAAAGTCAATAAGTGACTTGAAGATCATCATAATGGAAAAAGATTTATGAATGTAATGTTTAGAAATATTTATATATTCATAGTATATCATATAATATGATTAAAGATATATACAGATGTTCCTCTACATTCAAAAGCATACATCCCAAGAAAACTGTTGTAAATCTAAAATATTTTAAATGGAAATGCACTTAATACAGCAATAAATCCATCATAAAGTTAAAAAAAAATCCTAAATTGAACCATCAAAAGTCAGGGACCATCTGCATAAAATGTAGAAGCAAAAAAAAAAAAAGACCATTTCAGTAGCTCTTAAACAAATATTTGAAACCCAATGTTCAAACTCAGATATTTGTTTTAGAAAGTGAAAAGAAATGATTGATTGAAGAATATTGGGAAAAATAGAAAATGGTTGGTACTCTATTAGTCATAAGAGTGGAAAAACAAATCATTTCCTCCTAATGCAGAACAGGGGGAGAAGTTAAGAATAATAAACATAGGCTTGGAATTTATAATCTTACATTTTTCATCAGGAGGCATTACATTTAAAATAGAAACTTTATTTAGCTATGTTAAATTAAATTAAATTTGGCCTAAAGTAGCCCCCATAATTTGAATTCCTATATAGCACATCACAACCTACCTTGGTACGGAAACTCACTGCAATCTAACTTAACAGAACAGCCATAACTCATATTACCATGCTTTGCTTTGTTGTGTTTCACAGATATTATTTAGCTGTATACAGGGAAGGTTTATAGCACCCATGTTTTGAGCAAGTATATCACAACATTTTTCTAACAGCACGCATGTGCTCACTTTATGTCCCTGTGTCACATGTTGGTAATTCTCAAAATATTTCAAACTTTTTCATTATTAGTATATCTATTAAGGTGATCTGTGATTAGTAATTTTTGAGGTCACTCTTATAAACATGTGGGGGCATCATGAACTATGTCTATTTAAGATGAGTAAACTTAATCAATAAGCATAGCATGCGTTCTAACTGTTCATCAGCCAGCCATTTCTGTATCTCTCTTCTTCTCCTTGGGTCCTCCTATTCCCTGAGACACAGCAAAATTGAAGTTAAGTTCATAACTCTGCAGTGGTCCTTATCTGTTCAAGGTGAAGGAACACATCTCTCACTCTAAATAAAAAACTATTAAATATTAAGCTTAATGAGGAAGGCCAAACAGTTAGCCAGGTTATGAATGCAAAGGAAAAGATTTTGAAGCAATTAGAAGCCTTACTCCGGTGAACATATGAATAATAAGAAAGTGAACAGCCTTATTGCTTATATGGAGAAAGTATTAGTGGTATGGATAAAAAAATCAAACCAGGGACCGGCAAATGGCATGATGGACTTCACTGGACTTCCCCATGGCCGACTGCAATTCAAGTCTCCCACACCCAGCAGCCTGAAACCCATGCTGGGTGCATGTGTGTGCATTACCAAAATCCCAGGAAGAGAATGGAGGGGAAAGGATTAGAATGTGGCCATCCACCCTGGGGAGGTGGGTGATTCTTGCTTTCTGTCTCTCTCTTTCTCTGGTGAGTGCATGTGCTCTATAGTAAAAATCTCTATTAAAAAAGAAAAAAAGAAGAAAAAAGAAAGTCAAACCAACTACAATGTTCTCTAAACCAAAGCCTTACCCAGAACAAAGCACTAATTCTCTTCAATTCTACAAAGACTGAGAGATGAAATTGCAGGAGAATTTGAAACTGACAGAATTTAGTTCATGAGGTTTAAGGAAAGAAGCCAGCTCCCTAATATAAAAGTATGAAGCAAGACAAATGCTAATGTAAACTTGTAGCAAGTTATTTAGAACATCTAGCTAGAATCTTGATGATGGTGGCTACACTAACCAATAAACTTTCAATGCGGGCAACACGATTTTATACTAAACTTTCAGAGTTAGAAGTCATGGCTTGGCTTCAAAGCTTCAAAGGGAAGGCTGACTCTTTCGTTAAGGGCTAATATAGCTAGTGCTTTTAAGTTGAAACTAATGCTTATTTACCATTTCAAAAATATGAGACCCTTAAAAATGATGCCAAATTCCTTTCATCTGTGCTTTGTAAATGGTACAACAAAGCCTGGATGACAGCACATGTGTTTACGGCATGGTTTAGTAAATACTTTTTTAAAAGTTTATTTCTTTTGCAAGAGAGGGTGAACATTACAATGACCCCAGATAGGGTCCCAAAACTGCCATCAAACTCCAGCTTCTTCCCACCCATATACGGGCACATGCAAGACCAGTGTACTCAGGAAGGTCTCAGGACATGAACTGATGACCTTCCCCTGCAGCTCTACCTTGAAGACTATCACGTGTCACCACTTTGTCACAGACCTAACTCAGTTTACTGAATATTTTAAGACCACTCTTGAGATCTATGGCTCAGGAAAAAAAAATATCCTTTCTAAATATTACTGATTTCTCGCTTTCTATCTCTCTGTTTCTGTCTTTCTGGCGAGCACATGTGCCCTATAGCAAAAATCTCTCCAAAAACAAAAAAGAAAAAGAAAAAAAAAGGGGGGGGGGGCATATTGAACAACAGCAGGGCCAACTGTTGCACAGCTTCCAGGGTGTCATTCACACTGTAGTTGAAATAAATGGTCTCTCCAGGTGTGTGCAGTGTAAGCAATAACAGACCTGTGTGGTAGACCCTGGTGACAGGAGCCAGGATAGAGAGATGGGTAAGATCGCATCTGTTTTCCACATTATTAAGAGAATACAGAGTATTTAAGGCAGTGTAATGTACTGAGGTTTGGACAGAGTGCAGTGGGAATTCAGATCCAGAGAAACACATTATGTCTACATAAGACGCCAATATTTTAAGTTGTTAAAAATCACTTAAGCACCAAAATTCATCATGACCATAGTGTGTCTAACTTCTTTTAATTTTTGCAATCCAAAATGTCCTCAAAAACTAAAGCTGCTAGATTTGTTCTTTAAAATTGATTATTCTATTAGAATTGTTTTTCTTGAAATTTAATGTAAAATTTTCAATACTTACATCAAGATCATCCTTTGCATTGTAGTAGACAACTTCATTGCTCTAAAAAATAAAGAAAAAGAAAGAGTGTTTTATTTATTACAGTAAAAAAAAAATAAAAATTCAGATCAAACACTGAACGTATTTATGTATATTTTAAATAAGTCTTTCATAATACATTCCACAAAAATACACAAAGAACAGTCAAATTTCCTAAGAACATATTAAAACAGTGTATGAGAAAAGAACATAATAGAAAAGCATAGTTTTTGTATTGGGGAAAAATATCTCATTATAAATCTGAGAATCATTTCCACAAAAAAAAAAGTGAAAAAGTTGTAAGTCAAATTAAGTCATGAATACACACAGATAAACACACACCACAGACATGTACACACCTATATATTAAATAATAAATAGGATAATTCAAGAAACATATAAAATGTCTTGTTAACACAGTGTTGAAATCATTATTGCAAATAATGTGTATAATTACATTTAATATTTGAATTTTCTTGAAGAAACATGAATCTATGGAATAGAGGAAGACATTTCCTCAGATATATAGTATTCAGATATAGGATCAAGAACAACTGAATTCAGACAAAAAAAAAAATCAGATTCTATAATACACTAGTATTCTCTCTAATATTCTAGCAAAGTGGCAAATGAGCATTGGCTCTTTAACAAGATTAAATATAACTGGACAACTCTTCCAGCCATTAATATTGCTGAAATTAAGTCATAAATATAATTTAAGGCTTCAAATTGTGTTTCAGAGGAAAATTGAAAATAAAGGATAAATAAATGCCTGTCAAGGAATTAAAAATTTCTATTCTTTGTATCTCTGAGGCTAGTTCTATACTGTGTAAAAATTTTCCACTTATGTTGATTTCCCTTACCTTTCTTTTCTGAATGGATTAGAAATATGATAGTCCACTGTAGAGAACAATTTGGAGATTCCTCAAAAATCTACAAATACAACTACCATATGATCCAGCAATCCCACTCCTTGGTATCTACCCAAAGGACAGAAGAATACTTTATCGGAAAAGTGCTTGCACATCAATGTTTACTGTGGCACTTTTCACGATTGCTAAGTCATGAAAACAACCCAAATGCCCACGAACTGATGAATGGTTAGAAAAACTGTGGCACATATACTCAATGGAATACTATTCATCCATAAAAAAACAACAAAACCCTGGCTTTTGACAGAAAGTGGATGAATATGGAAGACTTACTGCTGAGTGAAGCAAGCCATGCTACGAAGGAGAGGCATTGTATGTCCCCACTTAATATATACCGAATGGCTGCACTCTATGACTGAAACTAATTGTCTAACGGATATAGAAATGCAGTATATAGATGTAAATACCAGATACAGTGTGTGTGAAAGAGGAGGGTCTGAGGAAGGACATTTAGGGGAGGGACAGGGAGGCAAAGCATTAATGGCACAAAGAGGGGTGGTATTATCTGTTGAAGATATTTCGTAGTTTTATCAACAGTACTACGGAGAAATGTTCACCTGTTGAAATATCCATTTTGTAAGACAAATAATAATGTGATTGAATGTATGGAAGAAAAGGAAATAAAAAAATAATTTAAGAAAAGAACTATCAAAAACAGGGAAAAAAAAGAAATATGATAGTCCACCTTTTGTATTTCTTTAGTTGCAAATTGAACATTATGTCCAATGCATTTTACTTTGACTCAAACATTCATAAATGTAAGTATGCTAAAACTGTGGTAAGAGCAAGCACATAATACACAATTTTAAAAAAAATGGTTTGAAAATCTCTCTAAATTAGTATTTCTTAAAATGCATTTTAAAACTCCAGGGCTGACCTAGCAAGACAGTGGTTAAGTGCTGTGCAAAGGAAGGCAGTTCCCACATGGCTCAGATCCCAGCCCATGTAGTAGCAACATGCTAGGCTTACACACACATGTGCCCATGATCCTGGTGAGATGGAGAATTGGAGGAAGGAGCAATACAGAGTGAGCAGGCCCCACTGAGGAGCACTTTCTCACTCTCTTTCTCTCTCATGTACGTACATGTACCCTATGGCAATATTATAAAAAAAAATAGTCACCGTTCAAGGTATTAAAGATGTAATATAGGCAAAAACATCCCACGGTCATATAACTTTAGAAACAATACAAAAAGTTACTATTTCTTTCTGTAATGACTCCACAGAGCCTCAATGTAGGACTGTATGTTGTAAATCTCCAAGAGAAAATATGTCTTGTTTGGTTTCTCAATTTATTGGCCATAGAAATCTGCAATCTTTTTTGTTTGTTTGAGAAACTTACTATAAGAACAAACATCCATACAATATTGATCTCTATGAAAACCAGATGAACCAAAAACTACATAAATATCAAAACATATGATTCACAATATTGAATGAAACCCATCAGTTTAATTCACTTAGAATAGCACTTTCTTTTTTAGAGTTATTTGCCATAGGGTGCATGCACTTGCCAGAAAAAAGAGAGACAGACAGACAGTGAGAGAGAAAGTGATGGCCACAACACAATCTCTTCTCTCCTATTTTCCTCCTGGGACCTCGGGCATGCACACATAATTTTCAAACCAAGTTCAGGACTCAAACCATGGTTGGCCTAGTGGGAATCCAGCGATATAACCTCTACACCCCATATGCTGGCCCCTAGAATAGAACTTTAAAAAAAAATCATCCAAGACCTAGCTGCAATGACAGAGGTGTACTGGAGCCACATGGAAGACCACAGTTCGGATCCCCAGGTTGATCTAAAACCTGCCAGGTATGTGTGGGCACAAGTGTAATCCCAGCAGGGTAGGGAGCTGGGGGACAGTGATCTTGGCATGATAAAACCCTGTCCAGGGTGCCCACCCTCCACCAAAAGATAAAGAGATGAACTTTTTAAAAAAAAAATTGTTATTCAATTGATTTTTAAAAATTAAATAGCTAAAGATTTCAGCATGCGTAAAAATTCTAATTCCAGCAGCATTCCTTATAGGATTAGTTTTGTAACAGAGTTCAAGTACAAAATCAGGACTCATCAGATATACAAAAGCAAGAGTATCTTCTGATTTCACCGGAAACTCAAAGGTAATTACTAGTATATTGATCTCACTTACAACTCTGTGATTTATACTTAGGAGACAATTTTCCATTTAGAATGTAGAGTCCAACAAAATTTAAAAGACTAGAGAAGTTTGTCTTCATTTTAGAATTTATTTTCTGCCATTTGCTTGCTTATGTTTACAGAATTGAAACATGAAGAAAACAAGGTGAAATTGCATTAAATATCAAGCAATTTAGCATCATTTTCAACACATATCCATTAAATATCTATGAACTTATAATACTGTTCCAAGAAAAGCACAAAATAAACATATCTACTCTTACTCTTTAGGAAAAATAATGCATGCAGATCAATGATATAAAACAACCCATGTGGGCAGGATGATGTCTGGTCCATGGTACTACAGGAATGGACTTAGGAATGTGTGACCACGTGGCACACATAAATAAACTTAGGAATTTATTAAAGCTAAGATGAAGGTAACTCACATAGTTTCTGAAGATTAAGAAATACTACTATTAACTCTAAATATTTTGAGTCTGCTCATAAACTGTTCATGGAATTAAAAGGAGTAAAATAAAGAAAATCTGTTTATTTGAGAATTTCCAACTGTTTTTGTTACCTTTTTACTGCACTATATATGTATGTATATATTTTTAAGAGAGTTTTGTTACAGGACATGTGCAATTGCTGGAGAGACAGAGAAAGACAGAGAGGCAGAAAGCAAGAAATCACCCCTGGAGGGGATGGCCATGACACAATCTATTCTCCTCTTGGAGTTTTGGGCACACACATCTGGCGTGAGTTTCAAGCTACTGAATCCAGGACTTGAACCACAGCTGGCCACATGTGAGTTGAGCTATGCAACCACTATACCACCTGGTGATCCTACTGCAGTGTATTTTATTTAAAACCTTGTTACTTTGCTCTCTATTTAGAAAAATTGTACATAGCTTCTAAAATTATTATGGGGTCTGAACACATTTTTCTTGTATATTCGACTGTTTAGATTTTATGCAATTACAAAAGTTTTTTCTGTATTTGGTTGACATATAATTATAAAAACTGATTTTAATTAACAAATTAGTCAGAAAATATAGGCATTGCATGTCAAAGATCCATATTACTTCTAGTAACTGGAATTTGATATTTTTACTTTAAAAGAGTTCTTTTTAAGTACAATGTTTATTTCTTACATGGTCAAAATATAAGTGCAAAAAAATGCAGTTTTCATATAAAACGATAATGCACTTAACAAATACGTATTACCTAGACAGTTAAAAGGGCAATGCAGACCTCAGTGACCTATGCAATTGATTCTTCTATTTAGTACCTTACAATTAAATTTCATTTCCTCCAATAAATGTAACATTATTTTTGGCTTAGAAGAATTTCTTTTATCTTACTTATTAAATATATCTTCTTCTCCCTAAACCCCAAATTTTCATTGATAACATACACATATTTTATTCTCTTTTTGTATCTAAAAGAAAGGCCCAGTTGGTCAATTTTAGTGAGGATTGGAAACTGTGACTTTGCATTTACTCTGTCAACCAAATTCATCTCTCTGGGAAAATGGCATTAACATAAATACCAAATATTCATAGAGCATTTAACTCATATAACTGTATAAAAATATTTCCCATTCTCAGTTCATAATATTTCCTTACGGAAAACTGCAATGATTTGCTGGTGACTAGTTTAGACACTTTCAGAATTATTTGACTCAGAAATTATTTTACATGTGAAACAATAATATGATGAAGCAATAATTCCCATTCATAGCACATTCATTTATTGCTGTCTTCTCTATGATACAAAAATATATAGGCTCAGCCATGATGTCCTGGGCTGCCAGGATGCTGCTATTCAGAGGTTGTGGATACCTGGAGAAACCTGGGGTCAACTCCTTGTCCAACCTAAACAGGCCATGCCCAGTAGCATGTTCCTGTCATACTAGCTCACTGGGAGGCCAGGATGGGAGGATCGAAACATGACCAGACAGATCCTGTAAAATATTTCTTTCTCTCATTAAATAAATAAATATGAACACACACACACACACACACACACACACACACACAAAATACATATAGTAATTTTGAACTAAATCATTCTGCACTACAATGATTTAAGTCACTGAATCCCCAAAGCATACACAACAGCAATCTTAACAAAGATTGGGAAAAAGGATGATTCTCAATAAAAAAGGATAATTCTCATCACCAACCAAATTCTATGTTCTAGTGTCTCTATAAAAGGCAGATTTTGGCTAAAATGAACTCTGTGATGATAGAAAATTAGAAGAGGAAATTTTATAAAACAAATTTAAGTACTCTGAGGGGTTAAAATTAAAGAAGAAAAGGCAAAAATCTCAATGGAATTCCTGTTCCCTTGACTGTCTCCTGCTCCACTGCAACTAGACTGAACAGGGGATTTTGGTGTCTCATGATCAACACAGGTAGCTACATCCCAGTCCTTCAACAATTGTTTTGTTGCCTTTCTCTGTGCAAAGTATTGGAAAAACAAAGATGAATAATTCCTACACCCTGAAGATAGAGAGCAAGTTCTCATCCTTCAATTATCTGTGGCCAAAAAAAAAAAATAATAATAATAATATTGAATAGCTTATCTACTAACTCTGGCCTATATATATGAAAAATATGCACTACGCTTGGATGACCTGACTACACAAACTAAGATGTTCTGTTTTCAAAACAGGTGAAAATTAAGAATTTCAGATAGGCATTTCCCCTCTATTGATCAGTTCAAGCATGGGTGTGTTTCTTTCTCAATCACTTTCCAACCTACCACTCACAATTCTCTCAGTCCCTCCTTCAGAAATTTAATGGTTTTACCATATCATTTAATATTTTAATTAGAACTATGACAATATTAACTAATAACCTTAGGCAAAAATGAAACAATTGAGTTACCTTGTTTCTCTATTATCCTTCAGTCTAAAGTTTTAATGAAAATCATTACACATCATCTGAGAAGGTATTTCAGAGATTTTCAGTGGATTTTAGTGCATTATTTGCAATATGATAGAATAAAGCCAGCAACCGCCTCAAACTAGATTCATGGATTAGTTAAACCTTTAGAGAGTTATTTTTCATAATTTAAGTACCACTAGATGACAAGAACAAATTGTTTTGTTTCTGATTTTTAACCAAGTAATTTAGTTATTTATTATCACCTGGAAACAAATTTACCCAAATGGTCCATGCTAATATAATACTGCTGCTTACTGAAATTTAAAACATTCCCTAGCAAATTGAGAGATAAATTACTTCAGTCTCCCAGTGTCTATTGGGAGTCAAAATTAAATCCAGGCAAAATAGACCATTCCATCTTAAAAATGTATATTGTGAGTGACAGTCCCTCGCATGCCACTTTCCTATAAAAGTCAGCCTCTGATGAATAGCTTATGTTAAAATCTGAGGCATACATACCAAGCTCACACATGGAAATAAGATATTTCCAGGGATAAGACTTAAATATTGGAACTGAAAATTAGGATTTTATAGTTAACAATTGAAATGTAAGACATATTCAAAATTCAAATAGATATTAACTTCCTGTCCAAATTGGTAATCCTCTATCCTTAGCTATAACCTTGCCACTTCACATGATCCATAGCCTGACATCTTGGGCAACCATATTATTTGCTAGAGTTACTGTTTAAAAACTTTCATTGTCATTTTTAGAGCTCCTGAGTTCCAAAGATAAAGTCAATCGGTTGAACATTGAGAATGCTCTTCATTAAACAGAAATTATGTTCATTATTTCTGCCAGCCAAGTTCTACACTGTTGAGTGAAAATTATTTATAACTCAAATTTCTTGATTAATAATATGCACAATAGTAATCTGACCTAGCAACTACCTGCACCTAAATTAGGATTTCAGGCTCATGCAACCATGACCAGTGTGTTCAGGTTTGCCTGGGAACTGAACGAGGGCCTTTCAGGAAACCTCCAACCTCTCAAGTGGGGTTAATCATAAACCACATGAGATATTATCAAGAATCCCTAATACAAATGATAATTCATGCTTCTAGATGCATCCTACTCACTCCATGTGTTGCTGTGTTCCCAACTCTTGTGATTGTAAACCCTCTATTTCAAATGGCACATTTTTATGCATCAATTCTCATTGGTTCCCACTTCGAAAGATTCCAGTGTTATATAAAAAGAGCCGATTGCTTCTCCATGCCAATAACCAACCCGTGAAATCTTGCTGGAGAATATTATATAGGTAAAATTTAAAACTATAATAAACACATGGTTTTGCTTCATTGAGTAAACAAAAATGTTCTGTTTAGAAACTCTATTTTTGAGAAACTGTTTTTCTTCCCTAAACCTAAACATATGACTCTTTGACTGGCAAATACTAGAGCCCACTTCTCTGATTGCAGGAATAAACAAGAACTTAATCTAATAATACTACCCTATTCCCTTACTCCTCTGCCTGGAAGAATAACAATAGGTCCGGGGGGCAAATTTGGTTGAGAAATGGAGTGATTTAGTGCTTGACTCAGTCCATACCAGAGTTTACCTCCATCTGATGGCTTTTTGGTTAAGATACAATATCTTACTATAAACAAATATATATATATATATATATTTAATAATATATATATATTTAATAAAATATATATATATATTCAACAAATTAGAATTTGGTTTCTAACTTCTACAACCAATTGTACTCATACAAACACTACATCTCTTACAATGCTTCTTCCATTCTAGTTTCTTATTAGTGGGTCAGCAGTATTTGCTTCAACTCTAATTTCTATTGGTGGCATTACAAGAACATACTATTCTAGACACCAATTCTACTAGTGTCCTAGATATTACTCATTCTCCCTCCATAAACTTCTCATTCTTCATCCTCTCTTTCTGTCCCATTTACCCTCTTCTCTTTAATCACATTCAGGTATTTTACTAGAGAGGAAAATGATAATTTGTAGAATTGAAATCCAGCTGTGCTTTGAAATAAAACTTCTGTCTAAAATTTAAAATTCTAGTAAGAGATTTTAAAAATAAAAGAACCCAAGAGAGCTAAAGCTCTTTATTTCATATATAAAGACAAACCATTAATATTTTTCTAGCACTTCTGTAATGAACTAAGGGTCAAAATCACTTAGTGCCAAATTAACATTTTGTGCATAGTATGTCAGTAAGTCATTACCATTTAAAAAGTCTCTATAAACGTACTTATATTAACTCTTCCCTAGACATTAGAAATAAGTTGAATAATAAAAAAATAAGTTTTAATTATATATTTGAGTATCACAGTTCCTATTGAAGAAGATGAAATTGAAAAATTGTTCTTACAGTGTTATTCGATGAGCTATATTTCATAATGGAACATATAAATAATCTATGCCTTCTTTGAACTCAGTATTCACTCGTAAAAATAAATATGTATTAAGCTTTGTATACATTTCAAGTCCTGTTTTGGAAACCTAAATATACTTTTTTTACTTTCCTTTTTTGAAAAGCTGGTTGCTAAAAATAAACCAGAGAGTTAGATATTATCCATCTCAATTTCAAATCCTAAAAAACTAAGATAACAGTAGTTAAACTGAGTGGATCACAGGTCTTCTTACCCTCAAATCAAATACTTGCAACCCCTCCCCTCCCCGTCTAAGGCTATTAGAAATGTCTTCATGATGACCATGAATTCCTTGTATATTCCACATAGTTCACCAAATAATAAAAAGAATGTTTACTCTTCAAGATACATTCATTTTCATCTGTCCTTTTAACCTGGTTTTATAATCTCTATTAAAATGCTAATTTAATACTAGTATCTTTAGCCTACTGGAACAACAAAACTGTAAACTAATTTTGATCTTTTGTAAACTTACTTCTGTTACTTTTACCACCACATCATTTTACATGTATTCATCAGGTAACTGCAATTTTATATTTGTAATATTGTAGTGGTTTTTTCTTCCTTAGTTCATGGTGCTTGTAAATTAAGTATTACTTAATAACTGGCCCAGCACACTGACCAATCAACAAGCCAAAACCACCTAAGAGGAGTTGTCATGGCAAAAGACTTTTGTGGAGCTCTTCAAAAAGTTCATGGAGAATGCCTATTACTTAAAATAAAAACAAAGACCTGTAGCTAGCCAGTTCATGGTGGTTAAGACAGGTGGATTGCACACGGACAATTGCATGGCTCAACAGCTCATGTCCTGGACCTGGTGTGTTGGAACACAGGCTGATCATGGGTGCATACATACCGAAAATCCTCAAAGGAGAATGGAGGAAAAGGAATTGTAGCATGGCCAACCACTGGCAGATGCTTTCTTACTTTGACTTTCTCGGTGTCTCTGTCTCTTTCTAGCAAGCACACTTGCCTTATGGCAATATTTACACACACACACACACACACACACACACACACAAACATTTCAAAATATTTTTGCACCAAGATGAACTTGTATATTGACTCCAGTTTTCATAAATGTTTTGATGTCCTTTCATACACCCATGTGTGTTCAGTACTGTGAATACTTAATCACATAATTACAAAGATGCTCAAGTTCTTCAGCCACAAGCTATAATATAATGGGAAATTATAGACACAATTAAAAATACTACCCTAGATGAAATGAACTTTTTTTTTAAAATTTTTTATTATCATCATATTCTTCTTTATATTACATTGAATTACATATAACTTTACAGTGTATTACATTGCTTTTTCAAAAGGGAATGCCATGCATGCCAGTCAGTACAGAGACATTAATCTCCCCACTTCAACATTCATATCTTTATGTTTTTCCCAATCATTATTATTATTATTCTAATTATTTTTTAAAACAGTCAATCGCTATTTCTCATTTTGCTTGTACAAATACTTTGCCCATCATGAAATACTTCTCAGACAAATCCAGTTGAGAATATTATACATGTCAACATCAACAGTTAATAAGCCATATCTGTTTCTCACTAACGTCCTGCCTCTCTATTGGAAATGAACTTTCTTAACATTCACCCAAAGGAAATATTTATAACTCTATATAAAAGACAAAAAGACATTTTAAAAGGTAAGATGAGCATTCCAACTTGAGTAGAGACTGTGTTCTAATTGTGTGTATAGTCAACAACAGTGCTAGACTTTTATTTGAACTGCTACTGAATAGACTGACGAATGAATTAATGAGTACCACAGGTCTGTAAGAAAGTATTAGATATTTTAGAATAAAGTAACACAAATGCATGCACATACTAACACACAACACATCATAGTAGAGAAAATATATACAGCTTTTAAAAAGCTTCGAATGAGGTAAAACACAGACCACTTTCATTTTTATAAGAAATCAAGGAGGAATTCCAAGTGAGCGGCGATTTCTGAGTTCCTTGATTCTTAAACTTCAAAGGAGATCAATTCCTATTAAACATTAAGAGCTACAGCAATTTATTTCTTCATCTGAGAAACTTTAATAGGAATCTGCCTGTAAGCTATTTTGGTACTCCAAATTATACCGATAAATACATAACTTAAACTGTACAAGGAAAATGAAAATAGAATATGAGAAGATAAATACATTATTTTCTTCAAGCACCAAATCTCCTAGGAACCTCAGTCCGGAATTGAACAAACGTATCCATAATACTGAAGAACTTGCTTTAATCTCCAACTCCAATGAAACTTTGAGTATAATCATCTAAAGCATTAAAATTTAATCCACCGACCTATTTCATTTTTTGTGCTCCTTCCTATTGATTTAGATAACTCACAGATCTTCTTGACTCATGATCAAAGTTTACAGCACTTGATCAAAACAATACATGCTATCCTAGCAATAGAATCACATTCATTTTTCCAATGGTGTTATTAGTGGAACCTTTCCAGGTTCATTATTATCAACTTCAGAAAATTGTCATACTAACACAAAATATAAAGACTTACATTATGGTCAATGAGTTACTGAGTATAAAATATTCTGCCAAAGCAGAGTCTCAAAGAACATGACATTTGTAATCACGCCATCAATTTAATTCATCTTTCATTGTAATTTTTAAAAGAATTATTTATGTAATTTAATTTATTATGATCATCATTATTCTAATTTGCTATAGGGCAGGTACACTAACCAGAGAGAGACAGAGACAAAATGAAGAAGCAAGACACCAGGTCTGAAACTCGAACTGCCGTCAGCCATGTCCAACGTCTTAACTACTATGCACTCTGCTGGTCCACCTATCTCACTGTACATGAGAAGCTATGTAAGATGAAAATATGAGAAAAAGCAAAGACATTTACCATGTGTCTCTTAGGAATAGGCACTGACATATATCAACAAAACTATACAGAATCCTTTAGATATTAATATAACAGTTATCTTTTTTTAATTAGTAAAAAATTTATGAACTTTAGAGCATGTTGCTTATTGGGCTTCTCACCCCATTTTCTCTTCCAAGCTCCCCACTATCGAGACAATGGGTTTCAGCACTCTGGATGAAAACAAATACTACTGAAAAGAATGTAGCATTGTTTGTCTTGGCTGTCCTACTAAGTGTGAGTCCCTACAAAACAGTAGTCTTAAATGCCAGGTTTGTTAAAGGAGAAGGGATATTTTTAAACTGATAACTTATATGAGAAAAAAGATGGAAAGTTTAAGCAATGAGTCATGATTAGAAATAACTCAGTGTATGGAAGAAGAGGCGCCCTACCCATTAGAAAAGTGATTGCAAAGAATGTTATGAGTCGAGGTTAGAAAAGCAACAGAAAAGCTCAAGGAGAGAGCAAAGAGTGGCAGGCCCAGGGACTTCAAAGTTTGTGGACAAACAGAATTAAAGTATGAGTTTATTTGGGTGCAAAACAAGTTTTGAAATGGAGTGTAGATTTTTCATAATTCACATTTTCCATGGACTTTTGAAGATTATACACACACACACACACACATACACACACACATTTATATACATACACACATATATACATGGCCTGGCTTTTCTTATAGGTAGAAAACACAGTGGGAGAGGAAATACAAATTTGGAAAAAATTCTAGAGCAAAGAGGGATGTGCCATACTTTCTACTGTAACTCAAAGAATAAAAACCTTTCCATGTCCATTGTCTGTGAAGAAAACTTCCCTTGCTGGGACAAGCAGTTGGCGTAGCAGCTATGTCGCTGGACTCCCACGTAGTCGACCGCGGTTCGAGTCCCAGACCCAGTGGGTTAAACTCACACCGAGCGCGTGTACGTGTGTGCCCAAGATCCCGAGAGGAGAATGGAGGAGAAGGGACTGCGGAGTAGCCATCCCTCCTAGGGGGTGATTTCTTGCTTTCTGTCTCTCTCTTTCTGGCTAGAACATGCACCCTATAGCAAAATCCTCTCAAAAAAACAAAAAAAAAACAAAAAAAACAACTTCCCTTGCTATAAAAACTTTTGTAAAGAAGGGGAGACAAGGGAACCAGCAGTTAGCGTAATGGCTATGTCGCTGGACTCCCACGTAGTCGACCACGGTTCGCGTCCCGGACCCGGTGGCTTAAAACTCACGCTGGGCGCATGTGTGTGCATGCCCAAGATCCCAAGAGGAGAATAGAGGAGAAGGGACTGTGGTATGACCACCCCCCCCCGGGGGCTGATTTCTCTCTTTCTGTCTCTCTGTCTCTCTCTGTCTGTCTGGCGAGCACACAAGCCCTATAGTGAAAACCTCTCCAAAAAAAAAAAAAAAAAAAAAAGAAGGGGAGACAATAGCAGCAATCCCCCTGTGGTGCTAAAATTTGGTTTGGAAATAGTGAGAGAAAGCCTAAAGTGAGCTGCAGCACCGCCCTTAGTCCATGCACTTACCACAGGATACGTATGCACGTGTCTGAGCCCTGGAAAGGAGAGAACAAGGTCTCAGTGACTCCTGTGGTCCATGTTCGGCCTGAGGTCCATAGCAAGTCAGGTGTCAAGTCAGGCTACCAACAAGCTTGCCTCCCTCAAATCATCTGGTTATTCTCTTCACCGTCCAAGTCATTGTACTAGTTTCTAGCACTTTTGTAGGTTGGTTCCCCAGAAACAGACACTGAAATCAGCATTTGAAAACAGGTAGTTTGTTTGGGAGGTAATCCCAAAAAACACCAACAGGAGATTGGAAACATGAGACAAAAAGGCAAAGGAATTCAATACAAAGTATGGTAGAGACCGAGTGGACAACCAGGATCCAGTTTACCAAGCTCTCCACTATGGGAGACTACACAGATCATCACTCGAAACTGTCATGTCCAGAGTGAGGAAACTGCAGTAGTACCCACCCATACCAGTCAGTGGTCACTGGTTGAGGGCATTCATGCCCTACATGTGGCATAAGAGAAAGCCCTCAGGTCATGATTTGAAGATGCTTGGGATAAAAAGCTATGGGAGCCTGTGTGTGTGTGTGTGTGTGTGTGTGTGTGTGTACACACGCACCCTGAAGAAATGTGGGCAGGAAACCGATAGCATCACCATAAGCGCACAGTGAGCCTTTCTAAAATATTTTAGAAATATTTATTGAGCGTGTACCTAAATAAAAAAAAATGACTCTAAGTACTGCCTAGCTAGTGGCCTGACTTCTCTAACCTTTGGTTGCTCCTCTGTAAAAGGATGAGTCAGTTGAAAATATGGCCACTAGAGTCCTTTCATCTATGTGTTTTAATGCTTCCATTGAGTAACTGTTTGGGCTATAGATCATGCAAGAAGACCTAATAGCTGAGTTCATTCGTTTATTTTCTTTCTTTTTTTGAGAGAGATTTTTATTAAAGGGCACATGCGCTCACTAGAGAGACAGAAAGCAGGAAATCACCCACCTCCACCCACCCACCCCCACCCAGGGGAATGGCCATACTTCAATCCCTTTTTCTCCATTCTCTTTAAGGGATCTTAAGTACACATGCATACGCCCCCTGGCATGAGTTTTAAGGCACCGGGTCTGGGACTCAAACCATGGTAAACTACGTGGGAGTCCAGCAACATAATGGACCATTACGATGGTCACCATTATGACCATTACCATTACGTAATGGTCACCATCTACTTGTTCTCAGTAAGCTTTTCATTAGTTTGCTTCTTTCCTTTACGTGAACACACAACAGAATTCAGTTTTCTATTCTGAAAATCAAGGGCAAAGCTTTTCTTTTCTTTTCCTTTTTAAAAATTTGTTTTCTTTTTTGAAATCTCAGACATGCTTCTGTAGAACAATGTTTAAGTTTATAAAGAACCTCTACATCATTATTGTTTTTGTCTCAAAAGGTCATTCAAATATATTCATTTATCCCTGAAAAATAATAAGTGGGTTTCTTAGGATAGATTTTTTTAAAGAGAAATATCCTCAAACTAGCTTAAATCATCAATCTCTTTCTTTATACCTATCAAATACAATCGGGCAATCTCTCCATCACAGCATAAATTAACTGCTATAGATAACTAATGCTATCTTTAATTAATACGCAGAAAGGACATTTATTCTTTTTTTAACTAAAGTAGAAATCACAATATCTTTTTTTTTTTTTGGACAGGTTTTTGCTATAGGGCATGTGCGCTCGCCAGACAGACAGAAAGAGACAGAGAGACAGAAAGGGAGAAATCACCCCCCAGAGGGGATGGCCATTCCGCAATCCCTTCTCCTCCATTCTCCTCTCAGGATCTTGGGCACGCACGCATACACGCCCGGCATGAGTTTAAGCCTCTGGGTCCGGGATGCAAACCGTGGTCGACTACATGGGAGTCCAGTGACATTGCCATTATGCTAACTACTGGTCCCACAATATCTTTTTATAGGGGATAGATCACCATTTAAATTTGCACTACCTCTCTGTAAAAATAATTTGACTAAGAGTATAAAGGAAGGTTACTATCACAGAAGAAATAAACAGAATAATTTCAGACATTTTGGAAACACTTCATTTTATCTGAATATATAATTTCTTTGGAAACAAAAATTCCTAGTAGTCTATACTTCATTAGCCTAGTTTTAGAAACTGTATTTAATTTATAGTTCAAAGAGTTTCTTTCAATTCAAACTGTTCACTGACTCAGATATAACTTGTCTCTAATTAAAACATGCATATTGTTAAAATGTTAATTTCTAAAAGCAATAGGCCAAAAGATTTTCAACCATTCTAAAAGACTCTCAACGTAATTCTAGTTAAGTAGTATACAACTGGGGGACAGAGAAAGGAAATTCTATGGTAACGTTTAATTTCTCAGGCATAGTTTAAAACATGGGTTATTTTATTTGACATAATACACAATATTTTAGGAAAAGTAATCTTTTGTTGTTGCTGTTGTTAAGAGTAGTAAACAAAGGCCTTTGTGGTTTCCAAAATATCATAGACAAAGTTGTACCAGGAAAAGAGAATCATGTGGGACCAGCAGGTGGCGTGGTGGTTAAGGTGCTGGACACTCCCACATGGCAGACCACGGTTTGAGTCCTAGACCTGGCGGCTTGCTTTCTCACTTCCCCTCTTTCTTTCTCTCTGTATGTCTCTCTCTGTCAAATTAAAAATAAATAAATGAATAAATAAAAATTAAATAAATAACTCTCTTTAAAAAAAAAAAAAGAGAATCATGAAAATCATGCAATATAAGTCCATTGAATAACAAGAAAAAGATCTACACTCCATTCCCCAGTCCAACTATTAGCTTGTAGCAGCAAATACAATGATGTATCCAAAGCTGTTTTGTCACCTTTATCAATTGGACAAAGAAGTCTACCATAAAAAAGTTGAGCTGATAATTTAATTGTATAATTTATCTGAAAGGAACTTGTAAATTTGAAGGAGATGTATATGGATAATTACTATTATCAAAATTAAAATTACTTAAGGCTATTTTATACAATGATACTCAAGATCAATATGTAAGTACTCAGGATATATTTGTTTCAGTGATATAATTGTCCAAGTAGAATGGAATAATAAAATTTTGAAACACTGAATAAAAATATCTTTATATTAAACGTGAATATGTGCCTAAGTATACATAGTGCAATTTAGAGTCTTTTGAAACAAGAAATTGAGGTGAAAGTAGATGAACGATCAGCTAACGGACTTGCCTCATTGAAGTTATTCCAATTGAAGAAGCTGGTGTCACTTTAGTGGAGAACAAAAGCATTGCAGAGAAGCTGAGCCAATTATAGAGTTGTCTAACATTTTACACTATGATTCCAGATGTGTTATGGAACAAAGGAACACATCAACACACTCATCTTTTGATCATGTTGACTTCTTTCCTAGAGCATAGGAACTCAGTATGAAAGATATTTTACATTTAAAGAAGCAAGTAATTTCAAAGTCAATATCCAGGTGAGAAGAATGAAGAAAATGTATTTGCACCTAATTAACCTTTAGAGACATGATTTCCTCTCTTCAAAATTAGAAGGCTGTGTTTTTCCCTCCAAAATTTTGTATCTTTTGGCCACTTTCCTGCATTGTTTTTAGTAAAATTATAGATCTAGAAACATACAAGGAGAACAAGTGAAGTGAAAGTAGATCTAGTGAAATTTCTGATCTATATTTTACAACCTAACACTGTCAAAATACATATAAATAGAATTCAAAATAAACGAAAAAATGATTAACAATCCTGGTAAGTACTAGTATAGGTAAGGTGCTTTTCATTCAGAATCAAATAAATTATATACAAACCCTTGTTATGGCTTACTTGTAGTGATATACACAGCACCATTACTGGGAGATTGGAAGCCACATGGAAGCCCAGGTTCGGTTCCTGGGCCATCCTGAACAAATTAGCCACATGATCTAGCCATTTGGGAGGCTGGGGCAAGAGGATCATGACACAGTGGGACACTGTCAAAAATATCTACCTTTATCTCTCTCCTGTCCTCTTTGTCTCCCTCTCTCCTCTCTCTTTCTAAAATGGAAAATAATAAATAAATGAAGTGGATTATGGTTACATAATTGGCCTAGTATTGCTCAGATACTGCTTAGAGGGGCCAGGAGGAGATGCAGTGCTGACGCAATTGGAACTGCACTGGACTGTCCTGAGTTTGCATCCTGGAACCTCCCTGAGCACAGAGGGGAACTCACGTGCCCATGATCCAAGCCAGGTGAGACTGGGATGGACAGCACTGTGAAAATCCAGTAGGAGGGCTTTATCTCTCCAAAGAAAAAAACAAATGAGGGAAAAAGAGAAATTGCTTAATGATTACTCAAAAGAGAAATCATCTTTAAAAATTCGAGAGGGGGCGTTGGGGAGAGGGTGTGTTTCTTTGTAAGTTCATGGAAAATGTATATTTTTTAAAAAAAAACTATAAATAAACTTCAAAATTTTTTGGACCAAAATAAGCTTGTACCTTACTTCTGTTTTCCAAACTTTTAAAATAATCATTTATTTATTATGCCAGAGGGCATATGAGTTCATTAGAGAGAGAGGGAGAGAAAAAGAGAGAGTGAAACGGAAAGAAAGCACGCCCTCACCCCTCTCAATGGGGCCTACTCACCCACAATATTTTTTCCGCCATCTCTCTATTCTATCAAGATCCTGGACATGCATGCATGCAAATACTGCATGCGTGTTGCCATCAGGGCTGGGATTTGAACTGCAGCCAGCCATGTGAGATCTGGCTCACTGGGCAGAGTACTTAACCACAATGCTATGAGGCAGGCACTCACCAACATTTGCCTGAGTTCCTCATACAGAAAGTTAAGGAAAGCTGAGGCTAAGACCGTTCTTTATTTTTATTATTATTAATAGATAAAACTATATATTTATCATCCTCTACAGGATGTTTTGAAGTGCAGACACCTTGTGGAATGACTAAATCTAGCTAATTAACATACATATTACTTCACATTGCTATTTTTGTGGTGAGAACACTTAATATCCATTCTCAGCATTTTTCAGGAGTACGATATTGATAAAGTGTTAGTATCTATATAGATTTGTCAAAGAAAATAAAGGATACCCAATGAAATTCAAACTTAAACTAAGAAATTTTATTTGTAAATGTTCCAAACTTTAAAAAAGATACAGTTACTGTTTATCTGAAACTCAAATGTAACTGAGCATCCTATGTTTTAGATGCAAAATCTGGCAACCTTAATTTGGAAGATATTATTAAATTATTATTATACATACTTTAGGTTATTTCTGACAATTTTTAAAATAAATATTGTTGCAGAAATTTTGAGGGTAGAGAAGGATACTACGTAACTGAATACTAGCTTTGAAATTAAATCTAAAACCTTTTCAACACAGATATTACAAACTACCCAGAAAAGTAGAGGTTTATTTCTGCTTGTTTGGCAAAGTTGAAATAACTCTTTGGCAAATACACTGTCTATGTATGAATAGGGCTCTCAATTTTATATATAGAAAAAATGATCAGACACTGATTATTTTAATCCTCATTTTGATATACAGAAAGACAATAGTGAAGTGGTTGCATCAGTATTACTAGTAGTTTATTAACTTTAATGCTTTGAAAAAACTACTGTAATCTCTGCCACCCCACTGATCACCCCCCAGGCTGATTTCCATGACCCGATCAACAAGACGGTTATATATTTCAGTTTCAAGATTATGTGACCCTGAACTCACACACTGTGTTGAATGGAACAATTTTCCCAGACAGAGGCTATTCCTGATGTCAAGGGTAGATGAAAGGCTGAACTCTTGGTAAAACCACAAACTATGTGTATTTTTTTGTTTGTTTGTTTATTTTTGAGATGTTTTTGCTATAGTGCACGTGTGCTCACCAGATAGACAGAGGGACAGAAAGCGAGAAATCAGCCCCAGGGGGAATGGCCACACTGCAATCCCTTCTCCTCCATTCTCCTCTTGGGATCTTGGGCATGCACGCACATGTGCCCGGCGTGAGTTTTAAGCCACCGGGTCCGGGACGTAACCGTGGTCGACTACATGGGAGTCCAGTGACATAGCCATTACGCCAACTGCTGGTCCCCACAAACTAAGTGTTTTAATTGACTCCTCAGTAATACCCAGTTTTCTTTTTTAGTTTTCCCTAAAGAGTGTGTGTATTTGCTGGAAAGACAGTGAGATAGATAAAGAGGGAGGAAACATGAGAAATCACCTCCACATGGAATAGCCATTCCACCATACCTTCTCCTCTACTCTCCTGTCTAGATTTTTGACACCTATACACTAACAGCTGGGAAGCATGTGGCCATGTGGGATCCAGCACCGTAAACTCCATGCCACCTGCTGGCCACGGTATTCTTCCTTTTTGACATCTGTTGCCACTGGTTATCTTTATGAGATCACTAGGAGTCTGGCATCCTCAGGAAAGCCAGAAAAGCTTCTGAACTGTCTGAGATAAAATTCTGGACTTAAAATTTGTAAGCTGAAGGAACACCAGTCAGACATGAACAAAACAAAGCAAGCTAAAAAGAGCTGCGTGGTAAATTTTATATGATTAATAAATATGCATTTTTTTAAAGATCTTATTTCCAACAAGTTAGTTTGATCACTTAATACTCTAACTCCAACTTCTGTAAGTACAAATGCTCAATTACACAACTGAAAAGTTGCTCCTTATACCATTTTTCTATCTTCAATTAAATGATTCCTAGATTTAGAATGGTATCTAAAACTGATAAATTATGTCAAACGGTATGCCAGACCATAGGATCCATATATGTATATTATAAACTTATTTGTGACAAAACATCACACTTACAAAGTCTAATGCCTTAAAACTTTTAAGTACAGCTTCCACTGATGTGTATATGACCACTTCTCGATGTCTAATCGACCCGGTATTGATTTTTAACTAGATTATGTGTAGAGATAGCAAGAGAGCTGTATTTGAAAAACTCTGACAGAGATTTTCTAAATTCTTCTTTTCCACTAACCCCCAGTAATTATCATTGTCCTAAGATACCTGATTCCCCTTACAGAAGGAATTACTGGGAACCAGCAGTTAGCGTAATGGCTGTGTCACTGGACTCCCACGTAGTTGACCGTGGTTCGCGTCCCGGACCTGGTGGCTTAAAACTCATGCTGGGCGCGTGTGCGTGCGTGCCCAAGATCCCGAGAGGAGAATGGAGGAGAAGGGATTGTGGTGTGACCATCCCCCCCAGGGGTGATTTCTCACTTTCTGTCTCTATGTCTCTCTCTGTCTGGTGAGCGCATGCGCCCTATAGCGAAAACCTCTCCAAAAAAAAAAAAAAAAAAAAAAGAAGAAGGAATTACAAATAGACCCATCAATAGGACAGTTAGGATAAATATTTCATAAATAATCATTTTTTAAAATACTTAAAAGAAGGAAAAAGATAACTGTTACAGCCCCTGTAATCCTGTAATTAATCATTAACTGTAGCTTTAAGCTTCTTGACAGACTGGGAGAAAAGAAATCATGATCAGTAGCATCATTCGCCTTGTCTGATGAAAAGAATAAATGAGATTTTGCCTTGAGCAGTAAGCTTCTTCCTGTAATCAAAGCCTGTAGAACAGTGAAACATAATGAGCAGAGCGTCCAAGGTGTTTTCTCAGCAAACACAAATAGATTCCTCAAATGTGCCCCCGTTTACCTGCATACGTAGTGGGTCTTATATATTTATATACAAGGCAATAGACAATGTCTAATATCCCCTTTTAAAATTGCTTTTATATTTGATGACACAGTTCTTTCAGTGAGCTGTTTTAAGAATTGTGTGCATTTTGTCCATCACAGAGAACAGAGGACCTGAGAGACCAGCACTTATTCTTCTTTCCGGTAGGAGAAAGAAGAATGTATATGAGTTGTATGCATTGCTCACATAAATATTTAAAAGAACTGCACTGAGCCTAAGGAAGTAAAGTGGGATTCAAAAAAATGAATGCAGATTGATCTCTGTAGAGTCATTCTTAGTAAAACAATATGAACAATACCAGTGAAAACTGTGGTATTCATATACTGGTTGTAGTGGGTCATTGGAAAAGTCGTGACCTATTTGTCTATGTTTTGCCATGCAAAAATGCATCATGACTTTTCTTTTTTTTTAGAATTATTTTATTTCATTTATTATCATCATTATTATTTGTTTCATTTGATCAGAGAGAGAAAGGGAACGTAGGAAAGCAAGCCTCCAGGTCTGAGATTCAAACCATGGTCGGCCATGTGGGAATCCAGTGCCTTAACCACCACGCCACCTGCTGGCCCCATATGATTTTTCTGATGACCCAAGAGTATTGAAATGTGTATTATTACAATCTACAGATGTTGGAAGCAGAGGTTCAGGGAGTTTAAAGATTTCTCTGTTTGTATGTTCCAGAAACTCGGACCTGTCTAATACCAAGTCTCACATGACCTCTTCTAGTGGAAATTAACTTCCTTCCTCATTTGGTGAATGTCACACTAGAATTCTATATATTTTTAAGTTGTGGGTATAAATAAACACAGGCATGCATCTCACAGCAACATTTTAGTCAATGGTGTCTGGCACAATGGTGGTCAAATAAAATTACACATATAGCATAGGTGTATAATAAGCCATACCATGTAGGTAAGTGAGTACACTATGATGTTTGCATAAGACCAAATCGCCTAAGACACATCCCTCAGAATATAGAGAGGTGGAACATCTGGGGGTCATAGAATGGAGGACTGTCTGTTGATAATGGCCTGTATGATACCTTTGACTGAACTGGTGTGCAGTGTGTTCGAGCTGGGAAAATTCAATTTACAAGCTGTGTTGATGAACAGTGATTAAATATATAAAATAAATTTTGAAAAAAGAGTATATTTCCTGGGTACATAACACATGGCTGTTTACTAAAAAACAAACTATACATTTTTATTATGAGAATACTAAACTCTATAAATTTTTCAACATCTGTATAAAAATGTTCCTTCCTGGAACTAGCAGTTTGTGTGATGGTTAAGGCACTGGGCTCCCACATGGCTGACCATGGTTTGAATCCTGGCCCTGGGGACTTGAAACTCAGGCCAGTTACATGCGCATGCATGCCATAAATCTCAGGAGGAGAATGGAGGAGAAGGGATTAGGGTGTGGTCATTTCCCTTGGGGGATGATTTCTCACTGTCTCTCTTACTGACTGTGTCTCTCCTGAGTGAATGCATGCACCCTATGGCAAAAACCTAAAAAAAAAACCCAAAAGTTCCTGCCTGCCTGATGAGCTTACACTACAATGTGATGGTGTTTGTTTGTTATTGTTATTTTTACCATTAGCAAAAGGAAATTGGTTCATCAAAGCTAGAATTTATTTATTCTTAAGTAGTTTCTGTGCTTCCTCAAATGATTGTGATCATTTTCAGCCAACCCAAGTATAGTGCCGATAACATAAAGAGAAAAGTGACAGTCAAAGGGTGAAATGGCACAGAAAATAAGATTCCATCCCCGTGAAGAAAGGGAGTAATAAATTACTCTTCATTACTGTACATGTAACTAGATGGCAGCAGAAATAGCAAAAAGTCGGAGGCGATACATAGTTGAGTAAGTCAGCAAAAGGCTAGGATACAGAAATTATTCAGCATGGCATACTCACTTAGTATGTCAGCACTCATACATTACACATTTTACTCACCCCTTCATCTAATTCTTATAAACTCAATTTATGTAAAAAAAAAAAAAAAAAAAAAAAAAAAAAAAAACAAAACAAAACAGTGAATTTAGAACTACAAATGATTTTTATATCATTAAAGATTTATTGTTAATATACAAGATCTAAAATAGCAATTGGACATCAAATGTAATAATATAAAAACTTACAGCATAATCTGTACACATTTTTTCAAATAAAACACGTTGCTATGCTATACAATCACCTTCATGTTTTAAACTTTTACTGCATTTCAGAAAACGCTTTTAAATTTGATTACAATTGGTGCCAATAATGCCTGTTCAATGACTTGTTTTGTTGACTGATCTTTACTCTGGGCGTCTATTTACTTCGGTATCAGTTATCCTAGCAGGAAGCTCTTCCTAACTAAACTGCCAAGCCACAAATAAAGCTCCAGGGGAGCTCGGGAACAGGTAAAGGTAAACTACTGCTATAGATCAGTGTTTTCTGAGACAGAAAGTGGCAAATCAATCTTCAAGCAACTCAGCTTTCTCTGCTTTCTGTAAAATCAGCTTTCACTCTACATTCCCAAGTAATATAGTGTTACCTTACTTTAAAAAAAAAAAAATGAAAATTGGGACCGGCAGATGGTGTGGTGGTTAAGGGTGCTGGACTACCACATGGCTGACCATGGTTCGAGTCCCAGACCTGGTGGCTTGCTTTCTCACTTTCTCTCTCTCTCTTTCTCTCTCTCGCTCTGTCCCTCTCTGGTCAAATTAAAATAAATAAATAATTAAATAAAGTTAAATAAAAATAATTATTTTTTAAAAAAGGAAAATATGTATCTTCCCCATTTGGATTAACTGCCCATCTTAAAAAGTATACAAATAGTTGAGAAAGAAATATGATGTCTAGTAAAATATTATATGATCTCGCTTTTCTCCCCCCAAAAAGGAAAGACTAATATGTATAATATCAAGTAGTAACATGTTTAATTTTTTTCATATCTTTTGTTTTTTTCGAAGTGGGATGAGAGAGGACTTGAAATGGAAAGTCAAGCAGATTTCTCTTTCTGCTCAGTTAATGTAGTTGCACCTGTCCTTGAAGGCCTCTGTTTATAAATACATTATATAATCTGCCTTGAAAGTCCCTTAAATTGTACAGTTTGCACATGGCCAAACTGACTAGCATTGATGTCATCAAGTAACCTTTCTATCAGCCACACAACAGATATTTGATACTCGTGGGAATCAAAGGTATTTTGATAAATTTAATCTGCTCAACAATAGCCTTGAATTTCACATCTCCTAAAGAACTTTAAAGTAGCTGGAAGAGATGGCTCCTCGGCACTCAGACACAGATGTGAACTACAGTACAATTGCTAGCCTTCATTCAAAATTCACAGTCTTTCAACATATCCAAATGCTTCTGTAGCTAGACCTTGGCTTTCTTCTTTCATTACTGTTTTTTTTTTTTTTTTTTTTTTCCTGTGAGTCAGAGAGTATGGTTCAAGAATTTATTATCACCAATGAAATATCCTTGACATTTTGAGAGTACTAAGAAAAGAAACAAGACGGCCATGCAAATCCCCTGTGCCAGAGAATTCCATATCCTAAACTTCTACATCGTTCGCCTGATGCTAAGTGTGTGCATTCAGATATTAAAATAAATAGACTGAGGAAAATGGCATACAATGTGATTTTATTTACTAAAATTATCCATATCTTTTGCCCTCTCCCCTTGCCACCACACACAGTAATAATTGATTATGAATATAATTTAGATTTTAAAGGCTGTGGGATAGAAGGAATTTTAGAGATTAAAACCTAGGTTATTAAATTAATATGATAAATTTATGAATCGGGATTTCAGAGAAAACCCTGTGAAATAGAAAAATCTCTGAGAAGCCTTGGGATTAACATCTATGATATTAAAATAGCAGGAACACTGAAATTCTCTGTCAGGTCATTTCATTTCTCTTTTAGCCAAGGAAACAGGCTTAAGTCAGCATCAATATATGATTTGGTCATTTTCACTCAGCACAGGGATTATAAAAAAATAATTTAACAGAACATTCAAACATCTACTTTAGATTTATTACAACTTGGATTCTGTAATCTGTTCTCTCCTGAGTATAACTAATGCTCTTTATTTCAAAACTGAAAACCTTCAGCACATAAACACCCTCAGATTTTCAAATAAAAATGTGGAGGTAAAAAATGTATGAGCTATCACTGATTGTGAGCTATCAGGTAATGGAATTCTCATGTTTGTACAAATACTAAGATTGTGGGAATTTCTCAGACCATTTTAAGAACTTAATATAGCTGTGCTAAAATATATATATACATATATATAAATATATATATATTTACAAATATATATGCATACATATATACAAATGTAGACATATAAATATATGTATTTTTGCACAAAGCAGAAATACAATTTAACAAAATGCATATTTTGATTCTGTACATTTCTTTGCATTTCATATGTATTAATTTTGGAAATCTCTAAAAATATGGTTCAAAGGTAAATAGCACTTTGCTGAGAGAATAAAGATGTTTAAAACAACTATAATAAAGAAGATACCAGTTATGGAAAACAGAAAAGGTGATTCAATTAATACTAAGTGACACTCTTGAAGAAGAGAGCATGAACACACACACACACACACACACACACACATATGCACACACTCTCTTTAAAATATGCTGGAAGAAAATATCTCCAAAATAAAATTAAAAAGTTAATATGAAGACACAAAACCATTAAGAGTAAGATGTACTATTCCTAATTTAATCCAAAGATTAGAGAACATATGTTAGGAAGCCCATGGGAAAGAAATAAGGTCAATTTAGGATGGGACCTAATGGCTGAAAATAGACTGATTTTGTTCTTTGCCACCTTCAACAACAAAACTGTGAAGCAATGTTCCAAAAATTTTGAGAAACAAAAATATACACTTATCAAGACTTCATTCAAATCCAAAATGAAATGCCCAGATATTTTCAGTCATACAAAATACAGGAAACAGAGCATCCCATCACTCTTCTTGATCATAATCTTAACAAAATCCAATCAAATTTTAAAATAATTTAAAGGAAAAAAGTTAATAAAGAAAGAGCTATTATAAAAATGTTACTACTGATAGTATTTAATTCATCAAAATTTAAGCTAGAATTAAACACTGGAGGAATTATAGAATATACATCAAATTTTAATATAAAAGAAATAATTTGATAAGAATTGGGGGGTATTAAGAAGGTAAGAAGAAATGCAAATATGAAGATTTATTTCAAACAGAATGCACTGTGATTACAAAATAGTATTTTCCATTCATTTCATGTAAGTACGTATTTGGTTTTTCTTATTATCTCATGAAAAAATACATGACAAATTAAAAAAATAGACAAATTAAATATCAAGATGCTCCCTGAATGTAAAAAAAGAAATATACATAGTTGTGGAGAATTTAGAAATTTTATTTGTTTGTTTGTTTGTTTTTAACTTGCCAGAGGGTAGTATACTTCGAGAGACCAAAAAACAGAAAGAGAGGGAGAGGGACAGGGAAAGAAGGAAACCACTCCACAGTCGGGCATGGTCATGTCACAATCCTTTCTCCTCCATCTTGCCAACCTGTTGGGGTGTGCCTCACATATTTTTTTAAGCACGTGGAGTCAGGATTTTAACCTCAGAGTCAGCCATGTGGGATCAAACTCCTTAAACCAGTATGCCAAATGTCTGGTCCAAATTAAGAATTTAAATCCCCTTTTGTAGTTATCTATATCATTTGAATATTTAAAATTAATGACATTGAAATACTTTTATAAAACAAGGTATTATCATTTCAGATTAAAAGTAATTGTTTAAGTTTGACTACTGTCATTATTGCTGTTTACTGTTGTATTAAATAAATCCAAATAGATTTTGTTGGGGCTCAGATTGCTTATTATAATTTTCCTTTCTATGCAAAATTTATTTAACATTTCATTCTTTATTTCTAAACTTTGGAACTCATTTTGAGTCATGATTTTTATTTTCATAATTAATAAACCATCCAGTTAAAAATGATCAAGCTTTACTAAATGTCAATATGGAGGGCAGGTCAGACCCAACAGTGCCCAGGCTCACGACAAAGGGATTCACAATATCTTGGCTACCTCCCAATAGGAAGTCACTCAGAACCTTAGTGGAAACTAGGGAGGAATGGCGAATGCAGAGTGGAGGCCTTAGGTAATTCTTAGGAGATTGCAAGAACTATCCTCACAATTGAGAACAAAAGTGAAGCTGTTTTCGCAATGCAATGATACATGGAATGTAGTAACTTATAATATTTCTCATCACACACAAAACTATAATCCCTTTATTACTTATTTTCTTTAACATTCAACAATTACAAGCTTTCTCGATTATTCTGTTTCTTAGACCAAAACATGACTTCTGATAAAGCAGACATAGGCGTTTTACAATTGCTAAATTAAATCTGTATACATATAAAACTTCATATTCCATATGATTAACTTTAACTAAAAGTAATATTTTTGCTCGTGTTAATCTAGTTATATGTGCTGCTGGATTCTATTGTCATTGCTCCTATCTAGATATATTTTCCATGAGAGGCTTGAGGAAAGCATCACATTGTTTTCTCAGTTCTGGTTTGTGTTACCTGTATTACCCTTCTCTGATATCTGGCTGACTTATTGGTTTAAAATTTTAAAATGTGTTCATTTTAAATGGGCTTAAAATGTTTCAGAAGAATGTGCAAAGCTATTTTTTCCACTGTCTTATAAAATTGACTATTGATTTTTTTAAGTCTCATCATTTCCTTTTGGAGGATAAAAATTTTATTTGCCAGGACTACCAGATGTATAATGGTCACATGCTGGATTCCCACATTGCCGACAACTGTTTTGAGTCCCAAACCCGGAGGCTCGAAACTCATGCCGGGTGTGTGTGTGTGCCTGCCTATAATCCTGAGAGGAGAATGGAGGACAAGGAATTGCAGCATGATCATCTCTCCAGGGGTTGATTTCTCACTTTCTGTCTCTCTATCTCTCTCTCTCTCAGTGAGCGCAGGCAAACTATAGCAAAAATATCTCTAAAAATTAAATTATATATATATATATTCACTTTTATATGTTAGGTCACTACTGTAAGAAAGTTTTTCTTTCCATATTATATTGATGACTGAGGCTCCATAACAAATGAGAGTTTAACAAGGAAAAACACACAGATTTGTTTAACATGAGTTTTATGTGACAAGGAAGCCTTCATAAGAGAATGAAGACACAGAAAAATAGGGAAACTTGTGTATTTGTTATGCTAGGTTTATAAAGTAGATAGTCACGGAGAATAAGATCAGATGAAGTATGATCTAATAGTAATAAACTGAAAGATAATTTATCAAAGCCTGTTCTTTTTTAGATTATTTTGTCCCTGTGTCTTCAGAGATAAGACTATTTTTTCCCTCAGAGTATAGGCAGGGTACTTCTTAAATGACAGTCTTATGACGGAAGAGAAGGGTGGAGGGATTGTTACAGAATACTTTCCACATCTGCAGGTTCTCAAATTCTTTCAGTTTAAAATATCTTGGGGTACTTGACCTTCTTGAACACCATCATTACAATTTTGTATAATATATTTGTGAATATCACAGGATAAGTAGAGTAGATCCTCTGATTTACAATTTTAAAAATTCAGCTCTTTTCTGTCTAGAGGATATGGATGTGTTTGGTCAAAAATGCTGATACTGGAGATAATAATAAATGAATGCTTGCATGATATATTTTGGAGTTAGAGTTATCAAAATTTCTCCTACAGATGGGGTTATAACAGAGGGAAGAGTTAAGAATTACTCTGGGCTCAGCTGCAGTGGTGCAGGCAGGCAAAAGCTGCTCCACAGAACTGGAAGCCACATGGCGACTACAGGTTAGGATCCCCAGTTTACCTGAAACACATACTGGGTGCTCAATCCTGAGGACTCAACTAGCTAAAGGAGGTGTGGGAAGGGATAACAGTGGCTGGAGACCCTGTTGAGGGTCTGCCTGGCATTTACACACTCTCATGAAAGAAAGAAAACAAACTGAAAAATATAGATATTCCTTAATTTTGATGTTAACTGAGAAGGTGATAGAATTTGAGAAGGCAAAATTAAATGAACAGCATATTGTGGGAGAAAAGCAATGTAAATAATAATTCATCCGTGTACATTGGTTTTGATCTGATAGTGAGTTAGTTAAGTGAAACACCCAGTATACAGTTGGATAAATGAGCCTAGAGCTATAATTTAGGTGGAATTATATCTAAATTAGAGCAAATGAATGTGGTATCCTGTAAGAAATATGGGCATTAAAGACAACAAGTCTATAAAACTGTGCCCTAAAAAGAGACCGCATAAATGATAGTGTAAAGGAAGACGTAATCAGAGGGAGAGTAAGAAGGAATGAGCAGTAAGAAAACAGAACACCCAGAAAAGTTGGGTTTCCTGAAAACCAGAAAAGAAAGCATCTGTACAAAGACAAAAGTGTAAGTGGTGAATTAAAATTTAAAAAGACCAAATATGAAGATAAACAGAATACACATTATCTTTGATGATGTAGAGGTAGTTACAAATTAAGGAAGAATTTAACTATATATGAAATTTAAAGGTAGGACTAGGCCAGTGACCTGGTGGTTTAAAGAAGACAGATCCCACGTGGCCAGCTGTGCAGTTCAAACTGCCAGCCCCAGTGACTTGAAAAACATACCAGGTCCATGCACATGAGCATCTAAAGTTTCAACAGAATGGAGAACTGAAAGAAGGGATTATTGTGTGGCCATGACTATATCTAACTGAAGAGTTCCCTTGATCTCTCTTTCACAAATTCAAAAACATGTTTGCCAGAGAGAATTTGTGAAAGAGAGGAAAAAAGAAAAAAAAAAAGAAAGAAAGAAGAAAAGAAATGTAAAGTCACAGTAGTGTGGGCTGGCCAGTAAGTGAAGGGAAAGACGGAGAGATGATGTAGATCCATATGTCTTTTTAGTTTATAGCATAAAAGAGCAAAGAAATGTAGCAAAGCTAGAAAGAGCAATTGACTTGCTTTCTTTATTATTATTTTTATTTTAATGACATAAGATATTGCAGTCTGTACGTATGTTGATGAGAAAGTGAAAGGAACAGTTGTCTAATGGGGATCAGCAGGAAGCGTAGTAATTGGGGCGTTGTATTTCCACATGGCCTGCTGCATTTCAAGTCCCAAACCTCTTGCCTTGCTTTCTCACGTTCTCTCTCTTTTTCTGTCTCTCTCTGGTCAAATTTAAAATAATAATAATAAATAAATAAAATTATGTAACATAATTCTTTTTAAAAAGTTGACTAATTAGAGAGGTTAGTGTGAGGAATAAATCCATTGCTAGGCTGGTTTGGGAGGTGACAGGCATGAGCTTTCGAGAGAGGTTGTTAAAAAAAAAAGAGAGAGAGAGAGAGAGGTTGTTTTGTACAGCTGGGGAGAGTGTGTCATTCCCCTAAATTCCTCAGAATTCCTCTAATAATTCCTCTAATTACATTGCAGATGAAGATAGATGGACATTTTCTGGGTTGTCTTTTCCTTTTTTAAACTAATAAGATACTCTCAAAAATATCTTCTGTCTGCTTAGAGATGTCTTTTATTAACTAAGTTTTTGGTTGCAATGTGCCCTCACATCATCCAGACCCTTTTCAGCAGCTTTTTAATATTCTGCACAAAGAATCTCCCTCCATTGAAACCAGTCTGCTATGCCCTCAGTTTTCTGGACAGCTTCCAATGTTAAAACATATTCCACTTGTGACTGAACACTGCAGTCTAAATTATTTGCATGTGCATACTTAGCTTCTTTATTTTAAAATTCCAAGTTTCACCATAGTGTCAACTCTCAAAAACAAACAAACAAACAAACAAAACTCTCAGGCCAATCATTAACTTCTGAAACATTCTCTCTCCCACAGCAATATCAGCAAAGTCATTAACATATCTATAACTCCATTAAATTGAAATTATTCCAGCATCTGATGTTATTCTCAATATAAAAATTATCTCTGGGAATAGAGTAATTGCCCTAGAGCTCAGTCCTCAAAGATCTATGGTAAGTGGAGATGTGTATTAGTATCTGCACTTTCCAACTTCCTGAAAGAAACAAATATAGAAGGAGATAGTGTCCCTATATTAAAATGATCATTCTTGAAGACCTTCCAAAGTACTAAGTATATTTATATAAATTACATAATTTAATTTCAAAACAACTTTTAGGGGAGATTAACACACACACACACACACACACACACGCACGCAGCAATAGAGTCCTCCAGGCTCAAACTGAACTATAATAACATAGGTTTGAAATTTGAAGATCATTAGGAATCCCTTTTTGTGTATTCATTGTCTGGAGGTCAATTGATTGTTTCCTACAGAAGGAAAAATACATGGATAAGAGTCCACAGGGACATTGAGGAGATGAGAGGATAAAGTAAAGAATAAAGATTCCCAAAGAAATGGAGAAAAGAATTAAATGACGAATGAATGAGTTAACCAGCTCAGGAACTTTGTGATACAGGTAGTATGATAATTGGCTTAAGGGCACTGGTGATTAAAAAACCACAAGGTTGGGCATAAGTTCATGGACTCCATTTCTGCATAGAACACACCAGAACTCCAGAACAAGGACTTCATAGTTCTGGGTGCAGTCATGGCAATTTAACCAGAGGACTTCAGAAAGTTTGTGGAAGGCTAGACTTATAGTATGAGTTCATTTTGTTGTAAAAATATTTTTGAAATCCATGCACAATTTTTTTTTATAATATACATTTTCCATGAGCCTCTTGAAGACCCAAGCACATTAACATGAGCCGGCAATAGATGTTCGCCAGTCTAGGTGGTCATCCATCAAGGGACTGTGTCAATGCCAACATATTAAACACACCCTAGGGTTTCCAGAAATATTTTCCTTGGAAGAGAAATGGTGCTCATGGAAGAATAGAGACACAATTACTGACCAACAAAGAGCCAAGAGTTTTTAGATAAAGACACTTATAATCAAATATACTACTATTTTGCCAAAACTGCACAGCAAGTCATTGGCAGGGCTGAATTCTGAAGTGGATTTGCCTAACTTTAATCCCCAGTGCTCCATAACTATGACACAGCTGTGGATAAATATATCCAGACACTAAAGTCCAATTCAGACGATTTTTCATTTTCTCTCCACTAATGCTAACAATAATGTTAACAAGTAAAAACATGTCTCAATACTACTATTTTTTAAATTAAAAAATGGCCTACTCTAATTAGTCACGATTTAGCTACAGTTCTTACTAACAGGAAGTTTACATTTTAGTGGTAAAAATGTTGAGAAAGAAAAATTATACAATGATAACATACTTGAATAGGAATATATACTGGGCATTAAGAGAGCACATAAAACATAACAAATCTAACAGTGATTAATCAAAATCATGAAAAAATTAGGGAGAGGGAAAAGATTATCAAAAGGTCTGAAGGAAAAGGGGAAAATGTTGTTTTAGGGAAACTTCTTGCAATTTACTCTGTTCTGGGCTTAGAATCTCAGATAAATGGTAATAGCTGCATGGGAAATGTTCCAAAAGAAAATTTAGGAAATGTTAAATGGGACCAGATCATGAAGGGTCTCATATACCCTAAATACATGTTAAATGAAGAGTACTGAAGATTTTTAAACAAAGAAGTAAGATGAATGGAAGTTTATAGAATAAATCTTCATTGACTGTGCATTACATGTAAATTGGAAAAAAAAGTATAAACATTACAAATTACCGCATCTTTTTGTTTTGTGGTTTATAATTAATACAATTAACCTACATTTTAGTATAAGTAGTGTTAAAAAATTTTAATACAATGCCACTCAAGTTATTGAGAGTTTTATAAAAGGAGTTCAAAAAAAAAAAAAAAAAAAAAAAAAGAAACCATAAAGCCTCTTTTGAAAGCTCCACTTGGTACAGGCTTGTGGCAATAATAATCTCCAGCTTAAACATCAATAAAGACAATTCTGGGTGGTCTGAATGGCAGGAATTTTTAGGACACTGGCAGTGTTTCCAAGGATCTCCCCAAAATTTAGCACTATTTTCTTTATCTCAGTCCCAGGATATTGAAGCAGCACGTCACTCCTGAAAATTATATAGAGACCCAACTTCCATCTCCCAAATTCCTCTGGAATGTCGGTTCTTTTTAACATCTCCCTTCCTTTCTGAGAAGAAAAGAGAGGGAAAGAAAGCAGCCCAACAAAATAAAACAAACAAAAAAAATTTCTATCTAAATTTGCATTATCACAGGACATGTCAACATGTCATCTTACTATCCTGTGCTTTGGATGTAATAGAAAGTGAGGTAGGGAAATCATTTGAAAATGTTAAAAGTTATTAAAAGCAAAACGACTGTTTGTGGCTGGGGAATTAGTGTATAAATATTTTGCTGCTCCTATTCAATGCAAGAAACAAAAGATATGGGTGATCATCTAGGGTAATTAACTATTTGAAGCTCATGGTTATTATTTTCTACTCTGGTGTGTTACAGTACTCTTACTAAGGGCATTTATACATGTGCATGAACAAAACAAGTAAGGTGCCATACATTAATACATGTGCATGAACAAAATGAGTAAGGTGCCATACATTACCCTAATTCTCTTCCATCCAGTTGGTTTTCTAAAATTTGGAGCTAAAGAATTTTGCACTGGCTCTCCTCCTTTTAATCTATCTGGATGATGAGAATAAATTCTCAAGACTCTTAAAAAAAAAGTAGTAAAAAAATTGATTGTGTCTCCACATAGAAGAAATACTGCAAAAACAGCAAAATACACAAGCTCTTGATGGCAAAAGTGCTATTCAACTCAGAAAACTAAGCAAGACCTTCTCAAGTCAGAGCCTAAGCTCATTCTGGTGGTCTACTGAATTCATTCATTTTTTCATTAAGGCAGAATGCCACTTTCCTACTTCTTCCTCTAAAAATCAGCTTTCCTTCTCAGGACTCACGTCAAGTTATAATTTAAAATAAATGTTTGTCTTTATACCTTATGACCTAAATAAATACAGTATGTTTTCCCATCCCACATATTCACGTTTGTTCTGTAAACAGGAATGATGCAATTCCATAAACTGAATAAAGATCAACGAAATAAATATATAATGTCAGTACCTATTAAATTCTCTCACATAAACATATAATTTAAAATACTATAATTTTTCAAGCAACATTTCAAAATGTGTTTTGATAAAGTGCCTTATAAAACTAAAGCTACACTGGAGAACTACATTAGCCTGATTGACACTCAATAACATTCCACTTGATTAGAAAAAAAATTTTTTACTCTCTAATTTACTTTCTCTGTGAAGCAGAAGCTAAAAAGGACTCTTCAAATGTTTTATTTACTAGCCAATTTCTAGACAGCTGAATTCAGCTTGCACAGTAACAAGCTGGTGCTAATAAACCATACATAAAGATCCTACTTATTAAAATACAAATTAGGCATCCCTTATGTTTATACATGTGTAAGTACAATTAATATTGCAGGCTTAGTTGGAAACAAAATTGCTTTAGTTAACCAACCATTGCAATGCAATCAAATGAGCTTTCAAATGCAATTGGAAAAGATCTGTTTGGTAAGAATAACAGCAATTATTTCATGCAGAACAATTAGTTTTCTAAGCTTCTTTTTTTTTTCCCTTCCCCCACCTGCTCTTAATAAAATAATTTGTCCATCGTAAGTGACATGAAAGGTCACCTTTTGCACCCAGGAGTTGTATGGAGACCTGGAAGGCAGCTGGTAGACATAGCTTATTTACAAATATTGGTTTGAACTTGTAAACGCGTGACCGCATAAATCTTAATCCATTTAGAGTGTACTCCCTTTGTTCCCTCAATTGGATACTCACTTGGGGACTGAACGGAGCTCAGGGAGAGTGTGAATTACACGCGCCCTTTGTTGTTGCCAGAATATTAGTGCTTTGGCTTTTGTTCTTGTTGTTCATGAGATTTCTCTACATTACACGGTACGGAATGCTAATCAACATTTTGCCTAAGTAATATTAATGAAACTTGCCTACTTATACTAGAGGGAAGAAGCAGAATATTATATTTCTTTTTGAAATGTTAATGTACCTTTTAGGAAATTATTTCTGACTTCTAAATCATCCTAGTGCTAAATTATTAAAGGATGGCATTAAAGAACTATTGCACTGATGCAAATAGTTTAATACCTTAAAAGATAAAAGGATTTTGAAGTTTTAAAAGGAGGACCTTCTGGAAGATGGTAGCCTTTACTTTCCAAATAAACATTTTGAACTGTTTGTTTAAAACACTGATAAAATCTGTAGTTGTGTTGTGTTCTCTCATAAAGGAAGAAGAAACATAACATTGATGCCTAATTTCCAACCACGAAATTCAATTGTATTCTAGTCTTGAAGGATTTATTTAGCCTTGGTATATCTCTGGACTAAAGCACCACCTTGTTTATCAGGAAAAACAAAAAGGGGTCAGGAGTCATAGTTTTATATGTTTTACTTATTTGAATGTGAAGATTAGGTAACCTTTGTTCAGGTTCTATTTTCCAAGCATAAAATCACCACAATCTCCTGGTTCTGTTGCCCCATGACCTTTCAAAGGGAAGGGCTATAGTCAAGATTTTATGTGAGGCTGATAAGAAGATATGGAAAATATCAATTCTCTGTGTGTAAACCGTGACAGATATGTGCCCTGTGAGCATCATTCACAGTCCCTCAAGATGGGCACGCAGGAAATGAGTTGACAGGGCTCTAAAGTAGCCTGACCTGCTTTCCCTGTAACAGTGTCTTTTGATGTCCATCAGTAGATTTATAGGTCCTAAACAAACTGTGAGATAATCTAGGGGGAAAGTACAAACAAAATTTGTTAAGAAATTCTCACACATGGTGACAACTCTCTGATAAGAACTCCTAACACTTTCTGGATAGGCAATTTACTTACTATTTAAACATATGCGATTTACTAATGGCTTTTGTGTCATTGTGGAGCTGATTTCTTTCCCCATGTGAGTTTTGCAGGCAGTACTGCTCCCTGAATATAGGCACCAAGAGTGTAGATCTAAGGGGCCCCATTCTGAGGTAAATTACTTCATACTTTCAAGTCTTGCAAATACAAATAAGAATGCAGCTTAAAAACTCTGGGGGATCATAACTTACTTGGCTTTATTCGTTTTAGAAATAAATGAAACAAAATGACAGAGTGCCTTAGAATAGGTGATGGTTTGGATTCAATAAAATATGGAACTACCTAATATGCATGGACTGTTTTTGTGTTTTAAGTCACAATCACTCATAACTTCTATAAGGAAGAAAAAAATCTTTGCCAAAATATTAATAGTAATTTAATGTTTTATTTGTTTGTTTGTTTGTTTTAAGGTTATCATAGGGTGCATGTGCTCACCAAAGAGAGACAATGAGAGGGAAAGTGAGAAATCACCTTCAAGGGGTATGGCCATGCTGCAATCCCTTCTCTTCTTCTCCATTCCCTTTCTAGGGTCTTGGGCACGTGCACAAGTGCCTGGTGTGACTTTTTTTTTTTTTTTTTTTTTTTAAAGAATTTTGCCATTAGGCCTGTGTGCTCTCTGGAGAGAGACAGAAAGAGATAAAGAGAGGGACAGTGAGAAATCAACCCCCAGGGGGAAGGTCACTCCACAATCCCTTCTCTATTCACACATATGTGTCCAGCATGATTTTCAACCTGCTGGGTTCAGGGCTCAACCTGCAGTCAGCCACGTGAAAGTTTAGCTCCTTAACCACCACACCACCTGCTGACCTTAACTTGGTGTGATTTTTGTAGCTGCTGGGTCCAGGAATTGAATTGCACAGTTGGCTCTGTGGGATAAAGTTACCATAACCTCCATACCTATGATTTTATGTGATCTTAATGATCTTTTGAGTTCTCTGGATTACTATTAAAAGTAAGACAACAATAACTGTACTGTACCAATGCTAATCAGAATACATCTTCCAGCTTTACATTTATTATGACTATACATTGCTTTTACTGGGCCACCACTAAGTTAAAGTTTAAAGGAGAAGGATAATTTTTACTTAATATTATTTTCACTGTGTCTTGTCCATTTTAGGGGGAAAATTAATTTACTTTCCTTTGAATGTGCTTATAATTAATCTACACTACTCAAAGAGCCTATGTTTTTAATTTAAACACTGATCTATATATGATGTATATATAGATATATCTACATATATAGAGGTAGATAGGTACATTATATACATGTTAAATTGATCATTAATCTATCTACAATAGATAATCTATCTATAATAAATAATTTTGGACAAAACCAGTATCTACATAACCCCAAAAACTCGGGCAAGAATTTAATGAAAGAATCAAACAAACTGATAGTAGTCAAATTCAGTTCTTTTTGGTAGGCTATACAGAAAACATAAATGAGTGGAAAAGATCATAAAAATAAATAAAATCAAAAGTGTCAAGCATGAAAACCTATTATCGTAGTGAGTAAAATATCCCTTAGCATATAGCCTTTGAAACACAACATAATCATACAAACACAACCAAAAGGACTAATTCCTAAACCTAAGTTCAGTGTTCTATTCAAGCCCAAGTTTTTTATACTTTATATCTGAGACATTTGTTTCATAAAACATTGCACAAGGAAACCAAATGGCCGCTCACATTATAATCCTATGTTCAGTGGGGGAGAGAGGAGGGTACATCACCAAAATGAGTTGTCTGGAACTTTTCTGTGACTAGAAACTAAAGATATTTCCACTAGAAATATGATAATTCAAATAAATACAGAATTATTTTAGCTATTAAGGACACACTTCTTTACCACACCCCTCAGCTGGAAGGGGGTAGTTAGGTAGATGATAAACAAATTTCATCACAAAGGCAATTTCTACTATTTATTTTAAACCAGTGACACTTAGGGAACAAAATATATATTTTTTTAATGAAAAAGCTAATGTCACCCAGCATTTCAAAAAAGTAGACCAAAGTACAAGAATGATTACTTCTAGCTAAAGTTGAAGCATACCAAATGTCGGAAGATTGAATACATTCGTTTTCACTTTAATCCCATTGCCCACCATTGAGGTGATCGCATTATACAAACTCATTTTTATAAACTAAAAATAGTTAGGTGCACTTGTTTTTCAATTATCATATTCAAAATATCTACAAATATTATTCAGATATAATTTAATGACTTTTAAATGTATTTTATAATGCTTTCTAAGTAGGAGAGGAGAACATTTCAAGGGACTTTTTATTTATTCATTTATTTGTTATGGAAAATGAGTATTATGACTAACTTAATTGGCTCTGGGTACATGAGAGCAACTATATCTTTAAGCAACAACATGTTTTTGGTCCCTAATCGCATAAGACATCATTACTAGAAATATTTAATATGGTCATAATTATCTGAAATTAAAGTAAATCCATTTAAATCGAATAGGTAAAAAGGGTGCTTACTGCAAAGTCTTCCCTCCACTGGTGCGCTGCTTGAACTTTCTCTGCCTCCAAAGCCAGACGCTGAAAAAGAAATAATAAATATTGTTAGAATTTAAATAATCACATGAAAATGCAGTTGTTATATAAAGTGCTTGGGCTTTCTAATCAATTACAAGGATATAAAAACCGTAAGAGACTCCTTATTTAAGATTCATAAATTCTGAATCATTTAGTAATCTAATTTCATAAAGCTGATGTAAGTATGTTTATTCTTTAGCAATATAAACAACATACAAGTCTTTAATACTGTTGAGCTTACTACCTTTGTCATCATCCGTAGTAGTGTCCTCTACTACTGCTTTCTTTCACTAATATTTGTTTTTATAAAAAGTATTGTTCAAGTAAGTATATTAAAATTTTTTTAAAGGTTTTTGCCTTAGGGTGCATGTGCTCACTGGAGAGAGTGAGAGAGACAGAGACAGTGAGAGGAAAAGTAAAAAAAAAAGAAATCTCCCCCCCAGGGGGCATGGCCATGCCGCAATCCCTTCTCCTCCATTCTCCTCCTGGGATCTTGGGCACGCATGCACATGCACCCGACATGATTTTCAAGCCATCAGGTCTGGGACTTGAATTGTAGTCAGCCATATGGAACTCCAACGACATAACCACTATGCCTTCTACTGGCCCCCTAAAAAGTATATTAATTTTGGTAGGATCCTGCTTCTAGTAAATACCTTTAGAGAATACATTCTATAAGTGTGAAGAAAATGAAAGAGATCACTAAATATGTGTTAAGCACGTTATATGTGTGTGTGTGTGTGTGTGTGTGTGTGTACATACAGTTAAGCACATTATATATATATTATTATTAAGCACAATATATATATTATATATATAATACATATTATATATATAATATATATATACACGCACACACACACATTTTTTTGAGGTTTTTGCCATAGGATGAGTATGCTCACCAAAGAGAGAGAGAGAAAGAGAAATTGAGACAGTGAGAGAGAAAGTGAGAAATCAACTGCCAAGGGGGATGGCCATGCCACAATTCCTTTTCCATTCTCCTCATGGGATATTGGACACACACACTAACGTGCCCAATGTCATTTTCACACCACCAAGTCTGGGACTCAAACTGCAATCAGCCATATGGGAGTATAACACCTTAACCACACCACGTGCTGGCCCCATAAAAGATGTCTTAATAGTATAGTTTTGTGTGTGTGTGTGTGTGTGTGTGTGTGTGTTTTCAAGTTTGTTTCTTCTATGAGTGAGAGGGACAGAGACACATGAACAGAGATAGAGATGGACAGATGGTTAGAGAGACAGAGCAGGAGTGAGCAACAGTCTTCCCATTTGAAGTCTCAGCCTTCTGATCCACCCCCAGTTTCAGTCAGCCCTAGATCATGCCACATAGCAGCCTGGCATATGCAAGGAGATCTGATGCAAACCCAGAACCTTCCCAAGTGGTTTAGCTTCTCAAAGCAACACATTTTATTTCTGTGCCACTGTCCAGCATCTGCATATTTAGTTTTTAACCAAGAGCCACAAAAATGTAATAGCATTTCTTTGCTGACATACATTTTTACTAGTTCTTCTAGAGATGATCTGAGAAGATTTTCAGAATCTGCAAATCTGAAAATAGTTTTGTTTCAATTTTACTCTTTTTTTTAAAGAGGTTTTTTACCTTAGGGCATGTGCACTCATGAACTTGCTGGGGGTGGGGGAGAGACAGTGAGAGGGAAAGTAAGAACTCACCCTCTGGAGGGATGGCCACACCGCAATCCCTCCCTATCTGTTTTCCTCCTAGGATCTTGGCCACACACACACCATGTGATTTTGAAGCCACAAGGTCAAGGACTGCAAGTGGAGTCTAGAAAAATAACCGCTATGCCATCTGCTGGTCCCTCACTTTCACTCTTATATACTAAAGTAATCAATGAATTTCATACTGACTTATTTTCCTTTAAGGATTTAATGTTATTCTATTAGGTTCAGTTGGAAATAACATGGCTAGTTTCAGTATGCTAATCACTTTTTGGAGAAAAACTTTTTCCCCTCTCCAAAAGTTTTCACGTTTTGTTTCTGCTTGTATTTCCTCATTTCGTACCTACATTCTGCATTTAGCAAACTTTTATAAGAGAAGGTGACACGTACTGAGTAAGAGCAGAATCAGGAAGTAGACTACCTGGGTTTGATACCAGCCCTTGTTACCTACTAGTTTAGGCAGCACTGGGAAAAAGTTAAGTCCCTTTTCCCATTTTCTCATGTGAATAATGTAGCCTGCCTCATGGGTTGTTGAAAGGATTACATGAGTTACTATATATAAAGTGCTTAGGGCAGTACAGGACACACAGTGGGTAATACGTATGTCAGCTATCCACTCAGAATAGGAAATACAATCCCACTTGTTCCCGGTAGCTCCCTGATAGAGTGGCTCAGTGTTGCATTTATCTGTGATATACTCCACACAACTAGAAGACAGTGGCAGAAACAGGACAAACCTAACAGTAAATACAATAAAATACATATAGTAAACTCATTTATAAAAGAACAGAAGACATCTGGCTAGATATCTATCTTCTCCAGTCTTCAGTGTGTACTCCACCCAGTGAAATCTAACCTACACTAAATAATAGGAATATCCTTTTAGATCAGTTTTTTTATACTAGTGTACTACAATCTAGTCTTATAATTTAGTATCATATTCTGTTCATTTTTCAAAGCTATTACATGGGTATCACCAATAACCATAGGTTATTGCCGAATCGGAGACCTCAATTTAAGAATCTCTAAGCTGAATTTACAAGTAAAATTATCTACAGAATATTTAAGTGACAACGGTTTTACCTATTAGCTACTAGGCAGAAATGAGGTACAAGAGGAACTAGTAAATGTCAGAAATTGCACAAGTGGAAAGGAACCAAAATAAGGTTCTCTCTTTTTTTTTTTTTTTTTTTTTTGAGATGTTTTTGCTATAGGGCACGTGTGCTCGCCAGAAAGACAGAGAGAGACGGAGAGACAGAAAGCAAGAAATCACGCCCCGGGGGGGATAGCCACACCACAATCCCTTTTCCTCCATTCTCCTCTCGGGATCTTGGGCACACACGCACATGCGCCTGGCGTGAGTTTAAGCCACTGGGTCTGGGACTTGAACTGCAGTCGACTACATGGGAGTCCAGTGACATAGCCATTACGCCAACTGCTGGTCCCCCAAATAAAGGTTCTCTATCTCTACCAAAACAGAAAACTAAATAGTGCAAAACCAAAAGATAAAAAGTGTATATATGATGAAAATGCAGCAAAAAAGTAAATAAAATGGCAAGTGGAATGGAAATGGAAATAATTTCTCTACAGGAAAACTTTAGTATTGGAAGATAAAGAAAAGACTGAGTGAGAAAATAGATGTAAAGATGTATTATTGATAAAATTCAGACTATTAAGTTTTCTCTCATTTTTATAGGACACACTAAGAACAATCGAACCTTTATACATGTGGAACAAAAAATAAATTTTGGGGCCAGCCTATGGCAGTGACTAAGGCAGCTGGATCCCACATGGCTGACTGCAGTGTGAGTCCCTGATCCAGGGTGTTTGGAGACATGCGAGAGTATGCCCAATATCCTGAAAGGAGGGAGAAATGGAAGGCATTACTGCATGCCCATTCCCTCAGGGAGGTCCTTTCTCATTTCCTCTCCCTCTCCTTCCCTCTTTCTCCAGTGAGTACACACACCCTCTGGCAAATTAAAAAATAAGTAAGAATTTTATGGATTTAAACAGATTACTAGATAAAATATAAATAAATTAAATATTTTTAGATTAAGAAACTTACAATTCTAAAATGTCTTTATGTCATAGAGGGAAATATTAAGATATTTACTTCACAACACAGTAGGAGAATGCAGCCCCAACTAACTAAAAAAATTGGTAGAGATTTGCCCATGGGTCATGGATGGTTTTCAAGGTAGCCAGCTGTAACTACCAAATGGCTTCCTCCCCTGGATTGAACAAGAAAGTGCAACTGCACAGATCTGACCCAGATTCACGCAGCTTATGATATGGATATAATCCATATTTAATAAGCCCTAATGATGGTAATCATCAGAGTTTTAACTATTGCCAGAGAAACAGCATGACAATGAGTACCAACTATAAGACAGTTCTCCTGAGCCAGGAGAAAGCTAGCATTGGAATCGTGGGTAAGGGGGCAGGAGCATCTATCTGCTCATGTGGCTAGGTAGGAAAACCCTAACGAGGCAGAAAATTCCCTGCCCAAGGTAATGTAAGAAGGAGATTACTAGGGGATGGCTAGCTGATTAAGTCAGATTTGGTATAGCCTATGAGAAGAATCATATTTGAAGTCATATTTGAAATAGCAAATGCAACATCATTAATAATGCCAATGAAATGAGAACAATCAGTGGGCCCAGCCAATGATCAATCCCATGACCTAGATTAAAAATGATAAATATCACAGAATGTAATTGCTGAGACTTTTTGTGCCATTCTTTCTGTCTGCTCAGGTCTGCTACTACCTCTCAAGAATGTACTTTTACTTTTTTTATTTTTGAAAGATTTTTGGCTATAGGGCACATGGGCTCACTGGAGAGACAGAAAGCAAGGAGCAAGAAATCACTACCTCCCCTCCTCCCAGGAGGGATGGCCATGCTGCAATCCCTTCTCCTCCATTCTCCTCTCAGGATTTTGGGCATACACAAACACATACCTCACATGATTGAAGCTGCCGGGTTCAGAACTTGAACCACAGTCAACCATGTGGGAGTCCAGCAACTAACCATTATGCCATTTGTTGGTCCTCATACTTTACTAAATAAGCTACCTTTTCTTTACACTTTGCATGTTTCATTCAATTTTTTATTTGAAACACCAAGAACCTGGATATCATCACAGACATAATCCCACAACACCTCTAGGGAGAAAAGAGTTAAAATCGGCTTCATTTCTAGTATGTATCATTTTAAACACCAACCTTATAAAGTAAATACCATGTATTTCAAGACCAAAAATATTTACAAACCAGAAGATATAAAATGTCTATACGAAAAAAGACACAGTTTAGAAAGTTGATCTGGAACTCAAAAGTTGCTGAATTTTACATTCTCAACTTGGTAATCAAGAAATTCATAATCATAGAAATGCACTATTGCTACATTCTTTGTATATGGAGAAATTAATGAATATTTTTCTTTGTTTAGCAACTTTTATGAGACAGCATAATACTGAATTTTAGATGCTTAGATATCTAATCTGTATCTCTTAGAAATAGGGTGAACAGTTGCTGATAATGCTCTTGGCAAAAGATCAGCTGGTCATTTCTTATAGAAATTTGACATGTCTTCTAGACACTTCAAGCTTCTAATTAACTTCTATTCTGGTATAGTGACATTTTATTTTTTAAGCCAGCAGTCTACCATTAAATGCCACAGGCGAATTGTGTTAAGACTGAAAATCCCTACCTAATAAAATGTGAATATTTGCTTAGCAGCATTTCTCTGTTTCCATAATTGGGTATGTTAAGTATATTCTGTAATTATAACATATTTTAGAAAAAGGAAAACATATTTGTTATTTAATTTAATTTATATTACATTACAATATAATAGATAACATTAAAACCAAACTAAGCACCAAACAGAAACAAAGAACCCAGCAAATGGCAGAGGATGAGAAATAGAGGGGGGGGGGGGAAATAAATAAATATATATATATATATATATATATATATATATATATATGTACGTACGTATATATATGCATACACATAAATAAAACAAGAAATGGAAAATTATTTGTCAATGATAACATGTATGATTAAGCCACTCTGCAATGTATGCTGTGATGATGCTCAGTGAATAAATGTAAAATAAATTAATAAAAAAATTTTTAAAAAGGAATACCTATGAGAAAACTATGAAGCTGAAATCTGCTCATAGTAAGATAAACCAAACAGGTTCAATCAATGGCTTTATTAGAAATGAGATAGCACAAATAATGTAGGAAAATCCTTTAGATGTGTAATGTGTGTGTACACACACACACACATACACACACAATGTGATAAATATATTGATATACACACTCTACCTCTTGGGTTACATATTTAAAACAGAAAACCATTTTAGAAATTTTAAAAACTCACAATTTTAATAAAACAGACTTGACTCTAAGCTTTCCGATTCCAAAGCTTATGCTTGTTCCACAGAACAATTCTTTAGTCTCCCATAAAACCCATCAAAGTTGTTAATCATTAGGCATCCACAGTATATGTGAAAACATATTAATACCAAAACTATAACACTGATGAATGTCAATTTCAGCTTAGATGAGGTTATTTCCAAACAAATTTTTAGAAATTGCTCAAGATGAAAAACAAACTCAGTATCATATACTTTAGGATCTGACTTTTTCAAAAGTCTGGTCCTCAAGTCCTGAGAGATTACTAATCAGTGAAAAAGCCTTTGATATAGTCTGCAAAAAAAGAAAAAAAAAAAGAAAGAAGTGAAAGGAAGAGGTTTTATCAGATCAGAGAAATATCAGCTCCCTTGAAGCCTATTCATTCTTAACCTTCACTTTTTGTCATAGCTTTATCACTTCTACTAGCACTGCATTATGTCAAGTAATATGAAAAACTAATAAATGCAGTACACTTTATAAAGATAGAGTTCTATCATTCAAATCAATAATAACTAAATATATTTTCTCTTAGACCCAGACTATTTTTTTTTTTTTTTGGAGAGGTTTTTTTCGCTATAGGGCGCGTGCACTTGCCAGAAAGACAGAGAGAGACATAGAGACAGAAAGCGAGAAATCACCCCCCACGGACGGGGGATGGTCACGCCGCAATCCCTTCTCCTCCATTCTCCTCTCGGGATCTTGGGCACGCACGCACACGCGCCCGGCGTGAGTTTTAAGCCACCGGGTCTGGGACGCAAACCGCGGTCAACTACGTGGGAGTCCAGCGACATAGCCATTACGCTAACTGCTGGTTCCCAACCCAGACTATTTTTTGAACCTCTAAATATTTTATCTTGTAGACTGTAAATTAATTGCAGATTAAAGATAAAACTTTCCTAAAATATTTAGTTAGAAGTAATTTTATTTTGATGCCTTTTAAAAGGAAAACCATCAGGGGTCATATGACAAGTCCAGGTACAATCCAGTAATGTTACTATTCATGTTTAAATATCAAGAATTGATTTAGAGACACCACTCAAATAATTGTCACTAAATTCCAAACAATTGTGTTAGCTCACATTATCTCAATCTTTTTTTTTTTTCCTTCAGAAAGGGGTAACAGATACCCACAACAGACTAATCCAAGCAAAATATCCCTATGTTATATGATTAATAATCAAATATCTAACATCCAGTTAAGATTAGTAAATTATTGTATTATACCTTTGTTGACCATTTAATTATCACTCTGCGTTCCTTATCTTCATTAAAAAGGTTAACATATTAAATTATCAAGATAATAATTTGGCCTCACAATACTAATGAAAATAGCAGATTTAGTTACATAAACAGTTTTCTATGTTCTGAAGAAATATATACAGGTACAATCTATTACTTTGGAGCTATAATATAGTAAACATGAGCTTTTTGAATCAGACAATCTGGTTTCCAGTTCCAAAAAAGAAATAGTTCGCTTTTCACTTACCATGGCATTTGGGATAATTAACTTTTTCCTGTATCTGGAATACCTACCTACTTTACATTTGTTTTATTTGGTTTGGGGTACTAAATATCTAATACACTACAGAACCAATAAACTTTTGCTTCCATTTGAAGCTTGCAAAGGCGTTTCTATAGAATAGACTGTTATATCTTTCAATCACTGATGATCACTTCAATATATAAATATGATGAAATGAATGAAAACATGACATTTACTAAGCACTTGCTATGTGCAGTTGTTTAGGGACAAAAATACAGACATAGTACCTGCTTCTAAACAAATCTTATATACTTATGGCATGTACTAATGTCTCACAGATACACACATGCACACTATTTTCCTATTTTCCAAAATCTTTTCAAAAGGGGACTGGGGAAGTCATGCCCACAAACATTAACAGACCATTTATTTTCTATTAACAGGATTCTTCCTACCTCCAGTCCCTGGCATAGTATCTTTGAGATGTATATTTCAACTGATTACAGTATATTCTTTTGCTTATCTCTTCCCAAGATGCAGAACTTCCCTTTTCCTTGAAATGTAGATTAAGCCTTTCTTTAAGACACAGAACTTCTCTTTTCCTTGAGATGTAGATTAAGCCTTTTTTTAACTAAGACACAGATCTTCCCTTCCAATCACCAACCTAAGAATTGTGGAACCCACCTATAACCTACAAGCCTCCACCCCCACCCCTTCTACATGTCCTGCCTTTTTGGGCCCAACCAATGAAAAATCTTTTCACTAAATGTTTTCTGTCAATCTCAAAAACAAATAAAAGGAACCTCTATACATGATCACCCCAAGAAAAGGCATGTATGCCTCTTCTCCAGGCCTAGGTCACTCACAGTTGGCTTGTAAATAAACCGCATTAATTATTAATTATTAATTTTACAGTTGGTTATTTTTTCTGTTGACAAGGTTAACATGCTGGATCCCACATGGCTGACTCTTAAGTTTAACCTCTGGATGGATGGTTTGAAAATCATGCCAGGTGTATGTGCCTATGTGCCAAAAAATCCTGAGTGGAGACTGTAGGAGAAGGGATTGAAGTATGGCCAACCTCCCAGGAGGGTAATTTCTCACTTTCTCTGTCTCTGTCTCTCTCTGGCAAGTGCATACACTACCCTATAGCAAAACTGAAAAAAAAAAAAAAATGCTTTTTCTCAAAAATGCAAATATCTCAAATGTAAAGAGCAGGAAGGATTCTAAACATAGTAGTGTTTCTAGCCAAATACAAGATTTAGCCACAGGTCTTTTTATTTCTTTTTACTACTTTGGTTTCAGAGGAAAGGGGTTAACAATATTGGAAAATACAGAAACAAACAGATAGGAACCAATCACATAGAATTCACCTTTCCCTCTTCTTTTATTTGCTTTACAACTTTTTACATGAGAAGTAAACTATTCAAAGTCACCTTGAAGGTCACCTTATTTACCTGCCTTGACCAATTTGTCTACCCAGATACATCACTACAAGGAATCAATATGTATCCCTTGTAATTACATTAAACTTTAAAAAAAAAAAAATGTTACCTGGGGGCTGGTGGTGGCGTGGTGATTAAAGGCAGTGAATTCCCATGTGGCAGACCAAAGTTTGAGTCCCAGACCTGGTGGCTAGCTTTCTCCCTTTCTCTTTCTCTCTCTCTGGTCAAATTAAAAATAATAATAATAACAAATGGAATTAAATAAATAAATAATTATTTAAAAAATAAAATAAATGTTATCTGATGCTGATATTTTAATTTTCTTCCTAAGAGGCTTCATGCAGGTTGAAATACTAAGAGTGATTGTACCTTCTTCCACAGGAAATGACTTAACTAAACGTAAATCACCATATCTCAGTGATGCTTTAGATTAAACAAGGGAATCAATTAAAGTCAATGATATAGAAGTGCCTTGCTGAGGGTTTTTAGAAAGTAACGATAAATAAAGAAAGCAAAGCTCTGTCCTAGAGGAAGGAGAACACCTGACAGAAACAAAGCTGGACCCCGTTTTAAATCATTAATGTGACAAAGAAATGGGGTATTATCTGTTGAAGATAACTTTACAGTATTATCAACTGGACTGGGGAGAAATGTAAACATATGGGAATATTCACTTTACAAACTAAATGATGTGATTGAATGTATAAAAGAACTTGAAATAAAATAAGATAAAAAAAAGACATTCTTTTAGTACCAAAATTCTATGCATCTATTTCATTTTTATCATCGAAACATAGGCAGGTCTTATTTGTAAATGCAGACCTACTTGATTTTTTCCTTTCCATCAAGTATTGCTCATGCTTCACAAGAGCTACTCCAGCAGTTTAATCATCCCTTAAACAAAGCACCTTAACTAGACATGAAGATGTGGATGTCCTCACACCACGATGCTGTGGTTAGCAAGCCCACGCTCACAAAGATGACTAAATGGTAATTTTGTGTTTTATTTATGCTTGCCTAAAATATGCTTTTGCAGACTTTCTGCTTTTGTTTAATGACATAAAACATAAATATGTAATTATAATCAAGATCTTTATTTTTTAGAGTCCCTTTTATTTCCTACCATGGCAATCCCAAACACAAATATTTTAATATAATTGAATTTTAATCTGGAAAGATATATTCCAACATTGAGAAAATCTACCAAACCCTGCTAAAATTAACAGTGGTCTACTAGAAATGTATGGAGGACAGTAAAACTAAAAAGAGTTTGTCTTTTTTTTTTTTTTTTTTTTGAGAAGTTTTTGCTATGTGGTGCATGCGCTCACCAGAAAGACAGAGAGATAGAAAGCGAGAAATCACCCCCTCAGGGTTGATGGCCATGCCACAAATCCTTCTCCTCCATTCTCCTCTCGAGAGCTTGGGCATGCACACACACACGCCCAGCGTGAGTTTAAGCCACCGGGTACAGGACTCGAACCGTGATTGGCTATGTGGGAGTCCAGCAACATAGTCATTACATCAACTGCTGGTCCCAAAAGTCTGTCTTCTTAACAATTGTTTCTCAAGAGAAATAGAACAGGGACCAGCAGGTAGCATAATGGCTATGTCACTGGACTCCCATGTAGTCCACCGTGGTTTGAGTCCTGGACCCGGTGGCTTAAACTCATGCAGGGCACGTGTGCGTGCATGCCCAAGATCCCGAGAGGAGAATAGAGGAGAAGGGACTGCGGCATGGCCATCCCCCCTGGGGGGTGATTTCTCACTTTCTGTCTCTCTGTCTCTGTCTTTCTGGCAAGCACACACACCCTATAGCAAAAAATAAAATAAAATAAAATAAAATAAAAAAAAGAGAGCGAGAGAAATAGACAGACTAGATAGTATATAACTTTCTTTTTTCTTTTAAATAACATGTAATTTTTTTTCTTTTAAGTTTATGCCCTTTGGGGTGTGAACTCACTAGAGAGAGACAGAGAGAAAGTGAGAAATCACCTTCCTGGGGTGGGTGGGGGGGTGACCATGCCAGCAATTTCTTCTTCATTCTCCCCTCAAGATTTTGGGCATCCACATGCATGCAACTGGTGTGACTGTCAAGCTGCCAAGTCAATCATATGGGAGTCCAGTGCCTTAACTCCTGCCACCAGCTTGTCTCCAACATTTTCTTTTTTTAAAGTTTCTTTCATAAGAGAGAGAGACAGCCCCAACAGGGTCTCACCATGCTGCAACCTCACCCCAGTCCTGGGATCATAGGTAATGGTGTGCCCCCTAAGGTTCCAGTAATCTGCAGCAGCTCCTTACCCTGTGTGCCACCACACTGGGACATAAATACAGCTGTGAATATACACTTGGATTAAAATTACTTTAAAAATAATCTGACTAAATAAAGGAGCTATTCCAGGTACTTATTTCTGCTCACATATCTTAACACTTTTATCAACACTGGGATAAAGCTATAAGGGAATTACCAAGGTAAACAGTAAAACGTAGATGTGTAATTATAGTAAGCCAAACCACATTTATATCTCACACTGCATACAGGGCACTGTAAGGCTACAGTTGAATTCTTTCTGATAGTCCATTTATATAAAATAAAAACCTCATAAGACACTTTTTCTTTCTGGAGTGAAATTTACAAGAGTATGCTATATGCAAGACATATGTAGAAGACATTGAAATCAAGCCAATGATGACTTGTTTTCCAATTTGTAGTGAAGTGAAAAATAAAACTTTTAGAACCTGGCTTCGGGATACTATTGCATAGTTTTCAGCCTGGATCTGTCATATCCAGAAAACGCTTTGAAAATAACCACAAAGCATCAAATAGAATCTTCAGAGATGTAATTAGCTCCAAACAAACTGGCAGACTTGTGGAATACAGAGGCCAGGGTAAAGAAGGTTATCATCTGGTAAGAATAGCAAAACTCGTTTTAGCAGTAGTGAAAGGAAATACACAACTGATAATTACCATGCCTTCTTGTTTTTGGCTCTACAGCTCAAAATACTACTCAACTGAATATAGTATCTATTAATACATCAACTGTACCCTTTGCCTCCTGCAAAGAATCACCTGATGAACTTGTTCAACAAATTTGGGTATTATACAATCCTTTCTAATCCAGTCACCAAAGATTCTGATAGGTGTCATTCCTTAAATCTACTTATTTAATACGCAATAACATTTCCTTAGAATAAACCTTAAAAACACTCCTCTGGAGGGTAATATGTTAGCGATATTAGACATGTGGATTTATTTACTCATTGATAAACAGTATTCTAAATAGAAATACAATTTCACAACAGTCAACAAAAATGGTACACTACCCTTCACTAATGCCATAATGTACTATCGCGACACCCAAAATGCCGTACACAATTCCTTCTCCCTATGAGGCACTAAATGTGAATTCGCTTAGTGCAGAAAACAGTTCTTTCATCTCCAACATCCCAACATCTCCAACATCTCCAACATCTCATCAAAGTATGGAAGAGAGAAGGCACCCACTAAATGTCTATGGAAAAGTGAAAATAATCACTTCAAAGGGTTTTCAACGTTGTGTTAAGATTTAGAAGTAGGTTCACTAAATCCTCATTCATTATCTTGACACTTTGAAAGTGATACCTTGACTTTTTGACCAAAAATAGTTGCCTTCCTACATGACAAGCATATTGCTAGATTCATATTTCACTCTCTAGTTCATAAAAAAAGATGAAAATTGCTGGATTAACTCAATCCCACCTGACCTTTAAAATGTATCAGCAATTGTAACTTTCTTCTAAAACAGCTTCTTAAGGGGTTAGTTTAAAGTCATATCTGTCTTTAGTTTAATAGATGTACATAAAGTAACTTTAGCCATTAAATTTTAGTGATGTCTATTAGTCTCATTGTTAATTGCCCATAAGGAAACAGTAGCAAAATCACCAAACTTTTGTATTCAAAATTAAATTGCTTTCAGCATATTAAACATAGGGGAATGTGATAAATATAATGTGTATGTTTGGGTTTTAATTATAATTACACATTTTATATATGAGCCATTTAGATAATGCAGTGTTGATTTTACACTGCATTTTGAAGTGTATGGAACTTAGCGTATGTTAATGTGATCATGAAGTTGGTTTGCTCTAGCATTCTGCATCCTATAATTTTTAAACATTGGTGAAACTGTTTTATTAGTACTGATGTATGCAAGTAGGTTTTTTTTTTTTTTTTTTTTTTTAATGCTTTTCTCTTGGTATCAGTAAGTGATGTTCCAGTGTGTTCTGTACAGGACTCATCCAAGGAAGCTTTGAGGATGTTAGAAGGATGTTTACTTCTTTCCCTACTAATGAAAAGAGCCTGTTTCCTATATAGTGCAGTAATTTCTGGATACCTACAGTTAGTTTTTAATTTTGTTTTTGACATGTTTATTTGACAAGTTTTATAATGGAGTTTTAAGTCGGAAATAAAGTTGAAAAAAAAAATGTATCAGCAATTGGCTTGGAACATGTCAGAGATCCAGGCTGGTCCATGAAATTCTTCTTCAGAATCCTGGAGTTACTCTATAATCAGTTACCTTATTCTCTAAATGGTATAGAAAGACATGGGGCCAGTGAGTGGCATGGTGGTTAAGGAGCTGGACTCCCACATGGCTGAATGACTGACTGAGGTTTGAGTTCCAGACATGGAAGCTTGCTTTCTCTCTTTCTCTCTCTCTCTATCTCAGTTTCTCTGGTGAGCATACATGCCCTGAAGCAAAAAATAAAAATGAAAATAACAAATAAAATTATATAAATAATTCTTAACAAAAATGTAAAAAGACAGCTCCTACCACTAGTCAAGCCCTCAGTCCTGATGACAATCTGTCGTAGGGGTCCACCTGGTTACATTACAATGTTAAACTACTTACATTAGGAGATCTCCAGGGAATGCAAACAGCACTTCTTCCACTGAGACCTGCATTCTACTGATTATGCCATGCTAATTTGAAAGGCCTTCAATCCTCTGCTTACCAATGCATTTTCTACAAATACATCAAGCACCAAACCTAAGTTGCCCTAACTTGATCACTTTTACATCCTGTATTAATAACTAAGAAAGTATAATATGTATAGTCAAAATAGTTCTACGACTTGATAGGTATGTGACCTAATAGTAAGTTAAATGAACACTTTTCACCTCCATTTTCTCAACTGTAATATAAGGATTATAATAGTGTACATACCATGTTACATAGTCAGGGTTACAATAGGAGTTGGGGAATCCTCAGGAAATGGAAGCTATCACATATTTAAAAACTTAGGTACAAGGGAGTGAGCTAACTCTTGTATTATCAAATTAATCAACTAAATTTTTGACATGATTATCACCAAGAAATATTTAAACAGAGTATAATTTTGCTGAGAAAAGAGACTCAAGAATTATTTTGACAGTTCTCATTGAATAGGTTCCCCCTTCAATCACCATGGTGATAGACAATTCTATAAGGGTTTCATATTTCTGCATGTCATATGAGCAGTGGCAAGGAGACCATCTTTTTAAAAATGTTTGTTTTTGTTGTGTTGTTAGGGATTGTTGGCATAAGGCATGTGCACTCTCCAGAGAGAGAGAGAGAGAGAAACAGAAAGCAAGAAATCACCACCCGGGGAGGATGGTCACACCACAATGCATTATCTTCTGTTCCCTTCTTGGGATTTTGGGCACGTACACATACATGCCCTGTGTGAGTTTTAAGCTGCAAGGTCTGGGATTCAAACCACCATTGATCACGTGGGAGTCCCAGCTATGTAACCATTATGCCATCGGCTGGTCCCATCAAGAACATTGTATAGCAACAAGTAACCTTGGCAGATAATGTCTCCCTTCATGGCTGAATAAAGATTTGTTTGTTGCCAAGAAAAATAAAACAATTTTCCCGGGCAAACAAAACAGATTAGCTAGCAGGACCCATTAAAAGACTGGAGTTCTGGGGGCCAATAGATGGCACAGAGGTTGCGTTGCTGGACTCCCATATGGCCAACCACAGTTCAAATCCTGGATGTAGTGGCTTGAATTCCAGGCCTGGTGGCTTGAAAATGACACAGGTTAAGTTGTACATGAGTGTGAATGGAGAAGAGATTGTGGTGTGGGCATCCCTCGGCAGGTAATTTCTCACTTTCCCTCTCACCGTCTTCCTTTCTCACTTTCTCTATGATGAGTGCATATACCCTATGACAAAAATGTCCTTAAAAAAAAAAAAAAAAGATTGGAGTTCTCCAAGTTATAATATAAAACACACTACATACACAGTGGTCTTTTAGACACTTAGCATTACCCTCACTGGGCTTGAGGGTCGTGGGGATTCAAAGCAAACACAAAACCCATGCTGCCTGCTATGCCATGAGTCATAATACCCACCGTATCTGGCTCAGGAAGTCTCCTGCACCTAGGAAACTGTGGTCTCCCCTTCTCTCTCAAGAATAACCCAAAACCAAGATAGCCACATTTCTGGAGAGCCCTGTCAAGGGCAGAAGGAGTATTTAGGTTTTGTGCTTCAGTCAGGTGAGGCACCATGACGAGTGCAACCAAAATGCATAAATTAGAAGAAATTTACTACTTACAGATCCAGAGAGGTTAGGGTGCCAACAGAAGGCCAACAAGCTGACTGGAGGTGGCAGAGAGTTCAACCAGTGGGTACAGGGAGAGTGAGACAGTAAGATCCCATGGGACTACAGCTTTATTCAGGTCCATGAGCATTTTCCCTTAAGCCTTCCTGCAGGGGTTATGGATTGGCTAGTTTAAACAAATCACACCAGAAGAAAGAAACATGTATATGACTCTAGTGTTGACCGTTTAGACTTATCTGGTCAGCAAATGTGTGTGAGGTGTGTTTTGGGTCAGAGAAATGAGGAACAAGTGGGCCATACTGTAAAGAACCCCTCTCGGATGGGAGGTTTCACCTATTCCAAGAGTGGTTGAGTTATGACTAAATTTCAAACAACTTATACCAGGCCTGAAAAAATGGGTGTCAAGGTAGTAATTATATGAAACAAATTCATGAAACATCAAACCTGGAAGAGTCTGAGCCTATACAAATGTTTGTTAATCCTTGTATCTTCCAAGCCTCATGACCATTTAACTGATGTCCTCTTTGTCTTCAGCAGTTCTTTGCTGCTTGTTCCTTCTGCACCATAAGAGTCTTGGTGTCAGGACCAGCAGATGCCAGAATGGTTATGTCACTGGACTCCCACTTAGTCAACCATGATTCGAGTCCTGGACCTGGCAGCTTAAAATTTACGCTAGGCATATGGGTGTGTGTGCCCGAAATCCCAAGAAGAGAATGGAGGAGACGAGTTTATGCCGTGGACACCTCTCCTGGGGAGGGGTGATTTCTTGATTTCTGTCTCTGTGTCTCTCTCTGGCAAGCACACGTGCACCCTATAAATAAATAAATAAATAAATAAATAAATAAATAAATAAATCTCTCTTTAAAAAACAATCTTGGTGTCCCTAGATCAGTGACTCTCAAAGCCATTTGGAACAGTACCACCTAGGATTGGTCAGATATACAAATTCCCAAAACCCACTCTGGGCCGACTGAATCAGAAAGTCTTAGGGTGGGTGGGCCAAATCAAGCTGTTAAAACAAAATCTTTAGGTAATACAAGTGTGCACTAAAGTTTGAGAAGGAAAAATATTTACCTTTTAGATAATATATCTTAAAATGACAACATAATATGTTATAATCTAATGTCATGAATCAGGAACCACAGCAATGTTATTGAAACCTTAATAAAATATCCTAAAAATCAATAAGAAAATTATATTCTATACTAGTCTAAAATTATCACCTTATATTTATAGTCTTTTTTTTTTTTTTGGAGATGTTTTTGCTATAGGGGGGTGTACGCTCACCAGAAAGACAGAAAGAGAGACATAGAGACAGAAAGCAAGAATCACCCCTCCAGGGAGGATGGCCACATCACAATTCCTTCTCCTCCATTCTCCTCTCGGGATCTTGGGCACACACGCACATGCACCCGGCATGAGTTTAAGCCACTGGGTCTGGGACTCGAACCGCGGTCGACTACATGGGAGTCCAGTGACATAGTCATTACTCCAACTGCTGGTTCCTTATTTATAGTCTTTATAATTCTCCCATACTCCCTTTCTTTTTTGGCTACAGGATGCTAGGTATACATGTGTGTTTTATCTTAATTTCTTTTTACTTTAAAATAATTTACCTTTGAGTTTAACTAACTCACAAAGACTGCCAATTTGATGAGTGGGCTGGCTTAAAAAAAAGGTGTGATCTTAGTAGGCAAATTTTCTGTTTTGCTAATGTTGCTATGGAAACACTTGTTCCTCTTTTGGGTTAATAAGCTGGGAGAGGGGAATGACTATATCACATTCGGTGGTAGATAAAAATGTGTACTGTGCATAATCTTTCCTCCGAGGAGTTGGGAACTCACTCTGATGTGTAAATCAGTCAATCAAAATTATAATATATGCAATTTACTAGGTTTTTTAAATCTCAAAAACATCCTCCTTTACTAATTTTAAGAAAAAAAAATTCTTGTTTTTCACTTTACTAGAGAATGTATTTTTTAAAATGCTGTAAAATATTCAGTAGCTCTTTAGTTTTTATTTTATCTTGAGTAATACTTATTATTTCTCTTGTTCTCAAGTGAGTTTTAAAAAAATTCAGTAAAAGCTTCCAGTAACTGACATTATTGAAGATTCTCTTAGTATTTCTCAAACTATTACCCTATAATTTTCTGTCATCGTTCTTAGATATGAGACTTCAAAGCAGTGACAAAATTTTAAGCTTTTGGCTCTCAAGTTTAAGATGCAAAATGTGTTTTTCTATCCTTTTTAAGAAAAATGAAAATTCTACATTTATTATACAATGCCCATTATATGTTATTGAGGATAATGACAGTTAAAATGTGTGTAGCTCTTCACAGTTTATTAAATTTCTTTTACAGGGACCAACAGTTATTAGCATAATGGCTATGTCGCTGGACTCCCATGTAGTTGACCACAGTTTGAGTGTTGGACCTAGTGGCTTAAACTCACGTCAGGCGCGTGTGCGTGCTTGCCCAAGCTCCCAAGAGGAGAATGGAGGAGAAGGAATTGCGGCATGGCCATCTCCCTGGGGAGTGATTTCTCGCTTTCTGTCTCTCTGTCTCTGTCTTTCTGGCGAGCACACATGCCCTATAGAAAAAAAAAGAAAAACTCTCAAAATATTTTTTCTTTTACATATAGTATCTCAATTGAGCACTATCGTGATAAATAAATAAAAATAAGTACTGGCATCTTTTCAGTACTAACTCTTTATCAAGCACTTTATAGGAATTATCCACCTACAAACTAAATAGATACTACTATTAGCTCCATTTCCCAGACCAGTAAACATTGTAGAGAGCTCAAGTTCCCCTGAAGCAAGGCTACTTACTGCTAAAGGAACTGGAATCTGAATCAAAGATACCTACTCTTGACCCCTTGCCACTACCCTCTCCGATGAAAGAATTTACACAAATGTTCTCAATGACATGTAAGAAGCAGACAGACTGAATTTCTTCTCATTCTTCTCATTCCACATACCATAGATCACACCTCCACATATGTGTCAAACATTAAGCACTTGGAAAAAGTCTCCCTCAGTCTTTTTTCTACTTGTGTTCATATTCCAAATGAGTAGCGTCCTTTTACATTGGTTTATTTTTCTCTATCACCCTCTCTCATGCTATGATATTCATAGGCTGCACCATTAGGACAAATGAATTAGGACTGTGTGGTAAAAAAGCTAAATAAGCATTACCCATCTTGATGACTCAAAGCCAAAATGTTACTGCCAATAAGAATTAATAGCAACAAAAAAATAGTCGGATAAAACAAACAAAACAACGCATTGTGAGAGTGGGGTTTCCTCCTCAGAAATTGTATTAACTCTTACTCCTAAAAAATTCTGTAATAGCTATAATTGAAAATCATGCCAGGCCTGTGTGTGTGAGTGCCCAAGATTCTGAGAGGAAAATGGAAAAGGGGTTGTGGTGGGGCCATCCTCCCTGGGAAGTGATTTCTCACTTTCCCTCTCTCTGTCTTTTTTTCTTTCTGTCTCTCTCTTTCACTCACCCCAAGACAAAAACCTCTAAAAGAAGAAAAAGGAAGTGAAAGGGGGGATGGAATTAAGTTTGGACACAGTTTGTATTCACTCTGAGATCGTTTGGAGGGCGTGATGTTCCATCATGGGATTGATTTACCCAGGTATCGAGGCCCTTCAAGAAAATGATTTTCCTGGGAACCAGCAGTTAGCGTAATGGCTATGTCGCTGGACTCCCACGTAGTCGACCGCGGTTCACGTGCCAGACCCGGTGGCTTAAAACTCACGCCGGGCGCGTGCGCGTGCATGCCCAAGATCCCGAGAGGAGAATGGAGGAGAAGGGATTGCGGCGTGGCCATCCCCCCTGGGGGGTGATTTCTCGCTTTCTGTCTCTCTGTCTCTCTCTGTCTGTCTGGCGAGCGCACGCGCCCTATAGCAAAAATCTCTCAAAAAAAAAAAAAAATGATTTTCCTGAGGAAAGAGAAAATAGAAGTGAATATTGTATATTTGAAAAATAAGCCAGAATTGAGGAAGATGGAAAGATCAATTCTGAATGAAATCTCTTGACTCTACCACTGACTGTGTTTATTTCAAACTCCAGGGACTCTTGAAATAAAAATTACTAGTTATCTAAAAAACAAAACAAACAAACAAAAAACCGCTAATAGTTACTTCACCAAAATCTTGGTAAGGAACTGAAATTGCAAAGCAATGCTACTTTGATATATGGTACAGAGCAAAGCAAAGTGGAGGGTGCGGGGTATTTTCTGTCATTGACTTTTATAAGGGCAAGAACAACACATCACGGTAAGAAAAACGCCTCAGAAATGACCAAGGTAACAAAATATTATCACATGCAGGACAGTCTCAAAAAATATCCCTTGGTAAACATGCTTTTAAAAGTTTATTATATCTTTTTATCCCTAGATTTGTAACATAAAACACATTAGGGCAAAAGAAATAGAATGGAGGATGTGCAGAAAAGCAATCGATATAGTAGCAATGACAACTAAAGCATGTATTGTATTCCTATATCTGATTGGATGATGTATCCAAGAAAACCGTGTTGTAAGTTTAGACACACATCTGAATTCCAACTGTGCCTCTTTCACTTATTAATGTAATCTGTAACCTACAGCTTCTTTTCCTATAAAAGGGAGATAATGTCAAATATTCTCACACATTTATGGTGAAGGCTTGATGTCATAATAAACACAAAGCTTCTAAAATTATGAATCCTGCATCTCAAACTGTTTTCCTTACCTTACAAGCATTTGATTCATTTCTAAGACTGTAAATGATGATGAATGATTTCAAAAGGCTCATGAATCTAAACCTTACAGATATCTGGCTTTTAATAAATGTCAGTTATATAGAATCTGGTACAGTAAAAAAAAAATTAATTTGTGAAAACTGAAAGAAATAAGTCTATTTTCAACTGAATATATATGAAATCTGTCTCTACCTTCAATTAATCTCAAAGGTTGAAGGTAAGTACCATAATAATCCATAAAATAAATGCACTTTCAAAAAGTTTAGTAATCTGATATTAAAAAATGTATATAAAGTTATTAAATTGGAAAGCTTTCAAACAACATAGAATCATAAACCCAGAACTTCTCTAGACTATGGAAAAAATGCGGGCTGATTTAAATTCATCTGACAGTTCACAATAGAAATAAGAACAATATAAAATAGGATTTGTTATTCTAGCAACTTCTATAGGTTAGAATCATTTGTTTACATTTTTAAAAAGGATCAAATAATAACATAAATGGTAAATACAAGAAGAAAAAAGATATTAGTATTCCAGATTTTTGAGGAAACAGCTGATAGCCATCAATAAATTAAAATGGTTTAATTAGTTAAATCAATCAACACAGCTGTCTTCTCCCTGTGTCTTCACGTGGTAAAAGGGAAGAGAGAGCTCTTCGGGGTCCTTTTTATGAGGATACTTAATCACATTTATGAGGGTTCTACCCTCATGATCTAATCACCTTCCAAAAGTCCCACATCCTAAACTAACACAGTGGGAATTCAGTTTTAATGTATAAATTCGGGGGGGAACAAAAACACTCAGCATAACATAACATGATAAAATATCACAAAGAAATATAAAATAGACCAAAAGTATACTAAAAAATAATGTTAATTGGGGGGTCAGACAGTGGCAGAGTGGTCACTACTGGACAAACTGCCAAAAGGCCTTTTGGTTCACATCCCAGGCCCAACCAGAATATGCCAGGCATGCTTACTCCTGCCTGTGATCTGGGCCAGGTGACACTGGAGTTGGATGGTGGCATGAGGACACTGTTGGGGGGTGCATGTCTCTTTCTCATAAAATAAATAAACTTAAAATTTTAAAAAAGAAAATGTTAATTCGGATTATATGGATTTGTAAAGAAGGCATGAAGCAAAATAGGAGTGTTGGAGTGCAGTATTCCATTCTAATGTAATGCATAGGCAGGGTATTAATAGGACTTTCTAATGGAGAAGCAGAGTAATAGGGTCTCATGACTAGGACTCCAGAAAAACTTAGAAGACTGAATTTATATCTAAATTTTTTTTCTGTTTGACCCAGAGTACTCTAGTTTCTCCAACCAAGATTCACAATATTTGGCTTAAACATGCATTACTATTCCAAAAGTGCTCTTCACTAGAAATGCTTATGAAAATAATTACTATAAGGTGTTTCCTTAGCATTAAATTTACCACAAATTTGTTTATTATGTTGTTGTTAGATAGGGGACAAACAAGATACAGAAAATGGGAAATTTCACAAAAGCAAGCAAAGGAGAATAAAAGGACTATTTTAGAGTAAAAGGTAGCTGAAGGAATATGCAAGTCTGGAAATGTCAGAGCAGTGGATCTTAGAAGGCAAAGGAAGAACTTGTTACAGAAAAGGGTACAGGAGACAGGGAAACAATAATGTTTGCATATAAAAAAAAACTCATCTATTGTTTCTTAAGTTGTTACTGACTTTCCTACTGGGCTGTTAGAAATACTTAGATGAAAAAAGAATAATAGCTACATTAGAACTACTCATGATTTTACTTTAGGAAGAATTTTAATTTTTTTTTTGAGAGAGAGATTTTTGCTATAGGGCAAATATGCTCACTGGAGAGACACAGAGGGACAGAGACACAGAAAGCAAGAAATCATCTCCTCCAACAGAGAGGATGGTCACATTGCAATCCCTTTTCCTCCATTGTCCTCTCAGGATTTTGGGCATGCACGCACACACGCACAGCATGAGGTATAAACTGCCAGGTCTGGAACTCTTACTACAGTCGACTATGTGGGAGACCAGTTATGAAACCATTATGCCATCTGCTGGTCCCGAAGTTCCTGAATTTTAAATATTTTTAAGAATTATACATCAAAAGATTACATTGCCAATATAAAATGATAAAATGATAGGAGTAGTGAAATATATTGAAGATACAATTCAAAGGGGCCTAGAATGAGTTTACTATTTCAAATAATTAGTTATGCACATTTTTCCTTGAAAAAAAAAAAATCCCTATGTCTGAGCCGATAGTAATGAAGGAACCACATCTCATATGGCTGATGGCTGTTTGAATCTCACTCCACGAGCTTGAAAAACATGGCAGGCATATGTGTGTGTATGTCCCACATCCTGACAAGGTGTGACTACACTCCACTGGGGATGGAGGGAGGTGATTACTCCTCCATTCTCTGTCTCTGTTTCTCTCTAGGAAGCACACATGCCCTATATCAATTTAAAAAAAAAAAATCCCTGTAGTAAACTCTGCAATTGAACAGTGCAGTTCAATCATGAGAAAATGCCATTTTGGACTCCTTAGTGAAGAGTGTTTAGGAGTCTCAGAAGTAAAACTGGATAATTGAAAGTAAACAGTCTTAGTGGCTAAAATAATATTGTTATTCACCTGCATATAATCATCTCCACAGCCAAGACTCTCTTGCTGTATTTATATGCATAAAGAATTTGGTTTATCAATTAGGTTTTCTTTATCCTGAATGTGAGCCAATATTTAATTACTTCATATCCATAATTTTATTAACTATGAATAAATTGTGTTTGGAAAAAAATCTGTTCTATGGCACAAAGGAGATTAATTACTAAAAGACAATAGCAATTTTTGCTATCAATCAAAGATGCAGAAAAGCCTGGCCACCTAATGAGGATTCAGCTTCATTAAGTTTTCTCAAATCTCATTTGTAATATGAAACACCACTATGTATTCAATTCCCCAAAAAATAAATTTAATCAGCCCAATAGAGTGTGGATTTGTTTACATCACCCTTACCCATTATCTAACTGCAATCTCATATCCTTTTATATCTGTAATGCTGTCCTATCAAATATTCTCTGATAGTGCTTTGGGCCAAAATATTATCAGATCATTTTTTCCCCAAAAACAAATTAAAGAATCTTCTCAATATCCTTAAATCCATCCATTTCCTCTTAGCAGTATGAAGAAAAAAACTGATTCATCAAATCACATATTGTTGGAAATTAGAAAGAATCTTAATAGACCATTGTGTCCCTCTCTCTCAGTTTATAGAAGGTTAAGCTAGTGAAGATTACATAAAGAACCACTGCAAGCATTGTTAAGTCAATCTGGGCAATTAAAAAATTGTTTTTCGTGTGGGGCCAACAGGTGACATGGTAGTGAAAGTGCTGGACTCTCACATGGTCAACCATGGTTCACATCCTCGCACAGCAGCTTGAAAATCACACTGTGTGCATGTACATGTGAGCCCAAAATCACAAGAGGAGAATGAAAAAGAAGAGATTGCAGAGTGGCCTTCCTCCCTGAGGGGTGATTTCTTACTTTCTCTCTATCTCTGTCTGCAGTGAGTGCACACATCCCATGACAAAAACCCTAAAACCCTAAAAACAAAACAAAAAAACTTATAAATGAAGGAGGCATGCTATTGAATGATATTTTTTAAATTACAAAATGTCATTATGTGCACAGGTAAAAAATTCACATTTCATTAGCACAGTGTTAACGGGTACATGAGAAGGGAACATGCTCTTAAAAACAATAAAGGTTTTATGGAAAACTCCAATAAATCTGGGATTTATAAAGACTTGCTTTTCTTTCCTCATCTCTATCTTCACACAGTTCTTTCAGTTTGTAAGTATATACTAAGAACTTAAAAAGAGAAATATAAGAGTGAAGAGGTCATAAAATTGTTTAACTTGCCTTAACTATTGGGAAATACATGCCTGCAACACATTGACTGACTTCATATTTCACATGTTTTAAGGTATATTTTTGTATCTGTTCAATGTAAGAATTCTAGTATGCATGTTTATTTAGATATAATTAAAATTTAGTTCCCATCTGGGAACTAAATTTTCAAAAGCTATTAGTTTAAAAGACTTTTGCAGTCTTAGCTTTTTGATAAAAGCTTTGAGAGCTTCCCAAAGCAATCTGGATTTATCGAGCTGCTTTTCAGTAAAAAGGTGTTTAATTAGGTTGTCTCACACTTCTCTAAATCTGAAAACCTAATCACCACCTTCTAACTCAAAGAACATGGGCAAGTTGCTTCGAATATTATCTGGTATAAAACCTTTGGTTTTCTCTACCACTCATTTCCACTTTGTATCAGGGAAAACTTTGAGTTTAAAAGTGTTTTGTATTTTTTTTTAATAAAAAAAAAAAGGTTAAAGAAAAAAAGGCAAAGTCACAACTTGAATAAACCTAACTAATTTCTTTCTCTTCTTATTAAGTAGGCATGTGTGTGTGTTGCATATAATAAACTTAAAGCACAAATGGATGTTTGAAAGAAAATTTTAAAATCATGAACAAAGTAAATTAAAGGGAAAAAACTGAATTATAGGATTAATGAATATATCTCAAAGGAACAGGCTATACTATATGAGCCTGATCAGATACACTTCTCTCAATTAAGACTCATGTTCATCTCAGAAACATGAAGAATGATTATTATTATCTACTGAGTTTGTAAGCAATCTTCTCCTCCAAATATAATTTCATCACAAGCTATAGGAAACATCATAAAATCACATTTGCAGAAACCATACTTTTTTTAAAAAAACATGTTTAATCTTTACTCCTTTCTACTTTATTCTGTGCAATAAGATGCATAACTTTAGGCACAAAATACAATTACTGTTCTCGAGAATTTTATAAGTTAATGTAGAAAATCAGAGAAGAAATATTTTTTAAATAAGATAACTTCATGTCCTGAAGTTAGTTAACATTCAATAGATTACAAAAAAGAAACAGCTTAGAAAACACACAAGTATTCACTAGATAGTCATCTTTTTATATGTGAATGAATGTGATTACAGAAAAAGAATATATCAGGTTGTTTGGAAAGTCATGACGTAGTTTTCTGTTTTTCCATACAAAAATGTGTCATGACTTTCCCAACAACCCAATAAAATAATGACAAAGAGATTCAAGGGTCAATCCTTGAGAAACATCTGTTTTATTGTTGAAAGATCCATACTACTGGGTCATCAGAAAAGTCATGATGCATTTTGCATAGAAAAACAGAATAAAGACCAATAAAGAAAACAGAGTAATAATTCAAGATGCTTCAGAGTCAGTTCCAAAATGTACAGGTCAGGAGGTCAAATAAAATATGGGAAGCGAAGTATTTGCTGGGATTCAACTGCCTGGCAGACGCCCCTCTCTTCTACACAATAATCTCCATGGATATTTTTTACAAATTTTCAAATGCTAATTACTTGAGCAGCCGTTCCTTTTTTATTAACCTCTGACATGAATACAAAACACTGGCATACACATGCATACATACTCAAGTGCACATGTATGCAGATGCGCACATTTTGTCTCTGGATCTTTGAGATTGGCATCACATCTACCTTGACCTACACAGAAAATATTAGTTGATTGATGATATTTCACTCATAACTTCATTGAAACAAAATGTCATTATATCAAGGTTACCTTGAAATCACCAGCTGAACTGAAACTAGATACTGCTTGTTCTAATTCCTAATCCCCTCTTACTGGTCCTTTTTTCTGTTAAACCATATTGGTGAGTGATATGCTGATCACAAGGGTTTATACAAGGATTTGACCTGAAACTCAATAGTCAGATTTGGAAAAAGATTTTAATTTTACCCTCTCATAATTCAAAATAGTTAACAAGGTCAAAAGATGTGAGAAAACTCTACATACTATTAACAATAGAGGGCTGGAAATTTTTCTGCAATAACTTCAAATAATATACACTTACACGTTATCTACTTTTTTTGATTACTAATAACCACATGATAATAGAAAATTAATCTCTGTATCATGTGTGTCCAAAATAGTTCCAGGCAAAATGACAAATAACTGGGATATTTTAGTAGTTTTTGAAATTAACAATAATTGCTATCATTGTAGTCTGCCAAATCTCTTGAGAAGCGTGGGTTTGTGGAAATATTTTAAGTCTAAAAAAATTTAGCATGATCCAAAATGAAATGTCTCATTTATGTGAAAAGAATCTAAGCAAAATATTTGTTACGCTCCAGCACACTGTAATCTATAGAAATACATACTATTGGGTCATTGGAAAAGTCATGATTCATTTTTGCATAGAAAAACAGAAAAATACATCACGACATTTCTGATGACCTAACACATTGGAGCGAACAAAAAGAAAAGTTATTGTACTGAATTTAATAGTTAGAATTTTCTAAATCATTTTTGCAGTGCTATGGAAACTCTGCAGACTGGCCGAATTTTTATCTTGCACTATCTCCACTCACAATTTAATATTTAAACCATAGGCATTAATACCAGCAAGTGTTCTTTATCTGATACCCAGTTCTATACTTGATATATATATATATATATATATTTTTTTTTTTTTTGGGGGGGGGGAGAGGTTTTTACTATAGGGCGCGTGCGCTCGCCAGACAGAGAGAGACAGAAAGCGAGAAATCACCCCCCCAGGGGGATGGTCACGCCGCAATCCCTCTCCTCCATTCTCCTCTCGGAGAATCTTGGGCACGCACACACACGCGCCCGGCGTTGAGTTTTAAGCCACCGGGTCCAGGACGAGAACCGCGGTCGACTACATGGGAGTCCAGCAACATAGCCATTACGCTAACTGCTGGTTCCCCTATACTTGATATATTTTAACTTTCTTTTTGGCTGTCGTACAACCTGAAAATTTAATATATTGTTGAAGTATTGTCATTTTTATATAATCCAAGAAATATATATTTATAAATAATTGCTTCCAAAATATTTCCTTTGTATTTTCTTCCTATGTTGTCAACTTTATGTCATGAATTTCTTGAACATCACAGCTACGATTGTTTTCATTTAGCACTGGAATCTCACTATAGTAATTTTGGCATCAAAATTATAAGGTTACTGGGGCCAGCTGGTGGCATGGTGGTTAAGGTGGTTGAATCCTACCTGGCAGACTGTGCGGCTGGAGTCCCAGACCCGGCAGCTTGAAAAATACATGAGTTCCCAAAATACCAAGAAGAAAATGGAGGACAAGAGAATGAGGAATGGTCATCCTTCTGGGGGCAGGGAGGTGCTTTCTCAGAACTTTCTCTCTGTCTTTCTCTCTTTCCCTCTTGCTGTTTCTCTAGCAAATACACATGCCCTACAGCAAAATAAATAACGAGTAAATAAATAAATAAATAAAATTATAAAGCTACCTTGTTCTGGCAATTAACCCAATTAAACTGGGGTAGCTGGCATCATGGCTATGTCGCTGGACTCCCATGTAGTCGACCACGGTTTGAGTCCCAGACCCGGTGGCTTAAACTCACTCCAGGTGCATGTGCATGCATGCATGCCCAAGATCCCGAGAGGAGAGTGGAGAAGAAGGGATTGCAGCGTGGCCATTCTCCTGGGGGCGAAGGGGTGAGTTCTCACTTTCTGTCTCTGTCTCTCTCTGTCATTTTGGCGAGCGCACGTGCCCTATAGCAAAATCCTTTCAATAAATAAATAAATAAATCGGGGTAGTTTATGTTGAATTAAATTTTTAATATTAACCAACCTAATTAGAATTATGATTCCAAAGTAGTTGCTAAAAGCCCTGCGTATCTCCATACAAGTTTGCACCAACCAGTGGCAAGGTCTGAATTATTTATTATTCTTCTTCAGGCACTGCTCAGAGGAGTTGAGAAATACATTACCATGATCAACCTCCAGCAGGGATAGTCTGAAGTGGTTCTAGTAGTCAAAGCATGACCAGGAGCGTCTGTGATTGTTTACATCAACGTACTGTTCCACATAGCGAACTTGGCCCAATCTCAGTGGCATAGGTAGTGTACTGATCTGCAGTGCTGGGAGTCATACAGCTGACCACAGGCTGAGATCTCAAGTCCACCTGAAAACACACCAAGTGTGCATGCCAAGATCCCAACTAGGTGGAGGACTGGCGCAAGAGGAGTGTGATGTGCAAGATCCTGTTAAGGGTGCCTGTCTTTGTCTCTCTCATTCACACATGAAATAAATAACCTTAAAGAAAAAGATAAACTTAATTTTGCCACGTGACAAAAATAACAAATAAATACACTTCTACAAGTTCATGCAAAGTTAAGAAGCTGTATCTTTACTTTCTATATCAGAACAGCATGAAAATGAACATTTTCCCCCTTAATTGAGTCTGTATGCATGGATGTGTATGCACACAGAAATACCATGTAAGAGTTAGGCGTGCATGAGATATCTCATGCCCATTCTTGTTGTTCTTGTTGTTGATCTTCCTTCTCGTCTTTTCTTTTCTTTTTCTTTTTGCTAGAGGGTATACATGCTCACCTGAGAGAGACACAGAGACAAAGATAGAGGAAGAGGGAGAAAGCACCCTGCAATGGGCCATGGTTATTCCATATTTTCCTGTCCTTCAGGATTTAGAGCAGGCACATCCATGTGCTCTCTGTGTTTTTCAAGCCCCGGGGGCTAGGCTTTGACCTGCAGTGTGGCCATGTGGGATCTAGCCCTCTTAACCACTAGGCCACAGAGCTGAGGCTCCCCGCTTTTTCCCTAACTATTAAGCTAAAAGCCAAGCAGACACATTAGGCCTTAATGAGAAGAGAGGACAAACAATATTGAATCATATTTTAATTGATATAAAGGTTCATACTTTTTAATGAAAAAGAAAGAATTCTGAAAACGTTTTTAGACTTTGGGCAAAAGCATCAATAGCAACAATGCTTGGCAAAGGTCAAATCTGGGAGAAGAGAAAATAGAAAGTGAAATTATATGTGGGAGAGGACTGTACGGTACTTTTATAACCGCTCAGAATAAAAATAAACTAAGAGATTGAGAGAGAATGAGATCCCCCGTATCACATGAAACTAATTCTAAAAAAGCACTGACATTGAGTTGCACTCTCAAATCTTTTATAGACATGTTTTAACTGTAATTGTTTTTGTATTTTTATTTAGTAAAATATATTTAAAGTGTATTTTCAGATTTATATTTCCTCTCAATTTGGCCAATTCCATTACCAATCAATTTTCACTTACAAAATTACTTAATCCATAACCTATGAAAGACATTGTAAGTGGTGTCAGGGATGCAGATATAAACTAGATTCTCTACATTAAAGAAGTCATATTATTAAATGGAGGTTGGTAAGAATATCACCACACAAGTGGTTGAGAGTGGTTGGGACTGAATGGCATGGTACGTAAGCACAGGTAAGGGAATACCTAATGTAAAACGGGGTGGGGTATGAGACATTGGGGAGGTTCGATTGTAAAGGTAACTGTTGAATTATATTTTAAAATTAAATAGAGGATAATCAAGTAAGAAGGAGATAAAGAATGTTCCAAGTATTTTCATAAATCATATAGGACTGGGCGAGGAGTGTAAGAGTAAGAGACTAGCCAGAACTAGGTTAGTGAACCTTACTGCCAGTCCCAAAGACCTGGTCTAATAACCTTTGTTGGGACTACTTGGCATTCATAATTCTTAGCATTGGAGTCAAGTCCAAATCTTCAGACAGAAAGAGAACTATGTTAACAACTCCTTAGCTTGGTATGAGGTTGGATTATAGCATACAGACAGTGCCACTAAAGAATTCTAGAATGGATGCATGGGGAGATGGACAGAAAGAACATACTGCAGTAAGGATACCTGTGGGTTAGCTACTGCCCTAGGATAGCATAATAGGGAGAAAATGATGAGAGCCCAGATGAACCCCGTGACATGAGGAATGGGGATATGAGAAAGATTCAAGAAACACTAAGTTAGAAATGAAATGGTGTGGACCTGGAGATGTCACTGTTGCCATTTTTGTTATTTTGTTTGGTTAGTTGGCTCTTTTTCGTTCTTGTTGTTCAGTAGCTTGTCCGTTTTTGAATGTGCTTTAAAGAAAGAACAAGAGAAAACAGCAGTAGTTGATGGAGAGGAGCAAAGTCAATAAAGAGTCAGGAAAGAGATCCAAATAACAAGAGAAGATTGTTAGACTTGAACAAAACAGAGCACAATTTACTTGAGTCAGAAATAAAGGAGATGGATAAAAATAGGGCAAGATGAGAACAGAGTGGGTAAAGAAATGAAGGAAGTTCCCACTCTCCCCACGTGGTATTTGATCTCTGAATAGAAGAGAGTTGCTTTAAAATGGAGGATATGGTACAGAGGGAAGAAGTAGTTTAGGTTCGAAATAATATATTTTTTGGTGAACTGAGTAAGGATATTATCTAGGGCTAAAAAGATTTTATAATCTTCAATATTTTTGAGGAAAAATCCCTTTTCTTGCATGCATTTTAAAAAATCTGTGTAGCAAATAATAAATAAGTCAGTGAAAAATAGTGGCTAGTTAAAGCATTTAACTATCACATAAATGCTTTGATTATTTTAACACAGAGAAGAAAATAGTTTACTTCTTCCAAGATTAAAATATATAGAAAGAATAATCTCCATTAAGGCTTGTTTAGTTAAAAAAAAAACAAAAAACATTGCTATTGTGACAGAATATAATAATTGGCAATGTTGAAAATAATCTAAAATTTAAAATTAATAAGGTTAATAGGAATGGGATATTTTAAATTTCATCCTACCAGTGTTTCTCTGAATAATATATCTGGTGGTTTAGGTGCTTCAGAATACATTTCTAAAACAAACTGATTTTCCTGAATCAAGTATATTAGAAATGAATTTCCTAATTCAAGTATATTAAAATCATGTAGATACTAGAATTCTGTAAACCGTAAATCACAACGTAAATGTAAGGCTTTATACTGCAAAGACTAGGATTCATGGGTATGAAATTTGCTAGTATGTAGGGCAGAGTAACAAACTACAAATGGTCCTTTCATTGCATGATAGAAATTCTTTTCGATGCACTGTGACATGTTACAAGCATTTAAGAAACCTTAAGGCTTTGTTAAACCTGGTCATTCTTTACAAATTCTGTTACTATGTGGGACATGCCTTAGGCATGACACAGACAAGTTAAAAACCATTTATCAGAAGAATTAAACATTCAACTATGATTACCTTTAACACAATAAACAATTCCAAAGAAAAAATTAAACTACATATTTTATTCTCCTTATATCTCTTTAAAACCCAGATGGGAAGCACTGGTGTTTAAGGCACTGGAGTCCCAGAGGGCCGACCGCAGTTCGAGTCCCAGACCTAGCGTCCTACATTCTCACGTATCTCTCTCTCTCTCTCTCTCTCTGGTCAAATTTTTAAAAATAAATAATAATTATAAATAGATTAAATAAATAAATTTTTAAAAAATACTTGAAAGATGGTCGAGTACATGGGAGTCCAGCGACATAGCCATACACCAACTGCTGGTCCCGTGTCATAATTTTTGTAGTTTGGAATTACCTATAGGTATTCAAAACCCATTCATTATGAATATTTGGCATTACAAGAAGTTTTACTTAATGCCACCAACTGGGACTAAGATTGTTTATTCTCATTTCCTCCAATTTATGAGGAAAAGTGTGGCTTTTTCTTTGCCTCCATCATTATATGAGTCAGTATCTTCCCTTTCAGTTACTAGTGATTCCTGTTTATAGCTGTGACAAGCACAGGCATTGTGCCCCTGGGTAACACCTTGTTCCAAAAGTAAGGTGTTATTTACATATTTTTATTATTTTCACTGATTTATTTTTCTTTCATTGGCTTTTTATTATTTATTTGAATTAATGAGTCAATAACCTAAGTATTGATTATTACATGTATGTTCAGTTTGGGAATATAGCATTAATATTCAATGTATTACAAAGGTTCATAAAAACAGCAAGAAGCAGACATATTTTTACAAAAACATTAATGAAAAGAAAATGCCTTGTTAGGTTATGTCATGATAACTAATGTTAAATATTAAAGCAATGAGATTTGTCTTTATCATAAATGAACATAAATATGGAGGGGGTCTAGAACATTAAAAATGTTTACATATAATTCACCTTAAAAGCTTTATTTCATAATGAATTATGCTGGCCTTGTGGGAGAACTTTCCATTTATATAAGATGCAAGCATGTAGGTAAACAGGAGCAAACATTCTAATTGCTTCTGAATACTTCATGTTTAACCCTATTTATATTAACAGGAAGATACTAAAAACTGATTATCTTTTTTTCAGTCAAAAATTATCTTCAAATTGAGTATTCCTTTTTAGCAGTTTCTTAGAAAGTCACACATTAGTTTCTTATAATCCAGCAATTCCACTCCTAGTTACATAACTACTGTTCTTCATAACAGCAAGAAAACAAACAAATGAATGAGCAAGAAAACAAACAAACAAATGAAGGAAAAAAACCCTCATACATGAACGTATATCTACAGGAGAATGAACAAACACATTGTCGTATATTTATATAAAGGACTGCTACTCTTCAATAACAAAGGTCAAATTACTCTCTCAGCACACAAGTGAATCTCAAAGCATTATGCTTTGTGAAAGAAGATGTCATAAAAAGAATATGCCCATGATGTCATTTTATAAAGTACAAGAATAAGTAAAACAAATCTAGGGGACAGAAATCAGAATAGCATTTCTTTGGGTTGGGGACAAACTATGAATATAATTTTACTTTCATAAAGAAAAGTGCTTAAGTATATGTGTGTATATTTGTACACACATATGTTTGTGTATATGTGTGTATACATAAACATATATATAAACATATATATTACAAAGACTATAGTAAAATACAGTACAGAAATTACTGATACTGGTTCAACTTTCTTTTCTTACAGACCCAAGTAGAATGCAAAGTATACAGTATGTTGTTTAGCAAATGGAAGGTTGTCTAATTTAGGGTGTAAATACTTCTATATGTATTTATAAAATATTCATAAATTTATGCATCACAATATTAATTATGATATATCCTTGGGTTATAAGATAATGAGAGCTTTTTATTTTGGTTCTTAAATAATTCTACAGTGTCTTACTTTATTTTTTTTAATTAATTTGCTAGTGGGTATGTGTGCATGCCAAGGAGTTGGGCAGGGGGAAAGACAGAGAAGAGATAGAGAAAGTAAGAAAGCACCTCTCGAGAGAGTTGGCCACACTGCAATCCTTCCCCTTCCATTCTTCTCTTGGGATTTTGGCATGAATCCACACGTCCAGTGTTTTTCAAGGCACCAGTCTTGAACTTGAACCACTCAGTTGGCCATGTGGGATCTAGCTGCCTTAGCCACCACACCACCAGCTGGCCCTGTCTTAATTTTCTTTTAAGTAGAAAGTATATATTTTTATTTAAAAGGCGTTATTTCTAATTTTCCTTTTTAATATGCTAGAGGGTGTGTGCATTCACCAGAGACAGAGACAGAGAGAAAGTGAAAAGGCAGTGTTCCCATGGAGAATGGTCATGCTGCAATTTCTTCTGCATCTCTCCATCCTTTGGGGATTTGGAATATGCACACACATGTGCACAGCATGATTTTCAAGCTGCTAGTTTCGGGACTTAAACTGTACTGTTAGCCATGTGAGATGCAGCCACCTTAACCCACCACACCTGTGGCTGGGCCAGGATCTTTCTATCTTGAAAAAAGTATCAATATAGCAATTGAGTTTAGTCTTATTTCTGTCTTCTTCTTAATAAATAAATAAGCTAAGCTCTTTTTACATTACTTATATGACTTTGAATTTGCACCATACTTTATATAACTGTTTTGAATTTGTGCCATACTTTATGTAACTTTTTTGTTTACTGTTAATTTATTTTTTGATGGAATTTTTTAATACTACTTTATTTTGGTCCTTCAGTAGCTTACTCTTTTTTGTCATAAAATGCTATCAGTTTGTGAACATATCCTACTTATAGACTATTCTACTCCTTTCAACATAATGCTTTACACTAAATATGCAGAAGGGCATACTTCATAGAGTGATTTAGAAATGTGAAGCTGTTTAGCTTGTCTAAGAGAAATGAATTATATATGGAAGAAAATGGGGTGGGGCTGGCAGATGGTGTAATAGTTATGTCGTTGACTTCCACATGGCCGACAGTGGTTCAAATCCCAGATCTGATGGCTTGAAACTCAAGCTGGGCATGGGGGAAAAGGGAGTGTGACATGGTCATTTCCCTGGGGAGTGATTTCTCACTTTCTGTCTCTCTGTCTCTCTCTGTCTCTCTAGCAAGCGCACATGCCCTACAGCAAAAATCTCTCAAAAAATAAACAAAGAAAAGAAAAAGAAAGAAGGAAGACAATGGGATATTTGGAGAATAGAATATCTATGATTAGAGAATGACACTGCAAGTACATGTATGCACGCATATATGTCATGCATGCATAATACAAATAGATGTGCGCTCTGTAAAGAGTTCTTAATAAACATAGTTTAAAATAATCTCCAAGTTCTCTGTTTATTCATTATAAAAACAGCACTATTGCTAAGTGACTCTGTTCACTTCTAGTACCCCTTGTTCATCTCTCAACAAATACAAGACCATTAGATGCAAGGCACTGGGAGAGGTACTGGTAACACAGCAGTAATGCGGCAAGGCTCTCTACACTGGAGAAGAAAGCTAACAAGCACATAAACCTGCGAGCTGGGACCAACAAAGAAGCTGAGGGTGCCAGAAAAGGAAGGTTAATGATATGAAGAAAGAGAAGTGTCCATTAGTGACAGAGAATTTTAGTAAAGTTGTGTTGTAATTTGCTTTTGGTTCTCATGGTTCTGGTCACATTTATTTAAATCCCAAGAAAATGTGTACTTAGTATAACCCACAGAAATATTTAAAACACTGCCAAGTTATGACACAGTGGTACTGTAACCTTCTGCAATGCTTTACCCACAGAGGAAGGTACTGAGTTCAAGTCCCTAGGCCTTCCTATGCACGCCGGAGGGCATGCATGCCTGTGATTTTGGCTAGCTGAGGCTTGGGATAGACTGCAGAGTGAACGCTTTGTTGAAGGTGCCTCTTTCTCTCTCTCTCTTTTTTCTACCTCGTGAAATAAATAAACTTTTAAAAATTACTTCAAACAATACATGATGTATCTGAATAATTTGACCAGTATAATGGACTCACAAACATCACTTAGCAGATATTACCAGACTATCAAATAGGGCATTAAGATAATGGACAGTGTTGGTGCTTGGACATTATTGGTGCTTACTCAGTGCCCCTTTATGTGCTCAGGTGCACACACCCACCAGCTTCAATGAGTGTTAGCTGTAAACTATGAACAGATCACAGCTGCCCTTCCCTGGAGCACGGCTCCAACTGACCATTCTCCCTACTAGGTTTGCTATCCTTCTCTAGTCCTCACCCCTCTTCCATGTAACCTGAGCTGATGAAAGATCACATGGTGTGTTAGTCCATTTCTGCATTCCTAACAGAGATATCTGGGACTAAGTGATTTATAAAGAAATAAGGGTTTATCATCTCACAATTCTGGTGGCTGAAAGTTTAAAGACCTAGGCCCACAGCATAGTAACAGAAGCACAGAGGACAGTAGCAAATCTATAAAGAAGATGCTTCCAACACTCTTAAAAACTAACCTCTTCTTATAAGAACCAGAACTAACTGGGTCTTATGAGACATCATTAATCTATTCATGAAATGGATACCCCTCATAATACAATCAGCATGCATTAGGCTCACCAACTTCTAACATCAAATTCTAAAACATGACACTTTTGGGGACAAACCATGACCAAATCCATAATATCCTGCCCCTGTCTTTCTCAAATATAAAATACAATCATCTGATTTCAATAGTTCCAAGTATTTTTAAAACTTTTTATCTATTATTATTAGTTTTTAAATTTGACCAGAGACAGAGAGAAGGAGAGAGAGCCACCAGGTCTGAGACTCAGACAATGGTTAGCCATGTGGGAATCCAGCGCCTTAACCATCATGCAACTGGCTGGTCCCAGTCTCAAGTCTCACTTTGTTCCAGTCCCAACTCAAAAGTCCAAAGTCTCATTTAAAACTAAAAGCAAACTTTTTCCAGCTATCAAACTGTGAAGTCAAATTACATGTGCCAAAATACATAATGCATGATAATAAAAAAGGTCGACTCCCTTCTCTGGTGTGAGAGCAATGTTGTGGTGCAATAATGCACCACATCCTCCTCATGGGATCAGGTTGAAATCAATCTTCCAGTGAAATGACATTCTTACTTAGCTATTTCCCCTAACCTGTCTTGCCTCCCTCGATCTTTTGCTGATTTTTCCTGAGAGTACCTCCGGGACAAAAAATAATACCAATTTCTAGCTCTGCTTCTAGGTGGGCTAGCCTATGACAATGACACCAAACTTGTTTTCATATAATTATTAAAATGCATATGTGTATGTGTTATATGTAATTATTAAAATTCATATATATCCACATTTGCAACATAGATACATATACATAAGCCTATGTCGTGGTGCTTATTTTGAAAGCTTGGAGAAAACTTCAGCTCATTAAAGTCTTCATAAAAAAAAATCAATTAATTAAAAGTTAAAAAAAAACATAGAATGTTCTTTAATCTGGATGTTTCTCAGTTATATTTAAAGGACAATCTATTTATTTATTTATTTTTGCCTATTTGAAATTTATTTTATTAGGGTAAATTTGCTTAATACAATGTATATCTTCTTTTTTAAAATGTATTTATTATCACCATAATCTTGTTTATATTACATTGAATCATATATAACTTTACAGTGTATTACATTTCTTTTTCCAGAAGGAATACCATATATGCCAGTCAATACAGAGACATTAAAATACCCACTTCATCATCCAATATCTTTTCATTGTTTTTCCCGATCACTATTATTATTATTCAGATTTTTTTTAACTAGTCAATTACTATTTCTTAAAGGACAATCTATTTATGAGACACACGCTATTTCTATTAGTTATGATTTTAAATTATATACTTAACAAAATACAGCATAAATGTAAATTGTATTTTCCAATTTTCTGATTAAATCCTAATCTATTATTTCTAGAGTCATGAGTTCAATGTGAATGAGTTAACTGCACTTAGGCCATAGTTGTTATTTGTTTGCAAATGAGCGTATATGTGTATGAGTGTGTAAATTACATATATAGAATATTGCCTTACGCTGTGTCACAGTGTCAACATATATATATATGTGATCTCTATATATTATATATTATATCATATGTATGATATTGTATATATATATTATATAATATTATGTTTATATATATATATATATATATATATATATATAGTCATCATGGAAAGTCATACCATATTTTTCTATGTTTTCCTATGCAAAATTGCATCATGACTTTCCCAATGATCCTATATATATATATACACATAGATGACTTTTGTTGTCATTCAAAGACCATGTCTTCATATAGAATAATGACATAAAAATTTTACTAATTTACAAAATTCTCTTTTATGAATGAGAAAGGTAGAAAAGTTAAGTGCATATATATTACCCTGAAATCAAACAGTTTACAGTAATTTTAGTCACTTTTAACAGGCAATGACCATGTATATTTTAATTTATTTGATTTCCTAATTTCTCAAATGATAACAATACTACCATTGCTAAAACATTTAATAAACCAAGTAGATATTTTAATACTTAGAAAATGAAATAATTAGATCCACTCAAATCAAATATTAAAACTATGTCATAAAAGATGCAAATTTAATTGCAAACAGAACAGTTTCTGTTCTGTTTCTTCAGGCAAAGCCTGAGGCTTATTATCTCTTTCCGAGGTCTCAGAATAGCAGGCAGTAACCAGTGCATTTGGTGATAAGTCATAATTACAGAATACCGAATTTAAAATAGGGGAAAAATTACTGTTCCAGTGGTGACAATGTTAACTGAGAATAATAAAAGCTAACGGTGTGTATTAAAATGTATGGATAGAGGTAGATATTTTTATGTGAATATGTCAGAGCTAAAAACAAAAACAAGAATAAGAAATTGTAATTTTGGGGACCAGCAGTTGGCATAATGGCTATGTTGCTGGACTCCCATGTGGTCGACTGCGGTTTGCATCCCGGACCCAGTGGCTTGAAACTCGCGCCTGGCATGTGCGCGTCCGTGCCCAGGATCCCAAGAGGAGAATGGAGGAGAGGAGATTGCGGCTTGACCATCCCCCCAGGGGGTGATTTCTCACTTCCTGTCTCTCTGTCTCTGGCTGTCTGTCTGGCGAGCGCATGCACCCTATAGCAAAAACCTCTCAAAAAAAAAGAAAGAAAGAAAGAAATTGTAATATTTTTCATGTTTTTTTTCATTGTTGTTGTTTTACTAGTTCTAGTTATACTCTTTTTTATGGGCAACACTCAACCACAGTGCTACAGGCCATCACAGGAAATAAGTTTGTTACATAAAATTTAAACATAAAATGGCAAAAATCCTTCTTTCCTGTAAGCCATGACTATAAATTATCTTAGCATAGGTATGAGAATGTTTAGGCAGAGCACGTCTTCCTGAATAAGACTATCCCAGTCCCCACCCACTAAATGCCAGTAGCCTTCCTGTAACAACCAAAACATCCTCACACATTTTCTTTTTTTAAGAGGTTTTTTCCTTAAAGCATGTGTGCTTATCAGAGACAGAGACTGTGATTGGGAAATTGAGAAATCATTTCCCAGGGGTGATGGCCACACTGCAATCCCTTCTCTTCCAATCTCTCCTAGGATCTTGGGGATGCATGCACATGCACCTGGCATGAGTTTTGAAGGCTCCAGGTCCGGATTCGAACCACATCCGCCACGTGGGAATTCAGTGATGTAGCCGCTATGCTATCTGCTGGTCCCTCCTCACACATTTTCAAAAACTGACGGTGACAGCAGAGGGTAAGAGAGTGGAGTTGGGGAATAGAGGTGAGGGGATGGGTGAGTGGAGACAGTGGGTGTGGTAGGACGGTGTTATATCATTTGCTGGTTGAGAACAGGATCAGAGATCTCGGAATACAGCAGGCTAATTTGGTTCTATCCCAACAGCTCAGAGATTCTGGGCACATTTCTACTCTGCCTCTGCCTCCGTTTGTGCTTCCATCAGGTGTGTGTAACAATGACTAGCCTCTAGCCTCTCAGAATCATTTTATGGATCAATGGAGACAATGACAAGGAAAATGCATTGTAAAATATCAAGTGCCACTCAAAATATTAACATTTTGTTTCATTAATAGTTATTCTATGCTGTACTTTTCATTGTTAATTAGAGAAGATTTAAGGTTAAAAAAAGTGTGTATTACTGTCTAATTTAGACACGAGTATAATAATTTAGAGCTTATGGTTTTCTCGATTTTCAGGCCAAAAGCAATTCTTATCCTTGACCCTGTACTACAGCTTTAATGAGAACACACAGTCACCTGCTGATAGCTCTGGAGGTGAAGGAAAAGAAGCTTGTACTTTGTAGTCATTTAATAACTTCTTTAGAATCATTCTGAAAAATCCAGTCTTACTTAAGCGGTAACTACAACAATATGCCCATGTTAATTTACTTCAACAGATTTGCAATTTACAGATTTTTCCATTCCATAGATTGTTTTTCCAGGTTTCCATAATACATACAAAAAATATACATGGTATATTGCTAGAGAGTGCACATAGAAGTGTAAAACTCTCTGGAGTTGAAAGCTCATCTCTTGTCCTTCCAAGAAGCTTATAAAGCTGTCTAACTTTTAACAGCAAATAGCAACATGTCACATTCTGACTTGCTATGAACTTGTGCCATATACCTTAAGGGTGAGAAAAGGTGGCTGTCACTTTACACAAAGAATGGTGCTTCTGTAATAGAGTGACAGAATTCACAGTCTAAGTGTGATGTGAGAATTACTAAAAATGGCTCAATTTAATTTCATCCTTAAAATTGGTTTTATTTTTAAATGTTTAATAAATATGCATTAAATAATGCATGTATACATTACATAAAAAAGAGAGTAGTACTTAAGTTCTATCTTTTGACATAAGCTCTTATATCATAGAATTAATGATTTGATATTTACAACTGAATAAAAATCTGTAAGACAATGTGCATGTTAGTTGGAGTTAGTCATTCCATACTGTACACATATTGAAAAGCAATACGTACATGATAATTATATACAATTTGGTCAATTAAATCAATTAATTAAGAAAGAATTTACATTAAAAATATTGCAGGCTGAGGGCCAGCAGGTGACATAGTGGTTAAGGTGCTGGACTCCCACATAACTGACCATGGTTCCAGTCTCAGATTTGGCTTGCTTTCGCACTTTCTCTCCCTCTCTTTATACCTCTCTCTCTCTTTAGTGAGTGCCCATGCCCTATAGAAATTGTTAAAAAATAATAACAATAAATAAATAATTAAAAAATATATTTTTTAAAATATTACAGACTGTCCAATTTATCTATTTTTTGCTACATCTGCATCACACAGATTTTATCCAAATATCCTAGATTCGAGAATTCCAATGTAAAATTATAATTAGATGTATAGCTTCACAGGTAACTTCCTATGTGTTTTTCAGTAAAAAATGCATTTCAAATTTTCAGATAAAATTATATTGAGACGGCTTCATTGCCTGCTGGTTAAGGCAGTCAGATCCCACTACATGTTTTAGGTCCTGGGATGCTGGCTTGAAAAACACACCTGGTATGGTGCCCAAAATCCCGAAAGGACAGAGATGAAGAGATTGCTGTGTAACCATTCTCCACGGGGACCAGGGTGCCTTCTCCTCTCCTTCTGCCTTTCTGCCTCTCTAGTGAGCACATGCCCTCTAGCAAAATAAAATAAACAAAAGACAAGAAAATAAAACTACTTAGATGGGTGACTTACTCTTTTTTTATTTAAAGAATTATTTTACTTTACTTGCTTACTTATTTATTTATTTTCATTTGACCAGAGAGGGACAGAGTGTAAGAGAAAAAGAGAGAAAGTGAGAAAGTAAGCTGCCACATCCGGGACTCTGTGATTGGCCATGCGGGAGTCCAGCGCCCTTAACCACCACGCCACCTGCTGGCCCCGAGGGTGACCAATTCTTATTACTTAGATTTTAGAACTATGTAAACTCAAATATAACTATGTAACTCACTCAATTTTGTTTCTGCATCTGTTATTTTTTAAAACTATCAAAAATGATTTTGAAATTATTTTCATTTTATCAGAATTATCACCATTTGTTATTATTCTCCAATGTTATCAGTTTGTATCTATCCAAGAAAAGCCCAACTATACAAAATTTCAGTTAGGAGAAATAAATTCAAGGGAACTACTGTACAGCATGGTGACTATAGTTAATAACATGCATTTTTTAAAATTAATAAGAGTACATTTTGTGTTCTTACCACAAATAAGTGATAAATATATAAAGTAGTGCATATGTTAGTTTGACTTAGCTATTCCACAGTGTAAACATATTTCAAAACAATGTATATATGATAAATATATACAATTTGGTAAACTATCGGGTCAGCAACAAACTCATGATGTGTTTTTCTACACAAAACTGCATCATAAGTTTTCTGATGCCCCAAAGAAATTACTTAATTAACTAATTAAATAGGAAAAGCCCAACTTACAAATAAATATGGTTTTTAGAAATTGTCTTACAAAAGAAACTTGCTGTATTTTTCATCAGCAAAGCAACTTTAGACTCACCCAGATAGATATTTGTACATGCTCGCTTTCTTCTCCCTCTCCTTACACACATAAACAAACACAGCTTTAAAGAAGAAACAGGAGTTGCTTTCAACCTAATATATCTGAAGAAAATGAAACTGGGAAATGGAGACTATCCATGGCAGCGCCATGCACTCCGTAAGTCTCCTTATTGCTACTTTTCATTCTGTGAAAGCTGTCATAAATCTCTGTCCACTGAACCACTAGCATTTGGCATAGGGTTTGGTAGATTATTTATCGAAGGGATTTCTGTCAGACTGGGATTAAGATGTCCTAAAAATTCCCAAGTGGGCAATTCATCACAACACAATTTAAAGAGTGAAAAGAGAGCCACAATAGACCTTAATAGCAAAGTGGAAGTGAGTGATAGGTGAACCGAAACCCCCAGCTTGATCTAAAGAAAGCTGACAATATATACCAAGGGTGTCAATCAAACTGCCTCATAAGCAGCCTCATGAATATAAAATAGGGAACAAACAGATTGGTTTTTCTTCCCTTGTTCCCAACAGTTATAAGAAGATAGATTCCAGCGCTAATGAGCTTGTTTCTGTGTATATGCCAGGAAAATTCTCTCTCTAATTCTTTCTTATAGTCAAGGAAACAAAAGCAGGAATTATTTCTGAAGGAATGGAGGCCGTGAAATGTGCTACTGTTGCCAGCTTGCTCCCAGGATAGCCAGTGCCACATTTTTTGCACCATGTGAATCAAATAAATCTTGTCTCTTTGTTTCTAAAAATTAACCAGCTAAAGTATATTTTTGGTACTTTCAAACCAACATTTACAACACAACCTAAAAACATCCCTAACGTAAGTGTGACTCTTAAATCATGCAAATTTAAATTTAAAAAATGAAAAAGGGCTGCTAAGAATAAACGAAATGGCACCATTTGCTAGAATTCTTTGTGGAGATCAGTAGTCATTAGTTTCGCCAACATATAACTTCAGTATAAAATCTATTTTTCTCACAGATACTAATGTAAATAAAATTATTGTCCCTGGGTCCAGTGCTCAGCTAATAATATGCACTATACAAGTATTTGTTGAATAAATTAAGAAGGTAATTGACAATGGCCTTATTATTTTGTTGATTAAAATTAGAACAAAGCAATTCTCTTTAAAATTCTGCCAAATGTAGGGACCAGCAATTAGTGTAATGGCTATGTCGCTGGACTCCCATGTAGTCGACCACAGTTCGTGTCCTGGACCCGGTGGCTTAAAACTCACACCGGGCATGTGTGCCCAAGATCCAAGAGGAGAATGGAAGAGAAGGGATTGCGGCGTGGCCATTCCCCCGGGGGGGGGGGGGGGGGGGGGTGGTGATTTCTCACTTTCTGTCTCTCTGTCTCTCTCTGTCTGGCGAGCGCACGTGCCCTATAGCAAAAACCTCTCAAAAAAATATTCTGCCAAATGTGAAACTATATTTTTTTAAAGTTATTTACTTCATTTTATTTATTATTATTAATTTTTAAATATTTCCAGAGAGAGAAAGTGAGAAAGCAATCCAGCAATCCACCAGGTCTGGGACTTGATCCACAGTCAGCCATGTAGCAGTCTAGCACCTCAACAAACACACCACTTGCTAGCCCCTTGAAACTTTCATTTTAACCTTATATGAAGCATTCTCATCTATTATATTTATTGCCTGTGATATGTTATAGAAATACTGAAGGAAGTTACCATGGAAGGAATAAAAAGGCCTGAAAAAAGACTGACATCAAATTTTCAGGTATCCCGAACCATCTCTAAGAAGGGGCTTTCCTTCCAGGGAGTTGGAGTTCAGACTATCTCTCCCAGGCCAGAGAATATGACCAGTAATATATATTTTCTGAGATAGATTTTTGCTATAGGGTATGCGCACTTGCCGGGGAGAGAGAGAGAGACAGAAAGTAAGAAATCAGTCCCCAGAGGGGATGGCCACGCCACAAGCCCTTCTCCATTCTCCTCTCAGGATTTTGGACACACGTGCACATGTGCCTGGTTTGGGTCTTAACCACCGGGTCTGGGACTTGAATGGTGATTGACCATGTGTGAGTCCACAACATAACCATTACGGCATCTGCTGATCCCTTATGACCAGTAATTTTTAACCTTGATTTGTGGCAAGAGGTCATATGATTATCAGAGTGATCTAGTCCATCGAGGGGTTACTGGAAATAGGGCTGTGTCCATGGATAGAAGGGAGACAACCAGACTGATTTAAAGCATGGATATCTCCAGCACTAGGACTGGCCAGATCGGTATATGTATCAAAGAATTTCAAAATATTTACTCCTTCTGAGTTAGTAATTCTTTTGTTTCTAGAAATTATTCCAGTTAGGTAGAAGAAAAAGTCTAAAGCACAAAGATGTTAACAAAATTACCTCACTATTCTTCTACTGTTTCCTTTTTGTGAAATAATCCAGAAGTGCTCTTGCACATTTGTGTCATGAACGGGTTAAATACTTAGGTATTTAGGATTAATAGAATAGTAATAGTATAGATCATTAAAAAAAAAAATCACTGATGGTTTCTATCTGACATTTCACAGTGCCAAGCACTGAGCTAAACACTTCAAAAGGATCTTCTCATAAAACATAACCTTCACAGTAGTTCTATGAGTTATTACTGCATAAACATTTGTGTTTATATATGTTTGTTTTCTGTCTTCACAGCATCTCTTCTTCAATATAGCACCTCGGGTTTTGTTCAGAGGCTCCTCTAGAACTTCCCTTCTCAATCAGTTTGCTTTGAGGTAGGAGAATTTAACTAATAAGGCATACAGCTTGGACAAATCAACCCTCCGTCAGCCTGGACAGTAATTTACAGGGCCCCAAGAAGGGTTGCCAGATCTAGCAAATACAAGTAAACAATAGCTAGTTCATTTGAATTTCACATACACAACGAGTCATTTTTTTGTGTAAGTACATTTCATGCAATGTTTAGGTCACACTTGAAAAAAAAATGATTCACTGTTTATCTGAAATTTAAATGTAAGTGGTGCACTGAATTTTATCTGGCAATCCAACAAGGAGCAATGTTAAAAGAATCTCACTGAACCCCTGAGCAAGAGACACTTCATTTCTCTCCCTGTGATTGATAAATTTGTGGAATGTAAGTAGAGGGTTACTGGGTCCCATCTTTAGTTCAACAAAGGGAAATTGTGCCTGGGAATAAAGTTTTCACAGGGAATAGCTAAGCCAAGCTTCTGATGACATCATTCAAGACCCTGGATTCAGTCAGGATTGAAACTAGTGGGCCTTCAAATTTGTCTGAATTGGTACAATTCAAGTTACTGCACACACACTGTCATTAGAAATTAGACACATCATTCTATAATGTAGAATAATGGACATTCTTAATACATCTATTGAAAATGAAGAGCAATGTAATGATTGTAACAAATCCTTGTACAGACAATGGAATCCTTGTTCATAATGTATCAAAATAACTTCTTGTGACAAGTATCAAGAAAACGAATTAACATTTCAGTTTCCTACACACACACACACACACACACACACACACACACACAAACATGATTTTTGTTTAAGTCACGTGTGACTATTTCACATCATTACATCACATGAAATATTCTGGTAGGATACATTGTTACTATCCTCACAAATGAAGAAATGGGTATTATTTTGATAGATTTAAGGTTTCAGAGCAAGTAAGTGGCAAATTTGGGATTTTAAACAAGGAAGTCTGAGTATGATATCCCAGGTCTTAAACATTATTCTAGACTGTTTTTCTAAAAGACAAATACATCATGTTAAGAACTGTGACTAGTTTAAATACATATATATATATATATATATATATATATATATATATATTCACACACACGAGCCCAAAGAGAGCCCTTGAGAGGCCTGTCTCTTTCAGGCTGGTGGAGTGGAAGATCTCTTGAGTATATGAATAAGACTCAACACCTACCAACAGGACTAGGTGGTTATAGCCTCAGATAACATAGCTCAGTTCTCCATCCTCCCCTGTCTGTACTTCTATAAAAATATACTTTTTCTCACTCTGAACCACCTAATTAATTTGGAACACACCTTCACTAGACAACAAAAGCCATTAAAAAAAAAAAAGTTATGGGAGTCTGAAATGGAACTGTCATTTGAAATTAGACACATCATTCTACAATGTAGAACAATGGACATTGTTAATACATCTATTTAAAATGAAAAGCAATGTAAATGATTATAACAAATCCTTGTACAGACAATGGAATCCTTGTTCATAATATATCAAAATTACTCCTTGTGACAAGTATCAAGAAAACCAATGAACATTTTGGTTTCCTAATAACACCCCTGTAACCTAAAAGCATTTATAAATTTCCAAAAGGTTTAACTATTAGGAAGTAATCGAAACAATAGAATTTATAATTTCGGCTTTATCAATAGTCTCTTCTTTTCTAGGAAACAGTAAGAGGAAGAAATCTTACTTAAGTCAGCATTCCAAAGAACAATTAATTTAAAGAAGGTTTTACAAGAGCAGTTATTTGTATATCAGAATGATAAATTCAAGCAAGAGTTCTTATCATTTCAATCTGAATACATCAAGAATCTAAGTCACTGCATGTATATTTTACATTCTATTAAAAAAATACTAGTTTTCTGAGAAATACTAGCTTTCTCAGAAACTTTCAACATGATTTAGGAATAAATGATATTACCTGATACATAATATAATTCTAATGCAATTCATGTATGAGTTCTTTTATAACTTTTTAAAGTTTCTGTTAAAACTTTTCATTTATTCGTTATGTCCTGGTGTACTAGTCATTTAAAGTAATTTTAATTAATACTATTTAAAATCCAGTGTCATAGTTTCCAAATTGCATTGTAATTTTTCTTGCCTATGATTTCTTCTTTTATACTCAAAATCTTTATCAGTTATTATGTATTAAAGTAGTAGAATTCAGAATTAACTTCACTTAAGGAAGAATTTTTAAAATTAGTTCTACTAAAATTTTTCCATCTTATTCTCATAACTAGATGCATTTATTCTAGTGAGCCATAGAAAATTCTGTGCAAAATAAGTATTTCCTATAATTCATTTTAATCCTACATTAAAAAAATAACAAGCACACAGGAAATTTCAATTATGCCTTAGAAAATAATCTAAGTAGTCAAAAATCATTTTGTCTCAATCTGTGATCTTTCAGCTTAACTCACTTTTCCACTTTTCCAGACTCCTTGGCCTATTGTCTAATTAACAAACTGTGGCTCTTTTACCCGATGCGTTCTCTTCAACATGAAGAGTGGCCTACAAGTAACTAGGCCTCTTTATCCTGTAGAGATATATTAGCCTCAAATACAATTAATTACACCTCATATGGAGACTTGGAAATAGTCAAGTGTGTGACTTTTTTTTTTTTTAAGTATTTCAAATGAATCGTATGGTAGAAATAATTTTTTAATAAATGGTATGTCAGTTCAGAATCAGTTTGAAGAGAAGTTTCCAAATTTAGCCCAATCTAATAAAGAGGTCATAAGGAAATCAGAAATGAGACTCCCCAGCAAATCAGAGAAGAACAAGCTATTTTTTTGTCTTGAACAAAGCGTGTCTTTGCAAAGCACTGCTGTGTTGACTTTCTGTTCCGGCATCTGTCTTAAATACTAGGTAGCTTCTTCTGCCTTCAACTCCCCTGACATTCGCTCCTCTTTTTGTTTCCAAATAGTCTTTATATTGTTTAAATTTCTTACCACACAAAGCAAATCTTTCTAGACAGAGTAATAACAGTAAAATATGGAGCAGTTCATCAAAATCAATTTGGTTTGCTACATATTCATGAGATATTTCATTGTAAATATTCCAACTTTCCTTTTCCAAAAATCGAACTGCTGATTTATTCATCCTTCTATGAAACATTCTGGAGTGTAACGTGTCACCATAATGAGACAGTTTGCTTGTAAGAATGGTTTCATTTTGTCAAGTGTTTTCACCATCCAAAAACCAAACACCTAGAAAATCAAGTGGCCAGAGCACAATTAATCCAAAATAAAGAAGAAAAGGAGAAGAACTAAATGACAAAGAAACCTCTATAAATAAGCAATGAAAAAAAAAAAAAAAAGTATATCTTATGAATAAAACAAAGCAATAAACTATAAACATCTTAATCTTCATAGTGCAGTAAGCCTAATGAATATTTTAAAGGGAAACAAAGAAAATAAAGGGAGGGGGAGAGAAAGAGAGAGGAACCAGCAGATGGTGTAATAGTTATGTCACTAGATTCCCAATTCCCATGGACTAGAACACAGTTCTAGTCCTGGACCTGGCAGCTTAAAACTCACGATGAGCGCATGTGCATGCGTAACCAAAATCCTGGGAAGAGAATGGAAGAGAAGGGATTGTGGTGTGGCTATCCCCCTTGAGATTTCTCGCTTTCTCTCTGTCTCTCTGGCAAGCACATTCACCCTGCAGTAAAGAATCTCTCTCAAAGAAAAGGAAAAAAAAAAAAAAAAAAAAAAAAAAAAAAAAAAAGGAGAAAGTGGAGAATTCTCCAACTATTTCACTTATTATTTATTTACAGTTTTTGCTATAGGATGTGTGTGCTCACCAGAGAAAGAGAGAGAGAGAAAGTGATAAATCACCCCCTCCCCATCCCAGGAGATGGCCATGCTGTAATCCCTTCTCCCCTATTCTCTTGGGATTTTGGGAACATCAATAAGCACTTGGTGTGTTTTTCAAGCTTCTAGTTCCAGGAGTCAAACCATGCAGTCAGCCATGTGAGATCTAGCACCTTAACATACTACCTGCTCACCCCCAACTATTTTATTTTTAAAGAGATGGTGCTAAAGAAAAACATTTTTAATTACATTATGTGATACTCTTTTTATGCCAAACCAGTACAGAATTACTATATAGTCACCTACTTTATAAAGTATTATTTCCTTTATTATTTTTTCTTTGACCATTTCTATTAGCAAAAGAAAGAAATTCATTTTTTTTTAATTCATATCATCTGTTTGTCTGATCTCGCTTGTGAATGATTTTTTGATTTGTTCCTCAAGCATCTTTTTTTGGGGGGGGGACCCTTAAAACAATATATTTAAAATGAACTATGAGTCCCATGTACAAAGCGATAGTGTCCTGAAGCTATAAAATATGAAACAGGAAGCTAATCAGAACAGGTAAAAATCAAATATTGTCCTTCCTATTACATGGATGTCTGTTATAACCTATGATTTCTTTCTTTCCTTTTCTTGGTTTTCAGTATAAGGGAATAGACTGAGTATGTTTACGACAAGAGATATTCAATAACCAAAATCAAACAAATCTGATGTATTTCTTTTTTTTTTTTTTTTTTTTTTTTTTTTGACTTTCATAAAGTAGTTGTTCTGCTTAGGGCTTCTAGCTTTTATCACCCCCAGGAGGGTTTATCCTGTGTTACTTGGCCTACTGATAAAGGAATACTTCTCCAAGTGTTTTTACAATCTAACTTTTTCAGTCTTAAGTCCCTTTATCTACTTCATTTTTAAAATTTTATTTCACGTAGAGCTAGAATTTTAAAACATTTATTGCAATTATTATAATCTTACCCCAAACATAAAATCTACTAATATTCATGGTGAAGTTTATAAAAATACTATTTTTATCATCAAAATGAGCACAGGTCTATCTTATTAATTTAATATAAAATAAAAACAAAAATAAATGTCAAACTATTAAAATTCAGAAGAGTGGACCAGCTGGTGGTATAGTGTCTTAAGGCAGCTGGATTCCATAGGGCTGAATACCCAGTTCGAGCCCTGGACCCTGTGGCTTGTAAAACATGCCTAGCATGTATTTGTGTATGCCCAGAGTCTGAAGAAGGGAGGAGAGGGGATTTCTGGCATGGCCAGCCTCCTCAGCCCCCAACCCCAGGAGTGATTTCTCACTTTCCATCTCTCTGTGTCTCTCTCTGTCAAGTGCACTCACCCTATAACAAACAAACGAAAAAGAAATGAAATATTAACAAATAAATTTTAAAGCTGTACATGTTTAAGTAAGAAGTAGCAGCAGGCTCACACTATAGCATAGTAGTTAAGTGTTGTACATTGGGAGCTAGATCCTGACCAAGGTTTGGATCCTGACCCAAGCAGCTTGAAAAACATCCAAACACCTGACAGCAGGAGGGAGAAATGAAAGATAAAGGACAGTGCCATCACTATGTCACATAATGGGGTGCTTTCTCTCCCTCTCTGTCTCTCTCTGTCTCTCTCTCTCTCTCTGGAAAGCAAATGAACACTGGCAATAAAAAAAAATTGAAGCTTGAATCTTTACATTTTAAGTACATTTTAGTTATTAACTATCTAAGCAAATTTCATATCTATACCTTATAATTTAATCTCATTTTGATAAGAACATTTAAATATCAACAATCAAAAGTACCTACTGAAGAGTATAACATTCATGCAAAATATCTATTTATTTTAAGAGAGTGATTTTTTTTGCTATAGGGCATATGCACTCGCCATAGAGACAGAGAACAGAGAAACAAAAAGCAAGAAATCATCCCCCAGGGAGGATGGCCATGCCGCAACCCCTCCCCTTCCATTCTCCTCTTAGGATTTTGGGCAGGCACACACCTGTGTCTGGCGTGAGTTTCAAGCCTCCAAGTCTGAGATTCGAACCAACGTCAACTATGTAGGAGTCCAATGACATAAGCATCACACCAACTGTTGTTCCCCATGCAAAATATCTTAAAGTCTAAAGGTTGTTAATGAATTTTACATAAAGAATCTTTATAAAATTATCATTTTCCCTTTTCATGATATAAAGATATTTCACATTTGCTAATTGTTTGTCTTTTACAAATAGAAAGCATAGTTTTGAAAATAACAGAAATCACTGTCATTAATTAAAAGCTTACAGAAGATTAGGAGTAGCAATTCTGTTTCTACTGACAATACAGAGCACACGACATTACTTCAATCTTGTCAATAGCTGTTAACACCTGGAAAAATTCCAGGCATCTACTGTCGATCAATACAAACAAGAGTCTGCTAATAAAATACTTTTGAGGACTCCATTATACAGATGTGATAGAAATCAATAAAATGACATTAATTATTATTTAAAATCCACAAGACAGAGATTTGTATTCAATATCTGTGTAAACCTACTTCAAAGAGTTAGTTGCCTAGGTTTATGTTTAGATAAAGTCAATGTATATCTTTATGTGATGGGTCACAATTTTGCTTACCTGCATTTCTCAAATGTTTTGGTCACATGACCTGTTTATAGTAATACTTCTAAAATTATCGAACACCCCAAAATCTTCTACATATTACTTATATCTACTAATATTTACTGTACTACGTATTTTAAAAGAACTATAAAAATTGATATTAATTCATTTAATAAGAAAACCATATTATATGATGAATGAGATATTTCAATGGAAACTATAATACATTTAAAGAAAAAAATAGTACATAGAATGGGAGAACTATGTAATTTAAAATCAAACATGGATAATTATAGATAATCATTTAGTAATGCTACACTACAACTCAACAAATGAAAATTTGTTTGTTTTGTTTGTTTGTTTGCTATAAGTCATGTACACATACAGAAGGCAGAGAGAGGTAAAGTGAGAAATAACCCCCCCAGGGAGATGACCACATCACAATACCTTCTCTTCTATTTTCTCAGGATATGGGGCACACATGCACCTGAGCCAGGTGTGTTTTCATGCAGTTGGCCATGTGGAATCCATCTGCTTTAACCTCCATGCCATCTGCTGATCCATGGAAATTTCTTAAAATTTTTAACTGTTTAGTGCAATGTGGAATATGAAATCCTTTAAATGAACTTTTCTTGGTTTGTTACATTAAAACCCATTGGTTAGGACCAGCAGGTGGCATGGTGGTTAAGGCGCTGGACACCCACATGGCTGACCACGGTTCGAGTCCCAGACCCGGTGGCTTGCTTTCTCACTTTCCCTCTCTCTCTCTGTGTCTCTCTCTGGTCAAATTAAAAAATAAGTGAATGGATAAATAAAATTAAATAAATATTTATAAAACCACTGGTCTATCTTACACATGAAGTTTCATAAACGGCATTGTAATTGCAGACATATCAAATAAATATGATGCATTGGTACTGAATATTACATAAGACTAAATCCTCACACTTACTTCGTGATAGATTCACCAGACACTTATCAGAGCTTATGGCATGGCTTTTGATTTCCACTATCAGTTTAACAACTACACTGTTATCAAATTATAACTAAATCCATTTACTATTATAAAACTGTTACTTCACTACAAATTCTCATAGCAGTCATTAAATTGACTTCAAGATGAATCATAGGATATTTTCCATAATGTTGCTTTTAAGGTAAATGGTCATGATTTTTATTAAAGAAAAAAAAAAAAAACTCACACAATGCTGTAGTCTAAAAGTCTGAGCAGATTTGAGTGGTAAAAGCTGTGTCAGATGTAATAAACATGAAAATAAGACGTTCCTTTTTATCTATCCATAAGGCAAAGTATATGAGAAATCCTAGCCCTTAACTCAAAAGTAGAACCATTACTTCAGGTGATACCAAACCATTGTTTTAAAAATAAGCAAAATGACAGGACCAGCAGTTGGTGTCATGGCTATATTGCTGGACTCCCATGTAGTTGACAGCGGTTTGAGTCCTGGATCCGGTGGCTTAAACGCACACCAGGTGCATATGCGTGCGTGCCCAAGATCCCAAGAGGAGAATGGAGGAGAAGAGATCGTGTGCACACACACCCTATAGCAAAAACCTCTCCAAATAAATAAATAAATAAATAAATAAATAAATAAATAAGCAAAATGAGGAATCCACAGGTGGTAGGACACAGAATAGGTCTACTGTGTACAGAATTCAAAGAAGCTGCCTGGTGATGCCCTTCAAAGTAAAAACAGCAGAAAGTGGGAGGGCCACAGAAAATAATTGCTGTATGGCAGAGATACAGATGAGATTCTGCCAGGAAGGAAACCTCTTACAAGGAATTTCTAAGAGAAAAACATTCAGTAATTATTCCTATCTATGATCAGTTAAGACCTGAGTGATCAGAATTGTGTAAGACTAAGAATATATTATATATGTACCTGTAACAGCAGTCATACATATCTGTTACTACAGTCACACAGTTTCTATATGTTTTGCTTTTAGAATACAGATGAATGGATTGAAAAACTGTGGCACATACACGCTATAGGAATACTACTTAGTCCCCCACCCAAAACAAAAAAACAAACAAAAAAAACAAGACCCTGGTATTTGATAGAAACTGGATGTATATGAAAGATTTACTACTAAGTGAAGCAAGTCAGACAATGAAGAGAGGCAATGCATATCCCCACTTAATATATATTGAATGTCTGCACTCTGTGGTAGAAACTGAAATACTGTAAGATATAAAAGCATGCAGAACAACTGTGGATACTAGAGACAGTGTGGGAGGAGGGTGGGAAATGCAGGAGGGTGAGAGGAAGGGAATCAAAGGGGAAAAGAAGCAAAACATTTATGGGACGCAAAAATGGAAGATTATCTATTGATAACGTGTATGACAATAACTTTAACAGTACTAATATGCAGTGTATTCATGCTGGGAAAATTTATTTTGCATGCTAAAATGATACATAGTGATTGAATGTATAAAAAAACTGAAATATTTATTTAAAAACAAAAAGAGAATAGAAGCAGATTTAGGACAGAACCTGTTTCTAGACTGAACTAGGAAAGTCTTGTGGTTTAATGTCTGTTGGTAACAAATGAAGAGTAAATGCTATTTTACTGTATAGATTAAACAAACTTTTTTAAAAGAGATTTTTGCTATAGGGTTGGTGTGCTCACTGGAGAGACAGAGAGAGATAAACTGAGAAATCACCCCCCCACACACACACAGGGTGAATGGCCATGCAATAATTCCTTCTGCTCCATTCTCCTCTCAGGATTTTGGGCATGTATACACATGCACCTGGTGTGTTTCAAGCTGCCAAGCCCAGGACTCAGACCACAGTCAGCCATGTGGGAGTCTAATGCCTTAACCACTAAGCCACCTGCTGGCCCTTCAAGCAAACTTTTTAAGTACAACAAAAGAGTTGACCTATTACAAATGCTTTCTCTTCTTTGAAGACTTTCCTGCTATCCTCAGGACACAGAACCCCTTAATTAAGTGTTCTACTTCCCAACAGTACTCCTGATTTTTCCTTTTCAAATCCAGGATATTATCATTTATTACAGAACTGAATTTTTGAGGGCAAAGATTATCATTTATTTAATCCCATGCATCTAATACAGTTACTGTCTCACAAAATGCTCTAAATCTTAATTCTTTCTTCAATAAATTAATAAATAATATCCAGTTAAAATTGAAAATGGGTAATCTTTGGGGGGGGGGAATTAAGCTTTATCTTTAAAAAACCAAACCACTAGGAAAATATATCACAGCCTGGAAACAGCAAATGGACAGGCTATATTATCATTTCAAGTAATAATCTGACAAAAAGACAACAAAGTCCTTATCAAAAGGACAAGGTGTCCCACCAGGCAGGAACACTGCATGTTGCAAAGGCCCCAGGCCAAAATGGTATTTGGTAATGGGAGGCTGCCCCTCCTTTGCCCTAAGGGTAATTTTTTTTTTTTTTTCAGGATTCTGGGTTGTTAGTTATTTTTCTATTTGTAGTTACTTCTAGTGTCTTACTTAAAATTCTAACTTGCTGAGACCAGCAGGTGGCGTGGTAGTTAAGGTGCTGGACTCTCACATGGCCAACCGCAGTCCAGGTCCTTGCAGTTTGTAAACCACTCCGGGTGCATGATTGTACATGCCCAAAATCCCAAGAGGAGAATGGAGAGGGGATGACAATATGGCCATCTTCCCTGGGCGATGATTTCTCATTTTCTCTTTCACGGTGTCTCTCTGGCAAGTGTACATACCCTGGGGGAGGGGGGAGGAAGCCTATTTAAAAACAAAGAAAAAAGCTAACTTGCTGTAATGCTTGTTCTAAAATAAGAAGTTTTACACTTTCATTATGTTGGATTCCAAAACTAAAAACTCCAAAACATGCTGTACAACCTCTCCCACTGTCCTCAATCTGCCAGTCCTATTACCTCTTTTCCCTAAGGTATTCACTAGGGTTGAAATGATCTAAAGTATATGTTATTTTTTAACATTGCCTAGCCTGTGCATGCAATTTTTCTTTTCTCTTTTACTACTGTCTGTACCAAGTTTGGAACACAGAGAGCATCAGGGTCTAGCTGGATTAAGTGCACGACCTTGGGCAAAGCATAGGTGTCAACAGTAAACCAGTTTAACAGTAAGTGGCACTTCCCTTCTAAGGCTGTTGTGTGGATTAGAGAAGGTTCTTGTAAAGCATTAGGCTCCTAGTTCAGACTTGAGCTTTTGTTTAGCTTTGTTTTGTGCTTTCACCACCATCTGACTAGTCAAAGACACCATCGTTTCTAACTGTAACCACTGCCGTCCTTTCTAATTGGCCTTCCCATTCTCCACGCAGTAGCTACAGAGATGCTTCTCAAAACCTAAATTAGATGTGCCATGTTCCTGATCAAAAGCACCCGATGGCTTCCTTTGTCGCTGCCTGTTAGGACTGACATGAGGTCCCCATCGCCATGCTGATTTCATCTCTCAGCGAGACTTCTCTATGACTACCTCACCAACACCCTTGTGCTTCCTTCAGTGTGACAAACATGCTCCTGTCTCAGAGCCTCGCTGCATCTGCAAATCAAGCACCTGGAACGCTCTCTTATTTTACTTCAGCCTCTGCTCAGACACTCTCTCATCAGCCTGCCCTAGCAATGTGTCTTAGCCACACCCTTGTCTTTCTAGGGTTTCATTCACTGCAATTTCCCCAACGTCTAGAGTGGTGCTTGGTACATAGTGGACCCTCAGAAATATTTTCTGATTGGATAAGTCTATCATTAATAATAATTCCCCAAAATCATGGGTTTCTTGCAGCAGACATAGAAAGTGGTAGGGGACATTTTTTAATTAAATTATAAGATAAGAACAGCTAGTGTTTATTGAGTGCTTACCTACTACACAACCAGACACTAACTATTATAATTTTATCCACATATAAAACTTAGAATATAGGTGTAATCATGCACCCCCATCTAGCCGTTAAAAAGGCTAAGATTCAGTGAAGTTAAGCAACTAACTCAAGGTAACGCAGTTAGGAAATAATAGAGGCTGGTATTGAACTCTGCCATTTTGGTGCCTGAGTCTATCTGAATCCACACACTAATTTCCCCAAATAACTTCACAACTAAAATACACTCCTCGCCTCACAACATTCATTTTCTTGTAGGGTTCATAAAATCATTTTGATCTACTGTTACAATGTGTCAAATGATTTGTTACGATTCACAGAGCATTTTTCCCTGTCATGTTAGTAAGGGTAAGAAATAAGACAGAACCTATTTCTCAGTCAGCCCGCACTTGATAGTTCATCTGGGTCTGAGGAGATGTAGCTCCCTGTCTTCACAGAGACTGCGTGAACTTCTCCTGTTCATCAATCATGTCGTGGCTGTTTACTTGGCCCCAGGCCACATTTCTCTCCATGCGGCATCTGGGTCTTGCCCTCAGCCGAGCTAAAATGTGCAGTGACAGATGAAATTTCTGCTCCTATTTGGATGCGAAATTCAAACCTAAGTTGGAATATCTCACTGTTAGAAAAGAAACTTGAGATAACTAATGAGCCATAAATTTTGTTTGATTAGTTTGCCTAATTGTTCATAAACACACTGAGTATTAAGTGCTCGAGGCATAAAGATAATACTTAGAATTTTATAAACAATTGTTCAGTTCTCTCTTTTTCCTGTGCTTCCTCATGTACACACTACATTTTGCCCAGGTGATCGTGCTCCTTCATTAAGAAAGAGGATCAAATGTAGAAAGTAAACTAAAGTGACAGAAATATCAAGAAGAAATGCAGGTAATAATAGGCATCAGGAACAGGAGTGTTTATTTAACAAAGAATACATAGACTCTCCTGATTATGGAATCAAAATGCTCGGGATGGGACCAGCAGTTAGCGTAATGGCTATGTCTCTGAACTCCCATGTAGCCGACCACGGTTCGAGTGCCGGACCCGGTGGCTTAAACTCACGCCGGGTGCATGTGCGTGCGTGCCCAAGACCCAAGAGGAGAATGGAGGAGAAGGGATTGCGGCATGGCCATCCCCCCTGGGGGGTGATTTCTCGCTTTCTATCTCTCTGTCTCTCTCTGTCTTTCTGGAGAGTGCACGCGCCCTATAGCAAAAACCTCTCCAAAAAAAAAGAAAAAAAGGAAAGAAAAGAAAAAATGCTCAGGATGCAGCAAGTAATAAGGAGAGAAACTGATAAAGTAGGAAAACTCCATTTATAGCCTTGACAAAGTTAGCCAAATGGCTTAACTTCTCTGTATAAAATTAAACTGATAACTTAGATCTTTCCTTCCACCTCAAGTTCACTGAACTATGCAGTTAAATCTGAGAATCTTCGTTTTAAACTCTTTTTATTTTATTCATAAGAAGGAGTGTGAGCTTGCACAAAAGAGACAGTAGGAGGTATACCCCTACAGGGTCTGGTAATGCCACAATCCCCTTCCTCCAGTTCTCCAGCACATCAGATCTTGGGCACTCATGCACATGCTTGGCATGTTTCAGGCTGACAGGGCCAGGGACTCTGTCCAAGGTTGCCCTGTGAGATCCAGCTTCTCTTGAGCAGTACATTACCACTGTGTCATGCAGCTGCCCTAACTCTGAGAGTCTGGAATTTCCTATCAGAATAAGACTTAGGAGTTCCAACAATCTCTAGAACCAGTACACAAAATGTTATATAAGCATTAATGCTAATTTTACTAACAAAAGTTATGTATTTTTCTTCCATTTTTTAAGGCAATTCATGACCCAACACAGATTGAGAAAAAGCCTATTTAATATAATTAATTGAAAAGTTGATATTTCTATGTTTTACAAACACACATAGGTGTTTATATAGAAGAGAAATGGTGTGGTAGTTAAAGTGGCTGGATCCCACATGATAAACTCTATGATTCTAGTCTCAGACCTGACTGCTTGTACAACTAGCCAAGTGCATGTGCATGTATGCCCAAAATCCAAAAAGGGGAAATGGAGGAGAAGGGAGTACAATGTGACTATCCCTGAAGGGAAGGTGCTTTTTCACTTTCTCTGTAGCAAAATAAATAAATAAAACAAAGATATCCTTTGTTAAGAAATAAGATTAAGCCTTCTCGTTTTGAGACATAGCTATCCTACATTAGAGGATGCCTTACTGTCTCCCACAGGATAGTCTCAAAATTGCTGGCTTCAGTAATGTGTTGAGGGAAGAGAAGTTATGACTTCTGATTCCTTTCCTCTTTTAAAATAAGAGGACTTCTAAAATGAGTGAGAAAGCCCCACTGAATTGAGTACTGATGCACATTAATTTTTTTTTTCAAAGCAAATGTAGATATAGGATGAAACTAAAGCCTGGAGAAAGAAGAAATGTTATAAATATTATTGTAGTCAATTTACTATTCAAAATAAAACCCTATCTACAGTGTAAAGTACATGTTTGTACTTTGTAAAGCAAAGTAATTGTTAGGAAAGTAACATAACTATATTTTAGTAGGGTTTAACATTTTCAAATATGAAATTTTTCTTAAAAATCATGTTATATCATGTCATGATTAATTATTATTTGATGCTATGACTTGATGTGCCTCCCAAAAATCTATGCACTACAATTTGGTAAGCCATCGTAAGGGCATTGAGAGGTCTGAGATTAAGAGGTAGGGCTTTTGGGAGGTGCATAGGGTTAAGGTCATTAGGCTGAGGCCTCCATGTTTGAATCCTGGTGGGTTTATTAGCAGAGAAAATGAGAGATACATGGACACAGACATGTCTGTGTCCTGCCATGTGGTGGTGATGCACAATACCATGTAATCCACTAACCAAAAGACCCTCACCAGACACAGCTGCTTTACCTTGGGCCTCCAAAACTATGAGCTAAATAAACATCCATTTTATTTTTATTTATTTTATTCATAATAAAAATTGCTTGTATATGCACATGAGAGAGAATGAGAAAGAAAAAGAGAGCAAGCGAGAGAGAGAGAAGCACCCTCAACAGGGCTTCATCATGTTCAATACCCTTTCCCTGGCCTCTTAGCTTATCAGGATCTAGGGCCCTCACACACAGTATATTTTCAAGCCAACCAGATGATCTGAACTTGAAGTCAGCTATGTCACTTCCAGCAATAGAGTTCAATTTACTACCAGCTGCATCACCACACTGAGCCAATAAACCTCTATTTTTATAAATTACCCAGATTCAGGTAAGTCTGCTTATTAGAAACAGAATGAACTAATACAGTTGACTTAATAGGTTACAGGTTCTACTTAGACCTCTTTTGCAAAGCACAAGTAAATGACTACCTTGTTTATGGAAAAGTAATTTCTTAAACCAAAGATTCATTGATTCTTATTGATTTACAGCTCAAAATGCACCAGCACCACCACAGCCAGCTCTATGGCTGCCAGTTATTGAAGACAGTCTCACACTCTTCTAAGTATTTCACACATAATTTCTCACTTGTCCTCACAACAACCTTTTGGGAAAAGGATTGAATGGAAGCTGCATTTTAGATGCGGTAAGCAATTATTACCTCAACCTCCCTTCTGAAATGAACACTCTTCCTAATACCCATCCTTTTCAGAGGAAGAGAAGAACTGATTTAACTTCTCAGGCAGGTGTGCAGTCTCTTAAGACATTTTTTGTTGTTATACTATCCTATTGGTTCTTTAGAGGGATCGATTAAAAAGCAATTGAGCTGCAGAACCACTGGAGTAGGCTTCCTAAGTATAGCAGAGAAAGGAGCTCATTTAACCACCCATTATACTAGAAATTAGAACAGACCCATAGGTCCATAGGCGAAAAGAGCAACTAATAGCCTAAAGGAAAAAAAAAAGTACTATGAGATTCAGAAGAATTTGATCCTATAATCTTAAATCTAGAAAGTAGCTTAGCTGACTGCTTTTTTTGCACCCTTCAATTAAAAGCCAAATTATATGTTTGTATATTTTATTAAATACTGGATGTTTTCAACATTTTCTTCTTAAGAAATGACTTAGTCAAGTCAGGCACTGTGCCCAGTTTAACTTGTAGTATGAAAACTGTTTTAGGAGGCTCTGTCCTTGCATTATGTGTATAAAAAACATTAGAATTCTTTTTTTTATTTTTAGCCTCATTGCAAAATTATATTTTCCAGTGACACCCACATAATTTTCTTTTTCTTTTTCCCCCCAGTATGGATACATTATATATTAGTCCAGTCACTGATATTACTATTTACATTATTTGCACAAAGACAGCAAATAATCTTTCAGTACCTTGATACTTAATAATTTTACAAACTCTTGTTAATAATTTAAACTATCTTCTTTAGAGATCTGGAACATAGATGAGTAAAACTGAAGGTGTGGTTGTACAGATCAACATAGACTCTAGGATATAAAACATTTTTAAAAATAATAACACAGTATCCATCCCCCACTATGTAAGTGAGAGCAAATTTATTCATTCTAAATGAGCTCACTCAGGAAACTCAGCCTGCAAGAACATGGCACAGGCTGGTGGAAGATAAAAATGAGTCAGTTGAAACTACTGCCATGGTCTTAAGTGGCTCACAGAGAACAGGAAAAGAGTTTTAAGAGACAAGATACTCAGTGCAAATGATCTTCCAAAAAAATAAAAATAATAAGTTGTATAAATGACAAAGTTAAGAGTTTGATATTGATTCTGGGCAAGGACACACAGCTTTGGAGCCCTGCAAACATGAAAGAGAGTCATGTATCAGACTGGTGATTGGTTTAGTAAGCTATTAAAATCTCTTCCAACTCTAAAATTACAGACCCATCAATAATAGTGACTAGTTTGGGTTCTTTGGATAAGCATGTCCCTAGAATGCAGAAGGGAAATTCATCAGACAAACACAGCTTAATAACATCATCACGTTATAGCAGCATATCCTAGTGCTTACAAACAATTTCTTGGGACTTGACTTCTGCTTCTGCTCTGCTACATATTCCACATCCATGATACTTTATTTAACACTCTGAAGCCAGATAAAGTTTGGAATTTAGAATTTTATTTATTTATTTATTTATTTTAGAAAGAAACTATGGTGAATATCCTGGATATGACATTAGCACTCCCAGTACCACGTACTCAAATGCATTATTTCACATCATGAATATTCATACCAAAGAGGATAATGAAAGGCTAAAGACCTAGGCTGGTGGTGCCATCAGTAACAAACTGAACTGCACTGCTGGAAGCCACATGGCTGGCTATGGGTTTGGAACCCTTGGTTGGCCTGAAAACACACCAAGCTCATATATATATGTAATCAATATCCTGAGTAGCTGGAGAGCCAGGCAGAGAGGTTGAGGCATGACGAATCCCCTTTAGAATCTCTCTCTCTCTCTCTCTCTCTCTCTCTCTCTCTCTCTCTCTCTCGTGCACGCAGGTGCTCCTCTTATCATAAATAAAATAAACTTTAAATAAATGAAATAAATGAAGGTGATATATAACCTCATCTCAGTTTAAAGAGTTTAGGTTTGTGGAGGGCAGAGTTCTACAATGAGCTCCAAGATTCCTAGCCTCTGGCATGCATGTTTTGTATAATTCCCTCCCCTAGGATGTAAACAGGGCCAGTGAATATGAAGAGTATAATTCATGTTACATTATATGATGAGTATCTCTCATGTTCCATTATATGGCAAAGATGAAGAAGGGATTTTTTACACATGTAATTAAGGACCTTAATCAATTAATGCTGAGTTAATAAAAAAAAAATTATCTCATGAGAGCCTGACCTAATTGGTGAGTGCTTTAAAAAGGGCTCTTACAGCCAGACTTGAAGTAGCAGAGACTCTTTTAGTGACATTGAAGAAGTAAGCCACCGTGAATTTTACAGCTGTAAGAAAATGAATTCTGTCCCAAATCCATGAGCTTGGAAGAGGATACCAAACCTGAATGAAAACAGCAAAATGCTACCTGGTGAAACAGTACCAGATCCCTGACCTATGAAAACAGTGAGGTGATAAAGGTGTATTGCTTTAGGCTGACAAAACTGTGATCCTTGGTTATACATCATAGAAAACAAATACAAGGTCAGACGGTGTAACTGGCATCTAACTGAAACTGAAGAAGGAATTAAGTGAAGAAACAGGTACAACATAAATCTTGTATTTCCTCTCATGCAAATACTATTTTAAAAGATTATGTGAGTTTAATCCACAAAAAAGCAACACCGCAGATATTTTGCCAACTTTATTTCTCCTAGAAATATATAGACTAGCTTATGTGAAATGTAATTTACATCTACTGAAAGTATATATATCTGAGAATACCAGTATAATAAAAGCATCCTTGACTTTCTTTTTATGTAATATAGAAAGAGAAAGGAGAAGCTTACATTTTAGGACGGCTTAATCTAAGCAGGACAGACTTTTTTCCTTATATAAGCTGCTTGAGGCAGGGGCCAGGTCACATTCATCTTTATATTCCCGCGTCTATACCCCTGGCACACAGAAGGTTCTGCTAAATGTTCGTGGAATAAATGAATCCTCAAAAAGCTATGTCAGCAAATGTTCCTCTTGAAATGTTCTTTTAATGAGGTGGTAGGACACTTGACAGAATTCAGTATCAGCCCTCCTAACCCTCCTTTTGTGCTTTGTGTTTCTGGCCTTACAGCTCAGCACTGGAAACCTGCCCAGAGGTCCTGTCCCTCCATGGGAGGCTGGAAAGGACTTGAACCAAGAGAGAACACAAAGCAAATGTTTACATTTTACCCTGGGAACACAGATTGCTCATCTAAGCATTCAAAAAGTGTCCTCCAACCCCAAAGTAGGGCAGAGAAAGATTCTGCTTTAGATTCAAGTAGCTAAAGTAGGCTACAAGAAGGAGCCTACCAGAGTACTACAGGTAAGCTGCCAGACCCAGAAGCTTCCAGTGACCTCAACACACTCACAATTTGCTGCCACCATAACTTGTTAGCTAATTTATTATTTACTCTTGAAATTTTCAAATGGATGTTTAGGTCAAAGTTCAAAGCATGTTTGGAGGGAACCAAACACAGAGCTCCATGGCAAATCCCTTCAACTTTGTAAAATTGTAACATATTGCTATTAAAAAATCACATTCTGGGGACCAGCAGGTGGCGTAGTGGTTAAGGTGCTGGACGCTCCCACATGGCTGACCATGGTTCAAGTCCTGGACCTAGTGGCTTGCTTTCTTATCTTCTCTCTCTCTCTTTGTCTGCGTGTATCTCTCTGGTCAAATTAAAAATGAATGAATGAATAAATAAAGTACAATAAATAATTTTTTAAAAAATCACATTCTGTGTTTACATAGAAATCAGAGAGAGAATAAAAGATCTTAGGTCTAACCAAAAAGAAATTGCTCTTACATAACTCTTCCATCTCACCCATTCCAAGTGAAAAGAACAAAGTAATAAAATTAAAAGAACACCTATGGGGCCAGTGGTGGTGGGTGTTTAAGGTGCTGGATTCCTACATAGCTGACTGCAAGTTCCAGACCTGATGACTTGAAAATCACATTGGTTGTGTGTGCATGCTTGCCCAAAATCCCAGGAGGAGAATGGAGAAGGGATAATGGCATGGCTATCTCTCCCTGAGGGGTGTCATTTTCTCACTTTCCCTCTCACTGTCTGTCTCTTCTAGTGTGTGCACATGCCCTATGGCAAAAACCTAAACACAAAAAACAAAAACAAAAAACATGTACCCAAAATCTCACACCTCAAGATGTGTTTATTTTACTCTAAATCATTGTAAAGAATTGGTTCAGGTATATAATTATAATAAATGATAATCATTTAGCTTTTAAAAGTTTACTTTTCCCCATGAAATATTGTCCATACTGTAATAAAGTCTGTAATATTAGTTTTTAAATTATGTAATACTCTATCCATTGGCTATATTATTATTCTAACTATTCTATTATTATGTGACATTTAGACTAGAGTCAGATTTTTACTATTCTATGTTTATGCTTTTTGAGTATTTTTTCATACTTCTTAAATTATTTCTGAGGATAAATAACCAGCAATAAAAGCATGAGGCTTAAGAGTATGCATATATTTATTGTTTTTAGAACAAATTACTTTCCAAAATAATTTTGCCAGTTTTGCAAAGTTAAATAGTCACAATATGAAAATTTAAAAGCAACTAGCAGTCCAAATTAGGCTATCATTCTCATTTGGCCCATACCCATATCCCATGGATAAACATCAACTACAAAATACATCTGGCTAATGCTTTCATAAAATGACGCATTTTTAAAGTAACAAATGTTTACTTTTTCACGATGTCAGCTAGTCGAAAAATCCATGGATCTTTTAACAGTAGGTTCAGGTAAGATCCCCAGGGAAGGAGAGGCATAGTGGTAACACAAGTAGACTCACATAGGCAGGTCCCAGCATCATGTCCTGGGGCCTCCCTGAGCACTCAGGGTTACTTGCATGCCTATGATCCACACTGGCTGAGGCTGACAGTGCACTGTCAGGTGAAGATCCTGTTGGGGGTAACTGACTCTATTTCTCTCTCTCCTTCTCATGAAAGAAGTGAATAAATAGACTTTAAAAATAATTACCCATGAGAGAATCAGGGCAAAAAATTAATTTTTATTGAAAATACATTATGTGCTTTGGCCTTTCTCATGTGTCCTTTCATTTAATACATCAAAATGTACAGTAATTGCCCCCAGTTTTACAAGTTAAGAATCTACAAATAAGACCTGCTTAAAGTCGCAAAAAGGGTAAGTCATAGTCACTACCATTTTTACCACAACATTCTAAATACACACACACAGGAATAATAAACTGAAATTTGATTTGCCTCAGGATTGTTTTGTTTTGTTTTTCTCCTTTCTTTCTTTCTTCAAAAAAAAAAAAAAAAAAAAAAAAAAAGCCAGAGAGCATGTGCACTCTCCAGAGAGAAATCAGCAACCAGGTGGGGACAGAGGAGAAGTGGTGGTGAGAAAACACCTATCCACCATGAGGAATGGTCACACTGCAATCTCCTCCACTTCCCCAACCTTTTAAAATTTGGGGCACACATGCACATCTGCCTGGAATGTTCCACAGGTTGCTAGGCCCAGGATTCAAACTGTACAGTCAGTAAAGTGGGATCTAGTCACCTTATCTACCATGCAACCGTAACTTGCTGACCCCAGGATTACATTCAAGCTCAAGTGCCCAAACATTTAAATCACCTAGTGCATTCCTTCTGACACGGAAGCAATTAATCAATCATTTAGAAAACTTTCCCCCCAATTTTGAACTAATTATAGAGAAAGAGAAGTAACACTTAATAAAATTTATTTTAGATGAAGGAATTAATTAGCAACATCTTAAAGTAACTTCTGCATAAAACTATATTCCAGAGAACATTGTTATCCTTAACATATCAGTATGTTCCATAACATGAACATTTCTATCATGTTCTACAGGTGTTCACAAATGTTTTCTTTTTTTTTAAGTTAATCTATTGCCAAAAAAATAAAAATAGTATACATGCAGAATGGATTTAACAAAAATATATTCATATAATTCACTCACATCAGAAAACAGATTACCTATATCCCCAAAATGTCTCTCATGCTTTAACGTCTAACACCAGAGATTAGTTTTGCTTTCACAGATATGTTTTAATCTAGGAAAGCTCTGATAAATACTCCGTGACCTTTATTGAGGTATTCATTTAATTTCTGCTAGCTCTTTCATTTCTTCCCCAAAGAAAGACGTTGATCCCATGAGATTAAGTGAAGTGGACCCGGTGAAAATAGTAATATCAAACTGACACTGGTTGGAACAGCCTTTGAATACTTATCATTGGCACATCCTATACAAAACAAGACCTTTTTCTTTACAACCACATCAAAACCAAAAATACGATGTTTCACTAAAACAACTCACAGAGAGTAGTTATATTTGCATAAAAGATTTATTCCTGCTTAGTTCACTGCCATCTGTTTTCATATTTTAAGTAGAAAGATTTATACATAAAATGATCTTATGTAAAATTTCACCTGCTATTTTAGAGAACAATTGGCCCAAATGCTGATTATCTCCTTGAAGGATATAGTTTCAGTAAGATAAGCTACAAACTCTCAAATTCAACATTTTTTCAGTATAAATAATTTAAAGTTATATCAAAACAGTGGCAACAATGATTGTTTATACTATTTTTAATAAACTATGAATTGAAGTACATATTCAGATATATAAATTCTGATGCTGACCTCTTTAATCCTTAGGTAGAACACAAAACATGCACTGAAAAAAGGAAATAAACATTAAAAATGGACTTTTGTTAATATTTAGTTTCTCTGAAATGGCCAAAGACACTTCTTCTAAAATGAATTATGTAAGGGAATTTTATCTTAATAATAATGTTAGGAACCCAACTGCTAAAAATACATACAAAATATATGCTATTTCATAATAAGTTTTAGACTAGATTTAATTTAGATTCAGCATCATAAAAAATATGGTTTTGTACCTTACTAATACATCTAAAATATCACTGAAGAAAGGACGGGGAATGTGCTCACTCAGATTATTCACAGAAACATAAAACAGTGATCTATTTACATAAAACTTGGATGTTTGACCTTGTGTTGATTAAATATACCATCAACTGATTTCTTTATTATTTAGACTATCTTATAATTTTGAAGGCATAGTCTTAGAATTTTCAGGAATATCATTTTAGGAAAAAAGATATTCTTCAATCTTGAGAATTTTACATGATTTGACCACAAGAGGGCCATAACTATCTTCTTTGAGTTTTTTAGGCAGCCAGGTAGCAAAGAAAACTGAGGGTAGAAGCAATCAATTCTCTAAAATTAAGTAATTAATATAAAGAAACATTTATAAACATAACATTTTTGAAAGTGAAATGACTGAAACACTTTGGTTGTCCTATACATATTACACAGTTAAGGAGAGATACTTTTTCCCACCCCTATCTTTAAAATAGGCACATACCTATACCTTCTGAACTCATAAACATTTTTTGCTTTAAATAGAATTATTAGTATTAAATATGATAGTTTGTGAGAATTACAAATAAAGCTCTTCTTGGTCAAGTGTGCAACTTACCACTTAGCAAACAAGAAAGCACCTCTAGCATATGACCCTAATGTAAAGCTAAAAAATGAGTAAAATTACCATCACACCATCTGCTGGTCCCAAAATGTGCTCCCAGGCTAAATGAACAAACTAAAAGAGGAAAATAATGTCTGTAACAGTATGCTTCAGTTCTGCTCCTTTTTCTCTTTTAATTAAAATTACAAAGCAGATGGGATGGTAAGTTATATAAAGCAACCAAACATTTTGCTCAAATATTCTTTACGGTACAACCAGCAACTTCAACTCCTCTCTGCACATACAAATGTTATGTATGTCTCCTGAAAGGAACATTCTTTACCAGAGCTAATGTAATAACCAACTGTCCAAAACATGGCCTTCTGTTAATACTTTAGTTAGTACTTTCGAATTTTCCAGCATACTCATCAAAGGCAAATCAACATTTTTTTTGTTTGTTTAAGATTTTTGCTATAAGATGCATGCATTCATCAGAGACAGAGACAAGGAAAAGCAAGAATTCATCCCCTGGGGGAATACCCTTCTCCTCCATTCTCCTCATGGGATTTTGGGCATGCACGCACATGTGCCAGGTGTATTTTTCAGGCTGCCTTGTCTGGGACTTGAAATCCAAAGTAGGCCTTGTGGGATCCAATGCTCTAATCACCATGCCACCAGCTGGCCCAATACAAATGAACGTTTACTGAAGGAGTGGCAAGCTACTTCTAATGTACTGGCAACACTATGAATTCATTATATTCAATGATCCTTTTAAATTGCCTGCAATTCATTCCATTCTCACATTATCACTTTACATTTTATTGTATTAAATTAGTGAAGTGTTCATAACAATGATAAATGTTGGAATAACAGAAATACTAACTCTTTTAACAATATTGATTAAAGTTCTGGCCCAGCCACTACAGCATATCGGTACTACATGGTCGCTGCAAGGCTAAAAGACATATGCTAACCACAGGGTCGGGTCCCCAGGTCTGCTTGAAAACATGCAGGGTGCACGCATGTGTGCCCAGGGTTCTGAGAAACTGGAGGTCTGGGGACAAGGAGCACACTGTGATGAGATCCTGCCAAGGGTGCTTTTTTTTCCTTCTCTCTCACTCTCGTGTGCTACCAGAAAAACAAACAAAAACAAATTATTTGATGACGCTTATCATTTTAAAATTTTGTACCACATCTTTCATATTCATTCTCATGATTTCATAATATCTGACTTTTCTTCATTTTTCTAGATTTTTTCCTAAAATGCCAAGCACCACTGCCTACCTATTCTGGTGGTTGGATATGTAGGTTTGGAAATAGTGTTATGACAAGCAAACAGGCAGTCGTATTTAAGGTGCTGGGAACGTCCAAGGTATTCCTAAAATGTCACTGTGTGTAAACCTCAATCATGTCTCTGTACTAAAGAAATTGGTGTTTCCATGACTCATTTCTGTCATCTATCTGAGGGAGATGTACTCAACACCTGCCCTGTATCATGATGAGTGACTGTGTGCCAGGAACTGTCATATACTACAGTATAATGTAGAGTTGAGGTTTACTGAATTAATCCTCCCAATGACCCTCTGAGAAAGGCTAAGAAATAAGCAGGTTAATGTCTGCTCATTTGTGAAGGGAAACCAATACTTGAGAAGAAAAAAAGCAAAAGAGAGGAGAAAAAAGACCTCTCTTAAAAACTCTGAACAAGGGGCCAGTAGGTGGCATACTGGTTAAGGTACTAGACTCTCACATGGCTGACCACGGTTCAATTCCCAGACCCAGGAGCTTGAAACTCACACCAGGCACGTGTGTGTGTGTGCGCGCCCAAATTCTCAGAAAAAAGAATGGAGAAGGGATTGCAGTATGGCCAGCTCCCAGGAGGTGATTTCTTGCTTTCTCTCTGTCTTTCTGTGTCTCTCCAGCAAGTGTACTCACCCTATAGCAACATTCTCTCTCTGTAATGAAAATGAAGAAAGAAAGAAAAAGAGAAAGAGAGAGAAAGAAAGAAAGAAAGGAAGAAAGAAAGGAAGGAAGAGAAAGAAAGAAACTCCAAATAAGTTACCAATATATTACAGAATTCTGCAATGTGAAACCCAAATTCCTGGGCAAAATGCTACGTTATACACATATTTTTTAAGAGACTCGAACTCATTCTGTTTTATAATAGTGTAGACTCATTCTCTTCCAGTGGAAGAAAAGAGACACGACGTGGCGGTTATATCGCTGGACTCTCACATCATAGCCAACTGCTGTTTGAGTCCTGGACCGGTGACTTGAAACTATGCTGAGAGTATGTGTGCATGCATGCCCTAGATCCCAGGAAGAGAATGGAGGAGAAGGGATTGCAGTGTGGCCATTCCCCCAGGGGGTGATTTGTCACTTTCCCTCTCACAGTGTCTGTCTGTGTCTCTCCCCCACCCCAAGCAAGCACATGCACCCTAAGGCAAAAATCTCTAAAAAGAAAAAAAAAATAGGGGTCATCAGTGATATACTTTGGCATCTGTATTCCACACTGGTAGATATTCTAGGCATGCATAATTAACACACAGCTTCTTCCCTATGTGTTTTTCAGAAGACCTTCAACAAGTTGCACTTGACATTCACAAAAGAGCACATTCTCTGTGATAATGCTATTTCTCTCTTTAGTTTTAAATTAAATGTGACATTCATAATTTAATATCTTCACTAACCAATTGTATATCAGAAAAATTGACTCAGAGTAAGCATTTTCTTCACTGATTTAAATTAGAATGGGAGATTCAATCAAAGCTATTAGAAGCTTGTGTCCCGTTTTTTTTTTTGTTGTTTTTTTTTTTTTTTTTTTTGGTAATGTTTCTTACATTGGCTTTCTCTAGAAGTATTTAACCTGATAACAACAAAAATAGTACAGAGCAATATTTTAAGATTCTACTTGGTATGTTCTTAAAAGACATTTCCTCACTTAAGGCAAAGTTTCATGCTATAAAACTAATTTAACGTCTATCATGTGTGATTTTTCATTCTAAATTGTAAAACTTCATATTATAGAGTAAAATAAAATGGTAAATATTCCAGTTAAAAAGAACTTATTAATAGAAATCTATTTTCTCAGCAATGGTTGAATCCATTTACATATTAGACTGGATATTTTTCGTTTTATTTCTGGTTTTTGTTTTTTGTTATGTTTTTAGTTTTTCCTATAGGGTGTGTTCACTCTCCAGAGAGAGAAAGAGATAGAAGAAAAAGTGAGAAATCACTCTCTGTGGAAATAACCACCCTGCAATCTCCTGTTCTCTCCTCTCAGGATTTTGAGTGCACATGCATGCACACCCAGCATGATTTTCAAGCTGTCAGGTCTGGATCTTAAACCTTGCAACTGGCCATGTGGGATCCAGCGCCTTTACCTCTAAGCCACCCGCTGGCCCTCTAACTGGGTATTATAAGTAAATATATATATATTTATTTATAATTATATAATTATAATACAATGTATTTACATTAATGGTTCCACTTAAATCATACACTAGCACCTGAAAAAGAAAATTTATTTTACGAACTCCATGACACTTTGCTACTAGTAAGCATATTTTAAAGAACCTTCTTTTTATTGATGGGTATTTATCCAATATTTATATAAATGATGTAAAAACTCAAAACCAGAAAAAAATTCTAAATTCTAAAAACAAGCTTTATGAACATAATATATCGAAATTATGTGTGTGCTGGCAAAACATACAGACATACACACAGACGTGTACTTCCAGCTCATCTTCCAAGTTGATCCCCCACTCCATCTTCTGTAATTTTGCTCTACAGGGCTCTCAAGTGTGACTAGGTTGTTACAAATCTTACTCATTTGAATATCTTTTCTGTTACGAGAAAATTATAAACAATTTATAAGCTTAGGTTAACATTTTGATCTCTTAATGGAATTATTTTCTGCATACAAATGATATATTATGAACTAAAACATTAAATAAAAGACGTTTACACATATATTGCAGATAACCTTGAAAGAACTTAATCTGAAATGCTGTACCCCATAAGTATACTTACTTACATTATTTATTCAAACATATGTTCAATATATATTGAACCTTTGGACACTATACTATATGTGTGTGTGTGTATACACATAGACACACACACACACACACACAAAATGCTTGGGTCATGTGCACTTGACAGATAGGCAGGGAGAAGGAGCAAGAAAAAGCACACCCTCCCGTCATCGGTGCATAGTAATGCCATAATCCTTTTCTTTCATTTCTTCATCTGGTTGGGATTTGGGGTATTCACGTACATGTACCTGGAGTATTTTTCAAGATGCTAGGACTAGGATTCAAACAACAGTTGGCCATGTTAGATCCAGCTCCATTAACCACTAGGTTATAAGGCCAGCCTAATGTTCTGCCATATAATAAATCAGATACAGAAGCATGAAATCATAAAACACATTAGCACTAGTTACATGTGTGTGATTAGTGGTTTGCCTGAATACTAAAGATGTCAACAGAAAACTAAGATGGCCCAGCTGTAGCAGCCTGAACTACTAAGAAGCTGTGCTCTACTGGCTGAAACACTATGGGTTTGATTCTAGGTCCAACTTCAAGGCCGGATATCATGATTTGTGCCTTTAATCCAAGTGGGTTGGGAAGGCTGAGGCAGGAGAATGAGAGCTTAGGGCTAGCTTGGGCAATACAGTAAAACTCTTATCTAATAAAAAAAAGCTGGTGGTGGTGGCTTCCACCTATAGTCCCAGGTGGGAGACAGGCAGGAAAAATGAGACATGGTGAAATGCTGTCTTTGAAAAAAAAAAAAGAAGAAGAAGAAGTAAAGAGGAGCTAGCATGTAGCATAGTGGTTGAGGTGCTGGATTCCCACATGGTTGACCATGGTTCAAGTCCTGGACCCAACAGCTTGAAACTCACATTGGTACATCTGTGTGCATACCCAAAATTCTGAGAGTAGAATGGAGAAGAGACTGTGATGTGGCCATCCCTCCTGGGAGGTGACTTCTCACTTTCTATATCTCTGTCTCTCTGATAAGCACATGTGCCTTATAGCAAAAATCTCTTGAAAAAAAGAAAAGAGAAAAATAAAGCAAAATTAAGATGATGTGAGCATTACTAGTTATTAGCATTACTCACAGCTATTTATAGTTAAATAATGGTATTTTATTCATATACCATATATAATCTTATTTCATCCTCTCAACCATCTAACATGTTAGAGGAGGTACTTTTTTGTGACTGAGAAAATTACACAAATTCATAATGAGAAGAGAATAGGATTCAAGTTGTCTGTCTCTTAGTCTAGTGCCTGGCCACTAATACATGACAGACCCACACTTTTCTCATGCTATCACTAGCAAGTAGACTTAAACTAACCTTTTGAATATGTTCTCATTTTAACACCTCAATTCACATGAGTTCAATATTTTTTTAAGCTTATTTCTGCCTTTCATGAGAGAGAGAAAGAGAGACTCCTGACAGGGTCCATCACACTATAATTCTCTCCCGGTCCCAACCCTCCATACAACCAGGATCAAGGACAATAAGACATGTTCAGGTCCACCAAGGATTTAAACTCTGGGCTCCAGTGTCACAGTTGCACTGGCATGGCTGGGCCTCATATAAGTCCTATCTTAAAGCGAACTGATCACCCACAACACAGGAGATCACCAAGTTGAGCTAATAACAGAACAATTAGTCACATTAGGGATGGCCTTAAGCAGATCAGGTTACAAGAAAAAGCCTTGTGACCAGTATTACTTGATCTGAAAAATGTCTAAAGTTCCTAAAGCTTAGAAACAACCATGGGCTAGAGCCCAGGACCTCTCTAAAACCATCAGGAGTCTACATACATAGAAGTAGCAGCCAGATATGAACACATTAGTTCCTTCTCTAGAGTGATTTCACAAACCTTTACAAACATTTTGTGTCATGTAAAATGTCATGGATACTACACCATGGTAGAGCTCTTGATGGTTGTCACTCTAGAAAATAACTAACAACCTCCTATAAAATCAATAATTCTTTGAAGTTATTTTTTTAATTTATAAGAAAGCATTCTCATTTGAAATACAGTTGTATATGTAGTTACATGTCTGCCATCTATTCTATCAAAGGCTCTTCCAGGGTGCACAGGAGCCACCTCCAAGGGTCCAGGACTCACCGTCTCACTACTCTTTTACACAGATTTCTTTTTCTTTTCAAATATTGTTTCTTTTTTTTAAAAAAAAAAATCTACTGATCACTGAAAATATACATGTAAATTTTAGATTTCTATTAAATAGAAGCCAATAGAATTCTACATTAAGTTCTATTCAATAGAAAAAATATATATGCTGATGGCAATTGAGGAAGGGCTTAAGTAAGTTAGTTCAACAAAGCTAAAAGCCATCTCCAAGAACCTCAAGTAGGGTTTCTATGACTCACTTTGTACATGTTTAACAGAAATTGTCTATGAGAGGACATATGTCACACCCTTTTTATAGTGTCAGATCTAAACACAGAGCCCAGGAAATAATAGGTACTTGAATCTTGTTGAATAAGTAACCTGTCAACTGTCAACAAAGAGCCAATTGACAATGGTCTTTAATGGTGAAAGGTCTTATGACTGAGAAGGCTTCATGCCTTCAGCCTTAGCCTCTAGAGTTTGCACTGCCAAAATTTCAATTTTTTAGAGAAATTATGCAATAAGGCACATGCACTTACCAGAAAGATAAGACAGAAAGCAAGAAATCACTCCCCTCTCCCCAGAGCAGATGGTCATGCTTCAATCCCTTCTCCTTCATTCTCCTCTTAGGATTTTGGGCTTTCATGCGCACATGCCCAGTGTGAGTTTCATGTCACCAGGTGCGGGAATAGAACCAAGGTCAATCATGTGTGAGTCCAGCACCTTTAATCACTATGCCACTTGCTGGCTCCTGGTGTAAACATTTAAAAAAAAAAAAAACAATATTGTGGGACCAGCAGATTGTGTAATGGTTACATTGCTGGACTCCCATGTAGTCTACCACAGTTTAAGTCCTGGACCTGGTGGCTTAAAATTCGTGCCGGTTACATGTGCGTGCATGCCCAAGGTCCTAAAAGAAGAAGGGATTACAGCATGGCCATCCCTCCACAGAGGAGTGGGGTGTGATTTCTCACTTTCTGCCTCTCTGTCTCTCCACTGAGCGCATGTGCCCTTTAGCAAAAAAACCTCTCGCTAGAAAACCAAATAAAAACAAAAACCAGTATTATTCATTTAAATTCCTTCTGTAGCTTCTTTCATTTCCATGATAAAGCTAAAATTTTTTAACATAATATTCTGTGTTGGTACAAAATAAACAGCAAAAAATAACCATTCCTCTATTCTATGGAGCTCCTCTAGTCCTTCCAAATTATTTCTTTTTGTGTGCAAACATGATTTTGTTTTGTTCCTCAACTCTACTCTGTGGAGTTCCTCTAGTCCTTCCAAATTATTTCTTTTGTTTGCAAACATGATTTTATTGTTTTGTTTTTAGCATTTCCTAGGTCACTTAGTATCTTTCTACACCTAACTTAAAAGTATAGGTAATCACTTATTCCTTTGCACTTCCTAAAGTCAAGAATGTAATTCTAGTAGCCACATTCAACGGTAACTACATGCTTACAACTCTGTTTGAAAGAAGAATTTGAGTTATTTGAGATGAAAAATCTTGATATAAACAGTTTTATATCTTCAGTGCTACTTTATGCCTGCTATATACTAGACACTCTTTAAATGTTTACTGAAATAAAATTCACTTCATAGTTCCATGTATATGGTTGTCTATGATGACTCTACCTTTGCAGATAGACTTGATGCTGCTTGAGGACAAACATTTCTTATTCTAAAACTCATCACAATATATGACACATGAGATGTGCAACAAATCTTGTTAAAAGAAAACAAATCGAGGCCAGCAGGTGGTTAGGTGGTTAAAGGTACTGGACTCCCACATGGCTGACCACGGTTCAAGTCCCAACCCTGGTGGCTTGCTTTCTCACTTTCCTTCTCTCTCTTTCTCTGTCTCTCTCTGATCAAACTGGAAAATAATAATAATAACCGTAATAAAGTTAAATAAAATAGTTCTTTAAAGAAAATCACGGCGTGAATGAATTATTTACTGTGACTGGATTATGGATAGATTGAGGTAAGTAACTCTTCCTGATAAAAAGAATAAAGCAACACAAAGAAATTTTAGGGAACCAGCAGTTAGCGTAATGGCTATGTCGCTGGACTCCCACATAGTCGACCGCGGTTCGCGTCCCGGACCCGATGGCTTAAAACTCATGCCGGGCGCGTGTGCGTACGTGCCCAAGATCCCGAGAGGAGAGGAAAAGGGATTGCGGCGTGACCACCCCCCCGGGGGGGGGGTGATTTCTCACTTTCTGTCTCTATGTCTCTCTCTGTCTGTCTGGCGAGTGCACGCGCCCTATAGCAAAAACCTCTCCAAAAAAAAAAAAAGAAATTTTAGTAATGAATACTTATTTTTAAATTGAAATTTTAGTTAAGGCCATCTCTTTTTCCTTTTTGCTCTAATGCCTTCAAGAGAAACAGAGTATTATTTTAGAAATACTATTATGTCATGGCATTAACGATATCAGTGAGTATACGGCTAGTGAAAAGCTAGATCTTATTGCTTTTTAATGCCAATACCTTAGTTAAATACAACTATACATGGTCCCACTATGATAAATGTAAAGTATTGTTCAAAAGTTCAAGCCTTGGGAACTAGCAGTTAGCGTAATGGCTATGTCGCTGGATTCCCACATAGTCGACCGCGGTTCGCGTCCTGGACCTGGTGGCTTAAAACTCACACCGGGCACGTGTGAGTGCGTGCCCAAGATCCCGAGAGGAGAATGGAGGAGAAGGGATTGCGGCGTGACCATCCCCCTGGGGGGTGATTTCTCGCTTTCTGTCTCTCTGTCTCTCTCTGTCTGTCTGGCGAGCACATGCGCCCTATAGCGAAAATCTCTCCAAAAAAAAAAAAAAAAAAAAAAAGTTCAAGCCTCTATGAAGGCACCATAAGGCATTTAGAAGTTTAGCTTCACACAATCATGATTCAATTGACTAATTTTTTCAACATTTCAGTAGACCCCATTTCCCCCCCATAAAAATACACTGCTATAGTAATGCCTCCCTTGTCTTCTCCAAATTTTCCCTCATTAGTAATGACAGTTGTAGTAGCTTAAAATAACAATTTAACAGCTTTTTGTTTGATTTAGAAGAAAGAGAGAAGGAAGGGAGGGAGGGGGAGAGAGAAAGCACCCCACCCCCCAGTAGAGTAATATCATACTACAATCCTTTCTCCATTTCTTTATCCTGTCAAGATTGCAGACACACACACATGCAAAGCACATTTCTCAAGCTGTTGGGGCCAAGATTTGAACTTCAGTCTGCCGTTTGAACTTCTGGCTCCCTGTACCCAGTGCTTAACTGCTGTGCTGTGAGGTCAACCTCTAATACATTTATCCTAGTAAATTATTTTTGTTCTTTTTAAGGAACAGTTATATAGCCTCAAAGCTTTCCACTAAACACAGAAAAGAAAAAGTAGTATTTCCAATATGCATCACAAAATCCACAGTAGAATCTTCCATAGTGATATACAGGCAGAAACCTAAGCCATTATATCACCTGTGTTGTCTTTTTAATAATATATTAGAAGCCAACTTTATTTTCCTGCCTAGTCAATTACCTTACGAAAGTCAGCAAGGGCTCAGTGGTGGTAATTAGCCTATCTGTTGGGTCTACTGAACCTTGCTATGTGTGTAATGTGTATATGCACATATACACACTACCTTCAGCACCACCCTGCCACCACCACAATAGGACTATTTAGTTTCTATATACATTTACAAAAGCTCAGCCACCTTGCTTGTGCTCTTTCTCAGGCCTATGGTAAAAGATAAAGACTTTAAATATTGGGGCAAGCAGGTGGTGTGGTAGTTAAAGGTGCTGGACCCCCACATGGTCGACCATGGATCCACTCCTGGACCTGGCAGTTTACATGCTCTCTCTCTCTTTTCTCTCACTCTCTCTGGTCAAAATTAAAAAAAAAAAAAAAATTCTAAAAATAAAAAAGACATTAAGTATTAAGAAGCAATTACTAGGGGGCAGCAGGTGATTTGGTGGTTATGGTGCTGAATTTCTGTATGATTAGCCACTCTCAGACCTGGAGGCGTGCGTTTTTTTTTTTTTTTCCTCTCTCTCTCTTTCTCTCTCTCTCCCTTCTTCCCTCACTTTCCTTCTCTCTCTGGTGAGCATATATGCCCTGTAGCAAATCTAAAATAATAATAATAAATAAAATTAAATAAATAATCATTTTTAAAAAGAAGCAGTACTAATGTAGATATTGATTATTAAGCTAAGAATTGGCATTTTAGAAATGAATACAGCACTACGCTGATTATGCTAAAAACAGACACAAACTATAATTTCGTACTATGTAGAAAGTCTATGAAATAAGAAGATCATCAACTTTGGCATCATGCAGACTCAGATTTAAATCAAATCTCTAGAACTCACTCGCTAGTTCTATCATGAGGGCAAATCAATGAATGTCTATGAGTCTCAGTTTCTTCATCTTTGAAACTGAAATAATACCACTGACCTCATAGATGTATTTCGGTTATTAAATCAAATCACCTCCCTAAAAGCAATCGGATACCCATCTGTATTACTGCCCTTCACCTACGCCATTCTCCTCATCTACTATAGACAAAGTTTAGGAGGACGTGAGTATCATCCATGCTCCAATAACCTCATTTTATATTAGAAGATTTTTTTAAGTTTATGGATAAATGGAATTAAAGTACGAGTTTCTTTTGGTATAAAACATTGAAATCTATGGATAGTTTTCTCATAATATTCATTTTCAGTAAATGTTTGAAGGCTCTCTGAATTTTCCGATCTCAATCTATGTCTGAATTAAAGAAAACTATCAGCCTCTTTTCATTAGAACACATGAACACAAAAGGAGGTTTAAAATATCAATGGTTAGGGGTAAGTACAAGTGTCTTACTAATTGGCTGGATAAATACATCAAAGAATTTTCACAAACCATAGCTTTTATATTCTTTTGCCTTATATATCAAAAATTCATCAATTAATTTACTAACCCATTCTATTAAATTCTAAAAGTGCACTCCACTTCGATTTTACTTAAAGGGTAACTAAGGTTTTGCTTCAAAGATGTTTTAAAGTACACTTATGAAAATATTTTAAGATTAGAACAGAACTGTGAGTACAAACAGGGATCTAAGACAATTCAGAAACATCTTTTAAGTTGTCTTCACTCTCAGTGTTACAGTTTTACCATTTGTATACTACCATGGACAGATTTGTGTATTAAACATAACTTTTTCAATTTTCATATTAGTTAGGGTAATTATAAGTTAGGGACCTCTGTAAGATTTATTAATGGTTTAGATAAATAGATGATTACTTATCTAAAACAAAACCATGTCTTAATTTCAATATTCAACCTGAATACTTAATATTTTACTCTCTATACCAGAAGGTAGCTATAGAGCAAACGTGATAGTCTAGACAATGCTTCACATTAATTCAGGGATTTCTGGGGCACCAGGGATCTGCTTTTCAGACCTGCTTAAGGTCAGACAGCTGAAGAAAAGCCAATACCACACAATAAAATTTCAAACATCCTGGGAATACTCACTGCACATCTGTGGGATCAATTGGGGGATTCATGACAAAAGGGGTCCCAAGAGATCTACTTAGACCATCACTTTATCTCATTTCAGATTCTAATCTCCTAATTATTCTAGAGTGCTTGATGGAGACAGAGACAGAGAGAGAGTCAGATTAGTTAAGGGTGAATGAAAGCACGGGGAAACTAGGTCAAAAGGATTAATGCCAGACCCAATCACATATATGGAATTAATTCCTACATTTAGTGCAAATATGGCTATATTAATAGTATGAATTTAACCTAATCGTAAGCTATTAGTACACATATGCTACTATATTTCATTCTTTTATAGAAAACTTGCCTCACTATTCACAGTACTATCCTACTGAAAACCTTACTACAAGAAAATAGGTAAATTCCTAGACTGTAAGCAGAGTTATAATAGCACCTCCTTACGTAAATTTGATTGTACAAAATTAAGTTTCTGAAATCATTCTTCAATTGCTTCACCTATGTAAATAGGATAAAAATCTGTCATCAAAAGAATACTATAATATTTATTAAGAAAAAAAAAACATAAAAATGCCGACTATTCTGCATGATTTAGATTAGGAATTAATTGATATTACATGAATCTGAATATCATTGAAATAAGAGTAAATTATTTTATTGTCATGAGTAAGAAATGATTATTTATGGTAGCATAGAATACACTATACTAAATTAATTAGTAATCTGAAATTTTAAATCAATTATCTTATCTATATGAGACATCAGAATCTTCAGCAGATGGTATTCTAATATACAAAACTAAAGAAGTATAAAACAAGTTAATTATATTAAGTGTTCATAGCTATCAGATGCAATTGTCAAAATGTGAGAATAAACATGATGTACATCTTATGCTCGAGTTCATTTCACTTTTCTGGTAAACAAAAGATTTTTTTTGTGAACTTAAAGTAATTCATACTCATTTCTACTAGTAAGATTGGCTGCATCTTTTCAAATAAAGTTCACTTTGTCTTGCAAACACTCACGCTAACTGATATTCAGGCTTTATAGCAGTAATCACTTAAAGAACATGCATCTGTCAAATCCAAAGGTCTTAATCAGCAAATCAAACAATACAAAAGGGATTTTCATTATATAATACAGTAAATTTTGCTTTTCCAAATGGAGTTGGTGCATTGATTTTTCCCCTTGATTTGTTTGCTGTGTATTATACATACCCACACATTCAAAATCAATTCTATGAGTCAGACCCACACTAAATTTATTGCAGAAAAAAAATACTTTTTAAATAGAAGAGAAAACATGTTTTGTTCACATTTTATTAAAATCAAGCCTGTGCCTTACATCGCATTTAGGGCTATCATAAGGAAAGAGTCACTGTACCATGAAAGCTCATCTTGTTTTAAAAAAAAGCATAAATCAAGTTTTCCAGAAATTTTGTAATGAAATCAATCATTGAAAGATGGCATGTGAAACTAAACTTAATTTTTCCTTTTACTGTTTTTCCAAGTTCTCCTCACCCCCACCTTCCCCTATCCTACCTATCCAAAACACCATCAAAACATCACTTTTATTTCTAAGACACCTTTCTGAAGAAGAGAAGGATCTGGCTGATTTTAGCTAAAGATCTTTTAAAATTCAATTCTCCAACAGAGTTCATACCATGTAAACTTTTCAAATATATCGTTGACTATGATTGGTGCATCAATTTTCTTATTATAGGGAAACAAAATTCCCAACACCAAGAACTGATTAGCTACCCAAATATTTACTTGTCATTGCTTTTAGGTAAAATTATCAAATTATTGCAACACTAGCCAACGATTCATGCTATTTGATGGGCAAAAAGTGTGTTATATATTATCTTTTAAAATTTTATTTTATCTTATAATTTATTTACATTTGTTGCATATCTTTATGGCATATGATACGTTTTTTTTTTTTCAAAGCATGCATGCAGTGTGTGATATTCAAAATTAGGATATTGCCATAGTCATTGTTTTCAACAAGGAACCTTACTCTCTTGTGTATACATTTTCTCTTTTACTCCATAGAACAGATTATGAACAAGGTGCTGCCGTGATCCCTTTAGAGCAAATAACCACATAACCGTTCCCTCTCTCCCAGCACACTACAGGGGATGGGTGCAGTCAGGAAAAAATACCCACACAGTCAGACTCTGAATCCCACACTTTTCACCTTTATTCTTTTTGATTATTTCTTGCATGAGTGAGAGAGACAGAGAGACAGCACCCCAACAGGGACTGGATGTTATACTCTAACCCCTATTTCAGCCAGCCTCAGATTCTGGGCACAAGCATGCCCAGCATGCACAGGGAGGTTTCTAGATGTGAACCTGGAACCTTTCCACGTGGGTCAGCCTTACAAAGCATCACATTTTACCATCACACCACCGTCTGTCCCCTGCACCTTCATCTGTACAGCCTCGAATAGAGAAATCACAGAATTATTTACATTTAGCTCTAGCTTTTGAATTTTTAAAAATAGTTAGTTGTCTTGTATTTAAAGGTCAAACTTTCCATTTTCAAAGGAACTAGAAATTTCAAACCCAATTTTTCAAAAAGGTAACAGAGACCAAAGGCTTTTAAGAATTTTCTGGGCTGAACTCACTGTTACTTTAATGAACTAATTTGGAAGTGAAAACCTTTTCATATTTCACCTTGATTTGTATCTTTAAATGAGAGGGGAAGGAGTTTTCATTCATTAATTAATGTGCACATTAATGAGATAATTTGTGGGCTTTATTTTTTTCAAAGGCATTAAGCTTCTCAAGGGAAAGCATTTCCTAGAAACATAATACATTTTTGTTATTAAAATCGCCATTTTTATCTCAATGAATAAATGGTACTTCATATGTATATTCATTTATTAGGATTTTAATCAGCTTTAAGTTCAAATGCTTCATGATGCTAAAGGAGCGATATCTAACCTACAAATATTTTATATTTATCAAAGTGGTTTCTAAAATCTCATAAAAAAAAATAAAATGAGCTTGAGGAAGATGTCTAAATTATTAATCATAAATGCATTAAAAATGTTCTTTACAAGCATATCCTTAAGTGCAAATTGGATGCTTAGATTTAGTTTTAGTTTTCTCAGTAGACCAAACAATACTAATCTCCATTAAAGTAAATCAAGTAATAACTTCTAAGAGCAATTCCAAAAGTCTATGCTATGCTGAATAAAACAATCTCATCATCGAATGTCTTAACATTGGTTGAAATAAAAAGAAAATGAAATTAAACAAAGATGAAACAGTAAGCAAGAAAAAAATAACGTGATATGGTTATTATTACAGGAAATTAAATGCCATAGAAAAACAAGGTCACATAAAGGAAAATTATTCTCAGTAAGAATAAAATCCTTCATTACTTAGGAATTCTTAATATAGTACCCTTTTTCTTCCTTGGATAGTAGTGCTTAATGTTTTTAATATATCACCATATCCTTGATCTTGTTTGATCTTCATAAGTACAACATGAGCCTCTGGCGCAGTGTTCCCTGGGTCACACAAGAGGAATTTACTTTTAAACACTGTCACACGCGCAAGTGGGTGGCAGAAGTAGGACCAGAGACCAGTCGCCTCATTAGTTTCATATTTTTGAAGTGTACTTGTTTTAAAAATATGTGTGTCTATGTGTTTGTGTGTTAGAAGTAAGAACTGACTGTTGTCATCATATATCTGTTCTTTTACATAGGACTTCCTTGAGTCTTCTCATCTCTATAGTTTATTTTTGGATCGGAAAAAGTCGATACAGAGGGAGTCGGATGAGTACACACTAACAATGCTTTGCAAAGCAGACTCACAGGGGAAGTTTCCAGGTTCACATCTAGAGGCCTCCCTGAGTGTGCTAGGCACATACCTGCCCATGATATAGGATGCCTGAAGCAGGAACTGGATCATGGACTTATCCCATGTTAAGGATACCAGCCTGTTAACTGTGCCACCTGTTAAGTGTGCCAGTCTCTTGCTCAGGAAAAAAAGAAACTTAAAAACTAAAAATGGTAAGACAGGACCAGCAGATTGCATAATAATTACGTTGCTTTACTCCCATGTAGTTGACCATGGATCAAGACCCAAACCTGGTAGCTTAAAATTCACAACAGGCATGCGTGCATGCATGCCGAAAATCCCAAGAGAAGAATGAAGGAGAAGGGATAGTGGTGTGGCCAACCCCCCTGGGGGGTGATTTCTCGCTTTCTGTTTCTCTTTCTCTGTCTTTCCAGCAAGCATACATGCCCTATAACAAAAATGTCTCCTAAAACAAAAGAAAAGATAGTAAATCTAGGGACAAAAACGTATTGCCAAATTTAAATGCCAGAGAAATCTAAAAGAAATACTCCAAAATAAAGGTAATAAAAATGAATACTAAACAATAAAAGAATATTAACTTACAAACATAATTTGTAACCAGGTACAAATAAATATTTCTTAAATTAGCTAAATTGCTAAACCAAGGAGGCAAAGCATTATTTGAGAAGCAGTTAATAAGGTGCTGGATATGTCTTCTGGGATCATAAATGCAGACACCAAGTGTCCCATGGATTTTATCTTCAGTACGGTGCCTGGGGCATCCACTTACAGCTTAATAACAGATACTAAATGAAGGAGTTCCCAAGCTCTGAGTCATGGACCACCACCGGTCTGTGGCTTGTTAGGAATCAGGAGGAATCAGGAGGTGAATGGCAAGTGAGCTAGTGAAGCTTCATCTGTATTTACTGCCTCTCCTCATCTCTTGTATTACCACCCAAGCGCCGTCGCCAGTAGGATCAGCACCAGCACCAGATTCTCATAGGAGTGTAAAGTGTGCATACGAGGGATCTAGGTTGTGAGCTCCTGATGGGAATCGAATGCCAGATGATCTGCGGTGGGGCTGAAGCCGTTATGCTAGCACTGGGGAGCAGCTGCAAATACTGCACTATGTGAATTGTATAATTATTTATTTATGTATTAAATGTAATAATAGAAATACAGTGCACAATAAATACAATAATTTAATGCTCTTGAATTATCCCAAAACTATCCCCCAACACCAGCCCCAGCTGTGGAAAAATTATCTTTCATGGAAAAAGTCCTTGGAGACAAAAAAGTGGGAGATTTTGCCCTAGAAGTCTATATTGAAGAGTAGCTAAAGATCAAGTGATTAAGGCGATTTAAAAATTTATCTCAGGAGTCAGAAGGTGACATAGTGGTTAAGGTACTGGACTCACATGGCTGATCACAGTTCAAGTCCCAGATCTGACAGCTTGAAAATGACGCCAGACATGTGTGCGTTCATGGCCAAAATCCCAGGAGGAGTATGAAAAAGGGATTGCAGTGTGGTCATCCCTCCTGGGGTATGATTTCTTACTTTTCTTTTCACTGTCTCTCTCTGGCAAGCATACACACCCTATGGCAAAAACCTAAATAAATAAATAAAACTTTAGGAGAAAATCTATCTCAAAAAATCTTTTCTTATCAGTCCCAAATTTCTACATTTAACGTATTTATATAAACACAATTACCAGTATTATTTTAAAATTAATTGTAAGTATAATCTTAGTTCTATAGACAATCACGATTTGATTTTCAATTAAGACCACATGAAGGACCAGCAGGTGGTGTGGTGGTTAAGGCACTAGACTCCCCACAAGGCTGACCACAGTTCAAGCCCCAACCTGGTTGCTGAAAAACCACACAGGACACATGTGTAAGTCCCAGGAGGAAAATGGGGGAAAATGGATTACAGTGTGGCCATCCCCCCTGGAGAGTTGATTTTTCATTTTCCCTCTCAGTTATTGTCTCTCTCTCTCTCTCTGGAGAGCACACATGCCCTGTGAAAAAAAACTTTAAAAAATTAAATAAAAAAGACCACATGAATTATACATGGGGAAAAAAATTTTTGATCATTACTACCTCTCATACTTGGATACTTGGGGAAGTGGACTAAAATAGAAAATGTAGGCATGAGTGTGTGCATGCCCCAAATCCCGAGAGAATGGAGGAGAAGGAATTGCAGTATGGCCAATCCCCTAGAGGGGTGATTTCTTGTTTTCTGTCTCTGTCTGACTTACTGGTGAGAGCACATGATCTATAGCAAAAATCTCTCTCTCTAAAAAAAAAAAAAAAAAAACACACAAAAAAAAAAAAAAAACATTAAAAGCATAAAACATCTCCAGGATATCCACCAGTACCCAAGGAGCAGTCCAAATACTGAACAAGAAATACAGTCTCAACTGCCCAGCAAGCCCATGCAAACTTCATACTGTCCATGGAACATTAAGGTTTCATAGTGTCAACGATTGCCACCTTACTCAAGTCACTTACGTTGCAGGTGAGGTAAAATTCTCTGACTTCCCCTGGGCTTACAGCTTGCTCAGTTCTACACTGATGCATAATTTGTTTTTGTCTTGAATAAACCCCTGGGTAACTCTCTATGCGTGCAGAAGTCTCTACTATGCAATTGAAATTCACTTTTAATGGCTTCCAAGGGGAGAAGAACCTTTCGGTTTGGTGTTTCCAAAGATGCAAGAAAATTCTAGTAATGTAATATTTAACCACTAAATACAGTGAGAATACTCACTTTTTTCATAAAAATTAAACTTTGAATTTTGGTAAAAGGCAAATGTTCTTAAATTTTTAGTAATTCAAAATATTATAAATTTATTACCTAGGTAAACATATACATTCTTTCTCTCTCACACATGCAGAGTTTAGAAAACTCTTAGTTGGTTTTAAAAATTTTCTATAAGAGAAAGTTGCTAAGTCTTCATTTTTACCTATGAAAATGATAACATTCAAAAATAAGATGCATGTGTGTTTCTAGTTTTTTGCATAAATTCTGGTAGCTTTGCCTTTCAGAATAGCATACACTATTGATTTGTATTTAAATATCCTTCCATGATAGTTTACTTTATTATAAACATTTTACTTAAAGTTGCTGAATAAGAGTGTGTATACATTTGTGGTATCACCTCAGTAAAGGTCAGGCACTATATTAACTATGAAAATTGGATCATTTGATTTCAAGGTCTTTGGGTGGTCATAAGGCTTTCTCCAGATCTCCAAATCTCTGGAGCCAAAAACTCTTTCTAAAAACCAGTTATTTTTTTGGAGAGGTTTTTGCTGTAGGGCACGTGCACTCATCATAAAGAGAGAGAAAGATGGAGAGACAGAAAGCAAGAAATCACCCTCTGGGGGGATGGCCACACCAAAATCCCTTCTCCTCTACTCTCTTCTCAGGATCTTGGGCATGCACGTACACACGCCTGGTGTGAGTTTAAGCCACTGGGTCTGGGACACGAACCACGGTCAGCTACATGGGAGTCCAGCGACACAGCCATTACACCAATTGCTGGTCCCAGCAATTTCTTTTTTTATGAACATCACAGACTATACGTACACAAATCTAGATGGTATAGCTTATTACATAATGTGGGCTATATTGTATGACCTAGTGGGACCACCATCATATATACCATCCACCATTGACATGAATGTCATTAAGTAATGTATAACTGCATACCCTTCCATATTTTATGTATGTGTAGGAACAGTTATATTATTTCATTTGTAAATATTTTATATTTAAAATATACTGTGTAACCTGTTCTTGCTCACAAGATAACAGAAAATGAATGTATTTTCATGTCAATAAATAAGTATCTAGTACCAAAAACTTGCATTTTATTCAATTAAACAATCTGTTATTATTTGATAACTAAATATCTAAGAAATATCTTAGAACATTTGGGAATTGCATGAGATGCATTTTATTTTTAAAATTACTTTATCTTTATTGATGGACAAAGCTGCTTCTTTAAACTCTGTCTGATATGTGTATGTCCGTGTGTGTGTGAGTGTGTGTGTGTGTGTGTGTGTGTGTGAGGGTAGGTTGAATAGAATTTTATGGGAGTGAAACTGAGAAAAGGAACTTTCTTCTTTTAATTCAGCTAATAAATGGTTGAGATGCCTAGAAAAGTTCACCTAATCACCAGCCGTTCTGCAAAAGTGTTTTAATTTGTTTGGGGAACTATTCAGATCATTTTTTACTTTATAAGAAGGACAAATTATCTTTAGTGGGTGATACAGATATTGACATGGGAGAAAGAAATGGAATTTTGGTGCCTTTTTGGCTTAATTCTGTTCTTTTTGAATATCAACATATAGTCCTCACCTCTGCCCCTTCTCCACTGTCCCCACACAAATAGACATACCCTTATACATTTAGAGCAGTCAAGCCATGGAGAAAGCTCCCCAGATTTTCAGTTTTCCTCCACTTCTCTTGGTCTGCTGTTAACCCATCCAATTCACCAGCTTGGAGTAGAAGGGAAGCCAAGATGTGCTGGACAGAGTATGATAGAGGTTTTAGGACTGCCAGAACATCAGCTTGTTTTCTCCACTCCTATGACTTGTGGGATTTTAAAATGGAGAATATTTTGGATTGGACACATACATTGCAGTAACTATTATGGGTTTAAACTGTACTAGTATTTTGTCAGGCTTTATTTGAATGTGTGACCCAAAGATGAAAGTGGGAAGGCCTAACTCTTCTCACAGGGCCCACTGCCCTCTGCCTGAAACAAATCCAACCAACTCGATTGGGAAGTGCTTTGTCAATAAAATATAAGCTTGGCTTGATTTAATGGCATCAGGTTGATCATATCATTTTTTATTTTTAAGAGTTTTTTTTTTCTGTAGGGCAACATGTGCTCACCTGAGAGAGAGAAGAGACAGAGGCTATAAAAGGCAAAGTGAGAAATCATCCCCTTGGGTGATTGGATGGCTATGCTGCATTTCCTTCTCCTTCATTCTCCTCCCAGGATCTTGGGCATGCACACACATGTGCCCAGTGTAATTCAAGTTACCAGGTCCAGGACTTGAACCGTAATTGGCCATATGAGAGTATAGCAACATAAACACTATGTCATCTACTAACCCCTGGAACACATCTTTTTAAAAAATATTTTAATTATAAGGAGAACCTCCATGATCATTATCTAGTTTGTAAATTTCTTTACAATAAATTAAGTTGGTGATATTTTAATATTATGAATTTATTATTGAATAAATCTGAAATTTGGAAAGAGATAAATACTGTACAAAGAAATGTTATCTTTTATAAATGTAGATGTGCAATAAGGTTATCTCTTCAGTTATTGAGGAAGTAACTGTGTTTGTATATATACACGCAATGCTTGTACACAAAGTCAACATTATAACACTATAAACTCAAATTCATAAAAACTTCATACAATGAGTTACAAGTTTCTAAAATCCTCAAACGAATTACACCTTTACTATTGGCAATAATGTAAATATAAAACACATAGCAAAGTGAATTGTAAAAAAAAAAAGTTGATCATTTAATATCATGAAAAAAAGTAAAAGAAAAAAGCAAACTAAACTAAACATAAAACTCAACATGTGAAAAAGTGTATTATAGGAATCAGTTATGGGTAAGTGCATGAAAGCAGTCCATAGAGCTGGCCAATTTTCACAATAATAATTTGAAGTCTTATACCACAATGAATAACTGCTTTTTTTCCTCTCTCTCTCTCTCTTTTAGGGTATGACTCTCCTTGAAAAATATATTCCCATTTATTTTCTACATGGTGCTGCTGTTTTAAAAATTCTTCGGTGATTCAAAATACACCAATGTGAGTATTCCCCACTAACTGTTCATACGGCGTGTGTCGGGCTTACTGTTTTGGGTGCACAGAAATCTTTCTGTGTGCAATCATCTACAGGCTATGAGTCTGAGCAGGCAACTCAGCTTTCTATCTATCGTATTGCTTTATTGGATGGGAATTGTGGTCTTCAGGATTTTAACTTTTAGGATTTTAACATTTGGGATTTTGATCTTTCAGGATAATAGGTTTTAGCAATTCTGACCTTTCAGGGTTTCAATATTCAGGATTACGGCATCCAGGACTGTGTCCTTGAGGAGGATTATGATTGGCACCTATCCCATGGGAGGTTTCTTCGCTCACAGCTTTCCTTTTGGCAGACTGGTAATTAGGGACAGGGCACTTCTGCTAAATTGAGGAGAGAGGGAAGCTCTCCGGACCATGCAGGAACTAAACCCAGTTATAATCCCACTCGAACTGTGCTGTTTTATTTTTTCCAAGCACTTTTTATACTGTCATTTCAAACAGGGTTTTGATCATGATGAATATGTGAAAGGTAGTATTAAAATCCAGGTTTTCTTATTCACAGGCTAACACTTTGAAGAACCAGATCATTTATTTTCAAATAACTGAAGACACTGTGAACTCAAGTCAGTAATATTTTTCATGTACCTGATGCCATGTGTGTGTGTGTGTATATGTGTGTGTGTGTGTGTGTATGTGTGTGTGTGTGTCAGTTTCTTATATCAGGCACAGCATCAGAATACAGCTATATCTCAATAGTAGAAAATAGCATTGATGTCAAAATCCTGCTACGGTACTACTGGGGATGTGCTTCAGATACAATAATGAAAAATATACCTTTCCTGAAGATGTTCTAGCAAAAGAAAGGCTCAAAAATTTCAATATAAATTTAAGCCTTCAAGAAAGGCATAGTTTCACTGAAGCACAGAGAAAAAAACACCATTCTTGGAAGATGCAACAGAAGTAAATGATACCAGAAAATACTTCAAAGAAACAGGAAACTCTAGAGTTGAGGATACATGGTGATTAGGCATTCAAGGAGCATGATTAGACAATAGGTTCCAGGTATGAGGACTTGTAATAAAAAATAATTGGGGAAAAAATAAAAAGAATATGATATGATCTGAGAATTCTTTTTGGGATCACTGGCTTGGTACAGAGTGAATATGGAGAACAGACTGAACCTGAGGCTCAAAAGGTGTGTTAAGACTCATTCCATAACAGACTACCTTACCTTGCTAAACAAAGAAAAGACACGTCCTTGACCCTGACCTCCTCCATGCATTGGCCTTATCTATAACACAGCCTTATCTATAACACAGCCTTACTATCCTCATATCTACGAAATGGCTGGAAATAGAGCTGAAGTCACCTTTGTTTTCCATCCTAAGGGAGAATAAGGATCATGTTCTCATACTCGTCAAACAATATTCCTAAGCCCAACTACAGAATCCCCTTGATGCAATTCTGTAATCAGCCATGTAGCTTGGGCTGATTAACTTTAGACAGGTTTGTATTTCCAGTCCTGAATCAAGTTGGCTTACAACCATCAGAACCCAACCCTGAAGTTTTCCTTTATCCTACCTAGACATTATGACTCTTACAATGTGAGAGTTTCAAGAAGTAGGAAAGTAGGGCAAGGAATGGTGAATAGACTACCAGTACACTTTCTCTATACCTCTTCTGTAATTCATCTGGATTTTAAGGATTTTTTTTTTTTAATTTAACTCTATTTATTTTAATTTGACCAGAGTGAGAGAGGGAAAGTGAGAAAGCAAGTGACCAGGCCTGGGAGTTGAACCACTGTCAGCCATGTGGGAGTCCAGTGCCCTTAACCACCACGCTACCTGCTGGTCCCAAGGAATTTTTATAAATATGCAGAAAGAGAAACCCAGAAGATAGACCTGATCCTGAAAAATAAATGTTCAGTGGGAAAGTATTTCATTTCTTAAATATTATATAAGTAAGAATTTATACAATTTCCTATTGATATAGCCTAAAGATTGTTTCCTTTTTACTTTATCATGTGGTTGGGTAAATACAAGGCAATTCTTAGGGGTTCACAGCTAGCAGCATTAATTATCTTCTCTTGGAGGATGACATTATTCCAGAAGGACTCTAAGTTTCAGCTGCAATTGCTTAAGCATTAATTTTCTGTTACTGATTTCAAATTTTTTAACAAATATCAATTTCTAACTTACCATAATATAGTATGACATTTCATTTTAATTTAGTTTTTTATTTAGCATGTTGCTTTCAGTATTCAGTATACTTCTAAGAGATTAAATATTGACTCTATTGTGTGTTTCATTTTTCTTAAAAAGAATTTACGAGTGTTCTACTTAGTGGTAATTTCAAATACCTGCTATCTGAAAGATTGCTTTCTATTGCTTTTATTTTTTTCCAAATGTAATCAGCAATAAAAAACCCCCACTAATACTTTGCTACAAGAATATCTCAGGACTTGATTTGTATAATTTTTATTAAATTCTTCCAGATATTTACAAATGTTAAGAGAGTCTCTTTGGGGCCAGCAGATGGTGTAGTGGTACATCACTGGACTCCAATATGGCCAACCATAGTTTGAGTCCTAGGCCCAGTGGCTTGAAACTCACACCAGGCACATGTGTGCATGCCCAAAATCCCAGGAGAAAAATTGAGGAGAAGGGATTGTGGTATGGCCATTCCCCCTGCAGGGTGATTTCTCACTTTCCCTCACAATGTCTCTGCATCTCTCCCCTAGGAGCACACATGCCCAAAGGGATAAATCTCTACATATTTCTCTATTTATTTGAGTAAATAAAGCCAGGAACAATAAGCTGTGGTAACAAACACCACAAATCAGATATCTCTATGTGAATTCAAAAATCGTCATGGGGTAGTAAACATAATAATGTTGGTCTCCCATATTCTCCTTATCTTCCATCTCTTAGTGCCTCAATGTAATAAGAATTTACTGAACGTTATTAAATGAAGCCAGAAACCGCCTGCTTCTGTCACCTGCATAATTTCTGCACCTAAAAAGGGCTTGTATAGTGATCGGTTTACTAGCACCTAAAATAAGTTACTTCTGTGATAGCAAAAAGCAATGAGATTTCAAATCTTCTTTAATTGAAAGATTTCAATTTAAGAATAATTACAAAAAAAGCACAAAGCAATGTTTTGAGTATCAAAAATGGTCTACATCTTGACAGGATTCTGGGTTGCATAGCTATAAGCATTTCTCAGAATTCAATGACTTTCACACTTAAGATTTGTGCACTTTATTTTATAAAACTTGCAAATCAAATGGAATACCTACATGCACACATATTAAAAATAATCGAAACACACGACGTATTATCATAATGATGGTGCAGCTATGTCCTTGGAAAGCCTTTAATCTAATGGTTATCCCACCAAGCATGGTACGGTGTGAAAGGACTGAGTTGTCATGTTTTTTCCATTGCCTTTCTAGGGATGTAAGTGAGTTGGCGTTGTTACGCTCTCTGTTCATTTTATTTTCAGAACCATACACTGAAGTCATTTTTACAGCTTTATGTATGCTGTATATAAGATTCATTAAAACAACTTTCGGTTAGAAAATATTTCTAGTTCATCCTTAATGACATGTCATGGAAAAGGCAGAAGATGAGATGTAAACCTGGGCCTGTCTGATGCCAAATCCCTAGCTTCTTATGGGAGACATTTCTCTTTTTTCTTTCTTCCTTCCTTCCTTCCTTCCTTCCGTCCGTCCTTTCTTTCTTTCTTTCTTTCTTTAAGAGGTTTTTGCTATAGGGTGTGTGCGCTTGCCAGAGAGACAGAGAGAAAGAAAGTGAGAAATCACCCCCTGGGGGGATGGCCACACTGCGATCCCTTCTCCTCTATTCCTTATGGGAATATTTTAATATTTTAATATTAAAATTTTTAATATTTTTGTCAATAAACAATTATTATTTGGAGAACTACAAGCAGCAGGTAAGATAAAAAGCCTAGCAAATCATCCCTTTATTCTTATATGACTCATGTACTTTTTATCACTTAAATTCGTATGTCTTTTAAAATACAAAAGGCTCCAATTCTTAATCTATCATTTGCTATATTTTACTTACTAGGCAGTATAACAATGACTGTTTTCCAAGTAAGTCCTACCCTGTTCTTACTTTTTCTAAAATGAGACAACATAGATATTACCTTCTGAATTCTGATAAGCTCCCCCCTTTTGCAATAATAATAGTTAACACTTATTAGAACATTGATGATATATCATGCATTTTGCAAAGTGCTTCATGTAGTTCTTACAACTATGCTCAGAAGGACTTGTTCTCATAGTAGTAATTTTTCCAATCAGGAAAGTGAAGCGGAGAGAGGTTAAGTTACTTGCATATTAGCAGTAGATATTAAGCAGTGGAGCTGAGATTTGAAAACTCACAGGGTTGCCTGGCCTTATCACAACTGTACCATTCACAATCCCTCTCTTAATTAAACATGTGTTTGCTTGTTCATTAAGTATATATTTAACTAATATCCACTGTATGCATCAGTGGAGATAAAAAGTTCCTGACCCAAGGAGCTCCAAAACATAATAGGTGTTACAACGCTAGGGAATGCCACTGTAATATTAAGAACCAAGGTGTTATGTGAAAGAAGAAACACTTAATCCAGATATAAATTGTGGAAGCTGAAGAAGTAGACAGGGGGACAGAGGAAAGACTAAAATCTAGGAATGTTTTATGAAGAAAGCCTAATCTGTGTGTGTGTGCGCGCGCTCTGGAGAACAGCTTTTCCTGTATGATTAAAGGATGTCCCTCTTGTTACCTATAACAAAGATGGACATGGACCCTTGAAATTTCTGTTCTTTGCCTCAGAAGTAATTAGTTGAATTGTTTGTTACCACTGACCATTCATGACAAAATGGTTGATAAGTGAAGGGTGTTAGTTCGTTTGTTGTCATTGCCAGGGGTTGTGCTCACTTGCCAGGGACAGAGAAAGCCACAGAGGAAGAAGGCACCCCCCAGTGAGGCCCAGTCTCACCTCAATCCTGTTGGGAATTTAGGCATGCATATACACATGCCTGGAATGTTTCTAAGATGTCAAACTAGGAATCAAGTCACAGACTGCCATGGGCTATTTGACTCCCTTAATTACTCAGATATGGGGTAAGCTCAAGAAAGCATCATTTTAAGGATGAAAAGTTAACCGGTGAAGGATAAAATTGTATGTTCAACATCAGGACACAGTGTGTAGGCATGAAGGAAAAGAGAAGGATGAAGTACATTATATAAGGAAAAGGGAAAGGAATTGCTGGGAGAAGATGGAATAATGCTGAATGTGGGCTCTATTTGACTTTTAAAATAATTTGGATTTCATAATGGAAGTAATGAGAAACAATTATGGAATCTAGGTAGGGAAGTGAAATGATAAGATTTGAATTTGAGGAAAAAAAAAATGACTGGCAGTAGTGTGGAAAATGAGTCCACTCAAAGGACAGTGAGAATCTGAAGAGAACAGTTAGAAATACAGGTCAGAAATGATAAAGGCATGAGCCAAAGTAGAAATGAGGGCCACGGTGACACTTCTTAACTTTGCCTCAAAGGGGAATCTGTAAAGAGAGAAAGTAACTTTGTAAAGGTGGAATTGTTATATTTCATGTATAATATAATGTTGAAGAACATCAGTCAAGGGCAAATTGATAAAAATTATTGGCTGTGGAAGATGACTTTAGGTTACAGGAAGTCTAAAAGATAGCAATAAGTCTTTTAATAGAAAAAACTAAAACAACCTAAAATAATCTGAAGACATAAAATATTGTCATACAAAATGGACATTAATATTACTAATGGTGTTTCATGTTAAATTCTTCTATAATATTTTATATTTAATAAATGTCATGGTTCCGTATAATGCATTTTTATCACATGATTTTTACACCAGAAATAAGATATACTTCATTTTTATTCTCCATGAACTTGCAAGGTTTTAGAGCAGATCCCTAATGCTACTGAACCTTTAATTTATATAGTATGTTCCAAGAAATATAAGGACCAGCAGATGGCATACTGGTTATATTGCTGAATTCCCACTTAGTCGACCATGGTTAGAGTTTTGGACCTGGTGACTTAAAACTTAAGCTGGGTGAGTGTGCGTAGGTGCCCAAAATCCTGAGAAGAAAATGGAGAAGGGATTGTGACTTGGCCATCCCCCTGGAGGTGATTTCTCAATTTCTGTCTCTCTATCTCTCTCTGTCTCTCCAGCAAAAGCATGTGTCTTATAGCAAAAAGAAAAAAACAAAACAAAACAAACAAAAAACTCTCTAAATAAATAAGTTCCAAACACTTTTTAAGAGACAGATTTTTGAAATAAAACTCATTTTTTTCCATGACAACTCTATTTGGTGAGTAGCCTCACCCTCGCTTGACTCTGTGCTTGAGGGATGTTTTTTTTTTTTTTTTTTTTTTGGAGAGGTTTTCGCTATAGGGCGCGTGCACTCGCCAGACAGAGAGAGACAGAGACACAGAAAGCAGGAAATCACCCCCCAGGAGGGATGGGCACACACGCACACACGCCCGGCGTGAGTTTAAGCCACCGGGTCCGGGACGCGAACTGCGGTCTACTACGTGGGAGTCCAGCGACATAGCCATTACGCTAACTGCTGGTCCCAAGATGTTTTTATTCTTACTTAAAAACATAAGAACCAATGCCACCAACACAGTATTCATCTGATCTTTGTTCTAATTTACCAATAAGGAAATGCAAATATACTTTTCCTTTGCTGCATACTAAACAGTGGCCATTAAAAGGTGAATTATACATCATTAAGGGTTTTAAAAGATCACATCCTCTCTCCTCTTACCTCACTCCATCTCTCCAATTTAATTTGATTAATTTTTATTCTATCTTTCTAAAAGGAATATAAAACCACTAAAATGACTTAACATTCACCATAAATCCCTGAATAGCCTGTTTTCCAAAAATGTGCTTAATAAGTAAAAAACGATAGTGTTCTATGTTTACAATTAAGGGGGAGAACCATAAAGGTTGCTTGCTTTCATATACCTATTTTTGGTTCCTTTTTCTTTAACTTTATTTTTTTTCTGCCAGCTTTATGAGGTATAACTAACAAATAAATATTCTCTATATATGTTATTATATGTGATTTTATATATATGGTCATAATCAAATTAATTAGCACATTCATCATGATCCATCATTACCATTACCACATTTTAAGTGTTGTCCTATTATCTCTACTCCTAATTCTTTAGTGTCCTTTTGTTGGAAATACAGAGTGGCAGGGGGAAGGAATGTGTAAGACCTAGCAGTATCCCTTTAGGTTGTGTAACCTGTTTGCCTAAATAAACACACCACCTTCTGAGTTAGCGGTATGGTGTCAGTCCTATGCTTTGAAGCAATGTTACCAGATACATGCAATTTTATGTACCCCTATTCATATATGTAATACTATGCTATCATACATAGTTGTTCAGCATATATAGTGAACATCTACTGGCACAGGTAGTGTGAAAAACTGGCTTCAGAAGACTTCAGAAAGTTGAGTTTATTATCTTGCTTAATGTCCCACATCCTAGAGATAGGCTTCCAGCCTTATAGTGCAGAGTTCTGATTTCCCCAGTACACTTACAGTGGACCCATATCTCAAGTATGGACATAAAACGAATCCATTTATTGCACTTAGAAAAAAATTCTAAACTCACTGATCTAGAAGCTTCTATTTAATGTGACCTTTTTCGACATCTTCAGCTTCAACTTATCCAACTCATCTCCTTTCTACACTAAAAATCCAGCCTGCTAAAGACATTTGTTTTTCTCAGCTTGAAAACTCTTCTCTCATGCACTAAACAAACGTTCCCAACCTTCCGTTTCTAGCTCAGATGTGACCTCCTGACTCCCCCTCTTTAAACTACTCCACCCTTCCATATTCTTTTCCTTCATTGTGACTTATTTCAATATGAATGTATCTGCTCTGTGTTTATTTGAACTATGAACCAGCTACCCTTCAGCTTAGAACTTTCATGCCTTAAAAAAGTTAATGCAGGTGGCATGGTGGTTAAATCACTGGGCTCTCACATGACCAACCACTGTTTGAGTCCTGGAGCTGTGGCTTGCTTTCTCACTCCTTCTCTCTGGTCAAATTAAATAATAATAATAAAATTAAATAATTCTTAAAAATAAATAAAGTTAATAGAAAGTTAATACAGGGGCTAACAGCCTGATAGTTAAGAGAGCTGGATTCCACATGGCCAACCATGAAGCTTGTATCCCAGACCCTGCAGCTTGAAAAACATGGCAGGGGTGTGTGTGTTTGCATGTCCAAAATCTCAACCAGATAGAGAAATTGAGGAGAAGGGACCGGAGCATGACCATGCCCCACTGGGGAGTTCTTTCACTCTCTCCATCTCTCATGAGTGCACATACCCTCTAGCAAATAAAAAAAAATTTCAAAAAATTTAATACATTCAATCAAATTACGGAAACAGTCATTCTGGATTACTCAAAACTATACTTCAGTTTTCCAATGTATGTGCCTGTGTATATGAATTAAAGTTTGACTGTCATCTCTCCAAATTAGGGGGTACTTCAACTCCAGCTGCTGGGTACTGACTAGAATATATAAATGTACAGATTTAGTCTAAGTATAATTCACTTTGGGTATTGTCTATTAACTCTTGCTAAGATCACATTAGGTTTGGTCATAAAGTAATTACTGATGACGTAGAGCAGATAATCATTGTGTGCCTGTATGGGTGCAAGAAATGTTTTACACATAGAGTGTACACATCAAAAAGAGAACAAAGAGTAATTGTACAGAGTTATGAGATATTTTTAAAGCACATTTGCATCTTTCCTAATTAACATAGTGTCCTATTTGGAAAACCTTAGCTTATAAATGGAAGCTTGAAGATGAAGATTCTACTCCTTTTACCAGTGCAGATGGGCCCTACTTTCATTTTTTAAACATTTTATGAAGTTTTAATACTTTTTATTACAAAGAAAAATTAAGTGTCAGTCCAGAAACTAGTTCACTTTTCTCTTCTTTTGTGAGACTCAGCATGGTAGGTAGCAGAAGGCATTTCAGCTGAGAAAATCAGCTCCGGTCCACTCAGCTCCTCTAAGGGACTGGCACAAAACACAAGACAGGAGTCTGGCCCCACGCCCACAGCAATCTATACTTTTACCACCAATCATATATATTACCCTTGTCTTGATGCTGAAAACATATTCAGTGCCAGTCATCTATTTTCAGGGAAAATGCGTACGCATCTTGGGATAATTCCCATTTACAACTGGCAACTCAATTCACTGAATTAAATCACACTCTTTGTTTTGATTCAAAGCCAATATGGTAATACCTAAACTGTGAATACAGCCACTGGGTTGCAACAACAAGATCCCAATAAAGAAATATAGGAGGTAATTAGGATCAGAATTCTACACACAGCATTCGGTAAGCCTAAAACATGTGACCAGAATAGCATAATCATAAATATGTCCATTGTTTTTCTCTGGTGTTATAATGGCCTTTGTTTCATAAATTTAAGTTGATGAGGGGCCAGCAGATGGCATAGCATAATGTAATGTTGCTGGACTCCCACATGGCTGACTGCAGTTCTAGACCTGAACCTGGTGGCTTGAAAATCATGCTGATAGCATGTGCATAGGTGTCCAAGATCCTGGGAGGAGAATGGAGTAGAAAGTACTGTGGTGTGGCCATCCCCCCCCGAGGGGGTGATTTCTCTCTCTCTCTCTCTCTCTCTCTCTCAGGTGAGCACACATGCCCTAGGACAAAAACCTCTCAAAAAAAAAAAAAAAAAGTTGGTGACATATAGTATTTGTTATTAATCTAGACTGATTCTCACATTTAAAAAATATACACTGGCTTAAGAAATCTGAAAATCTGGGAGAAGTTCTGGCAAAATCTTAGCTATAAGGTAAAAGCAAAAATCAACACACTGGCTAAAGGAATATGGAAAATTTAAAAATATTATTTTGTGTATAGCTTTATGCAATAACGATAAGAGAGATTAGAGCATTTACAAAGTCATAAACCTTGAGGCAGGAGTCAGCAAAGTGAAAGAGATTAAAAATACATGGTGGAAGAGACCTAATGTTAGAAGACATGAGAGGCAAACAAACGCTTTTAAAAGCAGATGAAGTCATTAGCCTCTAGCAGAAGAAAGGACACTTTTCCTGTAGGGAAAGCAGTACAAGTAGATACAGATAAAGTTTTAAGATACTGTAGTTTAAAGTGGAGGGGATCCGTAAATACAATCCTCTCCATTCTAATACGTGCATATTCACATCTCCTTTAGAGATTGCTATTCTGTTTCCACTCCTTTTCCTCAGGTAGAAGGCAGAAAAATAATACTTCTGTGAGTTTCAACCAAAGAAATAGTTCCTTGGACAAACCAAAAATGTGTCTCGACTGCCAGGTTCAATAGACAACAATTGCACACACTGTTTCACTTAAAGAGATTTTCTACGCTCAGCACTCCTGGCAGGCCTGCCATTTGGGCCCTCCAGCCTTGCATAAACTTGATAGAGTCAGCAGGGTTTACAGAACTAAAGTTCTCAGGTCATACCCACTACTGCTCTGACAAACCAGGAATTCTAGATTCAAACCTGGAGTGTCACTCCAAACAGTGTTGGATGACAAGATGAAATATGTCACCAAGAAACTGCTTTTCAAGGTGCTTAAATATTAATCACATCACTGTCTTCCAAAGATGATATTATCCCTTTCCTCCCATAATCACTCCTCTGACTTAACGGGAATACATAAACTATGACTTTGGAAAATGTGTTCTGGCTTGTTAAAAAAAAAGAAAGAAAGAAAGAAAAAAACACTATAAGTTTTAAAGAAAATTAAATCACATTATCTGATTCCTGACAGAATAGTGGGATAGATTTGGTTAGATAGATTATGATTGGAGATGGACAAGTTTTCTGGCTTTGAGTGTCACCTTTTATTCAAGAAAGGACCATTACAGTCTCAACACATTTGGTAATCATAAGGTTACAATGTACAATTTAATTGTTAATTTTTTAAAAAGACTTTTTGCCAGAGGCCACATGCACTTGCTGGAAAGAGAGACAGAGACAGAGACAGAGAGAGGGAATGTGAGAAATCACCCCTCATGTAAGATGGCCAATTCTGCAATCTCTTCATTCTTCTCTCAGGATTTGGGGCATGCACGCATACACTTCCGGCATGATTTTCAAACCACTGGGTCTAAAACTTGAACTGTGATTGGCCATGTGGGAGTCCCAGGCCTTAACTCATAGCAAATGCTGGCCTCTGTTAATTTTTATTTTAAATTAAGAATATTCCAGTATTCTTGAGTATGTATGCACACAACATTCACATCCTCTTAGTGTCTGGATAATTAGCGAGCAATCTAAAAGTTTCATGTGAAACCCTGTAATACCCTAGTTCTATGGTACACATTTGTGATAGTAAGGCTAGGAGCCTGAATGCAAATGTGAATTAATCAGTCACAGGACCTAATTTAAGGCTCCTTCTGCAACTGACAGCCTCCCAATTTTGTGAGGCAGATATTACTGACTCTCTCCCATGAATGGAAACAACCAGGGCCTGAAATGGAAGAACAATTTACAAATTTGCAGAGTCCAAACTTTCTCCAGAAATATGTATGTGTGACCCTGTGAAAGGTGCCCATTTCTCTTTCTTTCTCTGGCTCTCGCTCCCATTCTCATGTGAATGCATGTGTGCTCTATCATAAAGAAAAAAAAGTTTTGTAACAAAAAAAGATATGTATATATACGTGTGTGCATAAAATTTTCAAAAAGCTAATGAATATTATCTGGCATTTAGAGTATTTTAGGAACTTTTCACAGCATTAGAAATAAAACTAGCCCTTGCAGCCAGCAGGTAGTATGGTGGCTAAGGTGTTGGACTCCCACACGGTCAACTGTGGTTAAGAATCCTGGACCCAGCAGCTTATTTTTTTCACTTTCCCTTTCTCTCTGGTCAAATGGAAAAAAAAAGATAATAACACATAAAATTAAATAAACATTTTTTAAAAAGAAATAAAACTAGCCCTTTCCTGTAAAGATCTTTCAGAAAATACTGGGTGGTCGGAAAAGTCATGATGCATTTTTGCACAGAAAAACATAGAAAAAATATGTCATGACTTTCCAGACAACCTAATCACATACTTAGAAGAACAGCTCTGAGAACCATTCAGCAAGTAACTTTGATTGAGAGACAGCACAATATTTAGAGGCATGGTGTCTGGCTTCACTGGCAGTTAAGGGTGAAGTGATTATATGAACTCTTCAATTAAGTATTAATCATGTACATACTATTATCAATCCCAAATGCTACAATTATAACCATCTAAGAATGTGAATATTGGAATGATAAAGAACTGAAAACTCAGGCCTGGACTGGGTCATGTGCTCACACAGGTGGAAAGAAAGGAACAGGTTGCTTCCCAACGGCCCTTTACTGCAAATACTGCAGTCGCTAGGAGCCTAGACTCTGGAGCTCTATTGCTTCTACTGACTTTACTATTTATTAGCTGTGTGTCCTCCAGCAAGCTATTAAACCCCTCTGTTCTTTCTTGAGGGACTATTTGCTTTTTTGGTTGTATATTATGAAAATTTTGGTAGGTATTTGGGTGGATTGATTAAAGATTTAATGAAGTATGACTCAGCCGCAGTGGTGCAGGCAGCCGGGCCTCACACTGCAATATTGGAAGCCACTCGGGAAGCTCCATATTTGGATCTCAGGTCTATCTGAACTTGCTGAATGCATCTATGGGCACACCCATGATCCTGGCTGGCTGGAGGGTTGGCGGGGTGGGGGGGTATCACAGCATGGTGAGACCTTGTCAAGAGTACCTGTCTCTCTCTTTTTCTCTCTCTCCTTCCCTCATGAAAAAAAGAAAGAAACTTAACCAAGAAAGAGAGATTAAATAAATACATATTGGGGCCAGCAGATGAACTTCCAGATGGCTGACTATGGTTTGAGTCCCAGACCTGGCAGCTTGCTTTCTCACTTTCCCTCTCTCGCTCTCAATCTGTCCATCTGTGGTCAAATTTAAATAAATAAATGAAGTTAAATAAAATAATTATTTAAAAAATAAATAAATACATATAAAATACTTGGAATAGTGTCTGGTTCTCAGCATGTACCATGCATGGTCACTATTAATCATATAATTGTCAACACTATCAACATCATTGAGCATTCACAAGAAAATATGAAATACAAGCACTTTCTCAGTAAGAAGTGAAAAAGAAATATTGAGAAAGCAAAAACAAGAGATATGAAGGGGATTTCCAAACCTCATGAAAAGATGAAACGAAGATTTGAGTTTATCTTAGTGCCAAAAAATTGAAATCCATGCAGTTTTTTATAATATACATTTCCAATGAACCTCTTGAAGAATCCTTTGTATTTATCATATGGAATTAAAGATCTAAAGATTTCTTTAAGAAATAACGCTTCACCTATAAAATAATGAGCAAATAAATCAAGTAAAACTCAATTACATAGAGTTAACCCTAGGCAAATTTTCGAAGTGAGACTTTAAAGACAGCACCCTCTCGGGAACCAGCAGTTAGCGTAATGGCTATGTCGCTGGACTCCCACGTAGTCGACCGCAGTTCGCGTCCCGGACCCGGTGGCTTAAAACTCACGCCGGGCGCGTTTGCGTGCATGCCCAAGATCCCGAGAGGAGAGTGGAGGAGAAGGGATTGCGGCGTGACCATCCCCCTTGGGGGGTGATTTCTCGCTTTCTGTCTCTATGTCTCTCTCTGTCTGTCTGGCAAGTGCACGCGCCCTATAGCAAAAAACCTCTCCAAAAAGAAAAAAAAGAAAAAAAAGACAGCACCCTCTCTGGTTCATCAAATGGCCTGTATGGTAAAAGTGCACAAAAATTTCACATATATTATGCAATCATGTGAGTAGAAATCATTTGCACAAGTTTTATAGCTAGAGGCCTGGGCCTAACAGGTTAGTTCCATGGTGCGATAGTAAAGCGCTTCTCAAGACAAGCCGGATCCCACACAGTGAACACAGTTTGAGTCCCAGCCTGGTCAGTTTGTGACATGCCAAGTACACAGATGCCTAGCAGGCTAGAGGACTAGAGAAAAGGGATTACAGCATGACCAGAACCTGCGGCGGATACACATCTTTCTCTGTCTTTCTTTTTCTCTCACACACATGGGCACACACTCTTTAATGAATAAAGAAAAACAATTACAGAAACATAAATAACTAGATTTTAGAAAAGGTCACACTTGCCTGAAGTTGTTCAGTTTGATAGAAATAGATTTTGTTCTCAGGTCTTTGATCACAAAACTTGTTTTTACACCCATACGGGAACTCTGAAAGTGTGTCGAAGGAACTTTATTTCCAAATGATATTATATATATGAAACACTGGACTAAAATTGAAATAGGTTTGCTATTTGTGGAGCCTTACCATATTCTACATATCCAAGGGTTTAGTGAGTCTATGAAAAGAAACATATAAAGTGTGTCCAAAATTTATTGTACTATGTTTTTTATGATTGTTCTCCAAAACCTGGGTTGTATGAAATACACTTTGGCAAATCCTACATTGTGTCATACCCCTTCCTCTCCATAGCAGTCAGTGCACATGGCTCTGAGAATCTTTTTTTTTAAGAGATATTTTTGTTATAGGGAGCATGTTCTCACCAGAGAGACAGAGAGAGATAGAGAAACAGAAAGTGAGAAATCACCCCCAATAGGAATGGCCACACTATAATCCCTTCTCCTCCATTCTCCTCTTGGGATCTTGGGCATGCACACACAAGAGCCCAGCGTGTGTTTTAAGCCACCAGATCCAGGACTTGAACCACAGTCGACTATGTGGGAGTTTGGCCACATAATCATTATGCCATCTGCTGGTCTTCCCTCTAAGAATCTTACCTCCGGGCTTCTCATTCTACTCTTTCCAATTTTTTTACTCTCAAAGTCAAGTGTGACTGAGAGGAATCTAAAGTGTAGCCCAATGCCGTGGTAGATCCATTTTAATAAACCTTTTTAGGCTAATGAAGTCTCCTTTCAGGTACTAATAAGTGAGGAAAAATACTGGTGAGAAGATGCACTGTTGTTCTAGGCACTTGTGATAGCATATCACATAGGCCTTCAGTCAGCCTATGTGTAAGGATAGTGTTCTACTTTATCTCTTCTCTTTTCTTTTCCTTTTCTCCTTTCTTTCCTTTCCTTTTCTCTTTTTGATAGAAAGCACAGGCACAAGCATCACACAGAGAGAAAGAAAAGTATCCTTGACTGGGTCTTCTCAAGCTGCAATCTCTTCCCCCCAGCCCTTTTGCCCCTTAGGATCTCGGGTCCCCACCAAGGCACACCCAGCATATTTTCGAATCAACCCCGGCATCTAAACCCATGACAGTTCCAGCTTTGCAGGGCACTTTCATTACCAGTGCACCACAGTTCCTGAGCCACTATGAAATTATTTCTAATTTTTTTTAAAAAAGGAAAGAAGGAACAGAGGAAGGAAGATAGGTAAGCAAGATCAAAGTGCTAAAATGAATTTATATTTCCTTTGTAAATAATTTATGCAGAGCTAACACTAATGTCAAATGCATACCTACAACTTGACCAACCTATATTTTCTTTTGAAAATGACAACGCTTATTATATTCCCATACTGACAAATAACATGAAGCAGGAAATGTTTATTATTGCTGTTGCTGCTTTTATTAGCAGTAGTATTTTTGTCACGTGATACGCATTGATCTACATGGAAAAATCTGTTAGAGGAAACTGAAGGCCTCACAGAAAAGATCTCAAGAAGAGAGAAAGATGTTACTCTTTTACATATATTCATCACTATACTACGAAAAAATGCTTTGATCACTTTGCTCCAGATGAATAGAGAGGACTTTAGCCTAAACTTGAAAACTTAAACTGGAGTGGGGTTATTTTTAAAGTATTATCACCAACTTGAAACATTTACTCTGATACTTTTCATTGAAAAAATGATTTGTCAGATTGACTCTGTCTCTAGAACTCTCTCTGAAGTCAAGAATGAATATTACTAAAAAAAAATAGATGAAAGAGATTAGAGATTATTTCAATAGATTAGTAATATATTCTGCTAGAGAGAGCTTAAAAGAGACATAATTAAAAATGAAAATAAAGGTATAGATGTATTTAACGTTTTTCAGTTTTCGTGCCATCAGGAGTATTTTTCATGAAGAGGAGGAAAAATGCAGGGACAGCAAAGATATACTTGACTTTTCTCTAAATGGTATGAATAAAATCCACATGGATAAGGCAAGCAAAACAGCAAAAGGCTTACTTTAATCTCTGAGCAAAATGAAACATATTATAATATTCCTTTATTTTCTCAAGACTAGGATAAGGCTATCAATGAATACCTAATATGCTTTCTTTTTCTCGGAAAATGTGGACACTATTCTAACTGAACACTACTTAACAGCTCTCATTATTGTCAAAAGTTACATTAGGCCCATAAACTCATTCTAATGGACAGACTTCTAACAATTATGTTTATGTTTACAAATCCTAGTGCTTTTGAGGAATCAGACATCCATTTCCATTTCGTTCGCTTCTCTACACATCTCACTGGTGACAGATGTTTCTGAGTTGTTTTAATGTCTCTGTCCAAATAGAAAATGCAAGCTTAATGATACCCGTGTGTATATATTTTTAGGTCTCATTATATCTTTATATATCTACAAAAATCATTCTTCTTAGTAATATATTCCTATTCAATATTAATGACTTATTGGCAAAAAAGTATCTTTTATGTATAAATGCACCCACAAAGGATATGGTTTTGTACCTTATGATGATTATAGAGACACATACATTTGCTTCAACCTAAATGGTTGTTTTATATATTTTTGTTTTAAAAGCCTTAACTCCATATGCTTATTTTTGAAGCATATAGTTCAGGTATCATTTATTGTGAGAGAATAAAAGAAATGCAGCTTAGTGTCAGCTCTGCTGTCTTTGACTAATCTGCAAGCCACCCACTTTAATGGCTCTTCATAAATAATTCAAATTTTAATTATGCTGCCAGCCTCTGACCTGAAGAGAAATGAAGAAAGAAAGAGAAAGAAAGGACCAGGAAAAGCGTATCAGTTGAATCAAATTGTGCCTCCAGTAAATGACTTGGTGTCTCAAAGCTCCACTTTCCTACTCAAGATGCACCTGCTTCCTCATCTATAATTTTTAAAATGGAATTAATGTCATCCAAGATACACCACTGATGATGCACTGTTTACAAAAGGCATTTTTGCCCTTACTTTAAAAAGATTTTTACCCTCCCTCTATCTATCACATCTAAGTAAATAGATGTACTTAGAGAATAAAATACATACACCTAGATTAGAGCAGGCTTCCATAACTAGATATCCCCCTATTGTTTCCAATTTCAGGCTCTCTCTGGGGATCACCTCGTATCAGGCACGTTCTATTACTGCATTGCCACCGCAGATCTGTTATATATAAAAAGGGACACATAAGTCCTTTTCCAAACCCAGGTCTTATAAGTTATTGTTAGAATGACTGTTGCCAAATTAATGGCTGGCTGGATAGATTTAGGAAAATCTAACTGCATATGTCATGCAGAAAGTTGGCCAAGGTAGATCTGACAGGCAATACCGGCTGAACCATCTCCTCCCACCTAAAAACCTCTTTTAATTGCATCAGGTCTCTCAATCCACAGTTGAGCATCTGCTCATTAGAACCAAAGCACTATTTCTCAAATTGAAATGCTAAATCTCACTGTATAATTTTTTTTCTAAATATTCCCTTACAATTTTCCTAAAGCAATGCATACCCGATTCATATTTGATGTAAGATCTCTGGGGCCAAATCTAACCCATGCATATTAATGATTTATCCTTTCCTTTCCTTTTTTTTTTTTTTTTTTCCTTTTTCTGGTGCATCTGTATAGTGTATGACTCTCTAACAAAGAACACATTTGGATTTTTTACAAGAAATCCTTAAATCCCATTTGCAAAAGGTTGTTCTGGCTTATTTTGAAGATTCAGAGATTTATACTATGAAGTTGATTTCATCTACTCTGGTTTCCATTGCTTTTCTGAATATTTACCTTTTACTGCAAGCCCTTATGAAAGATTTGGAATATTAATTGGACTCTATGCAAAAGTATTACGTAGCTGTCTCATGGAATAGATTTATCTTAAAGCTATGTCATTTTCCTCAACATCTGCCATTATTTGCAGCCTATTTCCTATTTTCTTATATTTTAAGCAATTTGGTTTTTAAACCATTCTTCTCTTAATTTTCCATCTCCCTTATCTAGGATTTGATTCTGAAAAGTGAGAGGAAATACAGAATCTTACAGCTATATTTTTGGTAACCTATTTTAATGGTTGTAACTTTCTGCATAATGATAAAACAGTTAGAAATATATTCTGACTCATTAAATCATCTACTTGATCTACAAGATGGCATGTTTATTCGTGTCTGTTCATCTAATGCCCTATTTCTTATAAAATTATATTGAGACATTCTTACGGGAGCCACTCAATAACTTCTAAAAAAGCCACAAAAGCATTTCTATTCAATAAACCAATTTGGGAAAATGAAAGACAAGCTGTGTGGCCTTTAGATAATAACAAGGTACATCTTCTTTATCTATTTGAAATCCAGATTTTAATTTAAGACTTACAAGTGCTCGGTGCTATTTGTTATCAGCAGTCAGACTTCTTCATAAATCAGTACTGTAATAATACACTTGTGTTTCTACCGATTTAATAAGAATGTGTTTCTCCAAATACTCCTAAATTAGTTCAGGTGAACATTTTGTAGAAATGATTGTGAACTTACTGTCATTTACATGTAAAAGAAATCACAATGGTTGTAGAAATCAACTCATAATAAGTTTTTTAAAAACCCCAAGTAAGCAGGTCAGGCTTAAAATCTTCTTCATCTAATTATTGACAAAAATATGCTTCATCTTTTTCTGTGCCCACGTAAACTTTAATAACTATATTATACTAATGAAGGGCAAATACAGAAAGTATTTGACTTTGGTTCCTCTATATATTTCAATCGCAAGATAAACTACTTTTGAGATGCATGTTCATCCACCAAATTCATCAGCAGCAAGATTTCAATAATATAGCCTCCATAAAATGGGCAAATAAATTTAGCTACAAATAGATTTAGGGCAAATATGAAAATTCTAGAAAGATCGTCTATTTTTTAAAAGCACTTACTTTTCAGTGAGAAAATATATTTTAAAAAAGAGTAGCCCAATGTTTTACTCATATTTCTCTAGGAAGAGGATACAGTTTTTGTATTTTCATTGACATTTGTGGGTGTCTGTGTGTGTGTGTGTGAGTATGCAAAATTCCTTTTCTTATAGTTTGTCCATTTTTTAGATTGACTTTTTGCTTGTTAATCTATAGGAGGTCTAACTTTCTGATAGTATAATACAGTTTTTAAGTCTCATTATTATATGTTTCAGCACAAACTGAAATTTCATTAAAATCGGGAAAAAAATACAAAATAATTATTTTGCTAACAATTCAAGAAAACAAATTATAGTACCTAAGTGCATAATATGGTATTATTATGTAATGTTCCTGGCATTTGTGTACTTCTCCAATTAATTTCTATGTTCTTTGACTCCATGTATGCTAAACAATGTCCTTATCAGTATAAAATCACCTTGACTCTTTCCTCATAAACAACATAAATACATGATTGTCAGGGCCAGCAGGTGGCAGAGTGGTTAAGTCACAGGACTTCCACGCGCTCAACAATGTTTGGAGTCCTGGACCTTGCAGCTTGGAATTGAATCCAGGTCTGTATGCATATGTGCCCAAAATCCCAAGAGGAGAATGAAGGAGAAGTGATTGTGGCATGACCATTTGCCTTGGGGGGAGGGGGTAATTTCTCACTTTCTGTCTCTCTGTCTCCCTCCAAATCTCTAGCAAGCACATGTGTCCTATAGTGAAAATCTCACTCTCAAAACAAACAAACAAAAAAAAACAGATTGGCCTTGTAAATTGAAGAAAACTAAACCTTTCAAAGCTGACCTTCTTAAACCTACAGACTTTATAAGCTGCCTGTTTGGACAGCAAATACTCGATAAATTAATAATAAGAATTATTTTACGACTTTTGGTGAATTAAGTCACTTAAGTATTTTATGTAGGTAGAAAACAATTTATTTTTGGCTTAAAGATTTTTTTACAAAATAAATTAATTCAATGAAAAATAAAGGGAGACTGTAAAAATTAAAATTGATCAAAAGTAATAGTGTTTATAATTGCACCAGAGTTATAATTTGTCTTTTTTTTAAATAAAATCACATGGTAAATGGCTAAAGTTTAATGTTTCAGATATCACCTCTATAAGTACTCAATAAGTACTTTAACTGAAAAAGTTCATGAAATACCATAGATATAAATTAGCTTCCAGAGGTTCTTTTACAAAAATAAATGAACTCACCAGTGAACATAACATGGAGAAGACCTGAGACATACTGTTTGATGTTTACTTAATTCCAAAAATTTATTGGCACAGTCAAGTTATTCATTCTCCCTCTCAAAATACATAGTTCACTTTTTTCCCTCTGTCCCTTATTATTCAACCCAAACCAGAAATATCCAGAAAAAAGAGTTAATCATTGGGTTTTTATATCATTGACCAAAATGTTGATAAACTACTTGGACCACATGTGGCAAGGTATTTTGCATAATGGAGCATGAAAGTTGGTGTGGCATGAAAAGCTGGCAAAGGCACTGTGCAATACTGGAACCATAGGGAAGGCCCAGGTTCAGATCCAGGGTTGATCTGAGCATGCCCAGGGCATGTTCATGATCCTGGCTAGCTCGAATGCTATGAGGAGGATCCATAGTGGAAAGATCCTGTTGGGGGACCCTGTATCCGTCTTTCTTTCTCTTAAAAAATAAACGTAGAACTAAAATAACATAAAGCCCATGTTAAGGGGCCAGCAGGTGGTGTGGTGGTTAAGGGCGCTGGACTCCCACATAGCTGACTTGGGTTGGAGTCCTGGACCTGGAAGCCTGAATTCTCACTCTTCTCTCTCTTTTTCTCTCAGGTTCGAGTCCCGGACCTGGCAGCGTGCTTCTCTCTTTCTCTCTCTCTCTCTCTCTCTCTCTCTCTCTCTCTCTCTCTCCCTTCCTCTCCCTCTGTAGTCACATTAAAAATAAATAAAGTTAAAATAAAAAGATAAAATAATTCTAAAAAAAAAAAAATGTTAAAATGGGCTTTAGAGAAGAAAATAGGAAAGAGAACATGAGAGACCCCTGAGACAAAATAATAAAAGAATACAATTAAGGGAGATAAAGTAGAACACAATGACCAGGAGCTTTTCTAAAACAATAACTCTAAAGAACATGCTCAATATCTTAAGACAGAAAAAGAAGACAAAGAAGAAAACCGTGTCCAGGAAGCTTTAATTCAGAGCTCCTGATCTATACAAGAGGTGGTGGCAAAAGGAAACTGAAAACACAGTGGTTCCTCTGGTCAGAGTTGGAACACAGAAAAAAATGACATGGAAAACTGCCAAAGAAGTGCAAGTAGCTTTAAATAGAAAGTGGACGGCCCTCCTGAATACTCTTCCTTGGTGAAAGAGGCTAGATTATCCAAACCAGAAAGGTAGACCTATTCTTTGTCTTTAGTCCTCATACTCAGACTCAGCATGACCTGTCTAGTCCCTCCCTTCTCTCTCTCCTCTTCTCCTTTTGCAGGAGAACTGTTCTCCTTCAAGCTGCTTCACTTTTCTGAATTTCTGTAAAACTTCCTTGGTGTATTCCTATACCTAGTTTCAAACTCCCCTAACTCATAACCCCATAGAATTGCCAATGTCAATTTACAAAAATACCAATTTTTGTCCAAATAATTCCTTGTCATGATAGGACCAACCTCACTAAAACAATGGCAACCAGGGCTTAACATCTTGTTTTCATTTTTAACTTTTTTTTTGGAGAGGTTTTGGCTATAGGGTGTGTGCGCTCGCTAGAGAGAGAGAGAAAGCGAGAAATCACCCTGCCCCAGGGGGGATGGCCATGCCACAATCCCTTCTCCTCCATTCTCCTCTCAAGATCTTGGGCATGCACACACACGTGCCTGGCGTGAGTTTAAGCCACCAGGCCTGGGTTTTGAACTGCCGTCAACTACATGGGAGTTCAGTGACATAGCCATTAGGCCAACTGCTGGTCTCGTCTTTATTTCTCCCAACACTGCAACATAAACACTATTCCCCCATTTTACAGACAAGTCATAGAAGTCAAATTCCAATGTGTCTATTCTCAAGTATAGAGGCCCCCCAGGGCACATGTTATACAAGACCCTTCACTACTAACCTCTACTTATTTCTCTAGCCTCGGGTCTCATCATTTCTTTCATACCTCATTAACTCGGCATTGTACAGCGTTAGAAATTCTCTCAGGTCTCTTTTTACTTCAGAAGTTTGAGAACTCTTCTATATGTTTCAATGATATTTGTGCAGCTTTAAGAACTGCTTGGTTTTTTTTTTGTTTTTAGTTTTTTTTTTTTAGTAATACTCCCCACTGAGGTATAAGAGAAAGACATCTTTTTTTCAACTCCGTATCTTTCATGTGGAACATAAGTGGTCCTGAGTAGACATTATCTGAATGAATGATTGAGGTATAATGGATGCCAAGAAGAAATGGTAGAAGAGAATTAATCCTTTACGTACATTTTCCCCCCTCACAAATTATAGTATTTTTTCCCTAGTTCCAGTTTCATTTTTTAAGTGCTTCAGGGGATTAACATTGTTATAAAAAATAAACATAAACTTTACTGAAATATTTACAAATAAAATCCTCTACGAATCTCTCAAATAATATTCCTCTACATAATAACAGTAATCACCACTGTAGGTTGGGATGCCTAAGATGCAAACAACAGACAAGAAAACGTCAATTGCCTTATTGTGTTAAACAGTAAGGCATTAGTCTGATTCTCTGGTTTCTACGTCTTAAATTTCAGCTTCATAGTTCTATGATTTAACATTCCATCTAATTAAGTTCCTTTTCTTTTCTCTTCTTTTCTTTTCTTCTCTTTTCTTTTCTTTTCTTTTTTTTTTTTTTTTTTTTTTTTTTTTTTTTTTTTTTTTTTTTTTGAGAGACATTTAGCTATAGGGCATGTGTGCTCACCTGAAAGAAAGAGACAGAAAAACGAACAAACAAACAAAAAAAAAAGTCCCGGGGGGATGGTCACACCGCAGTGCCTTCTCCTCCATTCTCCTTTTGGGACTTTGGGTACACATGTACACATGCCTGGCATGAAGAAGTTACCAGATCCAGGACACGAACCATGGTCGACTAAATGGGAGTCCAGAGACATAACCATTACTCCATCTTCTGGTCTCTCTAATTAAGTTCTTAAGCAGCTCCCTCCTCAGTTACTTGCTTCATATGTTTTTTTTTTCCTTCATTAGTCTTCATCCATAGGTCTTCATGCTCTTGAGCTAAGAGCTGTCCCCTACTCCAACAGTGATCACTATTCTGACTTTTGTTACCACAAGTAAGTTTTGTCTCTTCTTACACTTCACGGATATTGAATCATATAATATCTAGTCTTTTATGTCTGGCTTCTTTGGCTCTTTACTGAAGCTTTGAGATTTAGAACCATTATTGTAGGTAGCAATAGTTTGTTCTCGCCAGAAAGAGAGAGAAACACAGAGAGACAAAGAGACAAAAAGCAAGAAATCATACCCCAGGGGGAAGGTCATGCCACAATCCCTTCTCCTCTGGGGATTGTGGGCATGCACGCACCCTTGCCCAGCATGAGTTTTAATCCACTGAGTCCGGGACTCACATCACAGTTGACTACATGGAAGTCCAGCAATGTTGCTATTATACCATCTATTGGTCCCAACTCTGCAGTATTCTAAAGTATGGCTGAAGTTTGACAGTTTGTACATGAAATATATGTGTGTGTGTGTGTGTGTGTGTATATATATATATATATACACACACACACACACACACACGCACACACGTAGATACACACACACACACACATATATATATATATCATATAGAACTCTTCTATATGCTTCAATGATATTTGTACTTCTTTAAGAACTGCATGTTATTTGAACTATATAACAGAATATATATAGTATTCTAAAGTAGAGCAGTTTATTTATCTAATATCTGTTGAAGGACGTTGGGTAGCTTCCACTTAAGTACTACTGTGAAAACTGTACATGTTATTGATGCATGCATGTACTCATTTCTGTGGGGTCTATCCTAGGAATTGCTAGATCATGGGGTAGGCACTGCCAAGGAATTTGTAAAGTGGTTATTCTAACATAAATATTCTCAAGTCTGACATAGCTAAGTTCCAGCTGTCCTGCATACTGCCCAGTAACTGGCTTTGTGGATCTTTTTAAGTTGTGGTCATTCTGGTGAATTTGACTCTCTGATTGTCATCATTACTAAATTCTTACCAATTACTTTTTAGGTTTAACTCTCGTTTAACTTACACAATTATGGCCTCAGCCTAACTACTCTAAAATACAATCCGAATGTCTTTTCTCCCTAGTCATTTTTCTAGAACGGCATTCCTTATTTAACAGCAAACTACGCCTTTCCAAATTCCTTCCCTTGCAGCATAGGATGACATGTTAATGTACTGATTCCTTGAAGACTCTAGTTCTATTTCACTCTTCCACTGAATAAATATAGTGTTTTAGCCAGAGTTGGCCCTCTGCTCTGACTTCTTCATGTCAACTGTCACCTAAATGAAACTACATACCCACACCATCCTCACTTCAAAGTGTCAATCCTCTAATTCTACCTGCTGTTAGACAGCTACGGTAAAGAAGCCTACCATCACCTCGGATTCATCATGCTGAAAAGTGGTCACTGCTTTCTCTAGGACTTAGCTCTCCTTCTTGATTTCCCCTTACTAGGAAAAACAAGTATTCACCCAGTCATTCAATCCTAAAATCTCAAGTCAACTATATTTACTCTTATTTCTTCCCCACCTGTGGTAAATGAATGAATTCCTTTTGTTGTTTTTTTTTTTTAATCACATTTCTTTCTAGTCATTTAGCCCATAAAATGTATTTATCCCATTAAAATCAATACTTGTAATTACCATTTTGTATATCTCCTGATTTTCAGTTTGCTGACCTTGGTCCTCAGGCTATCACCAGTACCACTTGCAAAGCAATATTTATCATAGCACGACAGCCTTGAGTAAATATATGCTTGCTCTTAAGCACGATGAATACTTTTAATAAGTTCTTTTATATCTCCTTTTGGAATTTGAGAGAAATTGAGCTTTAGGTGGGTAGTTAGTAATTAAAGTCAAAGAGATGAAAAGGCCTCAAGAGTAAGGTAAAGGGATAGACCAGGAATGCAGTTAATTGTTATGCTAAATTTGAATAATAAATTTCTTTCTTCCTCAACCTATTTTGCTTTGTCAAAATAAATGATAATTATATTCCTAGATAGTAGATGATAAACTAACAATACATATCAGTAAACAAACTATTGTAAATAAAGTTACATAAATCTGGCCAGTCACATCACACAGTAGTCAAGTGCTATGCAGAGGGAACTGGATCTCACATGAACAACTGTGTTTGGAATCCCAGCCCCACTGCCAACATGCCTGGCACATGAAGCCATACCTAGGATCCTGAAAGGTGGAGCTTAGAAGAAAAAGGATTGTGGCGTGACAAGACCTTTGGGGGACACTTTCTCTCTCCCCACACTCACTCTCTTTCATGCATGGGCACATGCTCTATTGTATTTAAAAAATATTTTTAGTTAAAAAAAATTTACAGAAGTTGGGGACCAGCAGGTGGCATGGTGGTTAAGGCGCTGGACACTCCCACATGGTCGACCAGGGTTCGAGTCTTGAATCTGGTGGCTTGCTTTCTCACTTCCTTTCTCTCTCACTCTCACCCTCTGTCTCTCTCTGGTCAAATTAAAAAGTAAATAAATGAATAAATAAAATAAATATTTTTTAAAAAAAATTTACATAAGTCAACAGTCATTTAAGCAGAAACCCAAGTGATTGATTTATGGGTAAACTTATAAAAGAATTTTTCTTTCAAAATGATATCTTTTTTTTTATTTTTTGGAGAGGTTTTTGCTATAGGGCACATGCGCTTGCCAGAAAGACAGAGAGGGACTGAGAGACAGAAAGTGAGAAATCACCCCCAAGGGAAATAGCCATGCCGCAATCTCTTCTCCTCCATTCTCCTCTCGGGATCTTGGGCACACACGCACCCCAGCGTGAGTTTAAGCCACTGGGTCCAGGACTCGAACCATGGTCGACTACATAGGAGTCCAGCTACTACATAGCCTTTACGCCAACTGCTGGTCCCTCAATAAGATATCTTAAAAAAAATTAAATTTGCTTGGAATCATACAAGTCCCTGTATCTCCAAAGCAATACTCTGCAAAGGAATATAGTTGAAAGCATCTCACTACCTATCTTCAAAATATATTACAAAGTCATAAAAACCAAACCAGCACGGTACTGGCACAAAAACACACACATTGACCATTGGAATAAAATGGAGAATCCAGAAATAAATCCAATGACAAAAAGTGAACTGATTTTTAACAAGGGTTCCAAGACAATCCAGTAGAGAAAAGATAGTCTTTAATAAGTGGTACTGGGCACCCAGCATGTGTGTGTGCATACCCAAAATCCTGAGACGAGAGTGGAGGAGAAGGGATTGCAGTGTGATCCTCCTCCTGGGAGAGAGATCTCTCACTTTCTCTGTCTCTCTCTAGTTAGCATACATGTCCTATGGCAGAAACCAATAATAATAGTAATAATAATAATAATAATAAAGTAAAATAAAGAAATGAGTGAGGCTGGGAAAACTGAATATCAACCTTCACAAGAAGGAAACTAAATCCCACCACCTCTTACTATTATAAAAACCAACTGAGAATGTATTAAAAACCTAAAGGTAAAGTCCCAAACAATAGAAGTACTTAAGGACTATATAGAGGAAACACTTCCCAATACTGGAGTAGGCAAAAAGTTCTTAAATAAGGCCCCTTAAGTATGGGCGACATCACCAAAAATGGAAAAGTAGGATTACATCAAGCTAGAAAGCTTCTTCATAGCACAGGAAACAACAAATAAAGAGATAAGCCAAAGAACAGGAGAAAATATATGCAAACTGTATGTTTGAGAAAACACTGATGACCAGAATATATAAGGAACTCAAACAGCACATCCACAAAAAAACAAAGAAAACTCAATTAAACAATGGACAGCTCACAAAGGAAGCCATAAAAATGACAAAAAAGCATATGAAAAAGTGTTTATACAAACACAAATAGAAATACTGGAATCATCATCATAATTAGAAGTAAACTGAGATAAAGCACCGAATCTATTTGTGGTTCTTGCTGTAAAGTACAAGAGATAATTTTACTACTTTCTTGGATAATCTTAACTAATGTTTGGCGTTTAAACATGCAAAATACTTTCACTCACAGTTAATATATTGTATAAATTTAAAAATGAGAGAAATGAAAACACCTTTGTTTAATAAATACAAAATATTAGCCCTGATCAATAAAGGAAGTTCTCTTATTGAATAATATTCTCTTGAATGTGACTCCTCAAGGCTTGATCTTTCTGTGCCATTTCTGCTTGCAAGATTGTTCCACCAATTAAATCCTGACGACCTTTGTGAAAATCTTGCTTCAGTGTAGATATTTATCACCAAAGGTCAGTGAAAATGAAGTGGTTTCAAATAAGTCACGATGCATTAAGTGCTTTTTTTTAAAGTACTTTTTCAAAAATTCATCTTTTTTTATCACTTATCTAAGGTAAATATAAATTAAAACCATAATAAGTTTTATTTTATATGCTTTATTTATTAGAATGTACTACTGTGTATTTTATGTGCTATATCATATTTTCTATTTCATTTTATTTTAGTATTTGATGGCCTAGGAAAACATTCTCAATACAGTAAGTACAAATAAGTGACTTTGAACATGTAAAGAGTGTAGTAGCGATTTAATAAAGAGTTGTGTGTATGTGCATACACGTGTTATGTTCATGCATTCATGCCTGCATGCAGGTAGGTGCACATGGGTGTATACGGGTAAGAAGAATGGAAGTAAAAAGTACTACAAGGTCATAAGCACTTATTTACACTTGGCTATAGAATTCAGGGTATTTTTTTTATTTTCCTCTTTCTGACTTGTTTGTATTACCAATTTTTTAACATAGAGAAAGTGATTTCCCTAGTAAAGGGAATAATCTCAGTCATGTTAACACATTGTGAAAGCTGTTCTGGAAGATCATATGTCATCTGACCTCTGGCTACCACTCTGAACTCTTCCTGAACACTCTTGCACTTCCTCATTAAGGTCAACCTTACTGGCTCTCCTGATCCTGAACACAAAGAGCTTCCCCAGCCTTAGGGCGGCTGCACTAACCACTCTCTCTTCTTAGAACGTGTCTTCTCATCTGTACATCGATGCTCTCTCCCTTGCATTTTCCTCTCACGTTAGCTAGAAGGACTTTTGTTGTCCATCAGACTTAAAGCAGCCTGCCCATGTTCAAAACCTCAGAGCTTTTGTTTATTATACCCACACTTTTTTGAAGCTTATTTTCTTGCTTTTTATTGTGTATCTCCTTTAATTTATAAAGTATAAAACTACAGCCAGGAAACTTGCCTGTCTTGAGAACCACTGTACCTCTAGTCTCTAAAATATGCCAACCTAACACCAGAATTTAAGAAATGTTCTCTGAATGAATGCCAGAATAAATGCCCATTTAAGACTGGTCACCATCATATGCTTTTTTTATAGTCTCCTCTTTAGGCTCTCTAATTAAAGTACTATGCTCTCTAATTTTTCTTCCTACATTTCTGATCAATATTATTTCTTTATTCACTGACGGCTGTCCCTGCTCCCTTATTTTTACTGAATCATGGCAAGGGGTTACCAAACTGGAGAGAACTATATGTACTGACGTTTTCAGTGAGAGCACACAAAGAGAACTAGAGCACTAACTCTATGAGGGCGGCCATTATTTTTGTTGTTTTTACCCACTAAATCAGTGTCTGACATATCTTAGGCACTCAATAAGCAATGTTGAGTACATGTATTTATGAATGAGTGAATGAGGAATGGTCAATAAATTTGGTTACATGCATCTATGAAGATGACATAACTTAGGAGAACAAAGGGGGAAAAAAGAAGGCTGTCCAAGGTAATTCTGTGCAAAGCCACACACTGGGACCCAAAGTGTGTAGCAACAAAAGTATAATAAATAAAAATTACTTTGCTCATGAACTAATCTTCCATGCAAGCATTAAGTAAATTTGATATAAAATATACACACAGCTGCACAATGCACAGTTTTTCCCATCCAGCAGTCAGCTCTCGGCTTCTCCCAATTAAATCACAGTGTAAATTTATTTCTTCAATTAAGCATTAAAATATATTTAGAACCTAAAGCAAGAGCCTTGGCTCTGTCATGTAGTTCCCTGAGACGAATTGGAAACAATACCACATTTGAACTCTTTCTCACAAGTAATCAAAATCGTAATACTATTCCCCCTTCAGAAGGACGTCTTTCAATTCCACTCCACCCCAGAATGTGTACGCAGCAGCCATGTTTGCCCATCATTTAACACTTTCTTTTTAACTTCTCTGATCTTGAATAGAAGGCACAGCTGTTCACTCAGGTGACTGCAGAGCCCCCTATCAAGTTTCTCTCTCATTCTATCACTCCCAAAGTAGTTCTATCATTATCCCTGGAAGGGGTCTTTCTCCAGAGAGTTGATCCTGCGTGTATGCTTTTCATACATTCTCGAGTGTGACAAGTACCACCTAGCTAGCTTTAAACTGTAATTTCCATTGAAACCCTGTAATTACTTTCCACAAGCCACTCTTCATCCTGCCAAGTTGATTAAAGGCGATACACACTGGCAGGCAAAGAGTAGCAGGGCTCAGACATCGAAGTGTTATCTTGTAAGCAACAGTGCAGTGGCATGCACTAAATAGTTATTGTTACATGATATTACATCTGCCCTTTGGTAGACAATATAATTAAGGCTCTTCCAATGGAACGTGATGGACTTAAGGAGTGAACCATAAAAGATGCACCATTCCAGGGTCGCCGTTCTCATCATCTCAATGATATCTCCACCAATCAAGAAATTCCTTAACTGTTTCTATTTCCTGACAGGCAAACCAATCAAACAAGTGGTTTTACTTTACCATATTCTTTAACTGAGTTGACTGTATTTAGTTAGACTGATTGGAGCAATTAGGTCTCAACAGAAGTGTGTTCAGAGAGGATATCAGGGACTACCTTGCTGCAGTTGGCTAAACTTTATAGCAGACATTTGTCATAGATTTTACCTATTCGTTGTTGGACTTTTTTTTTTTTTTTTTGGAGAGGTTTTTGCTGTAAGGTGCATGCACTTGCCAGAAAGACAGAGAGATAGAGAGAGAGAAAGTGAGAAATCACCCCACAGGGGGGATGGTCACGCCGCAATCCCTTCTCCTCCATTCTCCTCTCAGGATCTTGGGCACGCATGCACACACACCCGGCGTGAGTTTAAGCCACCAGGTCCGGGACTCGAACCGCGGTTGACTACATGGGAGTCCAGCGACACAGCCATTATGTCAACTGCTGGTCCTGATTGTTGGACATTTAAATATCTTTCTATGTTTGAAGAATTACCCAACACATGGATGATGTTGGGAGGCAGTGCCTACATCAAAGTTTAGACATCAAAGTTTGTTTTCCCTGCTTCTTTTGCACCCAGGACTTAGCCAACTCCTTAGAGCCAGCCACACAGATGGATTTGCCCTGGATTTTTAATTCTAAACTGGTGACCCATAGAAGCAAGTACTAAAGCTCAGGTTACAAAGAGAAACAGACCCTTTCTGCAAGTTTACTCTTCAAAGATTTTTTGGGGGGAATAAAATTTTATTTGTTTCTTCCATGAAAGGAAGATAGCATTACCAATTGGGTCTTGATATTATGATCTACCCCAGCTTAAAGCAGCCTCTGATCATGGGAAATTGGAGTGTCCACATACTTAGGAAGGCCTCTGGGCAAGAACCTGGAACCTTCCCCGTGGGTCAGCCTCACAGACTATCACATTTTACCTTTGCACCACCATCCAGCTCCTATCCCCAGGTTTATTCTTATCTGAATGCAGTTAATCTACGTGGGATTAACTCTAAAGAAATCCCTTCAGTATCATCCAATCTCCTTTTCTCACACAACCTTCCACAATTGTTCTCTCCTTACACAACAAAGTTCTCAGAACCCACTGATCTTTCAATAGTTTCTTTTAAAAAATTAATCTGGGGAACCAGCAGTTAGCGTAATGGCTATGTCGCTGGACTCCCACATAGTCGACCGCAGTTCGCATCCCGGACCCGGTGGCTTAAAACTCACACCGGGCGCGTATGCATGCGTGCCCAAGATCCCGAGAGGAGAATGGAGAAGAAGGGATTGCGGCGTGACCATCCCCCCTGGGGGGTGATTTCTCGCTTTCTGTCTCTATGTCTCTCTCTGTCTGTCTGGCGAGCGCACGTGCCCTATAGTGAAAATCTCTCAAAAAAAAAAAAAAAAAATTAATCTGGATAATGGTGAGTTTATTTCCTTCCACTTTAAATCAACCACTGTCACCAGTTGAACAAGGGTTTCCCTAAACAGCCTTAATTTCTTATGTAAATCCATGAAATCATGCCTGTAAAGACCAAGCATTTGTAACTAACTCCCTAATAAGAAAGTAATCTCCCTATGAGACAAGCAGATAGCGTAAGTCCAGCGACGTTGTTTGAGTCCCGGATCCAGCAGCTTAAACTGAAGCCGGGCACGTGTGCATGTGTGCCCAAGATCCCAAGAGGAGAACAGAGGAGAAGGGATTATGGCATGGCCATCCCCCCGGGGGATGATTTTCCACTTTCTGTCTCTCTGTGTCTGTCTTTTCCGCGATCGCACATACCCTATAGCAAAAACCTCTCAAAAAGAAAAAAGCAATCTCCCTAATCAATCTAGAGAAAGTAAAAACTAATAATAATAAAATTAATCTACTAGAACTTGGAAAAATTAAGTGTCTGTAAATAAAATAATAGGTATTATATAAAATGCTTATTATTTGGACCTTGCAGCTTTAGAGCTATTTTTCCTAAAATCCCTAAAATGTAATTAGATTGTATCTATGACAAGACTAAATTGGTCCAGGTAATTTTCATGTAATCTAGTCTCTGTTCATAGCTTAAATGATTAACGATATACTGAACTCAGATATCTGTGAAATCACGAAAACCTTACAGTAGTCATGCCATTTTCATGTCTTCACTTTTGAGCGACATTAAAAACAAACACACACACACACACACACACACACAGTGATTAAAAAAAAAAATCAGAGACAGTCTCATAGCTTGGTGGGAGCCAGATCTCACACAGTCAGCGGCAGTTTGAATTTTGGCCCCCAAATGCACTCGGCACACATGCATGTATGCTCCAAAACCTAAAAAAGTGTAGAAATGGAGGGGAAGGGATTGTGGCATGACTACACCCCAGTGAAGGGTGCCTTCTCCCTCTCCCTCTCTCTGTCTCTCTGTCACCGGCAAGGACACATGCCATCTGGCCAAAATAATCAATGAATGAATGAATGCATAAATAAATAAAATAAAAACAGAGCAAAAACCGATATTCATGTAATAAAATAAAACTAAATCATCTTGTGAGTCAGGAAAAGATTAATTTTAAATACATCAACTTTAAAATATAAAAGATAGGTTTTATTTTGAATCATAAATGAAAATAAAATACTATTCATATTGATATTCTTTATTATCATGTCCTGGCTAAGCCTCTCAATCAAGGCATTTTTCAACATGTAAAGATAGTATTCATGCGCATCCTGGCATACATGTACCACATACCATACATAAGGAAAAGAAAAATTTGAATGACAAAATACACAGAAATGATCATTTCCAGACTGCCAGGAACAAAGAGTTCAGAGAAATAAAACTGGGGCCCGAGTAATCAATAAGGGAGTTTAGCGGCATGTTCCTTTTTTTGCTCATGTAAATATTTTCCCAGAAGTAATTTTGCTGTGTACCATCTTAATATCTTAATATATCCCAAAGAGTGTATAGGCCTATCCTCCTGTACACTTCCAAGGTCTGTATTGTTTGGTTTTTTCTCTCAAGTTCCTAAGGGATTACTTTAGTTTTACAATAAGTTCACAATCTTCATCATCAACTGAATTCCAGACACTGGTTTTTTTATTGTTGTTGTTGTTTTTGTTTTACTACTTTTAATTTAGAAAACAACTGAGAATGACAAATTCTAGAATTTCAGAGCTAGAAGGAGCTTTGACAATATGTCATCTCACTCCCTTCCTGTAGAAATAATGTATTTGTGTCTCAGATCAAACTGCAAGTAAATGTAAGAACTAAGACAAGAATGTGGGCTCCTGATTTGGAATTCAGCTTAGTGTTTCTTCTACAGTACTGAGTATATCTATTGGGTTTCTTATAGCTGCAAGAAGCTGAAAATCCAACTCAAATCAGCCTAATCAGTAAGGAATTTACTGGATTATTGAACAAAAATGTCCACAAATAAGGTGTGATTCAGCGTTAGTGAGCCAACCACCTTGGTATCACCATAAAGAATAAAGAGCCCCATGATCCAAAGGCTCTCCTCTTGTTCTCAAGAGTGCACGGTTCCAGATCAGTGGGAAGGAGAGATTTTTATTCCTCACACAACTGCTAAAGGGGCAACCTAAATAATGATGGAATTGTCCTTCTGGACAATGGAAGGCTGAGTGTTTATCAACTGAGTGTGGGGTTACTACAGGAACTGTCACTTGCATTAAGGAACACGGTGCCATCTCAGCAACTGGTCAGTGTCATCCAAAGCAAATGGGTGCTACAATACACATGGAGAGGGTGGACTCATTGTTTAAGAAACAGCCACCTTATACGCTAGGCAGATGATGTGGGGACATACCTTTTTTACATAACCACTCTCCTACTAGCTGCCATTCCTTAGAAAGTGAAGACCTTTAATTATATTGAGCTGAGTTTAATATGGATGGCAAGGTAACATGATCTGAAAAAGCTCTCCATTCTCCAAAATACATATAAATATTGATCATAAATTTCAAAGAGTTAGGACTTGCCTTTCATTTTATTTGAAAAAATATTTCTACCAAGAAAGAAGTAATTCAAAAGGCTATAATGGGATATTATAAAGAGATACGCTATTTTTACAGGAACTTTACATTCACATGATAAATAAACTATAATATAAATATCAAATAAATATTTATTATTATAAACTTACTTGAATGGTTAAAATAATTTATAAATTTAGGCCCAGCCATCATGATGCAGTGGCAGCAAAACATTTTGCAATATCGGAAGCCACATGGAAGACAAGGGTTTGATTCCTAGGTAGACCTGCACATACTAGGAAGATATATACATGTGCCTGTTATCTTGGCTGGACTGAAAAGGTTATGGAAGATCACAGTGTGAGATCCTGTTAAGGACTCATGTCTTTCTCTCTCTCTAGATAGAAATAAACATTTTTGGGTCAGCAGGTGGTATGGTGGTTATGGCACCAGATTCCCACATGGCCATGGCCAACCACTACTCAAGTCACAGACCCAGTGGTTGAAATTCACACGGGGCATATGTGCGTGTGTGCCCAAATTCCCAAGAGGAGAATGAAGGAAAACAGATTGTGGCATGGCTATCCCTCCTAGGGGGAGATTTTCTCTCTCTCTCTCTCCCTCTCTCTCTCTCTCTCCCCCTCCCTCTCTCTCTCTCTCTCATCTCTCTGGCAAGCTCACATGCCCTATAGCAAAAATCTCTCTAAAATAAAAAAGAAAAAGAATAAAAACATTTAAAATAATACAAATTTTAAAACACTGTATTTATTAAAAACCCCATTAGTCCATTTAAGATGCAGACTTCCCCCCTAAAAATATAAAATCAAAGCTACTACAATAACATAGGGAGAGTTTTTTTTTTCATGATAGCAATCTCTAATGTCTTTCATAATATTATAAATATTAAGAAAACCAAGGTGGTAAATAAACTTCATACACCAAAGCTAAACCTAATCTATTGTTGCAATTTTGTTCAGATCCACTGTGTGAGCTAAAGAAATTGCAGGATATCTGAAACAAAAAGAAACAGCATGTTCCTACTCATTCCAGCCAGAAAAATATGAGCATGAGTTGTGACTGACGTATCCTGATGCATGGACTTGCCCCGGTGAGACAGGTGGGAGTTCGGAGAGGTTAGCAGGATTGATGAGGAAAACTCTCAGCTGGAGAACGGTACATCTTATCCTCTCAGTATACTGAACCAAGTGGTTTTCTCAATATCTTGCATTTATAACTACTTCTTATTTTGGCAATAAGTACAATAATATGGTTTCATAATTCCACTTCATTAAAAAATGCAGTGTAAATAAAATTGTAAAATGGGAGAAAACTCCCAGATGCTTATCTGTAAGAAAAGATAAAATAGATTCCAAGGTAAAAACACATGTTTTGGGCTAGTTCTGATTCTTTCCTTTGGTTCACATCTATGTTGTCTGTGTGTTGCAGGGAGGGAGACAGAAGAAGCACATCAGGTACACCATGAACGTTCCACAACGTGTTATGGCCTTAAACACTGCAATTCTCCGGATAGAAGAATGGAATTGAGTAAAACTGTCAATGCAATGGTGACTATGCTTTCAGGATTTTCAAGTATCCCTAACTTTATAACAGAACCTTAATTTAAACATCTGAGTCAAGAGACACATTTTCTCTCCTACACTCTTTATAAGATATTGCAGGAAACCTACTTCTACAATTGTATTTTGAACATATGAGACCTTCCCTGAAGTGTATCAATCTACCTGCTGCTATAAAAAAATTTCATTTCAGAAAGTAAATGAATAGTGTACCAATCTTTTCAGATCTGTGTTTCAAAATTCAACCTGACCTTCCTCAAATTGTTTAATGTATTATGAAACATTTTCAAAGCTACTTTCCCCAAAGCTTCCTTCTGTAAGTAGGAGAGGACAATTCCATACTTACTATATGCAAGTTCTACAATTTTGTAGAACTTTATAAATTTACAAGTAGGAAAAGTTAGTTGAATGTATAAATAAAACTAGGACTTTCCCTAACAAACTGGAACATGCACTGGCACCCTGATTATAACGCTTTGGCAATAACATATGGAAGAATCAGAGACTGGAGGCCACATGATCTTTAATGAAGAATATGGGTTATGAAACATCATCCCCATGTGGTGATATATAGAAGGGCACAGTTGATTAAATAAAGTCAAGAGCATGTACTATTTTTAGGGGTATTTTTAGATTTTTTGCCATAGGGTATGTGCACTCGCTGGAGAGAAACAGAGACAGAGGGAAAGTAAGAAATCATCCTCTGTTGGGGGATGGAGGGAGGGATGGCCACGTTGCAATCTCTTCTCCTCCATTCTCCTCTTACGGTTTGGGCATGCACTCATTCATGCCTGGAGTATTTTTCAAGCTGCCAGGTCCAAGACTTGAACCACAATGTCAGCCATGTGGGATCCAGGACCATATCACCTGCTGGCCCAAGAGCACATATTGGAATGGATAATGACTTTTATTATTTGTATTGGGTTGTTGAAAAGTCATGACACATTTTTGCATAGAAAAACATAGAAAAGTACTTTCCTGATTAGCCAATAGATCAAAGCTTAAAAAGCCACAGATAGATTCCACTGAATCACTCCTTAGAAAATGAAAGCATTTTTGTAGGGTACCTAATAGCAACGGACACTGCTCTCCTTTCCCTTTATCTTATTTCGGCTCTGTCTTGCTCCGCCATGATTCTTATAGCACACCAACACTTCCAACTTTTTCTCCTTCTCTCCCATATCAACCTATACAGCATTTTTGTGTAAACCAATAGCTTATGTGTCAGTAAGTTCCAAGAACATTACTTGTCAACCAATAGCTCTAATAACCCAGAGAACAACATGAAGATACTGTGGGAGAAAGGGTACCACATAATTGAGAAATACCTCTTTCTTTCTCTCCATTTTTTTTTTTTTTTTTTTTTTTTTTTTTTGGAGAGGTTTTTCGCTATAGGGTGAGTGCGCTCGCCAGACAGAGAGAGACATAGAGACAGAAAGCGAGAAATCACCCCCCGGGGGGATGGTCACGCCGCAATCCCTTCTCCCCCATTCTCCTCTCGGGATCTTGGGCACGCACGCACACGAGCCCTGCGTGAGTTTTAAGCCACCGGGTCCGGGACGCGAACCGCGGTCGACTACGTGGGAGTCCAGTGACATAGCCATTACGCTAACTGCTGGTTCTCTCCTTCCATTTACCCTTCTTTCCCTTCAATCCTTTCTTCTTCCCTGTCTTCCATTCTTCTTGCCTCCATTTCATAAGCAAGAGACACGAAAGAGAGGGACAGATAGGCAACACCTCCAGCAAGAGTCTCAGTGCTGTGGTCCACTCCTAGCTTCAGCCAGTTTCAGACCACGGGCACCTGCATGTCTAGCATACAAGGGAGGTCTCCAGGCACAAACCCAGAATCTTCCCATGTGGTCGGCCTCTCAGAATGGCCCATTTTATCATTGCACCACTGTCCGGCTCCTTTGTGGACCTAGTTGAATGGTATCTCTGGGAAGACTGTTTTCCCAGTCTTATCTCTGCCTGTTTGTGCTATTCCTCTGCTCCTTTACCCTCATGCTTCTTGTCATTTTCTTACATGCAGATGAAGGAACAGATTTACAGTCATTCATGGAAAATTTTTTCTGCAAATACTTAACTAAAACACACATACCACAATAGTGTCTATCTGATGAACACAAACTCCAATAAGGACACAAGGATCTAACTAGACAAAAATGATATACAAGTACCCAACAGCTTTTTACAATATAAGCAAAATACAAAATAATAGAAGCTGCCCCAAGTGCTTTGCTCAGTCTGTAATTTTCGACTTTTGCTCATGTGCCTGTTTCCCTGCCCTCACATTCTGAGTCACTGACTCTGACTATTGACGTAGTACAGCCTGGTGGGGAGAAGCCAGATTAGATCATGTCTCGCCATCTCAGCTGTCCTTAAAAAGCTTCAGTTTGTTTTGATAAAGAAGAAAGAAGATAGCAACATGTTTTTGTTTGTTTTTAAATCCCCAATTGGTTTTTACTTGCTTAGCCTAGTCACTTTGTCCCCCTGATCATTTAAGTGTGTAGGTTTTTCCTCTCCCATTTATAAAGATGAAACGGACTCCATGGGTTACTTAGAACGTACCTGACTTACCTATAGGTTTCAAAAGCACAGCAGGTCAGGGCATGGGGAAGGGAGACAGGCGTTCTCTGTGTCCTACACCGTTTAACAAGTCTACATGGATTGAAAGAGTAAGTTTGTCTTTCCTTAGTCATCAGCTAATGTAATTGCTAGTTCATCTGCTATTTATCATCATTGTCTTTTGAGCACTCTTTTCAATAACAATTAGCACCAATGGACTTCCTTTTCATTTTTTTTTTCATTATTTCCAGAAAGTAGCTTTAAGACCAATCGCTCAGTTCCTGATATATAAATCAATTACTTCTTACTTCTTTTGTACACCAGAGAGTTCTTTGTTTATTTCCAAAAGCTGATTTCTTCCTACCTTAAATTACATCGAGGAAGGCAGTTTGAGCAGTAAGGTCACTGGCCCCAAGAATGAATGCTCTACTTGGTTGGAATGTGCTGGAGAAATAGTCAGGATGAATTCTGTAACATCTCCTCCCAATCGCATAGTTGTGTTTGTTTTGGGTTTTCTTTCTCATACACAACATCTGTCCTGCATGCTTCACTGCACTGTCTTTTCAGTAAAGAAAATGCAGCTGAGAAAGGAAGTGAATATCGGATTCAGAGCTCTCAGGAGAGCTGACCCAAATTCTCACATGATAGCATTAAAACGCACTTTCCACTTTCAGATCTGGGTATCATAATATGATTCCTTAATGATACAAATGTCATACATTTTGGGGAAGCTCTTTTTGACAGGTTTTTTAAAATGATGCAGGCAATTATGATAATAAGGAAACAAACTATCAACTATCTAATGATAAATATAAAAAGATAAAGTACCATGAGTCACGAAAACTAAGAATAGAGCTTGTTTATATTCGTAATGTTACCTTGCTTACAGATTTTCACATTGCTATGCTTTTCTCTGCAGAATATGAGGAGAACACTGGACACCAGGTATTCATTAATGCTACCTGTCTGTAGTATGAAATGCTATAAATGCTTGAGGTATAGTATTCTCCAACATTTTATATGTAAGTCTTCAAATGCCAGAGTCAGCATTCCTTCAGTGTCTTCCTGACATTCATTCCAGTATCAAAACTTGTTTCTGTTGTTCCGTATTTCTTATAAATTGTTATTTTTTGATTGCTCTATGATATATGCACTTGCCAGAGAGAAATAGAGAGCTGGAGAGAAAGAGCGTGAGTGAGAAAGCATTCCTCAACGGGGCATGATCACACTCCAGTCCTTTCTCCATTCTGTTAGGATTTGCGAACACACACACATGAATAACATGTTTGGTTTTTTTTTTTTTTTGGAGAGATTTTTGCTATAGGGCGCGTGCGCTCGCCAGACAGACAGAGACAGAGAGACAGAAAGCGAGAAATCACCCCCCGGGGGGATGGCCACGCTGCAATCCCTTCTCCTCCATTCTCCTCTTGGGATCTTGGGCACGCACGCCCACATGCACCGGTGTGAGTTTTAAGCCACCGGGTCCGGAATGCGAACTGCGGTCGACTACATGGGAGTCCAGCGACATAGCCATTACGCTAACTGCTGGTCCCAATAACATGGTTTTTGTTGTTGTTGTTTGTTTGTTTTGCCATTGGGGCCATGATTCAAACCACAGTCAGCCATGTGAGATAGGGCTTCCTTAACCATTAAGTTGCAGGACTAGCCCCAAATATCATTTTTTGGTGACTTCTTTTCATCCCACCTTTCTTCTCCAGAAGTTATGCTGTGAATGGCTTTAAGAAAATTGAGGGAACAAATTCTGTTTTAGAGATTAATGGATGTGTGGAAGGAAATTCAATTAAAATGATGGCTCTTCTAAGTAATATATATATGTGCGCATGCATGCACGTGCACACATACACCCAAATGCTCACCTTTTGAAGAGTTAATTGGATTGCTATAGTTTATTGAGTAGTCTAGGAAGATTCAAAATTGTTCCTGCTTAAATATCTGTATCTCATAAATGTACATGTATCTCTTACAGACACTAGATTAATATTCCACATCTGTAAGGAATCTGATGCTAATTGAGCAGGTTTTCTTCTAGTATTAATTTTAATTATTTTGAACAGCATGAAGCTCTTCATAATTTCCCACCTGACAAATGAAACCCAAAAGAATAGCTACCTATGGTTTATGCTCTTATGAACACACCAAGTATCAGACAGTCAATAAGCTTAGGCATAAATTCTCTGTGCTCCATTGAGGTTATGAAAATCAACCCTTCTGGAGGACTTCACAGGGAACTTGCAACTGAGAATGATGTCCAAGCCACTGTGCAAAGTATTATGACAGTCATAGATTTCAAAGGAGCTGCGGGAAGAGAGGCTCCCTGCTGTAATGAACACAGTCCATAGTTAAATAATAAATCACAGTCATGTAGCCAGCCTGCAACTGCCACTACCTATCAGAAAGTCACCATGACCACATAGTGTAAATATTTAGTTCCACACAGTTGTGTATCTTAATGGGATCCAAGCAGGTACCTATTTGTCCTTCATGAAGGAGATGAATGCTATTTGTTTATGATGAATTGGAAGTCAAAATGATATTATTTAAGTTTACTGGTTGAAAAAAGTACAATGAAACCTCCTTATATGTCCGCACATTTAAATAATCCCTTAGCATGACTGAAAGAATCAGGTCCAACGTATACATAATTTAGCGCAAACATCTTCTGACACCTCATGCATTTTTTTCCTATTTTGCAAAAGAACAAAAGGCTTCCTGTATGAACACATTGTATTATATTTGCTCTCAGATATGCCGATTCATGATACAATGAACTAGATGAATTATTCATTTGGAAGTTGCAACTGTTTATGGATACAAGTTTGCAGAGGCCAGAATAAAAAGGCAGGTAAAAACAGGACTACAAATGAACCCTGCCCCCATAAAAGGGCTTAACTTTTCAAATAATGTGACCAGCTACACAATTCTTTTCTAACTTTCAAGTAGATAAATTTAAGGTCCTCAAATAATTAAATACTATTCTCACTGAGTTAAGGCATAAAGGAAAAAAAGAACCACCATTTAACCTATTAAGGCTGAACAGAGTTCATTTATCCCAAATTTCTATGAGTAGATATTTGGCCAGCTCATGGCTCTGGAACATTGCCCACCTTAGAAGATGCTAATATTTATAGTCTTTTTATGAATATGACTGAAAAGGGAGAATTTGTCTTTCTGAAAATTTATTTATTTATTCCAAGAGTAAGGGAGAGAGACAGACAGACAACATTGCCACCAATGTCTCCCCACTTTGGCCAGCCCAGATCATTAGCAAGCATATACCCAGTGTGCTCAGAAAGTTCTTGGGATTTGAACTGGGAACATTCCCACGTGAAATTGATTCACAGAGGGTTGATATGCCATTGTGCCACCATCTACATCCTGGAGCTTGTCTTTCTAATATATCCTTTAGTAGTTAGCAGAGTGGCTGGCATAGATCAATGATACTGTTTTGGAGACATCACTCCTGGACACCTCCATCATCCTGCACCTGTTTGGAGTGATTAAACTCCTGGAATGCTGCTTTACTGACATTCAGGTAACTACCTTTCTATTTTCACTTACCCCTTTAAAAAGCAAAATAAAAATAAAATCCATATATTCCTTTTATTGTTGGCTTCTTTGTTTTGTTGGAGTACATCCTCAAGTATCTTCCTGAGTAAAAGTTAAAACATAAGAGTAGACATGGAAAAGCTAATTGGTGCCTTTGTATATGACTAAGTTGGCTGATACTTGGCCTTTACTTAGGGTGATCAGTTGGCAACTTGGTCATATTCTTTGTGAATCCCAAAATGGCAGTATCTGTACATATCAATTCTTGGACCAATAGTTCCAGAAATCAAGTGTCCAAACTCCTCTTTAATTCTGGGGTTCAAGAGGTAAAACTCCTGGGAGTCTCACAACTCAAAGTACAGGCTTCATTTAATTCTAAACAAGACTCCTTTTTTACAACAATGCCTCCCTTTCTTTCTTTTTTAATTAATCATTTTTTAAAATTTGCTAGAGTATATGTACTTACTAGGGACAGAGGAGAGGGGGTAAAAGGAAGCACCTCTTATGGGGGATAGTCACACTACAATCTTTTGTCCTCTATTTCTCCTTTCAGAACTTAGGGCTTACACACACACGTGTCTGGGGTATTTTTCTAGCCACTGGGTTCGGGACTCCGACCATACCCTGGCCATGTGGAACCCAGCCACCTGCACCACCATGCCACTTGGATGGCTATCACACTTCTCTTATCTCTTGCTCTCGCTGAGTCCAAAGTTTCTTGGGTTCAGCACAGGGCTGATATCAGTAAGAAAGGGATCTAGGAATATAAGTTTTAGATTTTTTTTTTTTTTTACAAATCTTTGTATCTTTAGCTCTCCCTTGCATCCCACGTTTCAAAGACACCCGTGACTCTAATTTCTAAAGGCTTCAGAATTCTGAAGTACAAATGGAATTATTTTCCAATGCAGTATGTGCTTATTATGTATTATCCCAGAAGGCATTTAGCTTTTTTGTTACTCTTTCTTTTTAGAAGTCAATGATCACTCTTCCAGCTCTAAACTTTGTTAATGTCCCTTATGTGACATTATCTTCTCTCCTATAATTCTTATTCTCTCAGAGATAAGTCTTTATAGTGATTCCATTATTTAATTTGGGGAGGGAAAGATAGAGATAAATATGTTTGTTCAAATTACTGTGGTTCAACAAAACTCTTGTAAATTTAACTATGTTGCTTACCAGGAACATAAACTGGAGTAGTAATATTTCGATATGGTTAATATCTAGCAGTTTTACTTTTTTCTTTTTTTACTTTTTCTCTTTTCAAACGTTTTTGTTTATTTTTTCCATATCAGAGTGAGAGTCACCCCCAATGGGGTCTTCATGCTGTGATTTACCCCCAGCCTCAGTCAACCTGGACCACAAGCGCACCCCTGCTGTACACAAGAAGGCCTCCAGGAAACAAGTGGGGACCTTCCCATGTGGTCAAAATGTGTTACTACACCACCATCTAACACTTACTTTACTTCTTACTACTAGAAAATCCTTCAAATTGTAGTAAAATTGTCACATAAAATTCAAAGATTTCTTGTTTTATGTAAAATTCAGCTATAACACAGAACCGTGATAAAAAATTTGACTCGATATTAAGCCCCATTATCATAAGTCTTCTCTTCTTGAATCTAGGAATTCAAGGTTATTTATGTGAAATCCAAAATGGGCTATGACTCATTCATTTTTCCTACAATTGAGTTTTCTGCTGCAATAGAAATAAGACTTTGTATACTCTGCGATAGGTAATTTTATCCTGGAGAGAGATAATTTTTAAAGTAAAAAGTAAATTGACAATTGGTTAATAAGTTGCATCATTCATTGTTATCTAGTGTTAAAAAATGTATTTCATGACACTGAAATCTAGCATGCTTAAAATAATTACAGAGGAATTCTTTGTGCTATGTTGTAAATGTGTCCCCCAAAGATTGCTATGTTGATAATAAGATTAAGACGGTAAAAACTTAATCCTACTATCATATTGAAAGATGAGGCTTTCGAGAGGTGATTAAGATTAGGGTATCAGGGTATGGCCCCCATGACTGACTCCTGGTGGGTATGTAAGGAAAAGGAATGAGATGGTGACACTGGAACAAAGACACATGCTCTGCTCGAGCTCTTGACATGCCCAGGTGCCCCTGGGACTCTGGACAGGATGCACCACGTTATCCAGAAAGAAAATCCTCACCAGACAGGGTTTTTTGACCTAAACAAATGAACTAAACAAATTTCTATTTTATTTATTACTTATTTTTTTAGAGAGATTTTTGCTATAGGACACAGGTAGGACTCTCTTGCCAGAAAGACAGAGGGAGAGAGAAATTGAGAAATCACCACCCAGGGGGGATGGACATACCACAATCCCTTCTCCATTCTCCTCTCACACCCAGCCTGTTTCAAGCCTCTGGGTCCAGGACTTGAACTGCAGTCTGCCAAGTAGTAATCCAGTACCTTAACTACTATGCCATCTGCTGGCCACAAACCTCTATTCTTTTTAAATTACCTAGACATGGTTGCTTATATCTGTAATTAGCAACATAATGGACTAGAACATCTTGTAACTAACCAGATACTTATCCAAATTTAGTTCTATCTTGAGGCCCAACCAGGTACAACAGAATTTAAACCAGCCATCTACAAAGTAGATATCAATCCTATCGTTTTGCAACTTCTTAAGGAAATTGCACAGATCAATTGAAGAGCTAAGGCCCAGCCACAATGGCACATGCTCCAATGTAAAAAGGCCACGGGCAGTGGTGCATACGTGTAATCCTAGTGACTCTGGACACTCAACAGGAGACTTCCCAGCTCAAAGATGACTGCGCAACATAGTGAGATTCTATCGGAAAAAGCTGGGTGTGGTGATGTGTGCCTGCAGTCCTAGCTGCTCGGGCAGCCCAGGCAAGAGGATTGAGACACAGTGAGCCCATTCTTAAAAAAACAACGAATAAATTAAGACCTGATATCTGAATTTATAGTCTTCCATCTATATTTTATATGGTTAAAATAGTGTATCTCTGTTTTCACAAAATACTAAGTTCACTTCATAAAAGTCAAAACAATGACAAAAAGAACAAGGAAGTTAAAACAAGTCAAAACACATCAACATCACATAACTAGTAACTGGAGACTTATAACTTGTCAATATTTTATATGCTAAATTAAGCAGAAAATAGATGGAAGACTTGCCATATAATTATTCATTGTGAAAAATCTTTCAGGAAAGTAAGTGAAATTTCAGACATCATTTTTGGAACACATATTTCTAATACTGCACCTTGCCAGTTTCCTCAAATATTCTATAGAGGAAAAATAACCTCATATGTTCAAGTTAATATAAAATATTTATTGTTACAGTAAAATAACAAACATCAAAGGAGAAAAAATGTGATCGTTAACTATCAGTGACAATCAGCGAAATGGTGATCAAAAGACACAAAATTTTAGTCAGGAAAAATAAGTTCAAAAGATCTATTGCTGGGAAGCAGCAGTTAGCGTAATGGCTATGTCGCTGGACTCCCACATAGTCGACCGCGGTTCACGTCCCGGACCTGGTGGCTTAAAACTCACGCCGGGCGCGTGTGCGTGCGTGCCCAAGATCCCGAGAGGAGAATGGAGGAGAAGGGATTGCGGCGTACCATCCCCTCTGGGGGGTGATTTCTCGCTTTCTGTCTCTCTGTCTCTCTCTGTCTGGCGAGCACACGCGCCCTATAGCGAAAACCTCTCCAAAAAAAAAACAAAAAAAAAGATCTATTGCTCAGTATGGTGTCTATGGTTAATGTTCTATTCTTGAAAGTTTCTGAAAGTGCATATTTTATGTGTTCTCACCATAAATACATATTAAGGATATAAGTTAATACATATGCTAATTATTTTGGTTTACTCACTACACGATGTATACAGATTTCAAAATTTCACATGGTACACCATAAATATTGGTCATTGGGAAAAAGGCATGATGCACTTTTGCATAGAAAAATATGTCATGACTTTTCCAACAACTCAATATATATAATTTTTATTTGTCAACTAAAAAATTACTAAAAGATGAAGTTGCGCAATAAATGAAAACAACAAAAAGAGCAGCACCTGGGCTATCTATTTCTAAGCATGTCCAGAATAGAAAAAAAGAAAAAAATTACCTGTCAACCACTCTGATTCAGACGTTGTACTTTGGGGGAGGGAGTGACAGTTTCAAATTTTAGCAAGACAGATGGTTTAGTGATTTACAGTATATGAGCATAAATGAGTCACTATGCTATAACACAGGACAACTCTGACAGCATAAAGGAAGAATGGGGAAAAAAGTGTGAGGATACTAGTTAATGCGTACCTACTGAATATGCTAAGTGACCTTATTCGAGTGGGGTTAACATCTCAGTATTTCTGACTTCTGAATCAGTTAACTCACTGTGTCAAACTCAAATTTTGCAGCCTACAATTGTAAAAAGTAAGTGAAGCTTTATGCTACCACAATTAATTAGCAGAAAGATATAATTAGAAACCCTCTTGGAGTAGCAGGAAGAGTCAGATAAATTTAATTTAGAGAAACTTAGACTTAAGGGACTTAGTTGCACATTATACTTTAGTAAGTATCTCTCTTTTTTTCTAAGCCATCTGCCAAGTTTCTATTCACTTCAGTGGGTACTGATTTACAATGTTGCTACAGCATTCTCTGACCTTACTCCACCTCCCTCATTCTCTATTATAATTCATAACATTGTATCTTCTATGGTCTTTATGATTTGACTTGTTATAGAGTATTCTAACTAATCCTGTATGTACATAAATAGGAATTTTTGAATCTCCAATATACGCCCAGTTCATATTGTGTATCCAGTAAATAAGATTCTAAGATACGATATTTGATTTTAAAAGAATTTGTGAAGGGGGGACCAGCAGTTGGCATAATGGGTGTCACTGGACTCCCATGAGGTCGACTGCGGTTAAAGTCCTGGACCTGGTGGCTTAACCTCACTCCGGATGCATATGCGTAGGTACCCAAGATCCCGAGAAGAGAATGGAGGAAAAGGGATTGCGGCATTCTCTTCTTGGGATTTTTGGGGCACACATGCACACACTCCTGGTGTGAATTTTAAGCCTGTGGGTCCAGGATTCAAACTGCAGTTGACCATGTGGGAGTTCAGCCATGTAACCATTATGCCACCTGTTGATCTCAAACTACCAGTTTTGTCTAGGTAACTTTATCTAATGAAAAGTGTATTAGTCCTAATATCCCTCTAAACACTGTATCTTAATAGAAAGAATATGCACATAATTTGGTAGACTAGTGAACCCCAAGCACTATCAACATTCCTCTTCAAAAGAAACTGAGAAGAAGTGTCACGGTGGGACAGCCAGGAGATGGCGGTGATTACTTCACCAAGATCCCACATGGCTGACCCCAAGGTTATCTTGGACCTAGCAGCCTGAAAAGCACACCAGGGAGGTATATACGTGTGCTCGAAATCCCTAGAGGAGAATGAAGAAGGGCATGATCATCCTCCTTGGGGTAGGGGTGCTTTCTCACCTTCTCCTTCTCTCTATCTCTTTCTGGCAAGTGCATGCACTCTACAGGCAAAGTAATAGGCAAATTTTTTAAAAGTGTCATTGTAATATATGGAATATAGAGGGTCCTTATAAAGTAAACAAAGAAATGGAAATTTCTAATAAACTACAAAACTACATGATTACTTTTAACCTTTTTAATCTCACTGTGATCTTTACCAACATCTTTGCTATGGCATTTTTCATCTTATTTTATATAGTACATCCGCTCAGGAATGCATTATATCTAAGAGGCTGGAGGCCAATAATAAAGAATTTAACTATAAAGCAAAATGAGTAATAAGCAATCTTAAAAATAATTATGCATTCATCTACCTTCATAAACAACCTTATTACCAAATGAGACCCAACCATAATTTTCCACAATTACTCTTGTGACATAGACATATCAGAAGCAGAATTTATTTATTGCCAAGGGCCAATTTTAATTAGAATCAGTAGGATACAATTGAGATCTTAATAATAAAAAAGAAATTCCCTCATTAACTACATTAAAACAAAACTACCATGAAATATATTGCTAATTAGAAAACATTTTTCAAAACACTCTTTAAATCAATTCAATTCAAAAAATATCTGTCGCTAGGGTAGAATCATAAATATCAATTAGCATTATCAAGTAATATTTAGTATGTTTTAAAGTGTTCCAGTACTAGTATGATCCTGAAGACTGGAATCATATAATGTTTTCTAGACAATGAGAATCTAAGTACAATGTAGTCATTTCCATAGACTACCTATTTCTTTTATTTCGGAGTTTACTAGCACATATTAGAGACAAGGACTGTATTTGTAATTGCCACAGAAGACAGACAGCACCAAAGAGTTACATTACAAAAGCCTCTGAGATACCACTGGCTTCCGTCCTTTTTTTTTTTTTTTTAACTTTATTTCTTCAAATAGAGAGACAGAGAGAGGAGAGAGAGACAGGAAGAGGGGAGAGAAAGAAAGAAAGAGAGAGAGAGAAAGAAAATGATATCCCAACAGAGTCTTTGCACCATGACCCATCCACATGCCCAGCTCAGACATGGGCATATGTGCCATGCCCAGCAGCCTCAGGGAGGTACTGGGATATAAACCCAGGACCATTTCTGTGAGAGTCCAGTAGTGTCACCCACTATACCACGTTATGGTTCCCCATTGTGTTCCTTTCTTACATCTCTGCTTAAACTTTTCAGGAATTTTGATAATCTATACTTTTCCATTATTTTCCATAATGCTATTAACATGTGAGTAACAGCATCATCTGTCTCTAAAATTAGATACTAGAATGCATAAATTAGCTATTTTTCTTCATTGTAAATTTCATATTTATAGTTCAGTCACACCATGGAATTTCTTGGAAATGAAGGATCTCTCAAATGTCTTTTACAAAGATGCAAATTAAAGTAGGCATGATTATGGCAGGAAATAAAAACAATGGTAAAGACCAAGTCGTTTTTTCTGACCTAATGAACCAGAAAAAAATTAATTTATCTAATTATTATATGAACATTTAGTCAACATTACAAAGATACCACAGGAGCCAGCAGGTGGCATGAAAGTTCAGGCACTGGACTCCCACGTGGCTGACAGCAGTTTGAGTCCCAGACCCAGTGGCTTGAAAATCATGCCAGATGTATGTGCATGCCTGTCCACAATTACAGAAGAGTGAAAAAGAAGAGAGTTCAGTGTGGTCATCCCCTTGGAGAGTGATCTCTCACTTTCCCCTCTCACTGTGTCTCTCCATCTTTTTCTGGCACATGTATGTGTCCTATGGCAAAAACCTGAATATACACATATACATACTACATAAAAAATAAAAGTTGATCTTAACCAAAACTATTCTTTGTAGGCTTTTGGGTTTGGGGTATTTTTCTTTGGAGGAGTGTAGGTTAAAGTCCCTTTTCCATGGGGAATAAGTTCCAAGATATTTGCTTTATTCCTATATACACGTACAAACCTGTGGCAAAGTTTAAAAAAGAGATTAACAACAATAACATACAAAATAAAATAATAATATGCTATAATAAAAGTTATGTGAATGTTGTCTCACTTTCAAAATATTTTATTGTATTAAACTCGGTTGTTTACAGATCCCATTTGACCATGGGTAACTAAAACCTATGGATAAGGGGTGACCACTGTAATTCATATCTCATCCACATGTTGTTTTCTAAATTGACCAAAAATAAAATATTGCACAAAAAATCATAAATATTTTAATATACAGTATTCTTTCTAAAATTAAAATATTCATTATATCCATAATCATTCAAAACACAGTCTAAACATTTTAATATATTCATAAGGAACTAGAATTCAGATTACTGATGTTCATGCTTATTATAAAACAGTAGATGATAACTTTCAAATCTAATATTTTTTTTAAATAATTATTCTATTTTATTTTATTTATTCATTCATTTTATTATATATTTTTTTTAGTTTGACCAGAGAGAGACAGAGGGTGAGAGTGAGAGAGAGAGAGGAATTGAGAAAGCAAGCCACCAGATTCAGGACTTGAACCCTGGTTGGCCATGTGGGAGTGTCCAGCGCCTTAACCACCACGCCACCTGCTGGTCCCAAATCTAATATTTTTTAATTTTTGCTATAAGATGCATGTGCTCATCAGAGAAAGACTGAGAGACAAAGAGAGAGAAAAAGAGAGCAAGAAAAAGAAAGTGAGAAATCACCCTTCCAGGCAGACAGCCATGCCACAATTCCTTCTCTTCCATGTTCTTCTCAGCTCTTGGGCACACACACATACCCACACACCTTGCATGTTTTTCAAGCTGCCGGGTCCAGGATTTAAACCACACAGTCAGCCATGTAGAATCCAGCTGCCTTAACCACCATGCCACCTGACTGTATCTCGAATTTAAATGTTTTTGTAGGCTTTTGCCACAGGATGTGTGCACTTACCAGAGACAGAGAGAGAGAGACAAAGTGAGAAATCTCTTCCCAGGAGGGATAGCTACACTGCAATCACTTTTCTTCCATTTTCCTCTTTGGATTTTGGGCATGCACACAAATGTGCACAGCCAGATGTTCAAGCTGCTGGGTCCTGGACTGAGCTATGGTTGGTCATGTAGGAATCCACAGCCTTAACCACCATGTCACCTGCTGGCCACCAAATTTAAATTTTGAAATGAAGTTGATAAATGAAATTCAAATGTGTTTACATTATGATTTAATTTTTATCTTATACTTTATTTTCATTTGAATAAAAAGTTGAGATAGAAATAAGGTGCAAGTAAAGAAAGGTATCCTATCCTAAAAGAGTGATATGATGTCCTAGGTGAATATTTTAATGAACTTATTTTAGTCAATAATTTGATTACTCTATGAAAATATTTAGTAAAGAGCACAAATGTACTTGTTGCCTTACAAAAAAAAAGTTTTTATGAGTAGCCTAATGATGTTCCTTTATATTTCTACAAACTTATTAGATGATAGAACATTTGATATCCTATCTTCAAATATTTCAAATTTTAATCCCTTTTCAATGAAGTTTTTTACATGAAAGATGTTTGCATTGAACTGCTTATTTTCATAAATAATATATTTTTAATTTTATAGGGAAACATATTTAAAATTTCCTTCTTGAATAATGTTTTATAAACATATGAAGTCAACCTCAAAATTTAAAATCTACTCACTAATAGAGCTCTAGATCTTTAGGGTTTTTGTGTGGGTATGATCTATGTCATATAACAAAGAACTTATTATCTAATAATAACATTTTAGTTTATGTAATTGATACACTTTCAAATGAAAAGCCCCAATGTAAATAAAATTTGAGAAAATGAGGATCTTCAAATGTTGGAAAAAAAAAAAAAACTTTCAGGGTTCAATTTGAGGATATGTAATAAAGGCCTTGCAATATGTGCTCTAAGTCCATAATTTCTAATCTTTACAATTCAATAAAGGTAATATTCAAGATTTGGGAATTGACTACTTCTGAGTACATACGGCCCCCATTACTTATAATAGGCACATATCATTCCCATCTAATAGTCTACTAAAGGGGAACTGTTAAGTAAATCTGGTATGACTGAAGATAGTTTGGCCAATCATTAAAAAACCATGTCACAGGTCAGCATTCGGTTGAGACGCTGGACTCTCACATGGCTACCTGTGGTTCGAATCCTGGATCCAATAGCCAAACAAATCACAACAAATAAATAAGTAGATAAATAAATAAATATTAGGGGAAAAATGAAAACCATGTCACAGGAATGGCCACAAAGACTAGTGGTTAAAGAAAGCCAGATACCATATGCCCAACCATGGTTTGATTCTCAGCCTGGCAGTCTGAAAACATGTGAGACACATGCGCATGCATGCCCGAAACCCTAACAGATGAAGAAATGGAGAGGGAACTGTGGTGTGACCATGCCCCGCTGTGGGGTGTTTTCTTTCTTCCTCTGTCCTGTTTCTTTCTGGAAAGCACATGTGCCCTCTGGCATTTAAAATTTAAATGTCACAAAGAATATGAGCAGTTTTCATGGAAAAATCCCTATATCAACTTCAAAAATTATTGCACTAAAATAAACTTGTATTTTAATTTCTTTTTTCCATAAACTTTTTGAAGTCCCCTAGTAGTCTATAATATGGAAAAACAAAGTAAGTTGACAATATCAGATAAATGAAGGCAACATAATTTTTTAGACCAAAAACATTATCAGTTTCAAATAGTCTTGATTCTCCTACTCATTAATCTTGAGAGCTTGGGAAATTTATTTATCTGAGTTTCGGTATTCTTCTTTATAAAAGGATAATTGTGAAAATTAACTGAGATAATTCATTTGAACTGAGACAACAAATTTTGTGAGTCTTGTGTATTTAATACAAATATAATGGATTGACTTAACATTTAAGTATTTGTGTAAATAGAAAAATAAACACTACAAATATAACACTCTTTCTAGAGACTAGGATTTTAAAGTATTTCTCATTCTCATAGTTCTATATTTAACTTATATAGTTTTAAATTAGAAAAACTGTTATTTAAAAATAAATACTAAATAAAGAGTAAAACTGTATTACTTATAATGTCCATGATGTCTAACAATTGTTAATATACACATTTTTCTTCTTTTTTTTTTTTTTTTTTTTTTTGAGAGGTTTTTGCTATAGGGCGCGTGCGCTCGCCAGACAGACAGAGAGACAGAAAGCGAGAAATCACCCCCCAGGGGGGATGGTCACGCCGCAATCCCTTCTCCTCCATTCTCCTCTCGGGATCTTGGGCACGCACGCACACGCACCCAGCGTGAATTTTAAGCCACCGGGTCTGGGACGCGAACCGCGGTCGACTACGTGGGAGTCCAGCGACATAGCCATTACGCTAACTGCTGGTTCCCAATATACACATTTTTAAAAAGCCAACTAGTACACATTCTTTTTGTCCATTTTTATTTATATCTGAAGTTTCTGTGGAAAAATATATATCTTTATTAAATAATCAAGTAAATAAAATAATGTTTGAGCAATTTACTTTTTTACTCTTAATAATGCTTGAGTTTCTTTTACATCTGACTCTCAAAGGATCAGAGGCTCCCAGGGCAGACAGGTAAATACTTGATATAATTTTTTCTCTATTTGCTATACTTGTCACCTTAGGTCAGTTGAAAATTGAAGGAAAAATAATAAAGTTATATTTGTCTTCATTAATTTTTCACAGATACTAAAAACAGCTGTACTTCAAAATGCTAAAATCATTTATTCACCCCGTCAGCTGTATGTGCTGGTCATTAAAGAATGCAGGCAAGCTAGATAACATCGTTTTCATCCAATTCGTTCAAATACAAGAATAATTAGATTGGGGGAGGAGGGAGAGGGAAGGATTCTCATTTGCTTCTGTAATCAGCATAACAAATAAATATAGTGAATAACAATAATACATTGAAGAAGGATTGCAAGAAAATGCAACACTAGTGAGATATGCTATTAGCAATCTGAAACTCTTGAAAGAATTACTTTGCTTAGATATTTGCATGTCAACTTTTCCTTTAAAAAATTCAGAACTTTTGTTTATTTAGTTCATATTTGCTAAGAAATAAAAATTTCAATTTTTCATTTTACGTAGTAGCGCTTCTCTTCTGACTCAAAAAAGTTCTAGTCACCCTAGTAGCAGTAATGATGACATTTTACTATGGTACAGAAATGCAAAAGGGAACTTTATCCATTATTATATCAATGATAATACGACATGCACAAGAAATACGGCTACCATTAACAATGGATTCAGCGGGGCCAGCAGGTGGCGTGGTGGTTGGGGGCGCTGGACTCCCACATTGCTGACCACAGTTTGAGTCCCAGACCTGGTGGCTTTCTCTCCCTCTCTTTAAATAAATAAATAAAGTTAAATAAATAATTATTTTTTAAAAAATGGCTTCAGCAATCTGTGTTTCACCATTATCATATTCCAGTGAGGGGTGGACAAATAGCGTCGTCCATCCTGCTCTAAAATTTGAAGCATAACCTTCTTCTATGAGACAGGCAGTAGCAGGTAATCAGTGGCAAAGGAAAGACAGTCCACAGACATATATAAATAGAAATTTTTATCTTCCTAAAGGAAATCATCTTGGATATTAAAAATAAAAGAATGTTCAGATTTGGGTTTTTCACATGTTTACCTTTAAACAAAGCTTTCCTACTGGTTAATGAAACAGCTAGAAGTTTGTATAATTTACAACTATGTAACTTAAAGTACATATTTAAAATGGAAAATCAAAACAGATCTATGTTTTTCTTTTAAAGAAAAAAAACCAAATGTTGACTTTTTAAATTATTTATTTTTTATTATCATCATAATCTTGTTTATATTACATTAGATTGCATATAACTTTACAGTGTATTACATCGCTTTTTTTCTCTTTAAATTTATTTATTTTTTACATTAATTCACTATACATCACTACAGCATACAAATGAATTTTCCATCCAAAATACCCTGTGTATTGGCTCAATCAAGCACATCAACATACATGTTTTCAGCAAATAATTTTCCAATTCTTATGTCTTGTATACTTTGTTTACATTGCTTTTTTTTTTTTTTTTTTTTTTTTGGAGAGGTTTTTCGCTATAGGGTGCGTGCGCTCGCCAGACAGACAGAGACATAGAGACAGAAAGCGAGAAATCACCCCCCAGGGGGGATGGTCACGCCGCAATCCCTTCTCCTCCATTCTCCTCTCGGGATCTTGGGCACGCACGCACACGCGCCCGGCGTGAGTTGTAAGCCACCGGGTCCGAGACGCGAACCGCGGTCGACTACGTGGGAGTCCAGCGACATAGCCATTACGCTAACGGCTGGTTCCCTACATTGCTTTTTCAAAAGGGAATGCCATGCATGTCGCAAGGCCAGTGGACCCCACCCCGCCCCCTCACGGGGACTGGAGGGCACCAGGGTCTCCCACTTATTCTACACCTCTCATGTCTCTTCACCGTGCCAGAATAGAACCAAGCTCCACAGGGTCTTCTCTCCCCGCTGATTCCGCCAAGCCCATTCCCTTGGCTGTGGTTTCGCTGAATAGTAGGTAGGGACAGTGGGAATCTCGTTCATCCATTCATGCGCATCACTAATTAGATGACAAGGCATTTGGCTAACTTAAGAGAGTCATAGTTACTCCTGCCATTTACCCGCGCTTCATTGAATTTCTTCACTTTGACATTCAGAGTACTGGACAGCAATCACATCGTGTCAATACCCGCCGCTGGCCTTCGGGACAAATGTTGACTTTTAAAGTACCTTTAATGGGTGGCAATGAATGATAATAAATGTGTATCATTTTGCCATTAAATGCAAAGAATTGTACATAGTGAGAGAGATTCCTGCAGCGTGGTGAGCTGAATATGTCCCCCTTACCTTCAGTTATGATCTCCGGGCTTCTCCTGCCTATCAACCAAACTATGTGCTTTTGCTAAAAATTCACCAAATAGAACTTCTGACCAACTGATTCTTTTTTTTTTTTTTTTTTTTTTTTTTGAGAGATTTTTGCTAGAGGGCGTGTGTGCTTGCCAGAAAAACAGAGAGAGACAGACAGAAAGCAAGAAATCACCCCCCAGGGGGGATGGCCATGCCACAATCCCTTCTCCTCCATTCTCCTCTCGGGATCTTGGGCTCGCACACACATGCGCCTAGTGTGAGTTTAAACCACCAGGTCTGGGACTCAACCCATGGTCAACTGCATGGGAGTCCAGTGACAAAGCCATTATGCCAACTGCTGGTCCCCTGACCAACTGATTCTACTGGTATCTGGATGTATTCATTTGCAGAGGGCTTACATAACAAAGTATCACAGACTAAATAGCTTAAACACTAGATAATTATTTGTTCACAATTCTGGCAGCTAGAAGTCCAAAGTCAAGCTGTCAGTAGAGTCATTTCTTCCTAGGAACTTTCTTTAGCATAACTGTGGATGTCTATATCACACTCTTCTCTTCCTATAAGGATGCCATTATAATGGATAAAACTAAATTAGTGGGGGTGAGATTGTCCTGCTCTTGCACCTCAGAATGTGCAGAGACTAGGTCACAGAGGACCAACTGTAAACCTGGTCACAACATGGGTCTAGTCCCTTGTCTTTTGACCTATGCAGGATTTTCATTAGGCATATTTCAATAACCACAGAGTAGCTGTAGGAGAAACAAATAAAAATGACAAATGTAAAGAACAGAAGATAAGTGGAGTAATCAGATATGCTTCCATGAAGTAGAACATATAAAAGACACAGATGAACTCATGAACAAAACATAACATAATGCACAAAGAACAAATCAAATCATAGATTGCAGAATTAAAAAATAAGTAAAAGGATTGAAGGAGAAGATAATCATTGTGAGCATCTGAATTCGTGTCCCGGAAGTTTGAATGCAAGAAATTCAAAGTAAAAAGAAAAAAAAAAAAGAAAAGAAAATTAAGGAATGGGAATAATAAAGAGACAGATAAAAGATGTGGTGATCTAGGAAATGAACCTACCATGCACATAGTAAAATGCTGCAAAAGAAGCTCTAAATTCAACTCATAGGAGAAAAAAATACTCCTGAGTTAGATCAAACCTGAGTGTGAAGATCTGAATGACTCACTGAGTTTTAGTAAGATGTAACTGATAGAGGAGAAATGATTCTCACCTGGGTAAATCCTAGAAAAAGTCTTGAATTCTAAGAGAAAGTTCTTATAAGCTCTGAGACAAAATGAACAAGTTGCACTCAAAGGAAAACACTATGAGACAGGCCCTAGACATTTCATCTGATGCCTGGAGGCTAGAAGGCAGTTGGACAACACCCCCAAGATGCTGAGACCAATGTGCAAGAGACAAAGACACACTGTGAAAAAGTGAAATATACATGTCTGAAAAATAGTCTTGGAACAAAAGAAATAAAACTATTGAGAAAAATCTAATAAGAAATTATGCATCTCTGGCAGAGTAATGGTGGAAAGAGCTTAATTTCACAAGGACGACTGCAGTTCCTGGTCCTGGGGGCATGAAAAACACAACAGGTGCATTTGCATGTCCAAAATCCCAAAAAGGAAGAGAAATGGAGAAGGGATTACAACATGTCCACACCTCATTGCAGGGGTGCTTGCTTTCTCTCTTCCTCTTCTCTCTACCTCTTTTTTCTCCCTCTCAGTCTCTCTGGTGAGTAGAGGTGCCCCCTGGCAATTAAAAAAAGGAAAAGAAATGTTTCTCTTAAAATTGTATCAATTGGATTAAGAAGGGTAAAGAAAGTGTGACAAAACAGAGTAACAATGTAGAGAAACAGCACATCTTACTTGGTCAAACAGCTGGTATCTTGTTTAAGTAGTAGTGTAGTTGAAAGAGCAGAGAAAGTGGAAAGAAATCATAATGCATTTTTTTTTTGAGATGTTTTCGCTATAGGGTGCATGCTCTCGACAGACAGACAGAGACATAGAGACAGAAAGCAAGAAATCACCCCCCAGGGGGAATGGTCACGCTGCAATCCCTTCTCCATTCTCCTCTCAGGATCTTGGGCATGCACGCACACGTGCCCGGCATTAGTTTTAAGCCACCAGGTCCGGGACTCGAACCGCGGTCGACTACGTGGGAGTCCAGCGACATAGCCATTACGCTAACTGCTGGTTCCCCTAATGCATTTTTTAAATTTTTTATTTATTTATTTAATTCCATATGTTGTTATTGTTAATTTTTAATTTGACCAGAGAGAGAGAAAAGGAAAGTGAGAAAGCAAGCTGCTAGGTCTGGGACTCAAACCATGTTCGGCCATGTGGGAATCCAGCATCTTTAACAACCACATCACCTGCCACACCAATGAATGTATTTTTTAAAGCACAATGGAACTTACAAATTTCCATCAAGGAAAAATGGAAAGAAAAACAATTCATAAGAATAGGGGAAAAAAAAGAGTAAGAGGCAGCAACTTTCTAAAACAATGAAAAGTAAGATGGAAGAAATAAAATCTAGTTTTCCGTTATGAAGCTAAACATGAATTTATAGAATTCTCCCATTAACCCTCAGAATGTGAAAATATATTTGTAAACTATGCATCAGATAAGGGACTGAAAACCGGAATTCACAAGGCACTCAAGCAGCTGTTCTGAAAAGAGGATCAATCCTATTAAAAGATGGGAGAATGAGTTGAAAAAAACACTCTCTAAAGATGACATACGAATAGTTAAAAGGCATATGAAAAAATGTTCAACATTCCTCATTGTAAGGGAAATCAGATCAAAACAACAATGAGATACTACCTAACCCCAGTCAGAATGACCAAGATTACAAAAAAAAAAAAAAGATAAATGCTGGCAGGGGTGTGGTGAAAGAGGAACTCTCTTACACTGCTAGTGGGAGTGTAAATTGGTCCAGCTACTGTGGAGAACAATTTGGAGATTCCTAAAAAATTTACAAATAGAATTACCATATGATCCAGCAATCCAACTCCTTGGTATCTACCCAAAGGACAGAAGAATACTTAATCGGAAAAGTGATTGCACATCAATGTTTATTGCAGCACTATTCACAATTGCTAAGTAATGGAAACAACCCAAATGCCCAAATGCCCATGAACAGATGAATAGATAGAAAAACTGTGGCAGATATACTCAATGGAATACTATTCAGCCATTAAAAAAAACAACAACAAAAAAGAAAAAAGAAAAAAGAAAAAAAAAAACCTGGCTTTTGACAGGAAGAGGATGATTATGGAACATTTACTACTGAGTGAAGCAAGCCAGACTATGAAGGAGAGGCATTGTATATCTCCACTTAATATATACCGAGTGTCTACACTCTGTGATTGAAACTAATTGACTAAAGGATATAGAAACACAGTATATTGATATAAATACCAGATATAGTGTGTGTGAAAGAGGAGGGTCTGAGGAAGGACATTTAGAAGAAAAATAGGGAGGCAAAGCATTAATGGCACAAAGAAATGTGGTATTATCTGTTGAAAATATTTTGTAGTTTTATCAATTGTACTAAGGAGAAATGTTCACCTGTTGAAATATCCATTTTGTAAGCTAAATAATAATGATTGAATATATAAAAGAAAATGAAATTTTAAAAAATGAAATAATAAAGAAAAGAATTCTCCCATTAAAAGACAAAATTTTTTTGGCCAGCCACAGTGGTACAGTAGTAACGTTCCACAATTCTGAGGCCATTCGAGAAGGCCCAGGTTTGCATCCCAAGGTTGCCCTATACACACCAGATGTGTGTTCATGTGTGCCTGTGATGCTGTTTGGCTGAGGCAAGGTTAAGATCATGGCATGGGGTGGACGAAGAGTTGTTGGGAGTTCCCTCTCTCTTTTTCTCTCATGACAAAGAAACATTTTTAATTTAAAATAAATTATCATGTGGGATCAAAAACTAAAAACTAGAAACTGTTTGAAAATACTGCTTCAACCTAAAAGAAAGGTTGCAAACATTGCAAATAATCAGAAAAAAAGATATGTCAAAAAAAATCAGGCAAAACAATAGTAAAAGGCAAAGTAGATTTTTAGGGACCAGCATATGGTATAATGGCTACATCGCTGGACTCCCATGTGGTTGACCGTGGTTCGAGTCCCAGACCCGGTGGCTTAAACTCATGTTGGGCACGTGAGTGTGCATGCCCAAGATCTCGAGAGGAGAACTGAGGAGAAAGAATTGATTTCACACTTTCTGTTTCTCTGGCTCTCTCTGTCTTTATGGGGAGAACACATGCCCTATAGCAAAAACCTCTTAAAAAAAAAAAGACAAAGTATATTTTTTAAATAGTCACTTATATAATTCAAAATAAAATGTCATCTTCTACTGATAACATAAACAAGGTGAGGAAATTAAGACTATAAAAATTTAAATCCTCTATGAAATTAAAAATATCATTATTATATTTCACCACATAGTTAAATGCACATATAAATCAACTAATGTCCATAAATATTAGAATTAATCAAACTACAATTTGATTCTTTCTTCTTTCTTAAAAAGATCTAACTAATCACTGCTTATATTTTGCAAGTAGTAGATAGAAATTTTAATTCTTCAAATCAACATCAATAGGTGGGAGGTATTTTACTTTTATTATTATCTGCTTTATGCAATAGGAATTCCACATAACAAAAAGCTGAGCAATAAAAAAATAAATAAGTCTAAAAAAAAAGGAAAAACCAAAAAAACAAAACTCTAACACTTGATAGATGATAAATGTGCCTATATCTTAAAATCTTATATATAAATAGTCTCATCAAAAATTACTGAAGGAAATAGATAATAAATAAGGTAGTTTAAATATTTTATATAGTACTTAATTTATGAACTTAAAATAGCTGTTTAGTAATATTTAATTCTCCATTCTAATTATTGATAGCACAGAACTTTTCCTCAACTAATGCCTCTCATGGAGTACTGTGTATAGATTTGTGTGTCTGTGTAACTCAATTATTTTTGCACATTACTAACTGAATATATATATATATATACGTATATATATATATATATAACTGAATATTATATATATACGTATATATATATATATATATATACACATCAATCAAACTTTTTTCTGATTAAAACTGCAAAACTTACAGGTCAGGTAGTGTACAACAGCAATGCAACTGGAACCATATAGGAAAGATCTTGGGTTCGTGTCTCGAGACCTCTCTGAGCATGCTGGACATATGCACATGTGCCCCTGACCTGAGCCAGTTGAGACTGGGGGTGTGGATCACTGTGTGAAAACCCTGTTAGGGATGCCTGTGTTTGTGTCTTTCTACTCTCTCTGTTTCTCTCCCTCTCTCTAAAGAAGCAGATAAACTTCTTTTAAAAATTGGAAAACTTGAAAAAAATAATATAAAATATTCTCATCCTTACTGGTCCTAACTCAAATTCCCCTTTCTCTCTGCAGCCCCACCTTATCACAAAGAAAACAACTGAGTCCTACATCAAAAATGTCAGGGAACCAGCAGTTAGCATACTGGCTACATCGCTGGACTCCCATGTAGTTGACTGCGGTTTGAGTCCTGGACCAGGCAACTCAAACTCATGCCAGGCACATGTGCGTGCATGCCCAAGATCCCAAGAGGAGAATGGTGGAGAAGGGATTGCAGCGTGGCCATCCCCCCTGGGGGGGTGATTTCTCGCTTTCTGTCTCTCTGTCTCTCTCTGTCTTTCTGGCGAGCACACATGCCCTATAGGAAAAAACCTCTTCAAAAAAAAAGTAAGTTTTTTTGTTCTCTGATAATAAGAACCAATTATAATAGAACGATGTTCTATCTGAATAGAAAAGAGAAAGCAAATTATATTAGAAGTTAATATATACGATCTTCATACTACAAAGCGAATGAGACACGAATGTGGCAGGCAGACATTGGCCAGACCTGCCTTAATGTTAGTCGATATTATTCAATTCTGAAACATTATCTGAGCCCCAGCCACAGTGGCAGAGCTGTATCACAACTCTGCAATGACAGAAGCCACATGGAAGACTGAGGTTCAGGTCCTGGGTCAACCTATACATGCAAGGTTTAAGCCTGGGCTCCTTGCTGGCTAGGAAGGATGGAGGGAAGGCCATGGCCAGAGCTCCTATAGAGAGCGTCTCTTTCTCTTCACTCTCTCTCTCACTCTCTTTATCTCATGCATCAACAAAATAAATAAACTTTAAAAACACATACATTATATGTACCATACATGATTCTGTATTTCTATAAAGCTGCCAAGAGTCGCTAGAAATCTTCGTGGGTTCACTGCTTCTTAAAATGCATACATATTTTCCTTTTAAAAATACCATCACTAAATGGAGATGTAAGAAATAACAATTACCGCACAAACACAACAGCAATGTACACTGCCTTCTCCCTTTGTAAAGGACGCCTACTTAGGTGGCTATAAAACACAGGCAGATCATGGGGATAATTCCCCTGTGTGTTTGCAGCTGAGAGGAAAAGTATGGCCTGCCTTGACAGGAACTGCTTTTAAGTCTTTAAACTGTCTTCCTTCCAGTATTTATTCAGTATGCCTCTAGGCCGCTGAAAAATGTTGTTTCAGATCAGGGAGTATGTCTGAAAGACTTAAGGGAGAGCAGCTGAGGAGCTCTGCAGTAACTAAAACATAGTAACTTTTCTCAGGGCAGGCCTTAGATGCCACTTGCTGCTTCTTAATATGCTGATTTAGCTTCCAACAGTGATGGGGCAATTGGTGTGAATGTCAGCTAAGGACGAGAGACTACCATTTAGAAGAGAAACTTGATCATGGAAGCACAGCAACCCATAAGCAGCCCTGATTTTCCCAGCCAGATGACAGCACTGAAGTCAAAGAAAGAGCAATTCCCCAAGGACAGCGTCATTTGCAAAATTATGAAGCTCCAGTAAACAATGACTTGGGGCAAAAGAATAACAGTGAATAGATTAAACATCTACAGATTTTATGAAGAATGAAAATCCTAAGGGAACCCTGAGTCTTTTGGATTCTATTGGAAAAATTCAGTTGGCCTCCATGTTCTAAATTTTCCACTCCCATAAGCCTCTTTCCTTTGTCCTTCCATGTGGCAGGAGATCTTGTCTTGAACCATATACATGCCTTGCATTCCTCACTATTTGTAATTCAAAGTTGGCTAAGTAAGCATTACTTATGCTTAGAACTGCAAATTATTGGTTTAGTAGTTCTTTACCTACAGCCAATGCTTTCCAAGAACTAAAAAAGAAAAGTTGGTGTTGGAAGCCTAAATGACGACACTGACCTTAATAAAAATTTGTGAAATTTATCATCTTTTTTCTCCACTCTCAGATGAATCTACCACAGATTGCTACATAAATTCATGATGTAAGTAAATAAGTCTAGAGGATAGACACTAGACACCCTCTCCTTTATTCTATTTTCCTTTCCTCACTTTCAGTCATCCTCTTTTTCCATACAATGTAATTAAATTAAAATAAGCTATTATTACCACTTCTTTTGTAGAGCACATCTGTGATAAAATGAAACATGATAATACATAAACTTACTTTGAAACAAAGATATCTGCCTAGAACTACATGACCTTGAATAATATGTATATAACTTAAAATTTTCTAAATCTATCTTCCTTGCCTTATCACACTATTCAATAAGAAGAGGAGGAGGAGGAAGTGGAGAAGGAAGAGGATGATAAGAATGTCAGATCTCTGGGGCTGGCTGACCTGAAATACACTGGAAGCCTGCACACATGGCCAAGATGACAAGTTAAGAGCTGGGAAAAGGGGATCCTGGTATGATAAAAGCCTACTCAGGGTGGTCTCTCCCTCTCTCTCTTCCTCCCTCCCTCCCTCTCTCTGGTATGCACACACCCTCTATAATTAATACACTTTAAAAAAATTTAGGGAAAGATCTTCATAAAATTATAGATACAATATTAATACCTAGTGTAGAAGTACGCTGTAAGGTTTAAATAAGTTAAATAAGAAAATGCAAGTAAAATTCTTAGCATGGTCTCTAGTATACTGTAAGCAATGAATAAATCATTGTTATTGCTATCATCTTTTTATTGTAAGGTCTTGTGTAAGATATGTGATATTTTTAAAATACTTTCATATTTACACTAAAAACATCATTACTCTCAACTGAGAAATTGTGAGGATTAATTTCATTTCAATGAATATAATCAGCGAGTCTCAGTAAAGCTACTAATAAAGACATCAGAAATTATATACTGTATTAATCTATTTTTATCTCTAAGTAAAAAATGTCTATTAGAAAGAAAAAATTGATATGTACAAAGTGATTTATTGAAAACAAACATTTCTGGAAGAATCAAACTTGTTACTATAAATTGTGAGCAAAACTAGCTATTTGAATATCTACATTTTAGGAAAATGTTCTGAACACATAAACGTCATCCTGGATGATTTATCTATTTCCCTGTTTAAGAGGCCACATTATGTTGTTGTGCCGGGAAAAAATGGCATAGGCAAAAATACACAGGGCAATAAATTCCCTCTAAAACTTCTTGTAGAAAATGAGTCATTATTATTTATTATTGGACCTTTAGGTTGGCAGGCCTAGGATTTCTTAGACAGTGTGAATGATCTAGGTGACTAGTTGACAATAGGCCAACATTTACAGGAGTAGCTATAATTGGTGAGTAAGGAGTCCTGAGCCAAACTGAATAAACTAACCTGAGAAGGAGAAGTCAGTATTTTTAAAATAAGGCCTGGATATCAAGAGACAACTTTGTCTTTGCTCCTAACTGGGTGCTGATGGTGTCAGTTGCGCTAATGCAAGAACTCCAAACAGGAAGATGGCTCATCCGCAGCGTGGCATGTCAGTATGCTGCCTGTGGCGGGGATAATACATGCACGATAGCATGTATTAACTGGTATCTGTAATCAGTAACTGCAACACTGTGGCTGAAGTATTTTTTAAAATAAATTTGGAAGGGACCAGCAGTTAGCTAATGGCTATGTCGCTGGACTCCCATGTAGTCGACCGCAGTTCGTGTCCTGGATCCAGTGGCTTAAAACTCAAGCCGGGCACGTGTGCATGCGTGCCCAAGATCCCGAGAGAGAATGGAGAAGGGATTGTGGCGTGGCCATCCCCCCGGGAGGGGGGGGTGATTTTTCGCTTTCTGTCTCTCTGTCTCTGTCTGTCTGTCTGGTGAGCGCACACGTCCTATAGCAAAAACCTCTCAAAAAAAAAAAAAAAAAAAAAAAAAGAAAAGAAAAAATAAATAAATAAATTTGGAAGACAGATGTTTGCCCCAACCGGCCTATTAATTTCAAACTGATTATGCTGCCGACAAAAGGCATTAATCTGTAAAGAAGAATATGCGTTTTTGACATCATTATAATAATTAACAATAGATGTATCAGTTAAAATGAATTCCTGGGACCTGATGGTGGTACAGTGGTAAAACATGATGTTCTGTGAGGCTGACCCATATGGGAAGGTGAGGCTGACCCACATGGGAAGGTTGCCAGTTCATGACCAGAGATCTCCCTGAGTATGCTGGACATGTGTGCCCATGATTTGGGGCAGGTTGAGGCTAGAAGTGGACCACAGCATCAAGACCTTATTCAGAGTGCTGTCTGGCTGGCAAAAATGCCTCATGACTTTTCTGACAAATATGTATATATATACATACATATTTGTGCATGTATATATGTATGTGTGTATATACATGTGTATGCATGCATGTGTGCATGTGTATATATACACATATATACACATATATATGCACATACACATATACATGTGTATGTGTATATATGTATGTATGTGTACATATATACATACATATATATGCATATACATGTGTATGCACACACATGCATATATACATATATGGATACACATATGCACATACATGTCTGTGTGTGTATATACTACTCTCACTCCATGAGGCACTAAGTAAATAATACAATAAAATAAGAATAAAGTCCTATTTACAGGGCCATATTTAACTTATTTCACTGGGTCAAATGTAACCTGGTCATGCCTACATCAGTCTATCAGAAGATCTGTTATTTAAGAGCAAACAAATAAAATGGAGGTAAGGAATGAAAAGAAGCATTAAAGATTTCTATTTTCTTTTATTTTAAGGATTATTTTATTTAACTTTCTTTCTTTCTTTCTTTCTTTCTTTAAATTTGACCAGAGAGAGACAGAGTTAGAGAGAGAGGGAAAGTGAGAAAGCAAGTCACCAGGTCCGGGCTATCGGCCCTGTGGTAGTCCGGCGCCCTTAACCACCATGCCACCTGCTGGCTCTGATTGCTATTTTCTTAAGAGAATAATATAAACTATGCTCCATATGTTTTTTGGCATAACCATTCACTTCAATGACTTCATTTTAATAATATAATTAAAAATTTCCCTACATATATATAAAGATGTACTAGCAATAATATTTGGACTATCTATATCAAAAATACTATATATATCAAAAAATACTATCTATATCAAAAACCAAATGCTATCAGTGGTAGACTGACTAAAAACAATATATTCATATACTAAAACACTATAATACTTCCAAAAAGCTAATATAAATTAATATCCAGTCTCATAAAAATCTCTGTGAAATACTGACAAGTTTCATACACACCCAACAGTACAAATGCATAGTCACTGAACTTTAAAAGGTAGTTTTTCTCTGGATGGCAACAATCTTAGAGAATTTTGATTTTCATCTTATACCACATTTTGTATTGTTTAAATTATTTGCAACAAAGATATATTTGCATATTAATAAACAAGTGTATATACATCAGAATCGTCTAATATACATTCAGTATTATCTAACCTGCAACCCACAGAAAATGGTTTTTGCCATAACTGGATCATCTATAAATAGTAAATTATTATCTTGGTTATACTTTGCTTTATCACAGTTCTCACAATCTTTTAGTCTAGTCTCTATGTTTTTAAAAAAATTATTTATGAATATCTGATACTTTCCAGAAGTTAGTGCAAAGGAAAAAAAGGAAGAGAATATATGTCTAAATTAAAAAGAATCGGCTTTCCTTCAGTTATAGAGTTATAGCACATTGTTCAAAAGCACAAGGCGAAGTCAGGGTTACTGAAGTTTAAGACTCCTCCACCTGGTTCTACCCACAAAGCACAGCAGAGTAGACCCTGTGCGTGGGGAGCCAAATCCCATGTGGCTGACTGAGGACTGAATCTCAGCTTGGGTGGTTTTAAAAACACACTGCTCATGTATGCCCAGAATCCTGACACAATGGAGAAATGAAGGAAAAAAGATCACGGCATGACCAAGCCTAGGGGGGTACTCACGCTCTTTCACTCTCCAGCAAGTGCACACACCCTCTAGCAATTAAAAGATAATACTTCTCCATCTGACACTTAAGAGATGGATGGCTTGGCTTCCTTATATTACAAAAGATCACACAGATTGTAAGAAGATTGTGTCTGGTCTAGACAATAATATTGCTACTTCATAAAGTTGTTCTAAAACTTAATTTTAATAAAGTGTATAACGCATCTAACACAATGTCTGGCAGTAATCATGGCTCAACAACTGAGAGCCATCATTATTTGCCAAGAACACTAAGCTATGATGAGTTGATGACAGCTCTACCATTCTAATACCTCTCTTCACACACACACACACACACACACACACACACACACAAAATGAAATATCCTACCAAGTAGAATGCCAATCAATTTTAATACATACAGGGGACAGAAAATAAAACAAGTTTAAATTAGACAAGAACATGAATATTAGAAATAATTTATTAAAATTCCAAAATAAGCAACAAAAACGAAATTTTGCAGTTATGGAAGCTTAATCACTAAAAGTATTTGAAAAAAAGAATAGCCAACTCTTTTTTTTTTTTTTTTTTTTTTTTTTTTTAGAGGTTTTTGCTATAGGGCGTGTGCACTCGCCAGGCAGAGAGAGAGAGACATAGGGACTGAAAGCGAGAAATCACCCCCCAGGGGGGAAGGGTCACACCACAATCCCTTCTCCTCCATTCTCCTCTCGGGATCTTGGGCACACACGCACATGCGCCCGGCGTGAGTTCTAAGCCACCGGGTCTGGGACGCGAACCGCGGTCGACTACGTGGGAGTCCAGCGACATAGCCATGACGCTAACTGCTGGTTCCCAAGAATAGCCAACTCTTTAAGCTTGGTAGTTCAAACATTCCCTTCCTAAGAAAAGGCCAGAAAAGTGAATTCCTTACATTCTTCCAAAATTTATGATTCTAGGATACTTTAAGTTAATAGATCATTCCATCATTCCAATGGTAAGCTGTCAGGGTATTTTTATTTTTAGAATTATTTATTTATTTCATTTTAATTGTTTTTATTATATTTTAATTTGACCAGAGAGAGACAAAGAGATGGAAAGTGAGAAAGCAAGCCACCAGGTCCAGGACTCAAACCACGGTCAGCCAGTGTTGACTTAATTACCATGCCACCTGGCAGACTGTGCAATGGAATTTTAAGGAAAGCACACACAATTTATCTTTCAGGTACAGTTTTTAATTTTACAAGTTCTAGAGAATAGATGCAAAATAACTCCCACGTATATAAAAACCCAGTATGGTCCTGGACATCTCACAAATCATTTCTACTTTGATGTTACACAGTAAAAGTTAGAAAATGAATTCACAGAGGAAGGTTTGTAGAGTTTATGTAATTCTGCAGAGGATAATAAGGAGAAAATTAGGAAAGGAGAAATCTGAACATCAACAAATAAAAAAATGAAGTTAATATGGGGTCAGGTGGTGACACAACGGTAACACAACTGGACCTCATGGCAAGGATGTTCAGTTTGCATCTGGAACCACCCTGCACATGCGGGCATGTGCACAAACATGTCCATGATTTCAGCCAACTGAGACTGAGGATGGATCACGGAGGAGCTAGATGCTGTTGTCTACCTGTCTGTCTCTCTCTCTCATAAAAGAAATAAATAACTTTTTAAAAAATTAAGTTAACAATATTTTAGAATCAGGACATGCCTTGAATTCAACTCCACAAATGGCCAAATGGAGTATAATATTAGTAATCAGTGTTTGATTAGATTGTTTCCAAATTTATGGGACACTGTAAGGTTGTACTTCAAGAGTCTATTATGTGAATCAAAGGATGTGGCCTTGAACTAGCACTGTTTTTTTTTTTTTTTTTTTTTTTTTTTTTGAGAGGTTTTTGCTATAGGGCATGTGCGTTCACCAGAAAGACAGACAGAGAGACAGAAAGCAAGAAATCACCCCCCAGGGGGGATGGCCATGCCACAATCCCTTCTCTGTCATTCTCCTCTCGGGATCTTGGGCACGCACGCACACACGCCCTGCGTGAGTTTAAGCCACCGGGTCCAGGACTCGAACTGTGGTTGACTACATGGGAGTTCAGCGACATAGCCATTACGATAACTTATGGTCCCGGCACTGTTTCTTGATATCGATTTGCAAGAAAGGCACTATTAACTAAAACTAGCACATTCAGATCAGGGCATTTCTTTTGAGACAAGCTTGCTAATTTATAGAAACAAATGGGATTAGGTGATTTGTTTTGGTTTGGTTTGGTCTCACTTTGAGATGATCTTTCAATCTTCATCAAAGATTTTATAGACTTCCAAGTCACTAGGTGCTCTATCATCATAGTGTACAATACGAGTAAATCAAATTTCCCATTCTCATTTCCAGCTTTGACACTACACCTGTGTGATGTCTGGCCAGCTTCAAGGTCGGGGACTGTGCAGTCTGAAGGAACTACACACACAGATGGACTCCGCACTTGGGTAAATTCTATGCCGCTGCCATTTTGAAATGCCTAATTAGTTTTTAATGAGGCCTTACATTTACATTTTATACAATGTCCTACAAATTATGAAGTTTCTGCCTATGTAGGCTTCGCAAATTGCTTCACCAATAGTTAATAGTGTCTTTCTTGACATTTTATTCAGTGTAGACAGCAAACATAAAACTCCCCTTGTCCTAATTTTGCAAGTTTTCCATTATCAAAACAAATATCTTTGCCAAATTGTCAATACAGTGAAAGTCTTGCTAATACTTTGGATATTATTTTCTGATCTTAAATCCACCTTAGGACTATGAGAATCCACTTCCAAAAGAGATTTCTTTTAATAGAAAGAGTCCACTGCTGTTCCACCAAATTTCTCCTTGTCTCAGCCTGCCATTAAAGAATCAGGTGCACTTGGGACCAGCAGTTAGTGTAATGGCTATGTTGCTGGACTCCCATGTAGTTGACCGCGGTTCACGTCCCAGACCCGGTAGCTTAAAACTCATGCCGGGTGCATGTGCATGCGTGCCCAAGATCCCAAGAGGAGAATGGAGGAGAAGGGATTGTGGCGTGGCCATCCCCCTTTGGGGATGATATCTCACTTTCTGTCTCTCTGTCTTTCTGGCGAGTGCATGCGCCCTATAGCAAAAATATCTTCAAAAAAAAAAAAAAAAAGAAAAGAAAAGAATCAGGTGCACTATTGCATTAATTGAGCTTTCTATCCTAAAGGTGTATTTGATAACTATCATTTTTTTTCAAAAGTACCTTTTTCAAAAAGGCATTCAGTGCTGACATTATTTCATGGAATAGGGGAAGGAGAATGCACTCTCTTGCACTGAACAATTTAAAACAAAGTTTGTCTAAAAACAGTTCACTGGAAACCAATCTTTCAATCAGAACAAAATGTAAAAAATATTAAAATGCTGAGCGTGATAACATAGCCACACATTTACAGGTATGTGGATGTGTTTCCTTCTTAGCATAACTCAAGTCCTAAACACAACACTTAGTGATTTAGCATTCCTTCCATTTAGTCTCTAATTCCCATCACTATAATTTCTTTGAATTTAAAAATTCATTATAAAACATGGTATTGCCTCTGGAGCTTTTCATTTAACACATTAGCAAATGGTACCTAGAAGTTTAGTCATATTCCATTTAAGCTAGTAATCCATTTCCAAAAAAATCTGTCTTTCTGGGTCTCAGCAGTGGAGCAATGATGACACAACTGGATTTACATGGTAAACACCCTGGCAAGCCAGCCAGTGGCATGGTGGTTAAGGCGGATGGAGTCCATGTGGCTGACTATGCAGTTGAAGTCCCAGATGAACATGCGAGGGGTGTGTGTGTGTGTGTGTGCACATGCGTGTGTGTGTGTGTGCGTGTATGTGTTTGCATGCACCTGCCAGAAATTTCAAGAGGAAAATGAAAGAGAAGGGATTGTAGCATGGCCACCTACTGGGGGGATGACATCTTTCCCTCTGTCTTTGTCTCTCTCTGGTGAGTGCATATGCCCTATAACAAAGCTAAAGAAAAAAAAAGAAAAGAAAAAGAAAAAGGAAAGAAAAAGAGAAAGAGAAAAGGAAAAAGAAAAGAAGGAAAGAAAAATCTGGAGTTCAACACCCAGCGCGTTCCTGAGCATGCCAGTAGGAAGTATGTGCGTGCTCATCTCAGGCCAGCTGAGACTGGAAATGGATCACAGCCTCAGGATTCTTTTCCTCTCACCCATATGGATGAAGTAAATAAATATATTTTAATGCAATATAAGAAATAAAGAGAAAAAAATCTGATGTTCTGAGTGAAAATTTTGATAACTTATTATTTATTTAAAATTTTTTTTCCTGTTTACTGGATTATTTTATTTATTTTGTGGATTTTATACGTTTCCCTTTTATTGTTCTACTAGGATTATCATCTTTTTTAAAATTTTTATTATCATCATACTCTTCTTTATATTACATTGGATTACGTATAACTTTACAGTGTATTACATTGCTTTTTCAAAAGGGAATGCCATGCATGTCAGTCAATACAGAGACATTAATCTCCCCGCTTCAACATTCAATCTTTTCTATGTTTTTCACAATCATTATTATTATTATTCTAATTATTTTTTAAAACAGTAAATCACTATTTCTCATTTTGCTTGTAAAAAGACTTTACCCATCATGAAATACTTCTCAGACCAATCCAGTTGAGAATACTATACATGTCATCATCAACAGGTAATAAGCCATATCTGTTTCTCACTAACGTCCTGCCTCTCTGTTGTTCTCTTGCTATCTTTCTCTATCTTCTTCTCTTCACCTCCCCATTCCACACTGTCCTAATCTCGTTAAGTACCTTCACTGCTTTTATGTCCTCCAATATTTCGCTCTCTACCATAGAGTGCGGATAGTCAGTATATATTGAGTGGATACATACAATATCTTTCTTTCATAGCCTGGCTTACTTCACTCAGCAATAGATCCTCCATATCTGACCACTTTCTCTCAAATTCCAGGGTCTTGTTATTTTGTATGGCTGAGTAGTATTCCATAGAGTATATATACCACACTTTTCCAATCCATTCATCAGTTTGTGAACATTTAGGTTGGTTCCATGTCTTGGCAATTGTGAATAATGCTGCAATAAACATTGATGTGCAAGCACTTTTCTGACTGAGCGTTCTCCTGTCTTTTGGGTAAATACCCAGAAGTGGGATTGCTGGATCAAATGGTAGTTCTATTTGCAGATCTTTGAGGAACCTCCATATTGTTCTCCACAGTGGTTGAACTAGTTTACATTCCCACCAACAGTGTAGGAGGGTTCCCTTTTCACCACATCCCTGCCAACACTTATCACTTTTTATATTCTTCATCTTTGCCATTCTGACAGGGGTAAGATGGTAACTCATTGTGGTTTTTATCTGCATCTCCCTTATGATGAGGGATGTTGAGCATTTCCTCATATGCTTTTTGGCTGTTTGCATGTCTTCCTTAGAGAGATTTTTGTTCAGCTCATTTTCCCATCTTTTAATTGGGTTCATCATTTTTTTTCACATAAGGCACTTGAGTTCCCTATGTATTCTGGTTATCAGTCCCTTGTCTGAGGCATATTTAACAAAAATATTTTCCCATTCTGAGGGTTGTCGGTTCACACTTGTTACTATGTCCTTTGCTGTAAAGAAACTTTTTATTTTAAATTTTAAAAATACATAATGTAGGGAACCAGCAGTTAGCGTAATGGCTATGTCGCTGGACTCCCACGTAGTCGACCACAGTTCACGTCCCGGACCTGGTGGCTTAAAACTCACGCCGGGCACCTGTGCGTGCATGCCCAAGATCCCAAGAGGAGAATGGAGGAGAAGGGATTGCGGCGTGGCCATCCCCCCTGGGGGGTGATTTCTTGCTTTCTGTCTCTCTGTCTCTGTCTGTCTGGCGAGCGCACACGCCCTATAGCAAAAACCTCTCCAAAAAAAGAAAAAATACATAAGGTATCAATCCAAGCACCTAATCAATGTTTTAAAAAACGTTACCAGCCTAAAAACAAACAAACAAACAAACAGTAAAATAGGCACTTATCAAATACCAAAGTGTATTGAGAAATGTAATAAACCATTCATTAGACTGTACAAAAATCCCTTCCTGATCAAACAATGAATGGGATTGTCAATAGACAAGTGTTTGCAGGCCTTACTTGCCCTCTTTTTGTTTGCTCGTTTGTTTGTTGCTTTTTGTTCTTACTATAGGGTATGTGCGCTCACCAGAGACATAGAGAGAGACAGAAAGAGAAGGAAAGTGAGAAATCACCCCCCCAGGGAAATTGCCATGCTACAGTCCCTTTTCCTCCAGTCTGCTCTTGAGATTTTGGGCATGCATGCACAGGTGCCCAGCATGATTTTCAAGCTGTCAGGTCTGGGACTTAAATAATGCAGTTGGCCATGTGGCAATCCAGCACCTTAACCTCCATACCACTGACTGGCCCCTTCAATTGGCCTCTTAATGCCATAAGAAAGCATGAATCTCTCTTTGGTTGGCACTGGCATACACTTGAAACCATCTCTACATGATTCTGACAGTCTACTATTGAGTTTGGAGGATGTAAATGTAAATAGTTGCCTTAAAAGCATCAGCAAAAATAACAAACAACAACAACAAAAAGAAACAAAAACAATTTATTGAGTGATCTGTTTGATCTGCAAAGATTGAAGTTCAAAAATCAAGAGGCATTTTACTGGGAAACAGTAAGTAGAAAGACACTCATCAGGTTATGTCTGTATTTTCCTTGGTAGGTAAACTACTAAATCTTGCTCTTAGGTAAGGCTGTTAGATGCTATAGGACAAATAAAATAGATGAAGATGCTGCCTTTAAAAAACTTAAATATAGGAACCAGCAGTTAGCGTAATGGCAATGTCGCTGAACTCTCATGTAGTTTACCACGGTTCAAGTCCTGGACCCAGTGGCTTAAACCATGCTGGGCGCGTGTGCGTGCGTGTCCAAGATCCAAAGAGGAGAGTGGAGGAGAAGGGATTGCAGCATGATCATCTCCCCTGGGGGGTGATTTCTCGCTTTCTGTCTGTTTGGTGAGCTCACGCGTCCTATAACAAAACCCTCTCAAATAAATAAATAAATAAAAATTTAAACATAAAAGTAATATGAGATCCTATAGAAGCATTATTAGCTTGGCTTTCTTAATTCCAAGTGCTTTGACTGAAGAAATGACAGATTGGCTAAGATTACTGAGCTGTCATGAGGTGATAATCTAAATGCAAGACTTCCAGTCAAAATCTCTCACTCAGTGAATGATTTGTTGAAGTCAGTTAATCTCACTTTCAACTGATGTACTGTGCAGATTAAATGAGTCAATGTGAGTTTTTAAACTAATAAGGGTGCACGAGTGAACACCAAGAACTTTTATAGGTATATACAAGTGGGTTTGAATGTTTTGCTAGCTGTGTAAAACTGGGCAAATAATGGAAATTTGCTGAGCTTTCACTTTTTCATCCATAAAATGTGGACAATTATACCTATTTTGCAGAATACTAATTGTTTTAGAAATGTATGGAAAGAGCCTAGCAAAGTGTCTAGATGATAGCTGAAATTCACTGAATGCTAATCATTTTCTTAATAAAACTCCAAAAACTTCCAACTCTTCTCCATTTACATGACCAGCTTATTTCACTTATGCCTCTGTCTTGTTATTTCCCACAATACTTGATTTCTTACATTTCTATCCATTTTACAACTTGTTTTTCCACTGTTTCCTATAAACTTATATTTTATACAAAAATGTCTATTCTTGAACGATTAATTCTTGACCATCATCAGACTCTACCTAATATGGTTTATGGGTTCAAATATTTCAACTATTGGTAACTTACTAAATATCCTTGATGATTAAAACAATTATCCATCAATCTTCAATGCTGGGTGGATTTAATATTGTTTCCATTCTATGCCAAGCTTTGTTAAAGAAAACTGACTTGATTATGAATGTAATCACTATATCAAGGTGTAGAACTCTATATTTAAGAAGGCAACAGAAAGCAAAGTTTCCTTTCTTTCCTCTGCTTCTTAAAGATAAATTTTCTCTGGAATCTTTCTCTTAAAATTCACATTAAATCTTGATAAAGTCTTGGCACAGACACCAGATGGTGGAATGTACGTTTTAATTAAGTATATGCAGTTTGTTCAGAGTGGCGATGGCCCAGTTGAAAACTACCTTTCTTATCTCTCTTCACAACTAGGGATTGTCCAGCAAGATTGACACAGAACTAAGAAAATACAACTTCTAGAAATATCTTGAGCTGCCTACCTGAAAATGTCCTGTTACATAAGGAAAAGAAAATTTGCAATCCATTTAAATTACCCTGGAGTTGGCTTGTCTATTACTCATATTTGAATACAACATTATGCCTTATAGGTTCCGTAACTTTTCCATTCACTATTGTGCATAAAAGACTTTTTTATCCTGAAAATGGTCTCAATCAATTAAAATATTTAATCTGGGTAAAACTCAATAGACAAAACTTAATTTTAAATTCATGGGCCAGCCCATGGCATGGTGGTTAGGGCACCTGGATTCAACTGCACAGTTTGAATCCCGGACCCTGCAACTTGAGAAACATGCTAGGCACCTGTGCATTCATGCCCAAAATCCCAAAAGAAGAAATGCAAGACAAAGGATTGTACTATCACTGTTCTTCATGAGGGGTGCTTCTCATTTTTCCCATTCTCTATCTCCCTGTCTGTATTTCTGGCTGATACTAAAGAATAGTGAAGGTTTTTAAACTTTTCAAACTGAAAGTTTTAATATCATATATTTTATTTCATATTGAACCATTTTTTTGGAATAGGTTAATCAATGTAGAAGTTACTGAAAACTGCATAGCCTTCTACAATATTCTACTAACAAGAACATCTAAAATTTTTTGGAATTTTTTAATTTAACTTTATTTACTTATTTATTTTAATTTGACTAGAGAGAGACAGAGCGAGAGAGAGTAGAGGGAAAGTGAGAAAGCAAGCCACCAGGTCTGGGACTTGAACCACAATTGGTCATGTGGCAGTCCAGCACCCTTCATCACCATGCCACTTGCCGGCTCCTAGAACATCCAGTTCTTGATCAATCAAGATACACAGCAGTCTACAGATTACTCCCTGGCAATCATTTCTTCCTTGTGCTTATAATATACTTCCTCAGGCCCAAGTAAGTGTGTAACAAGTAAGAAGTGCGATTTTGAAATCCAACACATCTGAACTTGAATCCTCTCACATTCTTGCTGTTCAAAACATGGTCTTTGTACCAGATGCACCAGCATCCCCTGGGAGCTTATCAGAAATGTAGTATCGCTGGCTCAATCTACTAAAAAGTGTCCACATTTTAACAAAATGCACAGTGATCTGTGTGCACTTAAAGTCTGAGAAGCAGTGGCATAATTATTTACTAGACACATTTCTTTGGACAAATCCTAGACTCCCTAAGACCCACTTCCCTCATTGTAAAAGGAGACTAACAGTGGTGTCTAGACTTATTGTGAGAATTCATTAGATAATGCTACTTAGTAGGCATTCAATAAAGTCTAAATAGTATTAAAATTGGGAACCAGCAGTTAGCGTAATGGCTATGTCGCTGGACTCCCACGTAGTCGACCGCGGTTCGCGTCCTGGACCCGGTGGCTTAAAACTCACGTCGGGCGCATGTGCGTGCGTGCGTGCGTGCCCAAGATCCCGAGAGGAGAATGGAGGAGAAGGGATTGCAGCGTGACCATCCCCCCTGGGGGGTGATTTCTCGCTTTCTGTCTCTATGTCTCTCTCTGTCTGTCTGGCGAGCGCACGTGCCCTATAGCGAAAAAACCTCTCCAAAGAAAAAAAAATAGTATTAAAATTTATCATACCTCTCAGATTTGAATAGTCTAGACTTTTTTCTACTATATTTACCTATCAAATTATAATGGTACTCCACACAGATCAATTAAAGCTCCTTTAATCCAGATTTCTCCCTGAGTATAAGCTTATAACAAAAACAGGCAGTAATTAATAATGCCATCTTGCACTCATTTACAATATAATGCAGCACCTGTTTTTCAATTAGCCTCAAAATATTTCTCTTCTAAATAATGTGTTTTCCATTTTTGTAGAATCAATGAAGTTAAATAAAGAATTTAGTTTGAAAACAAACATGAATCTTTCTCCCTGACATAAAATCCAACTAATTCTACATTTAATTAGCCATTGTGTCTTCTGTATTTTGTCATCACACACTTGTGATGGTAACTGATCCCCCACAGGATTCAAATAATACGCCAGGTGTCTCGAGCGTCTATTCCAAATGACAAATAAAAAAAGGACAATCTCAATAGGCTCTTATTTTAATCTAATTAAGGGAAGATACAAACGATTTCATTCAACAACTTTTTCCAAGGGCCTTTTATGTCCAATTATCTTCTTCCTACATACAGTGGAAAACTGTAAGCTGAGAAAATTAATATAAATAGAACATTTTTGGTTGTCATCCTATCAGAGTACTAATCCCTTAAGCGACAAACATATACTTACTTTTATTAGGTAAGGTTTTAGTGCAAACATTTACATCTTTGAATGTTTAAAAATGGTATTCCTATCTTCAAAACTGAAGATTATAATGCTTTGTTAAAAGTTTACTTGTTTTATGAGAAAGAGAGCGAGAAAGTCAAGCAAGCTCAAAAGGGTCCTACCATGCCATAATTCTCCCCCCTCCCACAAGCCTACCGGGGACAGGATCACAGGTGTGCCACATTTAGGTCGACCTGGGAACTGAACCTATGGCATCCCATAGTGCTCCAGTATCACATAGTGCTACCTTATACCCTGTGCCATTGCAGCCGAGCCAAAGAGAATTCTTTGAATTTTCTTGTCATGAAAGTTTACTTTACCATGGGTTACTCAATTATACTTTCTTTAATTATATATTTTTTAATAAAATGTTTTCACTTCTAGCAATTTAGTATACCAAATATTTCAAAGGTCCTTTTTTCTTTTTCTTTCTTTCTTTCTTTTTTTTTTTTTTTTTTTTTGGAGAGGTTTTTGCTATAGGGTACGTGGGCTCACCAGAAAGACAAAGTGAGACAAAGAGAAAGAAAGAGATATCAGTCCCAAGGGGGCATGGCCACGTCGCAATCCCTTCTCCTCCATTCCCCTCTCAGGATCTTGGGCACACACACACACATGTGCCTGGCGTGAGTTTAAGCCACTGGGTCCAGGACTCGAACTGCAGTCGACTACATGGGAGTCCAGCAACATAGCCATTTCACCAACTGCTGGTCCCTCAAAGGTTCTTTTTACTAAATTATAATAAATAGGATCTTGCACACTTTAAGAAACATAATGTAGCCATTTATAGGTGCCTAAGAAAGTAAGGAAAATTTCCAGGGGCCAAGATATACATAAAATACAGTAAGCTGAAAATCTGGTGTAGAAGTGGTGCAATGCTCTGCCATATTGAAAGCCATATTGAAGACTCGGCTTCAGTTCCTGGGTTGACCTGTACACAGCAGCCACATGCATAGGTGTCTATGTTCTGGGTTGGCTGGGAGAGGCTAGAAGTGGACAGTAGCATAAGACCCTGTTGAGAAAGCTTGTCTTTTTCTCTCTCATGAAAAAAAGAAATAAAATAAATTTTAAATATCTGAACTGTGTAAGTAAACAGGATATTCAAATTGTCCTGAGACAATACAAATAATAGTGCTGGGACCAGCAGATGGCATAGTGGTTATGTCACTGGACTCCCACGTAGTTGACCAGAGTTTGAGTCCTGGATCCAGTAGCTTGAAACTCACACAGAGCACATGTGCATGTGTGAATGCCTTCCTAAAATCTCCATAGGAGAATAGAGGAGAAGGGACTGTGGTGTGGTCATCTTATTTTCTCTCTGTTTCTTTCTGTCTTTCTGGTAAGTGCACGTGCCCTATAACAAAAATCTCTCTCTAAAAAATAATAAAATAACAGTGCTGAGATCCATAGAATAAAGCAACTAAACTTGTGTTCCAACATTATATGTAACAAAAAAAGTATAAAAACTTTATGAATAAATTATAAAATTTTATTGAAGGGAACAAAACATGCTAAATGAACAAATTATCTTGTTCTTAATTAGAATGATAAAATACAGTAAATATATCAATTCTTCTCAATTTGTTCTATGTCAGTTATAACACAAATCAAAATCTCAGTAGTGGATTTTCTGGATAATTATATGCTGAGTTTAAAATACTGATTAATAAATGAAAGTTCAAAAATATGTGTGGTCCTTCAGAAACAAAATATGATAAAAGGCTTAGCCTACCAAATACCTAGCTTGAAAATGGAAGCTCTTTTGTGTGTGTATGGGGGGGGCAAACTATTTAATAAATAGCCATTGAAGAACTGATTAGAAAAAAATTAATTTTAAATACAGCCTAAAATTATATGCTAGTATTAGTTGCATGTGGATTAACTACTTAAATATGATGAACAAAACTGAAAACCATTTACATTAAAATATCATATGAATAACCTCAGGGCAGAAAAGAATTTCTTAAACAAAACACCTCAAAATACTAATAATTAAAAGAAAAGTTGACTTTGCAGTGAAAATAAGAACTTATCGAAATATATACAATAAATATAATGGGCAAGCCACAAACTGGAAAAAGATATTTTCATTACATGCATTTAAAATCAATTACCTCTGGGACCAGCAGTTAGCATAATGGCTATGTGGCTGGATTCCCATGTAGTTGACCGCAGTTCGAGTCTTGGACCCAGTGGCTTAAATTCACACTATGTGCATGTGTGTGCGTGCCCAAGATCCCGAGAGGAGAATGGAGGAGAAGGGATAGTGGTGTGGCCATCCCCCCTGGGGGGTGATTTCTCGCTTTCTGTCTCTCTGTCTCTCTCTCTCTTTCCAGTGAGCGCACATGCCCTATAGCAAAAACCTCTCAAAAAAAAAAAAAAATCAATTACCTCTAGGTCTAGCAGATGGCAAAATGTTTACATTGCTGGACTCCCATGTAGTTGACTACAGTTCGAGTCCTGGACCTGGCAGCTTAAAACTCATGCTGGGTGTGTGTGATGTGTGCCTGAAATCCCAAGAGGAGAATGGAGGGGAAGGAATTGCAGGGGGATGATTTCTTGTTTTCTGCTTCTCAGTCTATCTCTTTCTCTACAGTGAGTACACGGACCCTATAGCAAAATATTCCTCTCAAAAAGTAAAATAAAATGAATTACCACCAAGAATACATAACTTACAGGTCAATTTAAAAAATTAAAATATGCAAGAGATATAAACAGAAATTTCATTGAAGAGGAAACAAGAATGATGTTTGACTGTATAACAGGATATCTTTCTCATTAATAACAATAATTATGAAATCTGACATTTCCAAATGTTGGACAGAATACGGACCAAAGGGGACTCATGTACCATTAGAGGAAGTCTAAATGAATGCAACTACTTTGTAAAACAATTGCCATACTTTAGTAAAACTGACTTCATGAATACCTTACAATCAAGCAGTTCTGTACTGACCCTACAGATATTCTTGCATATCTGTTTCACAAGATTTGTTCAAGAAAACTCGGGAACCAGCAGTTAGTGTAATGGCTATGTCGCTGGACTCCCACGTAGTCGACCGCGGTTCGCGTCTCGGACCCGGTGGCTTACAACTCACGCCGGGCGTGTGTGCGTGCGTGCCCAAGATCCCGAGAGGAGAATGGAGGAAAAGGGATTGCGGCGTGACCATCCCCCCTGGGGGGTGATTTCTCGCTTTCTGTCTCTGTCTCTCTCTGTCTGTCTGGCGAGCGCACGCGCCCTATAGCGAAAAACCTCTCCCAAAAAAAAAAAAAAAAAAAACAACTCAACACCACTATTCTCAGCAGCATCCATCTTGAAACCATCCAAATATTTACCAACAACAAAAAAATGACTACATTGAGATACACCCTCACATTATTTAACTGTGAATAAAATGAATTTAAGCTAAGTGCAAATTTACAAATGAACCACTCAAACATAAAGTTGGAGGAAAACTAGTTGCTGAAGAGTACGTACAGTATGTTGCAATTTTAACTAACTCAAAAATAAGCAAACTAAAAAATTCTTGTTTAGCAAGTTATTTATGTGAGTTACAGTTATTTTTAAAAAGCAAAGAAATAATTAGTCAAATATCTAACACATTGGCTACCTTTGGTAGTAAGGCCAAGGGACAGGAGAGTACTACAGTTGAGGGTGAGATAATATTCATGAACTTTATGTTGTATGATAGATTTATTTAAACATGTTCATTTTTTATTATCATCATCACTTACATATGTGTAAACATACATATATATAAATTGTTTAACATTCCAATGTGTTGTAAAAGTAATAGTGATATGATAAATAAACTAGTAATTAGAAATAAGTTATTGATTATTTTGAATTCACAATGAGATCATACTATCTCATCTTTTATGAACACGTTAGATGAACACAGTTACCAAGGGAAAGAATGCAGACCAAAGAAAACCTCCAAATAAAAAAGGAATAGTAAGTTATGGACAATAATAAAATAAGTAGATCTGACTCACCACCAAGGCTTTCGATCGGTTACTTAGAAGTTTCTCAATATCCCCAGCTGCGATTTCCACCAGCTGCCGTGCATTGTTTGGTTCCACAGTATACAAATCTTGGTATTTCTCATAAATCTGTGTGAAGAGAAGGGAAAATTATTAAAAAGAATTGTAATTTATCTCGTATTTTGGTGACATTTCCATTAGAATATATTTTAAAACTATAAACAACTGACTAGAAAGACCTACCCTTTCCTTTCTTCATTTCAATCTTTTTGAAGTTTAGGTATATCAGGAAAAAGTATACGTAAATATAAATTGACTATGAGACTATCAACTTGTTAAAATAGTCAATGATGTGATCAGATGGTAAAATATTTTGTACCATCATTGTTGGTATGTGCAATTTGAAATTGGAAACTACCCCTAAATGCCCTCTCCAAACCTGGTATTAATCATCATCAGCATTTGAAGAAAAAGGGCAGCCATGCTATAAAATACAAAGACAACTGGAGCCTGAGCCATGAAGGATGGGTGTGGTGAGCAAAGCTGGGCAAAGGATCATAAGACAGGGAAAGTATTGAGAGAGACTACACATTGTTTTCCCTTTCTGTAACCACGGAGGCTGAAGTGTATGCTGCTAAACCTTGTGTAGACACAGTTGGTGAGAAAAAACATGAAACTCCTGCAATGGTTCATCTGGTAACACAGGAAGCACCAGAGAAAAATCCTGTACAGAAGAGTTGAAAGTCATTGAAGTCTACGTTAAAGTTTTGATTAAAGCTGTAATGGTGTATTTTTTTTTTCACAGTAATTACTTTGTTTTGTTTTTTTCTTAATCACAGAATCAAACTATACTGAAATCAAGCTTGGTAGCACAAGAAAAATACAACTACTGGCTCACCTTGGCGTCTGTGGGAGGATTTCCCTAGAGTGGCATCAGCTGCGCTTGGTTTACAGCCTGTACACTCCCAGCAGTAGAAGATTAAGGGAAGGGGGCAGGGCGGCAGTGGCAGTGTTTGGGGCTGGAGGGCTGAGCAGAGAAGGAAATCCCTTATGCACCCAACAGACGGGGTGCATATGCATGACTGAACCATCTTTGAAAGCCAGGACCTGGCAGGTTTCTACTGTCTTATGAGAAGTGAATCCAGGCACATACAGGAACCAGTTCAACCCTGCTTTTCTCTGGCACAACTCCAACATTCTGCTTCACTGGCAACAGGTTCTACAGCCTGCTACCAGCTGAGCAAGATGCTGCTGGTGAACGTCGGATTCAAATAGACAGAGAGGCTAAACTTTATCACAGAACAAAATAGTTTTACGAAGACTTAAATTTTTTAATTTAACTGATAAGAAGGAAATTAATATTTTAAAATGTTTATTTCAAATTTGTACTCTTAAAAAGTATTGATTTACTCAGATTCCAAGGTTTTGTCCATAATCATTTGAACTTTAACCTTGTAGGTTTTTGTTCAAACTATTACAGGCAAATTAATTTAGTGATATCAAATTTTCCTATTTTGTTTCTTTCAGGATTCCTGAGTATTACTGGATTGTTTATGGTTTCTGCTGAGGAGTGAATTATTGAGTCCTGTTTAAAGATCCAAGTTATCCATAAAGGACGCCCTCCGATGCAAAGCTCTCTCTTTCATTCCAGCCTAAGATGAGATTCAGAAACATGAATTTTTGAATAGAATAATTGATTTGGGGTACAAATAGATAAACCTCAACTTCATTTAATTGATCCAGGATATTAAATTCTTTGCAGTAAAACCAATAGAGCTAATTGGTGTGATATGTACTTGTATTTTCTACTATTAATACTTTGTTCTTTCTCTATGAAGTCTAACTCCTTCCTGTGATATGGGAAATACAATATGCTTCATAACTGGGGGGGTGGGGGAGGACTAGTTCAGATGTACAATCTGTATTCATATATTATAGGTAATGTCATTTATTAAATTACCTATGCATTGTAGTCACATTACTAGGCACTATAAAACATGAATGGATAATAAACCAAAATAAGCAGTTTGAGTTTCTGCATCTCTGCTCACATACAAAGATTATTCTCTCAAATTCTTTCTAGGATAATATTAAAATACATACGAAACAAAAACAAAAGCAAGACCTAATTCACATATTTAATTAAATGAAGTGAAGAAATAAGTCTAGAGCTCCAGTGTGAATTTTTGGATGAGCTATTTCATTTGTAAAACCACAATTAAAATGTTTCCTTTAGTAGTAAAAGTGAGTTGATATTATTATATAAATGCACCAAAAGAACGAGCTCTTGCTTCTGATTTTATAACTACAATATTCATGGGCCTGCCTAGCAGTACAGTGGTTAAGTGTTTTGCATAAGGAGGAGGATACCACATAGAAAATGAGTTCGAATACCAGGCCCCAACGAAACAGGTGTGGGTGTGCCCCAAATACTGACAGAAGAGAGAACTGGAGGAAAAAGGATCATGTTCCTTAAGGGGGCGCTCTCTGTCACATAACCACACATGTGCACATTCCCTCTGACAATTAGAAAAATGAGGAATATAATATTCTTTATTATTGTGAAAGCTATTGTGAAGGCTCTCAAAAACTCTACAGAGTTTACTGTTTAGTAAACAATTTCCAGAGTGAAAGTTTCCATGTGGATTTAAGATAACACAATATACTCCCATCATTTAAATACATTCCTAACTTTTTCCACCACTAAAGTCACATTTCTATAATATCTAACATCGACATGTGAATATTTAAAACACAGCCTAAAGTATCCTTTCTTTTCTCTTCCTCTTTCCCCTCCCATTTTGATAAATTAATTATCTCCTTTGCCATTTTATCTAATTTCTTTCCTGAAGGAAAAACAGCATGGTGGAAATAATATGAGTTTTTGGCTCCATTCAAATCATATCAACTTTGTGCACGCTGAGTGATTTTGGTCTCTGTTTTTGTATTTTTCGCTTTTTTTTTTTTTTTTTCTCTCCTACTAGACAGAATGAAGCCTACAGAGACAATACCTGACAGAATTTTTTTCCTCCTGACTGATGATAGACTAATATGCATTAGTTTTCCTACAGTTCAGTTCTTCCCACTGCCAACTTTGACTCAAGTCTTAAAAGAATGCTTGTACATTCTTTTAAAAAAAAATTATTATTTTATTTTACTTTATTTATTTTAATTTGACCAGAGAGAGAGAGAAAGTGAGAAAGAAGTCAAGCTGCCAGGTCCAGGACTCAAACTGTTGTCGGCCATGTGTGAGTCCAACACCCTTAACTACCACACCACCTGCTGGCCCTGATGCTTGTACATTCTTTCTTTCTTAGATTCTTAATTAACCAGCATTAATGTTCTTTCACTGCTAACATTCAAAAACCAAGTTCCTCTCTGAGAAATAGATAATGGTTTTCCTACCCTTTTCACTGGAAACGTCTTTCTATGTCTCTTTGGTCTAATTAAGTCCATAGTTCCAAGATAACCTTCAAAATGATATATTGATAAATAACCTCAAATATAACATCTAAAAGAAAATGACAATGTTCATCGGGTATAATTGCTTAACAAAATTCCTAAGGAAATATTTTGGAAATTATTACATTTAGTATTTATGCCATGGAATTATTCATAGATTAACACAGATACCCCAGAGATACTCACTGAAAACTAAGTACTGCTTTCAAGGTTTAGGTGACCTAGAAGATTAGTATTAGTAGTCAATTTTAGGCAGCAACTCTATATCACTTTTAGGCATTTCACATACATTTTTCATGCCGTTTAAGAAACCTAAATAATACACTTATTTAACCACTGTACTAGTAAGAACACTGGGATTGAGGTTTTGGAATGTCAGAATGGAGGAAGTTTGAATCTCATTTCATCACAAAAGAGCAACCACTGCTCAGAGCAGCCGAAGGTGAACAGTGATGGGGTATGTTTAGGCAGAGTGAGTCTGCAGTGGCACTGAAGCCTTGATGTCTCTTGGCTGCAGCAGGATGTGAGGATAAAGAAAGCCCCTTGAGATAAGCAGGAAAAGCAGTTGACAATTAAGGATGAGAATGTCTGCTGGGAGATAGCCTGGGTGCTGGATGAAGGGAATTCCAATGCAGAGGTTGAGAGCAACAAGCAGAGGTCCATGGATCATGGTAAAAAGAAAACGACAGCCAAAGCTAAAAGGCCCTAAACAGGTTGAAGAGATGGCCAATATCTCTGTAGCAGTCATGTTCAATACCTATGTCAACAAAACGAAAGGGAACAAATACACCAGATGTCTTGTCACATAAGGGTCCCCTTAAACCTAGACACCAAGGATCAAAGCCAACAACATTACAGAGTATTAAAAGGAAGCTGGATCTTAAAATTTACTAAATCCTTAATTGACCACAGAAAGTTATTTTCAACTGGGAGAGACTAACCTTCAGGTGGTGAGATTAATTTTCTCCCCTCTTGGGAGAAATAATGGCAGCTCATGCCAAGTTAAATTTCCTAAAGAGAAACACAGTCAAATTTCTGCATAATGAATTTGTAGATTTTACCAACCTCATTTCCTCCAACACTTATATGTTTACTTTCCTGCCAAGGAACTTGTGTTGGACATGCAGTCGAGATCTCTGCCCTGTCCACCACCATTTTTGTAAAGGAAGTTTCTCCTTAAGAGTCTCAGATGAAATAGGAGCAATAGGGGCCTCTGTACATGGGGCTGGCAATATTCCAATATTTTGGCTTTACTCTTGGCCCCTAACCAATTGCATGAGGACTTACATCAGATCTATAAGCAGGTAACTTCTGAGTTAATGGCCTGTGAGGACTCAGGGACAAAAGATCTATAGAAACAATGATAATGCACTGAACCATCAAGATCCTCTCACCGTAGAATGACAGTTGGATGGAGCAGCATGGATCAAGGGTAGAAGTAGAAGCAAAACCACTAGGGAGGAGGACAGTGTTCAGATACTATTAAGTGACAGAAGTGATGGCTGTGGTAGGCAGAATAATGGCCTCCAAAAGTAGCCACATCCTAATCCCTAGAACCTGTGAATATGGTGTTATATAGCCAAAGGGAATTAAGTTTGCAGATGGAATTAAGTTTGCTAATCAGCTGACCTTAAAATAAAGAGATTATCCTAGATCATCAGGGTGAGCCACTTAATCCCAAGGGTCCTTAAAAATAGAAGAGGAAAAATTGTCTAAGAGCAAACCAGAGAGATGGCACATGGCAAGAAATCAGTCCCACAACGATGGCTATGAAAATGGAGGAGAGGAGCAATGAGACAAGAAAAAGATTTCTAATTGACAGCACTGTAATATAATAAATTTGTATTGTTTGAAGCCAACAAGTTTATGGTAATTTGTCACATGAGCAACAGAAGGTAACACAGTGAGTAATTGTGATGAAATGAGAGTCAATAATAGCAATGAGCCTCTGGGACTGCCTAGGTTCTATACTGTGTTTCCACTGATGAAAGTATCTTCTAAATACTTTGCTAGGGTCCAGCAGATGGTGAAGCGGCTGCATCACCGGACTCCCACAGGGCTGACAGTGGTTCGAGTCCCAAACCCGGCTGCTTAAGACTCACGCCGGGCCTGTGTGCATGTGTACCAAAATCCAAAGAGAAGAATAGAGGAGAAGGGATTGCAGCATGGCCATCCCCCCAGGGGGTGATTTCTCACTTTCTGTCTGTCTCTCTTCCTTTCTCTGTCTCTTGGGCGAGTGTGCATGCCCTATAGCAAACATCTCTTTAAAAGGAAAAAAGAAAAAGAATCTTTCTGAAAGTCAGGATCCTACTGAGTTCCCTAAATTTCTTTTTAAATTTATCTCTTTCCTCAGAGAGAGAGAGAGACAGAGACACAGAGAGGGAAACAGAGGCAGAAAGAGAGAGAGAGAGCACGCCCAACAGGTTCCTCACCCTGCAGTTCACCCCTAGACTTCAGCCCCACCTAGATCATGAGCAATCATATGCCCGGGATACTCAGGGAGGTTTCCCAACTTGGAACTGGGAATCTTCCATGTGGGATTGCTCAGAGTGTCACATTTTACTGCTGTATCATCATCTAGTCTCAAGTTACTTTAAATTTGCTATTTATTTAGTTATTTTTTACTTTGCCAGGGCACATGCACCCACGAGAGAGAGAGAAGGAAGGGGGCAGTTAGAAGGCACCCCTCACCCAATGGGAGATAGTCACATTGCAATCCCTTCTCCTTTTCTCCTTTCAGGGTTTTGGACATGACCCATATGCATCCTGTGAGTTTTTCAGGCCACCAGGTCTGGGATTCAGATCACACAGTTGGCCATGTGGGACCCAGCTGCCTTAACCACTACACCATCAGCTAGTCCTTTTCCCAACCCTTTTTTCTAAAGAGTAGTTCAACAATAAACTCCCTGAGTGATTCATTGTCCCTAAAAATAGAAATCTTAGTAAAGATCTCATGTTTAAAAGTTATTTATTAATTATTACTTTCATTTCATTAGTCATTAGATTTTGATAAACATGAAAGATGAGCTCTATTGTGAGAAACACACAATTTCTGGGGACCGGCAGTTAGCGTAATGGCTATGCCGCTGGACTCCCACGTAGTCGACTGCAGTTCGAGTCCTGGACCCGGTGGCTTAAACTCACGCCAGGCACGTGTGCGTGCGTGCCCAAGATTCCGAGAGGAGAACGGAGGAGAAGGGATTGCAGCGTGGCCATCCCCCCTGGGGGGTGATTTCTCGCTTTCTATCTCTCTGTCTCTCTCTGTCTGTCTAGCGAGCGCACGTGCCCTATAGCAAAAACCTCTCCTCCAAAAAAAAAAAAAAAAAAAAAAAAAAAAAGAAATGCACAATTTCTGTCAGGCAAGAGGAAATAATGAAATTAGCTCAAGGACACATTATGACTTTCACAAATTTGTGAGGTTCTAAGAAGAATGTCTAGACAGAAAAGCTAAAAAATATCAAAATGAACATGCAAACACTGTATAAAAAGTACAGATGAATTGAATGGATAAATTTGATCCCACCTCAGAATAAGGAGAGTGATATTAAAAGAATATGTTACATTACATCTCCCACCATCATCCTTACTTCACTGTTTTGATTGGCTAAGATGAGTAAATTTATGTATCTTCAATACTAATGCAGATAGGATCAGAGTTTCCTTGTCACCTCAACTGTTTTAGAGACCCACAAAATCAATTTCACTTCATTTTAGTTCAACTTTGCAATGTGGGATGGTGTGTCTGGGGGTTATTTTTTTTTCTCTTTATTAAGTGTTTCTTAGGCTTTTGAACTATTTGTTCCCTAGCAACTGAGAATGTCTTGTTTCTAAAAGGTCTATTAACACAAAGGAATGATAGAATATTCTTTCTGGGTCACTTTCAAGAATCAGAGTTCCTTTAACTAAAGTAATTTTATAACGATTCATAAATATAAGAAAATCTTTCTTTTTATTTATTGGAAGTGATATCATTATCTAAGCTGGCCAACTTAGAGAGGGGATGGAGGTATGTGAAGATACCTTCACCTAAAAAATTGGTGTTAGAATATATTTTACCAAGAATAAAGACAATGAAAATAAAATCAACTTTCTCTTACAAAAAGTAGCTGAGCTTAACAAAATAAACTTTGCTGGGCTGACAGGTGACATGGTGGTTAAAGGCACTTGATTCCCACATAGCCAACTGCACTTTGAGTCCTGGACCTGGAGGCTTACTTTCTCTCTCACTCTCACTCTGTCTCTCTCTGGTCAAATTTAAATACATAAATAAAGTTAAATAAAATAATTCTTTAAAAAAATAAACTTTGCCATAAAAATAATTAATGCAATATTTTCTAATGATCCCTGCCCTATTCAAAATCTCATCTCTCTCTCTTTGTTGACTAAGATAGGATATAATGTGATCCCAAACAAAAGTCAAGCTATCAAAATGTCTTGCCTGTTAGTACTTACTAGCTCAGTATACTGTCTTTTGCATTTAGCAGTTGGGCAAAGAATGGATACAAATACCAACTGCTAAAATATATTAATCCAATGTGGTTGTGCAAATTTTTGAAGTTACAACTACTCTTTTTTCAAGATAACATGGCATTGTATTGTTTAAAAAGTAAAAAAAAAAAGTCATGTTTGATTCTCTAAATTTTCTTTTTAAGAAATTATAATCCTTTTACTCTTTCTTTTATAACCTATGTTTTTGAGATACGATATTATGAAAATTTTATGACTTGAGAATTCTATTTTGCTACTGTGAATCATATGCAAACACCCTCTAACATATAATTTACATAATTATCATGTTTTTATATATTTTCTATTTCCCTTAACCAGAAAGTAAGACAAAGATTTTTGTTCATTTTGTTTATATGTACATACCCAGCACATAATACAATATCTGAAACAATAACTATTTATTGTATTAATTAGTGGATGGGTACTGATACTAGCTACTGTGTCAGGCTTTTCTGGGAAAGTAAACGCTGACTTCTAAAAATTTCTTCTGTATAATCTAAAATCAATATTTATTTTGAAAATAAAAAATAACAAAATAACAAGGCTAAGGAAGGTATTATGCAGTTCCAGAATGGAATACAAAATCTACACCTATCCAACAAATCAATTCTAATTAGTGTATACACAAAATAATACAATAATCAATATGAAGATGAATATTAGTGTTTCAATGAAGAGATACAGAAAGTCACTGTCAGAATCTAAAAGAAAGGAACACCACATGGCCTATGATAGTCAAAATGATGAGATTACAGCCATATGTTAGAGGAAATGTGTGCTTCAATAAAGGATGGATGGATCAGAATGTGTGTGATACAAGGAATTACAGGAAAATAAATATTGAAATGCAAATTGGTACATAATTATGGAAAGCTATAAAAGTTAAATACTGGGCTTACCTTATTCTGTAGTCAACTTTAAGCTATTTTAGACCAATAATACCTAGCTCAGAACATCTATTGCCTATCAATTAGCACATAGGAAGAATTCAGAATGTAAGTTTGTTTACTATAAACACTTTCCAAATAGGCACACATATACAATGCAATTACACACACACACACACACACACACACACAAACACACATAATTTAGTCATGGTCTCAGATTTATAGTGTATACCTTCTGATAACTACATCAAACTGGCATTGTAATATCAAACACACAAGAGTTTCTATAGCCATTCTGTTCCTTCTGTTTGATATGATAACAACTTCTAGCTGCAACCATATATATTTCAAATGGGACTTTATCTTTAGGAAGCATATTTAGGAAGAATAAGTCAGAACTGGTGAACCTTCAACAGCATACACCTCTACTTGCTAGTTCCTATCAATAAGAACATGACAGTGACACTGCTGAGCATTGGATTAAAGATATAAGATAGGAGGGACCAGCAGTTAGTGTAATGGCTATGTCGCTGGACTCCCACATAGTTGACCGCGGTTCACGTCCCGGACCCAGTGGCTTAAACTCACGCCGGGCGCGCGTGCATGCGTGCGTGCGTGCCCAGGATCCGGAGGGGAGAATGGAGGAGAAGGGATTGCAGCATGGCCATCCCCCCTGGGGGGTGATTTCTCACTTTCTATCTCTATGTCTCTCTCTATCTGTCTGGCGAGCGCATGCGCCCTATAGCAAAAAACAAACAAACAAACAAACAAAAACCTCTCCAAAAAAAAGAAACAAAAAAAGAGATATAAAATAGGAGACCAGCAGATGGGGTAATAGTTACGTTGCTCAACTCCCAGGTAGTCAACCAAGGTTTAAGTTCTGGACCTGGAGGCTTAAAACTCGCTCCGGGCACATGTGCGTGCATGCCCAGATCCTGAAAGGAGAATGGATGAGAAAGGATTGCAGCATGGCCATCCCTCCTAGGGGATGATTTTTCAAATTCTGTCTCTCTGAGTCTCTATGGCAAGCACACACACCCTATAGCAAAAATCTCTAAAAAAGAATAATAATAAGAAGAAAGACATAAGGTAGAAAAGAACAAGTTAAGTAGTAATAAACATGCCTTTTAATTTTCTTTATACTATATCTAGGAACAGGTGATTATGTGTATCAGAAACTCATGTTGTTCCTGGAATAGAAAACTAAACTATAATAAAGACTAATGTGGGTGTAAAAGACATTCACAGCAAGAATTTTTCAGTTTCTGGGACAGAGACATTTCACACATATGGTAAACTTAAGTTCATCTTTATGACTACTTGGATAGAAAACGAAGTATTAAGATATGTATAACAGGGTCCAGGAAGATCCTGGTGTCTGGGTAATCATGGATTTTTGTTGGACATCTGAATGTGATAACCATTCCAGCGTTATTTGGTAAATGCTACATGTGGAATGTACACACTTCCAGAGGTGAGTACTGTCTATCAGAGGTTTTGCAGTGATTTTCTTTCTGTCAAAAATAAACAAGTGAAACTGGGGGGAAAAACACACACACACACAAAAACACACACACACACACACAATGGTATGTATAACAGAAGCTACGTACTTGATTTTTGTTTTTTAATTTCAGAGATAACTTATTAACCTACCATTTTTCCCTCTTCATAACTAAAGCTATATATGTGTATGTATATATATATAGAATAGAGTTCATATTTTGACCAAAAGTCTTGTATGTAATTAAAAATGGAAAAGATCTTATTAGATTCTATTAAAACTAAATTAAAAAAATAACTACCCATAAGATGAGTGAGCTCCTTATTTAATGTCTCTAACCCTAAATGACCTAAATTCATTTCACTGCCAACAAAAAAAATTTAAAAAGCAGCCCAGATTAATTTTCCCTTAATTATTATATCTTATTAACAAATGTGTTTTTTCTATAGCAAAATTGTTGCCTACTGATACTGATGCAGTTCTACCAGTTTATCATCACTTTAAAAATTTCATACACTTATTTTTGCCTCAAATTCTTCAACTCTCCTAGAACAGTTTGTCTACCTCAGTGATACTGACATGTCTTACTAGATCATTCTTTGTTGTGGGGGAATGTCCTATGCACGCTAAAATATTTACTAACATCTAAACTTGCCCTCTATGCCAAATAGGTATGAATAACCACCCCCACCCCCAAAGTTATGATCATCACAAATGTTTCCAAACATTGCTAAGTGTCTTCTTGGAGACAAAATTGTGCCTTGCAAAAAATGATTACAATTAAACAGATATTTGGTGAAAATAGTAAATAATAATCTATTCCTCAAGTTTTTGCTATAGGATGCATGCGCTCACCAGAAAGAGAGACAGAAAGCGAGAAATCACCACTCAGGGGGGACGGCCACGCTGCAATCCCTTCTCCTTCATTCTCCTCCCAGGATCCTGGGCACACGCACACACACTCCTGGCGTGAGTTTAAGCTACCAGGTCCGGGACTCGAACCCCGTTGACTACATGGGAGTCCAGCGACAGAGCCATTATGCTAACTGCTGGTCCCAATTAATGATTATTTGATACTAGAATAAGGGTAAGGTAGAAGAGAACATTCTTTAATATCTATAATATTGAAAATCACCATAAGATTAGAAATCCCCTTAGAGTTCTTTCTTTTTTTTTTTTTTTTTTTGAGAGGTTTTTGCTATAGGACGTGTGCGCTCGCCAGACAGACAGAGAGAGACAGAGAGACAGAAAGCGAGAAATCACCCCCCAGGGGGAATGGCCATGCCGCAATCCCTTCTCCTCCATTCTCCTCTCGGGATCTTGAGCACGCCCGCACACGCGCCCGGCGTGAGTTTAAGCCACCGACTCAAACCACAGTCGACTACGTGGGAGTCCAGCGACATAGCCATTACACTAACTGCTTGTCCCAAACAAGAATCACCTCCTGGGAGAATGGCCATGCAACAATCCGTTCTACTCTCAGAATCTTGGGCACACACACACACACACTAGGCTGGTGTGAGTTTAAACCACCTGGTCGGGGACTCGAACAATAGTTGACTACATGGGAGTCCAGCAACGTAACCATTACACCATCGGCTGGTCCCAAGTTTTTTCTTTATCTTTGGAAATGAATGTAATTAACCGCTGCTTGAAAAAGTTTTTTAATTTAAACTCTCAGTGGGGGGAGGGGTTAGTAGTGATGGCAATTGATACTCTCCTAATCTTTTCTGGTATTATATACTGCAGTCAAATAGATGTCTTTCTACTTGAAAAAGGAGAGAGAGAGAGAGAAAGAGATGAGGGAGAAAAAGATAATCTCCAATTGCCCATATAATGAGGGTAATTAACTTGTTAACAATATTTCATTTTCGAGGGAAATAAGGCAACTGAATAAAAATAAAATATAAAATGATAATAAATAGTTATCTTTGTTTATTAAAAGCGAGAAAGGAAAGCATGTCACTTTTTCAGAGCATCTATCATCGCTTTCACATTTCATTTTATATCACCTTTTACCCTTATAACATTTGTGTGGGTTGGGAGAGCATCACTATCGATCTCGCTTGACAGCAGAAAAAGGAAATTCTAATATAATACATCTACTTAGCAGTGCTAATGGAATTAGAGCATTCCCCATTCTGTCTGCTTGTGCATTTTGCTGATTCCCTAGTCAAAATCAGCAATAATTAATTAAGTTTTGCTTTTGGTATTTTTTTTTTGTAACTATATTAAACTTTCTGCCACCTAGAAAACAAGTTCTATTTACATAAAATGATCTGTCTTCAATGTCAAAGAAGCATCAGTCTGAGCTACTAATGAAAAGAAATTCTTTGCTGAATACACTTATGTAAATATTCACTTAATTAAGGGTACTGAATGCTCAATATTTAGACATATTTCAAATGTGTATCTTTTAGTAGCAGATAAAATGTAAAGGTATTGGTTTTGACATAACATAGAAAATCACAATGATAAATCAAAAGCCAGGAAATTCTGTAGTAACGTCACTGAAAAATGAATGATTCTACCTTCAAATAAAACTTCCAGAAAAAACTAATACACACATTTTCTTAAATATACGGGCATATTCTAAGCTAAAGTTTCAGAAATTGAGTTTACATGTAAGAAGAAAACCTTGTAATAAATTGACATCCATCATATCAACTTTTAGGGATGTAATTAAGTCCATTGGAATATAATCATCTCTGTTAACAAAAATGTCTGAATGCCCTAACACCTTTCATTGTCATTAGACATGACACAATGTTAGAACTGTTACAGAAAGAAAGTATGGAGTAGTGTCGGACAATCAGAGTATATATTTCAAAATGAATATATTGTTAAACCATACGAACATACGTTGTATCTTACATATATGTGGCATGAGTCTAAAAGGCTTACATACCATAGGAAAAGCTGTAGAGAGACTGGACCTTACATACAGATGGAGAACGAAAGTAAAAGACTAGAGAAGAAAATGCAGAGGGGAGGCCTGGGATCGAGTGAGAACCAAAGGATGCAAACCTCTGGGCCTCCCGCAACTGAAGTAAATGATCCCAAGCACGCAAGGGCTTTGTTGTCCCTGTCCCCAGAGACAGGACTAGGATGAGGCAAATCAAGTGCCTAGGACAAAACTTTGAGAAGGTGCTCGCTCACTCACACTAAGGTCATGCAAATTTATGACCCTCAGAGTGAGCACCTGCTTAAATTTTGTGAGTAGGTGCCTTACTCGCCTCACCAAAGTTCAGATCTTTCTGGGTCCCTCATCCTCCCTGGCCCCTACCAGGAAAAATAAGCCTATCTGGAAACTATAGTCTTCACACCTGTTTTCTATTATCAAATGTGTTCTGTTTAGAGATAAAAGAATCACTGGAGAATTAAGTGGTCAAATAGAAGTGATAGCTACAACCCCTCCTTTTTGTCATGGAAGAGTAGGCTATAAAAATGTTTGAAAGGGAGATGGGAAGTATGAAGAAACAGTGCTCAAAAGAGACTACAAATCTCCCTATGTGTGTGACTCACTGTGTTGCAGTTTGCTATCCCTGAGGCAGGGCCAATCAAATGTAGCGACTGAGGATTTTTGACATTTTGCCTAATTCTGTTTCCTTTTAATATCACATTTTGTAGATTCAGAAATTCATTTTACAGAAAAGACAAACAGGAGCTTCTATTCATGGATTTACTTTTAGAAACTTTTTCAAATAGCCCATTCTCATTACTAAAGAACCTACTAATTTAGAACACCTGGAAATTTTGAGATTGGTCAAAATTTAGGCATATCTTCATGATAAAATAATTTGCTGATGAATTAAATGAAAAAATGGTTGCTGAAAAATGTTCATGAAAACATTGCTTTCAAGAACATCTAGCATACTCCAATTTAAAAAGTATTTATGAGTATGTGATGATTAGCCTCTCCATTTGATAGCTACAGGAGTGTGTGTGTGTGTGTGTGTGTGTGTGTAATATCTTTTTCAAAAGTTCCATAATTTACATAATTAAGAATGCATATATGAGGCGGGGCAGCAGGTGGTATGATGGTTAAGGCACTGGACTTCACATGGCCAACTGTGGTTGACGTCTAAGACCTGGCGAGTTGAAAACCAAACCAGCACATATGTGTGCAGGCCCAAAATCCCTAAAGGAGAATGAAGGAAAAAGGATTGTGGCATGGCCATTCTCCATGTGAGGGTGATTCTCACTTTCCCTCTTGCTGTCTATCTGTCTCTCTTCAGCAAGTACACACAACCTATGGCAAAAACCTTAAAAAATAAAAAAGAATGCATATAGGATGGCCATGTGGTGGTACAGTGGTAATGCAACTGGATCCACATGAAAAAGGTCCTGCGTTCACATCCTGGGACCTCCCTGAGTAGACCAGTTGCATGTCCACATTCCTATGACCTGGGTTGGCTGACACTAGGGGTGGGTCATGGTGCAAAGACCCTGCTGAGGGTCTTTCTAGCTCTGAAGAAATAAATTTAAAAGCTTTAAAAAATGTTGGGACCAGCAGTTAGCGTAATGGCTATGTCGCTGAACTTCCAAGTAGCCGACACTGTTCGAGCCCCGGACCCGGTGGCTTAAACTCACACCAGACATGTGTGCGTGCGTACCCAAAATTCCTGGAGGAGAATGGAGGAGAAGGGATTGTGGTGTGGCCAAACCCCCTGGGGGGTGATTTCTCGCTTTCTATCTCTCTGTCTCTCGCTGTCTGTCTGGCGAGCACACGCACCCTGTAGCAAAAAAAATAAAAAATAAAAAATAAAGCAACACAATGGAGAAGAGTCTTTTCAACAAATAGTGCTGGAACAAGTGCATATTCAGTTTTTTAAAAAAAACCTTTAAAAAATGTATAAATGTTTTTCAAAATCAGGGAATTTGTTCTATTTGTCCTGATCAATAAGGTTTCATGTATGTAACTATAGCTTCTAGATCATGTGATTATATCTTTAATATATTCTTAGATGTAGTCTTGTAAGGGTATTACTCAGATAATAATACGAATTAGCAGAAGACTACTAATTGTTTTCCACTATTTGCTTTGCCCTTTGTGATAGAATTTTAACTGGGTACATGGCTGTATAGTCAAAAATTCCATTTCTCTGACTCCTCTCTAGTTCATTGATATGACCATGTGACTAAGTTCTGACCACTGGGATGTAAATAAAATGTCTCATCTTTAAATGATGGAAGTTGTGTTCTCTGAGTCTTTCCCTTTAAAGATGGCTGGAAAAAAATAGCAACTGGAAGAATCATGTTAGATCCAGAAATAGCAGCCACATGCTGAGGATGGCAGAGCTACCCTGCCAGCTCTAGGCTACTCAACTCTAGGCTGCCATGTGCAAGAAAATACAGTTATCTTGTCTCTTTGTCACAATGGCTCAGCCTGCATCCCAACTAAGCCCATATAATAACCCCAAGTAATAAAATGAATGAAAATGAATGATAGAAATGAATATTATTTACTGATTTCTGATTACATGCCAGCTCATATTTTATATGGATTAGATCATCAATCATAACAACTCATTGAAATTAAATACCTTCCCCAGGTCAAAAAAACTAGGAATTGACAAAAAAAAAAAAAAAAAAAAAAAAAAAAACGGCATAGTAATCTTTTTTTTTAAAGGATATGCTGTTAATAGTTCATGAAAAATATTGTGTGCTTCCTTCAGTTACATGACTATAAAGACATATCAGAGAAAATACATTTTTTGAATTATTCTTTAGTAATGGTATGTCAAGGAAATTATAAACAAAACCATTCATTTGGGTAGCAACAAGAATAGATTTTGAATTATATCTGTAAATTTACATCTGAAAATTCCCTTTTACTTATCTTTTGTAAAGTAATTCTAGGGGCCAGAAGGTGGCATAGTGGTTAAGGTGCTGCACTCCCACATGACCAACCACAGTTTGAGTCCCAGACCCGAGGACTTGAAACACACTGCGGGTGTGCGTGTGTGCATGCCCAAAGTCCAGAAAGGAAAATGGAGGAGAAAGGATGTGGCGTGGCCATCCTCTCTGAGGGGTGATTTCTCACTTTTTCTTTCTCTGTTTCTCTCTCTCTCTGGTGAGTGCACATGCCCTATAGCAAAAATCTCTTGAAAAGTGAAAGAAAAAAAAGAAAAGAAGAAAAGATTCTAATGGAGATGCTCACGAGTGGATAGCTATTAGTGACAGACTTCGGCTTCTTTTAATTTATATCTTTTATAAAAAGAGGGTAGGTAACATAACCACAGATATTAAACTTACACCTAATTGAGAATCTGCTAACTTTCTCAAAATACCAGTAAGAATATAAAAATGTAAAATATTAACATACAGTCTAAAACAAACAAGACTTTTTTTTTTAAACTTCAGAGTTGCATCCAATTTAGTAGTTGTGTAAACTAGAACAGAATCTTAACCTTGTAAACAATTTCTTCCTGCATTTTGAACACAATGGTGCCCACTGCGCAAGGCTGTCCTGAGGATTAATGAGATAATGTATTAAAGGCCTTAGTAGAGGGTTTGAATTAATGGGAGATAAGTGAAATTCTTGGGCTGAATTTTAAAAGGTTCTAACAAACACTAGGGAAAATTATAATGCATGATTTCTTTTCCATATTTTTTCTTTCTTCAATTATTTCATCTGCTTTGTGGATTAGCTTATGAAATTAATGGATGTACATATTCTACAAATAATTTAATAATATAGTAATCCAATAAAATATCCTCAAGCCAGGGGGACCAGCAGATGGCATAATGGTTACATTATTGGACTCCCATATAGTTGACCACAGTTCAAGTCATGAATCCATAGGCTTAAAACTCACGCCAGGTGCATGTCTGTCCATGTCCATGATCCTGAGAGGAGATTGGAGGAGAAGAGATTATGGCATGGCCATCCCCCCAGGGGGTGATTTTTCGCTTTCGGTCTCTCTGGCAAGTGCATGTGCCCTTTAGCTAAAAATGTCTCAAAAAAAAAAAAATTCTAAAACCTTAATACATCAGATACATTAGCACTACTTAAGTCTATTCATTCTTGATCTTAAAAAAGAAAAAGAAAAAGTGGGGCCGGCAGGGGGCGTGGTGGTTAAGGACACTGGACTTCCACATGGCTGACTATGGTTCAAAGTCCCGGAACTGGTGGCTTGCTTTCTCACTTTCGCGCGCGCTCTCTCTCTTTCTCTTTCTCTCTCTCTCCTTCTCTGATCAAATTGAAATAAATAAATAACATTTTTTAAAAAATAGAAAAAGCGTATTTCTTCCATGAGAGAGAGAGAAAGACAGCACCCCTGACAAAGTCTTGACACCAAGATCCATCCCTAACCTTCAACCATCCCAAGATCACATGCACACAGATGCCTAGTGCACTCAGGGAGGTCTCTAGACTTGAACCAGTAACCTTCCTATGAGGACTGCCTCATAGAATATCAAGTTTTACTACTTCACTGTCATCTGGCTCCCTTCACTCTTGCTCTTTAATAGAAGATAGGTAGGTAACTGAGGCAAAAATTCCTCTCTCATTTGTAAAGTCAAGGTATTTAATTTATTTAAGAGTATCTATCAACTTTCCCTGAGCTAATATTTTATGATGCTAAAAAGCAATTTTCATAAAACTGCAAAGATAAAGCTAGATTTTTATTATTGCATTGGCTCTTTTTTTCCCCATTCTTTATAGTAAACCACATACATGCACAAGAGACAGAGATAGAGGTACAGAGATAAATATCCTTTACAGAGTCTGGTCATTTAGCAATTCCCTTTCTCCAGTCCTCCAGCCTGTCAGATCCAGGACACTGGTGATGTTTCATGCTGACTGGTACCATGTGGGATCTGGTTGTTCTTTGAGCAGTGCATTTAACACTGCTGAGCCACAAGGCTGTCCCTGCATTGGTTCTTAGCCTCATGCAAAAAGCTAGTCATACCCTGTGCAGCCAATACAATTATATCAATTACTCTAGAAAGACTCATCATTTCCATGATACTAAAATTAAATCCAGGGATCTGCCAAGTTCCTCCACTTAGTCAACTTCTGGTCCTCACTGTCTATCCAGGACCCCCCAATATCAGTACAAAGTATACTCTCAACTCTGCACTCTTCAGCCAGTTTTGCTGTCAATTCCCAAGGCCACAAAAGAAATGCACTCCTTTGCTCACATCCTGGGCTTTCCTTGTAAGCAAAGGAATGAGGAATATGGAATCATTTATCTGTGTAAAACCATACTTTTCACGTGCCCTAACACTTAACATTCTCTTTCCAATAATGAAATCTAACACATGCCCCCCAGTTACATAACATACAATTCTTTTATTTGTAATTTTCCTGTCATGGTAATGAGATATGTGTCTCATAAACTAACCATTTTGAGAATTTTCTTCCATTCTTCTCATTCTATTAGGTTGTCTGGAAAGTCATGACAAACTTTTCTGTTTTTCGGTGCAAAAAGGCATCATGACTCCCAACAACCCAATATTTGATTTATAATTCAGGAAAAGTCATTTATTCATTCATATTTATTCACTCATCAGTCATCTATCTATATTGGGTTGGCTCTGTGGTTCAAGGGTAATGAGCTGCTCAAGAGAGGTAGGAACTCGGGGCCAGCAGTTAGCGTAATGGCTATGTCGCTGGACTCCCACGTAGTCGACCGTGGTTCGAGTCCCGGACCCGGTGGCTTAAACTCACGCCGGGCGCGTGTGCGTGCGTGCCCAAGATCCCAAGAGGAGAATGGAGGGGAAGGGATTGCAGCATGGCCATCCCCCCTGAGGGGTGATTTCTCGCTTTCTGTCTCTGTCTGTCTGGCGAGCGCACGTGCCCTATAGCAAAAACCTCTCCAAAAAAAAAAAAAAGAGAGGCAGGAACCCATAAGGTGACTCTGATTTTAATCCCAGGCCTGGTCAACCTGAAACAAACAGATCGTGTGCCCAAGTACCTGAGGTCCAACAGGACAGAGGACTGGAGGAAAGGGGTCACGGTGTGACCAGATCCTTGGAGGGTGCCCATCTCTCTCTCTCTCCCTCCCTCCTCCCTTCCATATGTACATGCAGGGACACTATCATGAATAAAGAAAATTATTTAAAGATCACTATTGATAACTTATGTTTAGTACTGTACACTCAATAGAAGCCAGGTAAGACTTTCTTTCCCTTAATAATTCAATGCAAAAAGTGGATTCAGCCTGAGAATTTTCACATATTAACACCCAAAGTAACAATGACAAACAAGTGGTTTCTTAGGCTGGAGAAGCACTGGAGGATTGGAGGGCTTCAGGGCAGCTAATTTTCAATCTCAATCTGTCAATAAGGAGAGTCATCTTAACTGCTAACCTAAATCTGTAAATTGTCATTGCTATTGAATAAAAGTTTCCCTGTCAGTCAATTTAAATAGTATTTAAATGAAAATTAACCAAACAGATTTGCTAGAGCTTCTACAAACTCCATTACTTTCATAGAGGCTCACTTATTATCCTACGCGTTTTCATACTCTAACATATTTTCCTATAATGAATCATTGCAGATCTCAAGCATCAGCTTATAATAGCTTTGAGGCATCTTTACACATCAATAATTAAGATTTTGGTCAGCAAAATCTTTTTCTTTCTTTTTCTTTTTCTTTATTTTTTTTTATTTTCGAGACAGATTTTTTTGCTCTAGAGTGCATGCACTGACAGTGAGAAATCATCCCCCAGGGGGTGGCCACACTGCAATCTCTTCTCCTCCATTCTCCTCTCAGGGTTTTGGACACGCATGCACATGCACCCTTCATAAGTTTCAAGCTGCTGGATCCAGGACTCAAACTGGGTTGCCCGTGTGGCAGTCCAGCCCCTTACCACTAAGCCACTTTCTGGCTCCGAGTTAGCAAAAGCTAGGAGAAGAGAAACTATTTACTTTGTCTACCCTTGGTAGTAGCCTGTACAGTGCCTGGAGCATATTACATTGTCAGTAAGTGTTAACTAAAATTAAATCTCCTCATTGCTATTCACTAGAAATGCTTTTTCTTTCCAAATATACTCTTTATCTCACAAATACTTAGGCTTATTCAACACATTCTTAGTTTAAAACATACAACTGTCTTCTAAAGAGATTCTGGCATAATTTTTTAAATTACATACATGCTTACTACGTTTCTTCATGACACTGTATGTACATTCTGGTTTCTCCCAGGGAAGGACATTTATACATAAATATACATATGATATATATTGACATATTACATAGGAAACCACTTTTATACTACTTTACCTCATTGACCCATTACATTTTTGAAAAATAAAAGGTCTTACTCCCTCACTAGGAAACCCTGAGGGTAGGTACTTCCCTTGTTTACGTTACTTTATAGAAATGGAAGTAGTGAGGTCCTAACGAAATGGCGACAATTTTTAATAACTCTTGTAGAACCTCAACATGTCTGTGTTCTTACAGAAAATAATGCTTTTAAGATGTTTACAGCAATATTAGCACATTGCTATTGTTTTCAAATTTCATTCTAGAGTGACTTTCATAGCCAGTTTATAAATCATAAGAAAAATCATCCTTTACAATGTCTCTGTTTCTAGCACCAATACTTTTATTTCTGTTATCAATGACCCACTCTTGTCTCTGGACTTAGCTGTAAACATTTTTCAAATCATTCTAAAAATAAAATCTACTCTCAAAACATAAAGATATGTTCCCACTGAGGATATACAAAAGAATTCATCACCTAACTTGACGTTATCACTATATGACAGATTCTAAAATATATTTGGAAGAACAGAAATATTGTGGTACTAAATATATAATTCCCTGGGTTGAATTTAGGACAAGAATACTTATCACATGGGCTCACCTAAGTGAGAGCTGTGTATAAGCTATATAGTTAATTAAATGTTAGGAACGAATTTCTTGTCCACAATAATGGGGAGTAAAGGTCTTTCTTCTTCAGAACTTCATGACCAGATCTACATGAAAAGTCCGATTTCATTTTTAAAATAATTATTCAATATTACTATTATTATTTTTAATTTGGCCAGAGAGAGACAGAGAGAGAAAATGAGAAAGCAAGCGGCCAGGTCCAGGACTCATACAGCAGTCGGTCATGTGGAAGTCCAGTGCCTCAACCACCATGCCACCTGCTACCCCCCATTTAATTTTTCATATAGAAATACAACTTCTCAAAAGATGGAAGTCCGGTCAAATTTAAGAAAATATTAACAAGTTTCCTTGGTGCATTTTACTCACATCAACAAGCTGGTTGACTCCACTAGCTGTTTTGGCCAGAGTAACGAGGTCTTCTTGCATCTTATCCACCCATGACTTGATACTGCAGAAAGCAGAAAAAAGAATATCCTATCAGGTCTCTGGCAAATTAAGACAACATATTGACATTTTGTACCCATGCCTCACACAATTCATTAAATCACCTTTAAATCTTTCTTTCCCTCCTAGCCCCTACCATGAGGTATTCCATTTTCCAAGTGCAAAAACATTGCATCTTTGGCATACAACCTTTTATGATGCTGAAACACCCCCAAATCTAAAAAGGAAAAATTTCGAGTCTTATCCAATATAAAGATGAACACTGACTTATTTTTTCATTAAAATTCCATTAAAAATAGCTACTATGTAAAATATTTTAATCTATAAACTTGTTTTTCAGCTTAGAAGTCTTCTGAATATTATAAGAACAGTATGCTAAATGCAGACTATTTTTAAAATGTAAGAATTCCACAATCCAGGTAGAATATTTAATATTGTATGTATTCTCTTTTAGTCTTTTAAAATTCTTTCACATGGTTCCAAATAAATTATATAAAATTCACATATCTTTTTCCTGTGTATATTTTCTCATGTAATTACAAATACTTTGTAAACATTTTATTATTAATAATCACTTAATATTCCATTATTTCTGCATTCCATAATATATCTTACCATCTACCTTTTTTTAAAGATATTTAAGATGTCATCCACTGTTAACTACTACAAATTCCAGTGCAAGAAATATCTTAGTGCATGAAACCTGAAAGTATTTTATTTATTTAGCTAGACTTTGAGGTTTGAAATACTGAATCAAAGCTAAAATTTTAAAGCAATGGTTTTGACCATTAAAAATATAATTGAAAGGGGCCATCAGGTACCATAATAGTTAAAGTGTTAGATTCCCACATGGTTGACCACTGTTCAAGTCCCAAACCTGGTGGCTTGAAAATCACATTGAGCGCATGTGCATACATGCCCAAAATTCCAGGAGGAGAATGGTGAAGGGTTTGCAGTTTGGCCATCCCCTCGGGGAAGTGGAGAGGGGGTGATTTCTCACTTTTCCTCTCTTTGTCTCTTTCCTGTGAGCACCTGCCCTATGATAAATAAATAAATAAAAAATTTTAAAAATTTTTTAAAAGCTACAAAAAATAACTAAATAAAAATAAAATTTAAAGATTTGAGTTTACATCTTTTTTTTGGGCTATACTTTAAATTCATGCAATGGACATCTAAAAATATGAGCTATGTCAGGATAGTTTGATAAAACCTAAATCTTGGCTCCATCTTACTTTCTCCTGGTATTAGAGATGTTACCAAATATCACATAATTTTTCCAATTCAAATCAGTATCACTTAATTAGCAATTACTTCCTGTATTTTGTGTATTCACCCTCATGTTATAGACCTAAACTTGGCATTGTTTTCTACCCAGGGAAATAAAACAGCAACAACAAAAAGTAGTAAGCTAGTAAGAATGAAGGAGATTATTTATATTTCTATTTTTTTAAGTTTCTTTATTTCTTTCAAATGAGAGAGAGAAAGACAGAGTGAGAGAGAGAGAGAGAAAGAGAGAGAGAGACACCCTCAACCAGCTCCATACCCCAGCCTTCCAGGCAGCCAGGATCATAGCATGCCTAGTGACAACCTGGATCCAAACAAGGGACTTTTTCCATGTCCAGTTTAGTGCATTGGCACCTACACCACCATAGCTCGGCCTATATTTGAATTTGAACTTTTTCCTACATATAAATGATTTGAATCATGAAAACTGAACTGCATGTCCACTTTTCCTTACAGAAGAATTCCTATCTATCAAGGTCACCAAATTTCTTCAGATAAATCTGCATGTCCACTTTTTCTTACAGAAGAATTCCTATCTATCAAGGTCACCAAAATTTTTCAGATAAATTTAAATATAATTAAAAACTTTTTTGTGGAATAAAAGCATAACATGAAAAAGGGATTTAAATAAGATATAAATAATGTATTTTTTAAATGAGCTGATAAACTGAAGAGAAAGAAAAAAATTGAAAGTCAGGTTTCATAAAAGATGACATGATTTAGAGAAAAATATAGAAGCTTGATTTAAATGTGAGTCAAACTAGTAAATAATATACACTACATGAAGGATAGTTTAGCACAATTAAAAATTAGAAAAGATATTTACTGAACCATGTTGTATAAGCAAGACATAAAAAGGTAAAAGAATATCAAAACAAAAAGGGGGGAGTAGGGTATAGAAAGAAAGTCATAAAATCATTAAAACAAATGAGATGCTCATATAGACATACTTATTGACAATGACAAATAGTAGGAAGTATTCATATATATTTATATATATATATATATATATAAAAATATATATATATATATATACACACACACACACACATATCTATTTATAATATGTTTTAACTCATGTCTATTTAACTTATGCTAACTAATCCAAAATAGCATTCTAACTTGACACCTGGGTGCACTGTCACTACCAGCGTTCACAGAGGTGAACCTCTCTTGGTTGAAAAGCAATTCAGGACCAGTGTTCTAGGCCCCCATGACAAGCTGTCAAAAACACTCTACAGGAGCAAAGATTATTTTTCACAGATATAAGACATTACCTGGTTTTCCTAAGACACATAGGCACTCTAGCTTTCAACCTCTAATTAAAAGTTTGTATGACTAGGAAATCAACAAATATTCATTCATCATAAAGGTGAAAAATTACACAAGGAAAAACAGTCATGTGCAAATTCTTTATCGATGGCTTTCTTCCTTGCTAAACTGCCAAGTACATGTGTATAATCACTAAGGACTATTTTACTAAATGTACCTGGAGAGTACCATAAAGATTGGGAGAAATAACAGAGAACATCGCTTTTTCATGTAATAAGAAACTAACATAGTCCTTTATTGGAAAGATTCTGTCACTTGCTCTTTGATAATCCATTCAACAAATACAATATTAGTATCTACTGGAGAAGATTCTACAAGATGGAGATACATGATTGTGTTAAAACTGGGTTTGGCAGAGGGAGATGCAGGGGAAAATGAGAATATACTGGAATATATTTTGAAACCAGGAGAAAGTCCCTTAATTCTTAGGTGGAGGTACAGGGAGGCTGATAAGACAGTTTTCTGTAGAAGTAGCTACTTGAAGTGATACTTGAAGGATAAGTTGAACTCGACCAAATTGAGAAAAGAAGAAAGTAACCATTACAGGGAGAGGAAATGTGAAGCATAGACTGTTCAGCAACTTCACGAAGTCTGAACAACTGCAGTCTTGGTTCAGCAAATGATGCGGAATGGGAGCGGGAATGGTGGAGAGGAAGTTCAGCCAGATATAAGAACCAGACAATGGTCTTAAATGACATTATGAATCAATGAGATTGTATTCTTAAAATACCTACTAAATGAAAAGTCAGAGAGTAACAAGATCAAGTAAGTGTATAAGAACATGATAAAATAATTTCCCTATCACCAAGTAGATAGTGGCATGGAAGGAGAACAGAAAATGAGAGACAAGGGTCAGATATGAAGAACACTCAAACTCACTCAATGTTGATTAAAAAGAGGAAAAGGAAGGCCAAGTAGAAGCTACCCAGCTCAATGGAAATTCTAAAGTTTCGGACAACAGGATTTCACAAACTTTGTGATATTGAAAGTGAATGATAAAAAAAAAAATGCAGATGATTCAGGGAGTTTCTAAGATGATGAGAGAATATTTTCACATAGAAAGTATAGGTGATGGTGCCAGCAGGTGGTGTTGTGGTTAAGGTGCTGGACTCACACATGGTCAACCATGGTTTGAATCCCAGACCCAGCATCTTAAAAAGCTGGGCACCTGTGCCTGCCTGTTTGCCCATAATCATAAGAGGAGAATGAAGAAGGGATTGCAGTGTGGCCATCCCAAAGGGGGCAGGTGGTTATTTCTCACCTTTCCTCTCTCTGTCTCTTTCTGTCTCTCTCTGGCAAGTGCACATGCCATATGACAAAATCTAAAACAACTTTTTAATTAATTTTAAAAATTAAAAAAAGCAAGTACAAGAGGAAGAACAGTTAGGTAGACATTGATGAGTTTATTTTTATTGACTCAGAGTTACAAGAGAAAAGAATGTCGATATATAGTAGGCAAAAGAATATACATGTGTTTAGAACACTCAGAAGACATGTCTCCATAGAATTTAAAGATTTGACAGTTACACTGTACATAAAGAACAGGTAAATCAATTTATGACTCTCAAAGAAGAATGTATAGGGACCAGCAGTTAGCATGATGGCTATGTCGCTGGACTCCCATGTAGTCGACCGCGGTTCGCGTCCCGGACCCAGTGGCTTAAAACTCACGCCGGGCGCGTGTGCGTGCGTGCCCAAGATCCTGAGAGGAGAATAGAGGAGAAGGGATTGCGGCGTGGCCATCCCCCCTGGGAGGTGATTTCTCGCTTTCTGTCTCTCTGTCTCTCTCTGTCTGTCTGGCGAGCGCACGCGCCCTGTAGCAAAAACCTCTCCAAAAACAAAAAAAAAAAAAGAAGAGTGTATAAAGGGAAGAAAAAAATAAACAGTAGGATTCTGGAAAATAACATTTAAAGAATGGACAGAGGACTCAGAGTATGGTAAGAGAAGGGAGTCCAAGAACAATTGTAGCACAAACCGGAGAAAGGAAAAGTTTCCAAAAAGAAGAAACTTCTAAACAAGAAATGGAAAATTATTTGTTGACGATAGCACATATGTTGATATGCTTGATTGAGCCAATATACAGTGTATTCTGAATGGAAAATCTCATTTTGAATGCTGTAATGATGTACAGTGAATGAATGTAAATAAATACATTTAAATTTAAAAAAAGAAACTTCTGAGTCATCAAACAAGGTGAGAGAAATTTATCCACCTTATCTGTGAAGAAAATGAGGGAAATAGTGTGGAACCTGGAAAGAAATGGTGAGAAGGAGTTGGTACTCCTTTTGTTTTTTAATAGGAGGAGAGACAGGATTTTTTGTGAAAGAAAGTCAAAAAGGCAGTGAGACACCAAATATTCAGGAGAAAGTATACAGTTTAGTGACAGGGAAAGGGTGCAGAAAATGATACCCCAAAATAGGTCACCTTGGTATTTGAGAAAATAGCAGAAGTAAAAAGGTCTCTTACTACACCCCTATGTTCTCCCCTGAAGAAGGCCATAAACCTAGAAAAGCCCCACTCTGACTTCTCCTTCCCCACTCTCCTAAAGATCCTCATATGTATGACAGGAGTCCTGCTAGATATCCAACGGGAAAAAGTGGTCACATAGGGACATCAAGAAGAATCTGCTCAAACAGGTCATGTTAAATTGCCCCTCGTTTATCACTAGTAGATGACACATTTTTGTCCTTCAATCATACTCATAACTGTCCATAAATCTACACAGTGTTTTTTGCCCAATTTGCCAGAGAGCACACATGCTCACCAGAGACAGAGAGACAGATAGAGACAGAGAGAAGGAAAAAGCACCTCCTCAATCCTTTCTCCTCCATCTCTCCATCCTGTCAGGATTTGGGGAATGTGTGCACATGCTCCCACCCCGTTTTTCAAACTGCCAAGACTGGAATTAGGATTACATGATCATGTTTGGGAGCATGATGAATCCAGCTCCCCAAACCATGATGTTGGCCTGATATACAGTTTTCCTTGCATCATGAGGTCTTCATTTTCTGATGTGTCATGAAGAAGCTACATTAAATTAACATATATGGGGACCAGCAGTTAGCGTAATGGCTATGTCACTGGACTCCCATGTAGTTGACCACGGTTCAAGTCCCAGACCCGGTGGCTTAAAACTCACACAGGGCACATGTGCATGTGTGCCCAAGGTCCTGAGAGGAGAACGGAGGAGTACGGAGGAGAACAGATTGTGGCCATCCCCCCTAGGGGGTGATTTCTCGCTTTCTGTCTTTCTGTCTGGTGAGCGCATGCACCTGCAGCAAAAACCTCTCCAAAATAATAATAATAATAACATATATGCTTTTTTCTTGTTAATCTGTCTTGTATTAGAGACTTAGCCATGATCCTTGCAATGAGTGAGGAAAGAAATCATTTCTACCCTACAACAGAGCAAGGTCCTTCAAAAGACCCTAAATTAATTTTCTCATGCTCTTATCCCAAACAAGAGAGGGTGGAGGTGGGGAATGAATTAAGAAATGAACAAAACACAGGATAAACCTATTCCACAGCTAGAAGGAGGACATGTCTTCCATGGAAATTGAAAAGAAAATGTAAAAGATCTGAGGTGAGTGAGAAAAATTGGAATGACCAGAGAAAAGGTGGAGTCAGCCTGATGCATTGGTCTCTGTTTCCTTTGTAAGAAAAGAGGAAGACTCATTTACTCAGAGATAGGTGGTAGGTAATGAGGTGGGGTAGGTGACAAGAAAGAAGTTTAAAAAGAATGGCTGGTGAGTACTGCAGGACTGGCATTATACTAGAGGTCTTCCAATTTTACTGGCACTAGTCATCATGGCTGTGTGAATCGTGTATCTGTTCTAGGTTGCAGAGGACAAGATCAGAGAAAAAAGACATTTTGATGAATGTGGGACAGATACCAGCAGGTGAGAAAAAAGGGCAAGAAAAAGTGAATTGAAAGTCCTGCCGATTTTAAGATTTCTACTCATTCTAAACAACAAAGGCTACTAAAATATGTTTAAAATGTTATAATATAGTATCCCCAAACAGTATTTGTTTTCTAAACCCTTTCCATGGGACTCAAAATCTTACTACAATATTTCAAAGAAAATGGGAAAATTCTGTATTACCAAACTTCCGATCTTTCTCAGCATTTCTTATTTTTACCTTTAGAACTTTATAAAAGAAATGTTATAGAGAATAAATGAATTTAGTGGCCTGAATACACGTCCCACTTCAAATGAATTGAAATAGTAATACAAGGGGTCTTCAAAAATTTCATGGGAATGCATTTTATACAATAAACATGAATTTCAAAATTTTGGCTACCAAAATAAACTCATCCTTCAATTCCATTTTTTCACAATCTTCTTAAAGTACCCTCATATGTATTTCTCAAAAGAAGAAATTCCTCGGGAACCAGCAGTTAGCGTAATGGCTATGTCGCTGGACTCCCACGTAGTCGACCGCGGTTCGCGTCTCGGACCCGGTGGCTTACAACTCACGCCGGGCGCGTGTGCGTGCGTGCCCAAGATCCCGAGAGGAGAATGGAGGAGAGGGGATTGCGGCGTGACCATCCCCCCTGGGGGGTGATTTCTCGCTTTCTGTCTCTATGTCTCTCTCTGTCTGTATGGCGAGCGCACGTGCCCTATAGCGAAAAACCTATCCAAAAAAAAAAAAAAAAGAAGAAATTCCTAAAATTATTGTGAAATAAAACAGATTGGTCTAAGAAAGCTTAATAATTGGTATGAAAGTCTTTCTCTCAGAATACATACAGTTCTACTATTTTTTTGAGATAATACATCTCTTGATAGCTCATTGACTTCATGTATATCTGTTTATACAGTCACATGAGAACTTGACTAAAAGAAATTCTGTTTCCATGAGAGAACATGTTGGATTTTCAAACGCATAATGTCAGGCCACCTTTACTTCTTTGTTAGAAATATTTATTCCCTGGCTATGATTCTGCTGGTAACAGAGGCGTCCATGTTATAAGAACAGGATTTGGGTCTTTCAGGTAGTCAGGAGAGTAAGGAAATAGATGGAAATCATGGAGAAAACCATTGGGAAGCTCTAGAGATGAAATACCTAGTCAACATATACATGCCACACCACAGAACCGTTTCTTATCCCTTTCCTACTAGAGGGCTTCAGTTTTCATTGGCACAAGTTCCTGAATGACTGGGAAGATGATTTGCCAACAAAGAGAAGAGACACAGAGGGTTCACAGTACAGGGACAAAAGACGTTGAGTTCAGTTTTACACATACAGCCATGTGTGGCTTAATGAAGGGGATGCATTCTGAGAAATGCACTGTTAGGTGATTTTGTCCTTGTGTGAACATCATAGAGGTACTTACACAAACCTCAAGCCCCCCACTACTCCACTGCCCGCTTGAATCCTTGCGTTCCTTCAGCTCTTGGGACCTTATTCTCTGGTCCTTTTTCTTCTCTTAATATCCTCGGACATCTTTTCATTCTGTCTTTGATTTTATTGCCTTTCTCCTTTCTCTCTTCTCTTTATTTGTACTTTTCCAAAATCTTACATCTTTAACTATTATCTTTCCATATATAATCCCTAAATTTGAGAGCTGTTTGACCATTTAACCAACGTAACTACCATTTGATCACTGCATCCTGACATCTTGCCATTTCTTTTTAAATACAGTCACACACCATGTAATGAATGCTTGAGTCAACAATGGACTACATATAAGGTGTTCCATAGGAGCATCTAGGTTATATCATATGGCCTTGGTAGGTAGTAAGCTATATCACGTAGGTGTGTATATTGAAGATGTTCACGAGGACAAAAATGACCTAACGATGCATTTCTCAGAACACATCACCCTCATTAAGGACACAACACTATGTGTAAAGCCAAATTCAACTTTTTGATCCTTATAATATGAACTCTCAGTGTCTCTTCTCCTTGTGAGCAAACCATCTTCCCAATCATTCAGGTTCATACCATCAATTACTATTATCCCTACCTCAATCCTTCATTAAAACATAGTGTATTAGTATTTTTCTACCACATAGCTGAGAGTTAAACGCACTGAGAGCTTATTTTATATCAGCCCCATGCTAAAGTACTTCAAATGTATTCTCTCGTTTTGTCATCATATAAACTAGTGTTCACCTTTCACAGATGAGAAACATTCAGGGATGAGACAAATTTAGATAAGTTTAGAAGCCTAGCCCTGTAGCATTTTTATCTCCTTAGGCTTCTTACTTCAACCAGCCTCACACACTTCCACGTATGGAAGTACTTCTCCACATTCTGCTTTTGCTCTACAACCTCTGTCTACACTAAATCTTCTACCTCCATTATGAATAAACAAATTCCACAAATACTCTGCCTTTCACAAGCTCCCAAACTAAAAACATTCTCTTCTATTCACTAAACTCCAAAAGCACATTAACTGTGTTCCGTGATTATTTCCCTTACACTTCCATTTTCCGATGGATATACTTTCATTCACATTTATCACTATATCCACAAAGTTTCTATTACAGTGCCATAAATATTGCAGGTGTATAATTATCTACTGAACAAATAAAAAAAATATTGAAAAGAATTGTAATTTCATTATTGTTTTCTAACAGCACAAGTATCTTTATTTAATGCTTATTTTCTTCCCATAGTATATATAAGAAGAAAATGAACTATTAGACCCTTGCATCTGTAAATGCTACCCACTTTTCAATGAGTAGCAGATTTTCAAAATGCGGTCTTAATACCTTAAAGAAATTGTTCATCTCTAGAGTGCATGCCTTAAAATCCCAAATCCTTTAAGTGTGTATAGAATATCATAGAAAAAAAATAAGCCTTGTAATCTTTGTGCATACAATAACTCACTGCAGAGTGTATCAGCAGTATATTTCTGTTTGATGTTATCCACAGACTCAGTGCAATCTGAAGTACTTAGTAAATTATCTCTAAATACTGACAGTCACAGTTTATTGACTAATTGGGATAATTTTATATCATCTACTTCATACTGTTGTACAGAACAGCTCAAATCATATATATTCAAATTTTCATCAAATTTAAGAGAAAAAACAATTTGCCATTTCATTAATATTTTTCATTTTGAGGTTAGATTTGTCTGTAGTGTTAGTTTCTAAAGAGCATGGCATAGTTCAGAAAAGTAGTCTTGGGAACCAGCAGTTAGCGTAATGGCTATGTCGCTGGACTCCCACGTAGTCGACCACGGTTCGAGTCCCAGACCCGGCGGCTTAAACTCATGCCAGGCACGTGTGCGTGTGTGCCCAGGATCCCGAGAGGAGAATGGAGGAGAAGGGATTGCGGCGTGGCCATCCCCCTTGGGGGGTGATTTCTCGCTTTCTGTCTCTCTGTCTGTCTTTCTGGCGAGCACACGTGCCCTATAGCGAAAATCTCTCCAAAAAAAGAAAGAAAGAAAAACAAAACAAAACAAAACACTGATAATCCATTTCACTTTGTACGCATTTGAAGAACAGTGAATTCAGAAAAGCACAAATTACATCCTGCCTAATCTATTGTACAGTGTAATGGTTGAGTACCAAGTGTCAGGTCTCCATAGTTATTTATTTAATCATTTTAAATGCTAAGGAGAGAATTTGCTTTTTTAGTGATTGGAATAATGAAGCCAAAATGATAGCTAAGAATTGCAATAAGAAGTCCTAACGGAGACTAACTTCCTCTTCCTTTCTATATTTGATAAGAATAACTCCTCTGGAAAAGAGAATCCTGTGTAAACCTGCTGCTATTTGTAAGGAGGGAATATTGAAACAGCCATCTTTCTTCCACATTCTTCTCTAATTATTCCACTAGCAATTTTCAGAGGGACAAAGAGGAATAGGAGGTACACCATAGAGAAAGGGGACAGAAGAAGGCTTGTTATAGTAAAGGGTTTACAAAAGCAATGGTGGGAGAGGGAGAAATCTGTGCCCTTCAGAGCCCTGTCCTATGGCAATTCTCTGCCTACACCATTATTTTTAAGAGATAATCTTATCTTAAACCCAAGGGAATAACAGACATAGATATGCCCTGTGGATCTAGGAAAAAATTAAAATATCAAAAGACCTAACAAATTGAACACTTCAATTGTATTCATATATGGATAGTTTATCTGTAAATTTGAAGTAATAAGACCATGTATTTCAAAAGCCAAGTGTGCCACTTCCTATAAATAGTCCACCAATGCCAAACTGCTCCTATTTTTGTTATATAATAAACCACCTACAATATTCCTGGAGTTGGGTAAAAAAAAATATGTAAGCCAAGGATTTAGATAACCTAGACATGCAATTTTGCTAAATATACATTTATTATAATAAGGATAAACTACATAATGAAATACTTTTTTTCCCCCTTGGGTGTAAAGGGAGTGCTTGATATCTACATTAAACCGGAGGATTGTTTGTGAGATGGGTATCATGCCAAGAATGTTAGTTGGTTCCTAAAATTATTCTCAATTTAAACCATTTTCAATAACACTGCAGCTCTGTTTTTAGAAAGCTGTTTCAACTTGTGAAATGCTTCAGTTCAGTACTCCATTTTTGTCGAGAGTGATCCTGTAAGAAATGCAGGAAGGATGTGATCACGCTGATCAGAGTGGAAAGGTAAAGTACTGGAGAGTAAGAAGCAAGGTCGTATCATTAAAATCTGGTTCTTAAGCAGTTTGTGTCTCTCTCTCTTCATTTGCTGTTTGATTGTTGATGCTTGTATTAATAGTAGTGTGTGTGGAGGTGGGGAGTAGATACGGTAGATAACCCACTTTACAAATATATTTAGAGTTTTTAAGGCCAAAACTTCTTCAGAAAGTCTAGATTTCTACCATCTCAGACTGATTTTTGTTTTACTGAAGCATTTTTTTTTTTATTGCTTCTTTATTTAGTTAGTATTTTCTGCCTCAGCTGCAGTAATTTGTTTCCAGCTTCCACATAACGAATAAGCAATGCACTTTAGGGTTGTTACTAAGGTAGTCCTGTGGATTAGCTAGAGGGGGAGGGTTCGCATACATAGGATTAGCTCCCTGAGGCCTTGAAAGCTTTGTTTTTATCCTTCCACATCACAGCTAGTTACAACCTCCAGCATAGTCCCTCTGCAGCCTGGTGCCAACTGAGGTGTCCCACATGGCCACACAATCTGCTGCTGGTGTTTCTATGAACCAAATGAGCTGAATTTCTAATTGCTCATTATGAAATCTCCATTCATTGTATTAAAGATCTTCCTTTTCATTGTTTATCTGTATTTGTCTCAGTCATGGCAAATTATTCACAGACTGTATCTTAGGTTAATTCGAGCATGTAAACATTATTTAATGTCATGATAAAAATGTCCTCATTTCCCTTTTTTCTTTAAATTATTAGCTGTGCATTCACAATATTTCTAATACTGCAAAATACTAAAATGCTTATTATATTTAGATTCTGACCTAAATGAGCATTCCACTTTCAAAGATGGATCAGTATCTCTAGTCAACCAAGTTTATCTGTTTCACAAACATGTCCGTTTTATCTTTTTTTTTTTTTAAGTTTGCCATAGGGTGTGTGTGGTGGCCAGAGAGAGAGAGAGATGAAAGATCGTGAAAGAGAAAGTGAAAAATCACCTCTCAGAGGGATGGCTAAACGGCAGTGTCCTGTCTCTTCCATTCTCCTTTTGGGATTCTGAGCACGCACGCACATGTACCAAGCAGCGGGGGTCCTTGACATGAACCATGTAGTTGGCCATGTGAGACCCAGTCACCTTAACCTCCACATCACCTGCTGGCCTCCGTTTTGTCAGATTCTTTAATCATGTGTTATGCTAGTCTGAAATCAGCTTTCTAAGCCTCTTCAGCTCCCCCAGATCTTCTTCAAGTCTGTGCTTCAGGATTTTTTGGTCAATCCAAGTCCTCAAACTTTCATAGATTTTTGTTTTCTCTAAGTTCTAAGATATGAATAGCCTGTCCTAAAAAATAGAACACATTTTCATATACTGTATTATGCTAGTGTTATTTCTTTTATATATGTATTTATGTATGTATATATACTTTTTTTTTTTTTTTTTTTTTTTTTTTTTTTTTTTTTTTTTTTTTTTTACAAGAGAGCTTGCTCATGGAAGAGGAATGAGAGAGGGAGAAAAAGAGAAGCATTTTGACAATGTCTCGCCTTGTTGCAAACCCCCTAGCCTCCCAATTGGCTAGGTTCGCAGTCATATGCCACCACACCCGTTTATTTTAGGCGGGGCCCAGAGTCAAACCTTCGACTCCCAGAAATGAACCCAGGACTCTCACGTGGTCTCAGCCACCACACAGCAACACCCACCCACTTGCACCATCAAGGCTGGACCTCCCATAATATTCAGTTCTCCTAATGAATGGACTGAGCTCATAGTTCTAAATTCTGAAAATATCTAGCACAGTTTCAAATATACAATAAGTGTTCAATAAACAGCAAATAACATCTACTGAGCACCTACTTGCCAGGAGCTCTTCTAAACATGTTAAGGTGAGCAAATTCTTTGACTCTCACAGAAGTCTACTGCCTTCTATTATTAGATACTCTTAGTAGTCCTACTTTACAGATGATGAAACTGAGGCATCGAGATGTTAAGTTACTTGCCTAAGATCACAGAATGTGTGAGTGGCAAAGCAGTTTGTCCTAAAAATCAGTAAAGTACAACTACCTTTAAAAATGCTTATTAATACAGTGATCTGAAATATGCTTTAGGTCTCATAGTTGAACCATAAAGTATTGGGTCGTCAGGAAAGTCACAAGGAATTTTTGCATAGAAAAATACATCACTACTTTACAGACTGCCTAATACAAGGTAGTATTCATCAACTTTCCTCTCCTTATGAGTTAAAAATACCTCTTGTTTTCTATTATATAGAATGTCAAAGCCCTGGGTTCATAGTCTGTTTCATTGTAGTCAGAGAAAAAAGTGACTTTTTTAGAAGTCTCATTTTTACATGGCGAGAGAAAAAAACAGTTATATTAGAAAATAAGAATGTAAATAATTGAGAAAACCTGGGCATTTTCTTCCTTAAAAAAAGTATCTAGGGAACCAGCAGTTAGCATAATGGCTATGTCGCTGGACTCCCACGTAGTCGACCGCGGTTCGTGTCTCGGACCCGGTGGCTTACAACTCACGCCGGGCGCGTGTGCGTGCGTGCCCAAGATCCCGAGAGGAGAATGGAGGAGAAGGGATTGCGGCGTGACCATCCCCCCTGGGGGGTGATTTCTCGCTTTCTGTCTCTATGTCTCTCTCTGTCTGTCTGGCGAGCACACGCGCCCTATAGCAAAAAACCTCTCCAAAAAAAAAAAAAAAGTATCTATGGGAGGAGCCAGCAGGTGGCATGGTGGTTAAGGTGCTGACACTCCCACATGGCCGACCACGGTTCGAGTCCCGGACCTGGCGGCTTCCTTTCTCCCTCCCCCCCCCCCCCCTCTCTCTCTCTGTGTGTTTCTCTCTGGTCTAATTAAAATAAATGAATGAATAAATAAAATTAAATAAACAATAATTTTTTTTAAAAGTATCTATGGAAATGTGCATATAATTACTTACATGTCATATAACTTTTCCACAAAGGACATGTTCAAGTTTTCATCAGAATTATTAGATTAAACAAGCACTATTTACTTTATTTACAAACAAAAATGTTACTACGATTTTCATTAACATAACATGACATTCTCAGCATAATGCACTAGGTTCACAACTATTTCACGTTATTCACCACACGCACATGAATTTGACAGGAAGTAGTAGTAGGTTAGATGTAGAGTCAGTCCTGATGTATTTCTAAATATAAGATAGTCCAAAACCCAAAATTAAATCCTTCAGTATGAATGGCAACTAGGACCATTTCAGCTGGCCTTCATTGTTTTCACAATGCCTCATCAGATATACAAAAAATTGCATGAATATGAAAACTAGAACCCAAGTTGACTCACGTGGCACTTTTTTGAAAAGTGTTCAGCCCATCGTGTAATCTGTCTGACAGCTGTTTCAAGACAGAGTTTATTTAACAATCAAAAAGCCGTCAATGCAAATATATTAACTTGCAAATGAGGAAAACAATACTCTCTTTCGAAAGACAATCAGAAAGAAATAGGGCAAGGTGAGTCCATCTCCAACACTGTTACTCTCTTAGGAAGTAGAGGATTCTAGAAAAATAGGAATAAAGTCTGCAACTGTGAGATTGTAAACATCCTTCCAGCTCAGGAAATATATTGCAGTTTAATTGCTCTCAACCTTTTGTCTGCACTGAACATGGTTCTCTCTGACCGTCTTTGCCTGAGCAGTACAGAGATTGTCCTTGTGTTCCCTGCTGCTGGTCTGAACACACCACACAACCAACAGAAGATTGCTTCTTGGATAAAAATCATAGCCAGCTCACTTTCCTGACCTGCTCAATAGACACAAAAACTACTTTTAAGCCAAACTGGGTTTTTCCCCATGGATGCAATGAAATGAACAACAAGAACTATATTTTAAAGTAAATGATATTTCACAAAAGGCAAAAGTAATTCACAATTTTTAGCACTACAGATAACCCCTCTCAAAGAATGTGAACCATTAGTAAACAGTTTATACACATGTCAAAAGGATCCAGAAAAAGTATTTTTAATTTTCGGTCATGAGTCCAACTATTTTTTGTTTCAATTACTTAATCTTTCAAATTATGTAACATTTGCCAGTGTTGAAATACCGATAGCATATAATGATGACCTTCTATGCATTGTGTGTTGAAAAGTAGGTCAACATCTATCCAATTAAGAAGTTGGCCCTTTATATTGCTAAATCACATTGAAGCTTCTGTATCACAGTATCAGTAATTTAACATGCCATAAGACATGAGTCATATATATACAGTTATTGAGAATGCCTTTATAAATATTATTTTTCTAGTTAAAGCTTTAGTATCCACTTCTTTGTATTACTAACAAAACAAAAAAAAGAAAGAAGAAGAAAAATCACAGTGCTAAGCATCTTTTCTTTTATCAGAGAGTAAATGACAAGATGATTACTGGGATTTAAATTATTAATATAAAACATGAAGTAAACAGTTTAAAATCTCATAAAAAGTCACATATGTGTTGATGCTTTCATCTTTCATAGTTGATCTAATTATTTTGTAATTAAAAGCAAAGACTTAGACACTGGATCACATTCAATAATTTTAGATACATAGAATAAACATTTTACAAACCCTTCTGCAAAGAGGACGGTCCTTTAGCTTGAGATCTCTGCTGTAAGATGGCCCACCCCTGTAACTCATCATCTCTATGAAATATGAAAGAATCATGAAGCAGCTAGTGACATGAATTAAACATCAACAATTCAAATGAATTGTTGCAGTCTCCTAATTTTTTTCCATTATTAGTCATTCTGTCACTGTTCTTAGTGCTCCATTTAGAGCACATCCCAATGTGCATTTCAACAAGCATTTTTAAAATGGACCACACTGCCTTGTAACATTAAAGTCTAAAGATTTCTGAAGCTAGACCTGTGAATCATTTGTGACTCAGCAGCCTCCCACGGGCCTGACGACTCATATATTCTCTCTCAAAATGTTCCTTCTGTAAAAGACAGGCTGAATGGACTCCCTTATAGCTATTCAGAAAATATAAAAGGGCTGGAGTACATGCAATCCATTAGAATGCACGCTACCTGTTTTAGGTCACCTGTAGTAATAAAAGAACAAAAACAGGCATCACCGCATCTCTTACCATCTACAGAACAGTCTTTTCAACTTCCCAGGGTGTATTTTCCCAAATCACTAGATCACCTTCTCATGTCCCTTGATAATGTATGTCAGGGAAATAGCATCCTCATAGGCATAGGCATTTATATCACCATTGAACAACTTGTCAATAAAACTTGAGCAGAGATTACCGCTCCAAGGAATGCAAGTAATAAACATTATTTGCAGATGCAGAAACTGCAGAAGACAAAAACATCTTGGTCTTCTAGACCAGTTCTTATTTCATAGAGACCTCTCTCATAGATTATACATGAAAACTTATTATATAGATTCTCCCAAACACTTCCAATGGTAGCCGTTCATTCCTTAACTAATGACCTTCTCACTTAGGGACAAAACTGCTAGAAAGTTCGGGTGGGTACAAAAAATTATCACATGCTGATGACAGTGCGGAATGGGGCAGAAGGGAAGAGTATAGAGAAGGATAGCAAGAGAACAACAAGAGGAATGCCATTAGTGGGACGCATAAATGGTTTATTACCTGTTGATGATGACATGTATAGTATTCTCAATTGGACTGGTCTGAGAAGTATTTTATGTTGAGTAAATTCTTTATACAAGCCAAATAATATATAGTGATTGAATGTTTAAAAAAATAATGAGAATAATAATAACAATAATAATAATCTGAAAAAAAATGATGAAAAGCTATTTGTTGAAGATGATGTGGATAGTAATGCCTCAGTCTTGACTGATATGCATGGTATTCCTGCTGGAAAAAGAAATGTAATACACTATAAAGAGAAAAGTGGTATTATCTGTTGAAGATTACAGTTTTATCAACTATACTAGGGAGAAATGTTCACCTGTTGAAATACCCATTTTGTAAGCCAAATAATGTGATTGAATGTATAAAAGAAAATGAAATAAAAAAAGAACTAACAAAAAAGATATATGTGATTCAATGTAATATAAAAATATTATGATAATAATAAAATTAAATAATAAAATTATCACATAATTCATCTTATGAATTGTTAGGCAACCATCAAATGTAAGACCTAATTTTTATATGCATTCCTGTACTGCTTGATCTTTACAATGATTATTATCCCTTTAGCATTTGCAAGTAAAATTAGAGAAACTGGAAAAAAATTAAAAGTCACTTCAGAAATCTAGTTCATAATGCCTACCGAAATAACACATAAGATGTACATGGTTGACTTAATCGAATGTGGCCAAATGATTAAGTGGCCAAATAATTGCCATACTTTTGTTTGTCTTTTTTTTTTTTTTTCAGATTTAACCAGAATAAACAGAGTGAATAAAAATACATGTGTGGAAAGGATTTAGTGAGACTATATCGTCATCCTGCTCTTTTAAAAAAAGATAAAAGCAAAAATTGGCAGCCAAGTGCAAAATAGGTGGTAATGATTGGTAAACATCCCATAGAAGTTTCATAGAAATATTTTTCCACGCAAGTAGTGGTGAAGCAGTCACATACGTACAGCTAAGTTTTAGGACCTAAGTTTGGGATTTGAGGATGGTTTGGATCTGGCCTCCAGCCAGGTCCTTCAGAATATGGATGCAAGGAGAACAGCCAGTTTCCAAGAGCAAAGCTGAAGCCACAAATTAAACAAAGAGCCCACAGGAATAATGGTTTAAAGAGGCTGGGCAGAAAGAGAATGCAAAATTCTCGTAAGAGAGTAACACATGGAGATAAAGACATGGCAAACACCAAAGATAAATTCAAAATTGTGGCTCAAATAAGAAGCCCAAAAAGTATACATAACAACTAAGGATCTATTTATAGGGTTCCTGTGTCCTTATCTACTTGGTTCATACAAGGAGGGTTGCTAAAAGCACAATTGGTTAAGAGGGATGGTTAAGCCCAGCTGCAGTGGCAGAGCTGATAGATGCTGCTAGCTGGCAGGCTGAGGCCACATGGCAGGTTCGGGTTCAATTGCCAGCTCACCCTAAGAGCTGAGCGTGACCAGACTCTGTGGAGGGTACTCATTCCTCTCTCTCTGTCTCATGAGCATCCACAAGCACGCTTACCATTAATAAAGAGAAGACAGGAGGGGACCCAAAATAAATGCACATGTTTAAAAAGTGAATGCTGAGTTTCCCTTCAAAATGAAAACATTTACTGTGGAATATTTGAAAAATTTAGCTTTTCACTGGGACTAGCAGATGACGTAATGGTTACACTGCTGGACTAACATTGTGGTTCGAGCCCTGAACTCAGTGACTTAAAACTCACGTCAGATGCATCTGTGTGCATGTCCAAACTCCCGAGAAGAGAATGGAGAAGGGATTCTGGTGTGGCCCTCCCTACTGGGAGTGATTTCTTGCTTTCTATCTCTCTGTCTTTATTTCTTCAGTGAGCCCACATGCCCAATAGCAAAAAAATCTCTTAAAAAAATTAGCTTTTCAACAACAACTATAAACTATATACTCTTGGGGTCAGCAGGTGGCGTGATAGTTAAGGTGCTGGACTCCCTTATGGCTGACCATAGTTTGAACCCTGTACCTGGCAACTTGCCTTCTCACACTTTCTCTCTCTCTCTATCTCTCTGTCTCTCTAGTGAAACTGAATAATAATAATAATAATAATAATAATAAAAGTAAATAATTCTAAAAAAGAAATCAAACTATGTACTCCTTAATACACTACTGTTCAAATATTCATTGCAACTTATAAGGTATGCAAATAAGACCTTTAAACTAAAATGACATAGCCTTTGACCCACATATGGTGAAATATATGGTTACTTTGTTCTATTTTACATAGAATTGTGAAGACCTTTCTACTATAAGACCACTTTTAAGAAAGTTTTGTGGGCCAACTCCATGCCTGGTGGTTGAGGCAGCTAGATCCCACATAGCCAACCACGTGATTTGAATCCTGGGCCTGGTGGCATCTATGCAAGGCCCAAATCTTAAAAGATGGAGAGATGGAGAAGGGAGTATAGTGTGACCATTCCCTGTGGAGTTGCATTTTCCCTTTCCCTTTCTCCATCTCTCTGTTTCTCTCTGGTGAGTGGATGTGCCCTCTGGCAAAAATTGGGGGGAAAAATAATTTTGGCATGATCAATTTATTGTTAGGAAAAATAATGTCCTTTGATTTTTATTGTTCAAGAATGCCTCCTTTCAGAGTGAACAAGCGATTCAAATAACATAGGTTTTTGTTGGGACGATCAATGACCAATCAATAAATGAATGGTGATTTGTTTAAAGCAGTCATTAGGTTGGCTCCCCACAGAACAACGGAGTTCATATTTGTGCATCTCTATATTTCAGCTACACTTACAGCTTTGAACATTTCTATGAAACACATAATTTTAACTATTTCTTCTTCTAACTACTGGTATTGTAGTCTCTGCTACTTCTAAATGATAGATAGTCACTTTCTACATTCTCCTCAGGACTTGCAGGTGATAAGCTTAAAGAAGGGATGGGACCAGCAGTTAGCATAATGGCTATGTCACTGGACTCCCACGTAGTCAACCGCAGTTCGAGTCCTGGGCCCAGTGGCTTAAATTCACGCCGAGTGCATGTGTGTGTGTGTGAGTGTGTGCTCAAGATCCCAAGAAGAGAATGGAGAAGAAAGGATTGTGGTGTGGCCATCCTCCCTGGGGGGTGATTTCTTGCTTTCTATCTCTCTGTCTCTATCTTTCTGGTGAGCACATGTGCCCTATAGCATAAACCTCTCCAAAAAATAAAAATAAATAAAAAATAAGAGAGAAAGAAGGGCTCAGGTTCTATTTACTGTATTTGCATGACCCCTCCAGTTGTTTCCCGGTACAAGAGTACTGGGTAGTTATGCTACCATCAGGAGGAAGTCTTGGTTGCTATCTATAAACCTGAATGGAGGCTTCTTTGCTAACTTAGCTAGTGAATTAGGGAAAGAAACCTTAGCACTGAGACCCTCATACGGGAAAATAAACCAAATGGTAGATAACTTCTGAGTCAACCCTCCTCCAGCTCACTCATTACTACAGCACGCATGTACCACCATTTTGGAGAAGAGGAAGAGATTCAGATTTTGAACTTGCCACTCTATGAGGAATTTGATAGCATTCCAAAGCATGTTTCTAATAGTCCCTGTTGTTTCTTTAGCCTACAATGAGTTCCCTCCAGGCCTTTGCAATTTTTCTCATTCTTTCAAGTCTGTGTCAAATGTCACCACTTCTCAAAGAAGTATTCCTAACCACCCTAGCTAAATTCATCACAGTGCCTTGCATTCTCTCTTCTATGCTGGGTTTCAACTGGTGGTTTTCAGGACACACAACCTTGCAATTATTTTATTTGTCTATTATTTTTAGTCTCTTTCCTCCAGTTTAAGCCAAACAAAAGAAAAGAAGAACCTTTTTACCTGAAATAAAAAGCAAGTAGCTCTGCATTAGAATAAAATAGTTGTCCAATGAAATACTCATTTAAACAAATGAATGACTTTGGGAAATAGGATAGTGAAATTGGTTTTGCTATTAGCAAGATGTGATAAATAAGGCTTCTGCTGAAAAAGCATGTTCTTGAGCCATCAGGTAGTGGTTGGGGCACTGGATTCCCATGTGGTCAGCTACTGTTCAAGTCCTGGACTCAGGTGTTTGAAGTTCACGCCAGGTATGAGTGCATGCATGCTCAGAATCCCAGGAGGAGAATGGAGGAGAGGGGACTGCTGTGTGGCCATCCTCTGGATAATGATTTCTTTCTTCCTGTTTCTCCGGCAAGTTTACGTGCCTTGTAGTAAAAATCGCAAAAAATCTCTCAAAAAAAAAAAAAAGAAAGAAAAGAAAAAGCATCTTAAATCCCATAACTATTCTTTTTATTTCTTTTACTATAATAGTAGAATGGAGAAGAATGATTAAAAATAATCTTGGCTGATACAGCATGAAGTGTCTTTGACAGCATGAAGTGTCTTTGAAGTCATGTGCAAAAAACTTTCTATTTTAAATGTCCGAAATTTCACACAAAATGCCCATAAAATTATATTAGGTCATTCTGGAGTGAGAAAAATGAAAAGTATCATTGTTTCCCTGTAGCAAAAACTAGAAACTCCAAGAGGAATGAAGCCATTGCATTAGCAACTTCAATGTAATACGAGAAAAAGATTTCTCAGCTCTGTCCACCTACATCAGCTTTGCTCCAATGACAGGCTTAAAGAGGCACCATATACCACTGCCAATTTGCTGGGCTACCTCTGACTTCATCTGCCAGTGTCTGCTTTGGTTATGGGAATGCTTCTCCTGACTTGCAGGAACTTCAACCCAAGGGACAGTAGCAATATTTCCCTATGAAATTGAAGTATTGGCAGACAATAAATGTTTAGATCCTTTGGAGAAAAGCAGCCAAACAAATTGTTTGGAAATATACAAGGATACTATTTAACATGGTATGGCTTTGCCAATTGCTAAAATTACTTTAAGAGCTCATTAAGTTCTGTAAAGCTGGAAAGTAATAATACCATAGCTGATTTCTCATTCAAAGTCAGAAGCAGAATCTAAAAGCGGAAACAGAATATTTCTATTTCTGCATTTTTAGATGTTAAACAAATCAATGTACTATTTTATTTTACTTTGAATTGTTAGAAACCACTAATCAAAAAATGTGTTATTTTACATTTGCTTGAATCTAACCCCAATTTCTCAGAGAGTTGCTAAGAGACTCTATAATTGAACAAAAAATTAAATTAAAAAAGAAGCTTTAAGAATATTTTAATTCATATTAGCTAAAGCCTATCATTTTACTTCCTTTTGGAAATTTCCAAGTAAATGATAGTAATTTACATTTGAAATAATCTATAAAGAACTTCCATAAATTGATACCTCCTATACTTGCAATCTTCTGTCAATAATTTTTCTCATTTTTTTTTTAAAGAGATTTTTGCTGTAGGGCACATGCGCTCACCAGACAGACAGAGAGAGACAGAAAGGGAGAAATCACCCCCCTCCCCCAGGGGGGACGGCCACACTGCAATCCCTTCTCCTCCATTCTCCTCTCGGGATCTTGGGCACGCACGCACACGCGCCCGGCATGAGTTTTAAGTCACCGGGCCCGGAATGCGAACTGCGGTCAACTACGTTGAGAGTCCAGCGACATAGCCATTACGCTAACTGCTGGTCCCTAATTTTTCTTATTTTAATATACCTAACAATGACTCTTGTACCATTCTCACTCCAAAATAACATTAGTTCTCCTTAAGATCATTTTGCATACAAATACATGATTTTTAGTATTTTGGGTATCAAATATTACTGACATTGCATACTCTCCCCATTTTCCTAATTTAGACTCATGACTGTATTTTTCTTGCTGGAAATATTTCTTCTTCAAAACATCCCCCTAGAAAATTTCTAATCATTCTTTAAATATCCAAAGTCAAATATTTTCTTGCCGTACAGTTTTCATATAATTATCAAAAGGATATTATATTTGCCAATAATTATTTACTTGTCAATCTCTCCATTAAATCTTTTTTGTTTCTTTGTTTTTGCCATAGGGCACATGCATTCTCCAAAGAAACAGTGAGAGGGAAAGTGAGAAACTCCCTAGGGGGGATGGGCACACTGCAATCCCTTCTACTCCATTCTCTTCCTGGGATTTTAGATATGCATGTACATACACCTGGTGTGATTTCCAAGCCTCTGGGTCTAGGATTTCAACTGTGTTCAGCCATATGGGCATCCAGCACTTTAACCACCATCCCACCTTCTGGCCCCTCCATTAATTTTTTTATGAATTATTAATTTTATTTTATTTACTCATTCTTTTTTTTTTTTTTTTAATTTGACCAGAGTAAGACACACACACACACACACACACAGAGAGAGAGAGAGAAAGAGAGAGAGAGAGAGAGAAAGCGAGCCACCAGGTCCAGGACTCAGACTGTGATTGGCCATGTGGGAGTGCCCAGAGCCTAAACCACCATGCCACCTGCTAGTCTCCCTCTATTAAATGTTAAGCTTCATGGGGAAAACTATTGATAGAATGACTAACGTTTGATATATAGCAGGAATTCATTAAATGTTTAATGAATTAATGTTAATATTATTGCATGAAAAAACCTGTTTGCCATGTCCTCCACCTTTCATTTCTCATTGCTATTAGAAATTTTTTTCAAGTCTTTACCCTTTTTTAAGAATTAATTTATTTTAACTTTATTTTATTTATTTATTTTAATCTGACTAGAGAGTGACAGAGTGTATGTCTGTGTGTATGTGTGTGAGAGAGAGAGAGAGAGCAAGCCACCAGGTCTGGGACTTGACCTGCAGTCAGCCATGTGGGAGTACAACACCTTTTATCACCACACCACCTGCCGGTCCCTCAAGTCCTTACTTTTTAAAGTATTCTGCTAACTGGTCAATCTGCTTCAAGCTTTCACTACCTCCTGCAATTTCACTACTTCTCCAACCCTTTTAGAGTACATAGTAACATTTCAAGATTTTTTGAAATAACAACAAAACTGTTATAATTAAAAAATTAATATAAATATATTAAGTCTTGAGAAACAGTAGAAAATTCCCCTACTACCCAAACAGGCCATTTAAAAAAGAAAGAAAATATTAACTGAGCTTACCTACATAAAATGTTGGTAAATCAAATCAAATGAGAAATTATAAATAATAATACATCACAACAAAGGAAAATTTATTCTAGCAGGAAACTGATGTTTCAACATTAGGATATCCAATTCCTCTACATATGAATTGGGTGAACTTCCACAATTTAAATAATCTCTCTGAGTCTGTCTCTTCATATGAAAGGTTTCCAAAATTTAAATTCATTAACCAAAAGCATTTAGAGTGATGCCTGTAATCTGCTAGATCTACAATTAATAGTTAATATTATATATATATTTCAAGCTGTAATATAATCTAATAAATTATGGGATTAAAGTCAAAGATCTCCTAATCATTTTAATAAATATCTTCCCAAATGCTTTACTAATATTTAATTTTTGTTCTTGCTAAAATATAATTAGTAAATTAGAGAATGAAACTTCCTTAATGTAATAAGCCTTACCTACCAAGTAGATGAAAAAAGTACTTAATGAAATAATACTGAAAACGTTATACTTAAATCAAGAACAAAAGGAGGACATTTATTCTTACTGGTATTATACAACAAGTTATGAAAGAACTCAGAATCAATATATTAGGACATGAAATGAAATAGGAGGTATAAACATTGGGAAGAAAATTTTAAAAATTTATTATTTGCAGGCAGTATGATTACCTGCATAACAATCCAAGAGAATAAATTTATCAGTTACTAAATTGGTTTATAATTATGTAAAAAAAATACGAAAAGCATAAACAAGTAGATTAGTATGTAGAGAACTAGAAATTACCAGAAAAAATGACTAAAATTGTTGTAAAGAAACTGAACCTCATTAATAACCAACTAAACAAGTGAAACTCATCAAAATATTATATTACCCATCAAATCAACAAAAAGTTTAAAAAAACTGACAAACACTGAGGAGCGAAGATAAACATATATCTATTTTTTCAATGTGAAAAATAGCCATTCATTTCTAGGTTTCTATCACAGAAAAATGCTTTGAGTTATCCACAGAGCAATATGTACCAGGATGTTCACTGGGGCATGACTTGTAATGAGAAATAGAGCAATACAAATATTCTAAGAAGACTTCTTAAATAGTTGATAGTACATCAAGTCCACACAATATGCAGAACTTAAAAGAGTAAATGGATAATAAATGAATTTTAAAACAATAATTAATGAAAAGGTATGAGGAATCAGTGGAAAAGAAAGTCATAATAATGCAGAATATAAACTTATCAATTTGTAAATATATATATATATATATATATATATATATTCATTCACATTGCATTACATAAGCAGAAAACACCATTGGAAAAACACGAACAAGCTGTTAATAGTAGAGCAGATAGGAGAAGGTTTATAGACATGTCCTCTACAATTTATTTTGCATATAATTAACTGTTTGAATCTGCAACATAATGTTGTAAAATGTAATGAAAATAGAAATTTCAAAGGCTAATACACATATACTCAAAGAAAGAAATGGTCTAACATGATTTGGAACATTTCCCTCCTAGATAGTAGAACAGCAAAGTGATTGGTTAAATTCTGAGGTTCTGGGCCAGACTTCATGGATTTAATTCTGGTTTGGTATTTATGAGATGATGTGGAATAGTTACTTCCTCATTTTAAAAATTAGACTAATATTATTGAACATAACTCATAGGTTCTAGTGAAAACTAAAAAAAAAAAAATTTCCCATATTAAGTACATACAACAATGTCTGATACAGATAAAAAAATCTTTGCTAAGTTTTTGTGATTGCACTACAAATTCTACAGTATTAAGAACTAAAGATTAAGGGGACCAGCAGTTCACATAATGGCTATGTTGCTGGACTCCCATGTAGTCGACCGCGGTTTGAGTCCCAGACTCGGCAGCTTAAACTCACACCGGGTGCGTGTGCACGCGTGCCCAAGATCCCGAAAGGAGAATGGAGGAGAAAGGATTGCAGCATGGCCATCCCCACTGTGGGGTGATGATTTCTCGCTTTCTGTCTCTCTGTCTTTCCGGCAGCACATATGCCCTATAGCAAAAAATCCTCTCCAAAAAAAGAAAGAAAAAAAAAAAAAAAACTAAAGATTAAGACTGGGAAATAAATGTATTGCCAACCTACATTGTTAATTTTATTTTATAACTCTATTATTATAAAAGAAAAATGAACTGATCTTCAGTTTCACATGTTAAACAAATTGATTGGATAAAAAGCTTAAAAAACTGAACATTATGATTTATATATTATCTTTAATAAGTATTTTGCATAATGCAAAATGTGTGACTCATCTACAATACTAACTTATATATAAATTGTGTTCCAAGATAGCATTGTCAAAAATAAAAACAGAGCAAATAAATATTAACACAAAACTAAAATTCTTTTTTTTTTCATTCTTTTTTTTTTTGGAGAGGTTTTTGCCATAGGGCGCTCTCGCCAGACAGACAGAGAGACAGACAGACAGAAAGCGAGAAATCACCCCCCAGGAGGGATGTCCACACTGCAATCCCTTCTCCTCCATTCTCCTCTGGGGATCTTGGACACACGCACACGCGCCCGGCGTGAGTTTTAAGCCACCGCGGTCGACTACATGGGAGTCCAGCGACATAGCCATTACACTAACTGCTGGTCCCCACAAAACTAAAATTCTGAGCTTTGAAATATATTTAACTTCATTGAAGTATTTCCAAAATTACTGGGTAATTTTAGCATAATTATTCCTCTAAAAATCTGTCCAATACTTGAAAATTAGTGTGAGATTCCTACCGCACTTAAGATATGCATGGGTCAGTTCTCTAATAAATAACGTACAGATTTGATTGGCAAAAAGAAAATAGAAAAAAATCCAATGAGGCAAAATCTCACTCTATATAAAATTATGACAATCTACTTTTGAGAAAACAGGTTATTATTTCTTTATCTTAACTAAGATAAAAAAGAGAATAATTTTATCCAAATTTAGAATTGATTTTGAGAGAAGAATCTTAATGATTGTTTATAAAATCCTAAATATTTTATAATATACTTTTGGGAGGTAGAGCTTTCAACCAATCTACAGCAATATGTTATCATGTCAAGACAGAATGGCTTGTAGTTTCCTTTAAATATTCTCATGTTTTACTCTCTCCAGGTATACTTTAAGAAAAATGGAAGGTGATTAATGAGAGAAAAAAGAAAGATTACAATACCAAAGTGAGAGGTGAATAGACTTTAAAACTGTCAGATTCTTACCAGACTGCCTTAATGTGTTCAGCGTCTTTTCTGTTGGAAAGAGGCTTCTAAACTACAATCAACAGCTTTTATTCATTTTTTGAATATCTTATTAATATCCTTCTCATTCTTTGTTAAGGAAAACCACAGTCCACAAAAACACTTCATATACTTAGAGTCTAGGTGATTAAACAAGATCAGGAAGACTTGACCATTATGATTCATTTTTAAGAACTTAATTTTCTGTGCTGTCAATTCTGCCTTTTTAATTGTTACAGGATCTCATACATAATGCATAATTTTATTAAAACACATCATGCTGCCTTTGTGACATAGCATGAGTTGTCAAGTAAAATGTAATAATCTTTGACCTCAACCTGACCATTGACATCAATAAAAAATGAAAATTATGCCTACACGCTGGCTAAAAGCACTTTTAGACTGTGACCCTGGTAACTCTCTACTAATGTAAAGAACACTCAGCTTCTTAGACATTCTCCACTCTATCAAATCCTTCCCTATTCTGTTTCCAAGGGTTAAACGTATAAACACTCACTATTGTTCACTGAATAAACCTCTGCATTAGTATATCTGTAGTCTACAAATAAGATTAGTGTGATTGTACATTTAAAAATGAAAATATGCAATATGCATTGCTTGCATCTGGCATATAGACATTTTTGGGAAGAAAGAGTAAATTAAGGTCTTAAATTATAAAGATAGCCTCAATTTGAACAGGAAAGTATGTTCCAAAGAAAACTCTCCCAGAAAAAAAAAGGCTTTTTAACAAAAATTGTATTTCCCAGGGAGGGCAACTATAGGTACTAAAGATAGTAAGGATATGGGTAACATGGGGCTGGGTAATAGAGGGAGGGAGGGGAACAGAGGGGGAAAAAAACAAACAGTATATTTGACACAAAAATGAAGAATTACTTGCTGATGATAATGTATGTGGTAATGTCTTTGTCTTGACTGATATGCACCGTATTCGAGCTGGAAAAAGCAATGTTGTATACACAAAGATATATAGTGATTAAATGTAAAAGAAAAAAATTAATTAAAAAAAATTCGTATTACCCATAGGAAACCCTTCAGTTGCCAGTTAAAGGTTGACAAGGGTCACGTCACACCAAACCAGACACGAGTGACATTCAAGGCTAACCAGCTCCAATACAGCTCATGTCTCAGGGAACATTACACTTCTCAAAGATAGTGTAAATGCTTTAAGGTCAGAAGAACACAACGCCTGTCAATGTGTTCCATGTATGTTAAAAAGACAGGTAATTTAGGAAGAGTCTCTGACATTTAAAGGGATTCATGCTTTCATGGTCTCCACTCCCTCCACCCCAACTTGACACCTAATTAAGCATCAATACAAAACAATGTAATTGAACAGATGTACTAGTCATTAACAGGAATTACCCATTCTCCTATCAAATCAGAGTGTACCGAGAGGGCTCCATTTGTAATAGGTTGACTTAATTGCCTGAGAATTCCCCAGAGAAATGTACAAATGGATCAAGACGTCTCACACGTGCATACACACACACCCCTCAGACAAACACAGACGCTCCTTCTAAGCTTTGATCCATGCTTTTGTCATTGTTACATCCATCTTTGTAAATGAGAATTTATGGTGGCTACAATCAGCATTAGAAGATCAAATAAATAGATGGAAAAATAAAAGAAACTAAATGAAAGGTTTCAGTGTTCAGATTTAGCACCACTTTAATACAAGTTTTCTATAGAGCAGTGCTTTTTATAAGGTAGTCATTGCAATATTTTTTAGTGAAAAAAGCACAATAAACACACACACACACACACACACACACTAAAAATACAGAGCATGAAAGAAATACATCTTCTGGCAATTCACTGTGAAACATTTGTTTCGTCACAAGAATCTGATTCACAATTACCACAGTTGCATGGTTTGTTGAGTAAATCAGCCTATAGCCATCATTAGGGCAAGCTCAGAAATCCTGAAATGTGCCAGCCAATTCTCCTCACATCGTTATGCAAAGCAGAGAATCCAGAAAGTTGACATAATGTAATCTCTTCCTGTCCCTCTGATTCCATGTCCCTCTTGGATTGTATAGCATCTGCTGACTGAGGTAGCTCAGTTTACCCTCGTGAAAACCTACAGAGGTGACTTAGTTGAAAGTTAAGATTACAGGATTTCTGGGACCAGCAGTTAGCATAATGGCTATGTCGCTGGACTCCCACGTAGTTGACAGTGGTTTGAGTCCTGGACCCGGTGGCTTAAACTCACGCCGGGTGCGTGTTCGTGCATGCCCAAGATCCCAAGAGGAGAATGGAGGAGAAGGGATTGCGGCATGGCCATCCCCCGTGGAGGGTGATTTCCTGCTTTCTGTCTCTTTGTCTCTCTCTGTCTGTCTGGTGAGCGCACATGCCCTATAGCAAAAACCTCTCAAAAAAAAAAAAAAAAAAAAATTAAGGGATTTCTGTCAAGGGATAGCTATGTAAGTGGATTTAGAATTTAGAAAACAGTTTCTAGCTTTCTGACTCTCAATAAGCAAAGGGCATTAATGTGAAAGAACGTAAGAGATTTATTCCCAAGATTATATTGAATCTGAATTTCTGGGGACAACACAAATAAAAACTTGGCATTCCCTACTGGAGTCAGAGACACAGAAGAAAAAAATGAGTAACAGAAAAGATAGAGGAACACAACTTGGAGTGCTCACTAGAGAGAGAAAACACTCCTTTATCACAATTGTTTCTGCCCTCCTCCATCACCCATAAGAAGTCTGTGGAAGTACAGAAAAATCTTCCTCTAGGACTGTATCACTTCAGGACACCAGATAATACAGTCGGTGGCGGCTGCTTGCAGTTCAGACTCTAGAGATGACAGTCAGGCATTGTTCCTGGGCATTTCAGGGACATAGAGATTTCCCATCTCAAACTTCCAGCCATTCCAATCACAGGGGATGGGCAGTGTGGACTTGTCTGCCCAGCTCCAGCCTCTGCCTGCACAAAATGCTCCCCATTGGTTGCACCAGCTCCATGGCACCACCACCCTCCTCTTTTTCGGAGTACACATTATCTACGTGACTCATTGGACCATTTCATCAGGAGCTGCTTTCCACACCTCTTAGAATTCCGTATTTACTAATTTTTTTCTTTATCATAAAGTTAACAAGCTTTCCCTGTGTATTTTCTCTCTCACCAAGCTGCGTATTTTGTGGGCAGGGGATGAGCTGTTTCTCTGTATTTACACAGTGCTTAGTAAATACATCCAATGCCTTCAAAATATTATTGATTTTATTGCAGACTGTCTTAATTGCCTATAGCCCCAAACAGCATGACTTTGAGGTCTCTGTGGTGAAAATCAGTTACTGGTGATTGCCTCAGGCTCTCTGGGCTCCAGGAGGAAACTTAATGACTGAAAACACATAGGTTGCCCATCAGTGGAACAAGACCACGTGTCACTGTGCTTCTATGTCAGCTAGAGCTGGGGGTGCAGAGAATAGATGTCACAAGGAGACCTTCAGGGCATTGGGTACTCTACCTCTTGTGAAATATGAGAAACCTATGTTTGGTTTCTCATTAAAAAAAAGTCTGATTGGTTTTACCCAATTCAGCAGAAGTCGATAAGAAATGTAGTTAGATTCCAAATATTACCAAATTTAGTTTTAATTTTTTTAAATATATTTTTAAATTACTGAGCATTTGTAACGGCTATTTTCCTATCTTGTTAGATGTCTTAAGCATTTCAATAAATACCTGTCATTCACACATGGGAAATGAAACAAGCTTTAATGCACACAGCACCATTCTTATATTTTACCCTATTGTTATCATAAATATAAAACAGCTGGGTATATGACAATGGCAGACTAACACTCCTGATTTTCAGTAGATATTGTCCTTGCTTTTCTCCCCTAGTACAAAGTTAATATTCTCCCCAAAAAGAATCAACCACGAGGTAAAATACAACCTTTGGATATGAACTGTGTATTCTTCTCACAGTAAGTAAACAATACCTATTCCAGAATGGCAGGCATCTTATTAAATTCCATACAGTCGGCAATAGTTAAACTCTTTTCAAATGAAAAGCACAGTTTCACACTTCTTTTCCAAATATACATCTCAGTATTTAATTTATAAGAACTTATGTGGTTTAGAACCTTGAATCTGTATGTTCATGGAATTTCCATATTATACTGAGCCTCATTACATTTTTCCTTGCTACAGCCTTCTTATACACTGACAAGTAAAATATTTGGCTTTCAACAACATTTCAGCTCACTCGATGAAAGTGAGCTGTATTGAACAGTGTCAGGTTTATACATTTAAGAAAATCTCTTAGGCAATGGAGGAAAACAGAAATAAAACCAACACGACTTTAGAATAAAATGCTGAACAATGAAATGGAGGGTTATTAATTCTCAGCCACTTGAAGATTGTTTTCCACCCTTTGGCGTGCTAAGATAATTATATACACATGACATTGTATTATACCATGCTGTTTGCCTACTTCAAAACTGTTCTCTAATGCAAGTATTGATTGAAGCGTCTTGTGTATCACGTTAAAGTCACAAAAAATTGCCTCATTTCCACTGGAGCTAATCCATTACTCAAATTTTGTCAAGAAAATTCTGGATGAATTGTGCAAAACTGCCACGTTCCATTCCTAATAAAAATTGATTCTTTTTTATTGGGGTCATACAGTCAGCTTTTAAACTCTAACATCTCTTCTTCTGCCAAAAATCTAACATTCCAGTTATTGATTAAAGCTTCAGAGTTGCTTTGGAAGGTATTAGATTCTCTTTTCTATTTAGGTCAGGATTGTTGTATTGAATCAATGCAATCGTAACTATCTGTTGGATTCAAGTCTCCAGGTCGGCCTATCTTGTCCACTGTTTGATCTTCGAAGACAGTGTGGCCAGTATGGTAATTTGGTAATTTTGGAGAAACTGTCAAGAATGCAGGCAGAAAAATCTAATAAAAGTTGTAAGAGAGGGATTATTTTAAGCATCACTCCATTACTTCAAATATCTGTCTCCTTCCTTCTGGGTCAAAGTTCAACACCTTACCTTGCCCTTCCTAAAGGAAGCATTTGATCATCTTATTGGTTCACATTTAAATATTGATTGGCCCATGAATACTAATAATCAAGAGTCACTATGGCTTTTAAGGCAAGGACCCTTTAAGAAAGATCTCTTTCTAGCACTTCCTGCTTTTGGCCACAGGATTGTCCTCAGATCATCTTACTCTCATTCTCTCTTTCGTCCTGATTCTAAGAATTTGAATGGAGAAGAAAGGACAAGTCTTCTTGTGGACTTAACCTTCTCTTTTTCTACCTTGCTGTAGTTCTCACTGTTTCCACAAATACTTGAACATTCTGGCCCCAAATTTAGATTCACAAGAGATTATCCGTAGCCAAGCCATTTGCTCCAAATCCAGCACTGGGCTACTCCTCACTTAAGGAGCTCCTAGGAAAGCAGTGCTTTATTCTCTCGTCCACGTGCCTACACATGCAATGCCTTTAAAAACTCTGAAAACAATGGGCTGGACAGTGAAGCAGCAGTAAAATGCGATGTTCTCAAGGCTGACCCACTGGAGGAGGCTCTCAGTTCATATGGGAAGATCTCCCAAAGCACACCAGGAACATGTACCCAGGGTCAGGGCTGGCTGAGGCTGAGGGCAGATGGCCGTATCAGGATCCTATTCGGGGTGCTGTCTCCCTGTCTCACTTTCACAAGGAAGAAATATATAAATAAATGTGAAACAAAACACCAAACAAACAAACAAAAACCGTCTACAAACAAGAGCAGTGTTTGGCAGGGACTTACACACACAGATCATTCTTTGAAATCTCATCTAATAACACCAAAATACTTTCTTCTAACCCACAACAAGATAAAATCTGAAGTCCGCTTCGTGGCAAATAGAATTGGCCTTGACCTGACATCGGTAAATATTACAACCATAACCACTAGCAGCTGATAGCCATCTGGATCCATGCACGATTAAAGAAAATCATTGAGAAATGTCATTGATGTTAAAAACAAAAGAAAAGAGCACCTTTCTTTTAGGAATGTTGTGAGAATTAAATAACAGAATAAAAGGGCTTGATAGTATTTGGTATATACCCAATAAAACCAATAATTTTAAGTGTTTTAAATATGAGTAATGACAAACTCAGTTTCTTCAGAATTCCATTTTAGTTTACTTAATCGGTAGAAATGGGTTCTTTCTGTTGAAACGCTGCTCCTTATGATTTTTTTTAACCTATTGGCTCTGAAGATTTTATTATACATTTAATTCTGTTGTGAATTTTCTAGACTTGCTAAAAATACAAAATTATTAATTATTCTTCTTAGAATATGGTTCCTTAATGCATTAACCTCCCTGAAAATAAGCTACTTTGCCAATAAATTTATTAAATAAAATTTGTCTCTGAAACCCGAGGCCAACATTCAAAATGTCACCTGACCAGAATGGAGTTCTGTGTCTCAGCTGGGATAATATGTTTCATTCATATTCAACTACACTTTCTAGGTTTTGGGCTTATGCTATTGCTGCTGTTGCTAAGTGTGTGTGTGTGTGTGTGTGTGTGTGTGTGTGTGTGTGAGAAAGAAACTCAGGAGCTATAGTTAAGCCAGTTCTTCTCAATTAATTCTGTACTACAAATTTTAAATTAAAACTAAGGCTTTATACTTAACCCTGTAGACTGTTTTTTATGCAGGAGTTAGAGAGGGGACTGAAAGAGAAAGTGGTCCTTTTTCTTCAGTGACCTATATCATTTTGTTTTTATTCAGTTTCTCATATACTTTTCCCTGACCATGTGCATTATAATTAATTTAGATGTTTCTAAAAATTACAGATTCACTGGTCCAGCCCCATGCCTACTGACTAATGAATTTCAAAGTATGGGTCACAAGAATCCATGAAAATATAATTCATGAGAGCTTTTTTCCCTTCATATTAAATATTTACTTCTCCTTAGAAAAAATTTCAAAGACAATCTTGATAAATAATAGAAGCACCTAACACATTTCACTATTTGAAATTCGAAAAGCACCTAACACATTTCACTATTTGAAATTTGAAAAGCACTTTAACAAATACAAATTGCTTCTTCCGTTATTACTCTTACAACAATTTTATGCAATGATTTTACAAAAACAATCATGTTTACATAATTCATTGACATTTATCTGAACTTCTCGCAAAAGAATATTTAGGAAAGTGTGCACATGTAGTTGTGTGTATATTGTCCTAGAAGAAATTAAAAAAATCTTGGCTATTCATATTATCAAAAAATTCATACTTGGGGACCAGCAGATGGCGTAATGGTTATGTCACTGGACTCCCACATAGTTGACTGCGGTTTGTGTCCCAGATTTGAAACTCATGCCGAGCAAATATGCATGTGTGCCCAAAATCCTGAGAGGAGAATGGAGGAGAAGGGACTGCCACATGACCACACCCTCTGGGTGGTGATTTCTCACTTTCTGTCTGTCTCTCCAGTGAGTGTGAACTCCCTAAAGCAAAAATCTCTCAAAAAAAATCATACTTAATATAGCTACTGAATTACACATGAGCTCCTTAAACACATAAAGGTAATACACAGCATGCAAAGTTATAAATGAAAAATAAAATTTCCTCTTGTTGCACACTTCGTTCTATTCTATAGACGTATACCATTTTTTTTCCGGTTTCTGTTTATATATCTTGATATGGCCATGTTCAGAACTTTAAATAACCTATTGTATAATCTATTTTACCTCCATTTACAAATATTTTATCTATAAAGACTACTTATTTCTTCTATGAAATACACAGGAATAAATGGACATATTCTATTTTCTCACCTTCCCCCATACTCATATATGTGCTCTTCTCTCTCTCCTTTCCAATTTTTATTAGTTAACAAATTTCATTTTGAATTTTCTCATTTTCTGTTAAACAGTTACATAACATCTGAAGGTCTACTGAACTATCCATAGGCTTTAGGCAATATTTTTTACTTCCTCACTACAAATAGTGAAAAAACATGCATACCTTACCACATCCTTTCACTCCACAACCCATAAACCAGCTTTTCTCCACTGCAGCATGACTTTTAAATTGTCAACATTTATGACATTTACATTCTGTTCCCTAACTCTAATTGTCTCCCATCCCATTATCCATGAAGCAGAAAGTTTCTATTTAACATTAAAGCACAATTCACTTAAAATTTCATATGTTCTCACCTCCAAAGAAGATGTTAAAACTAAAATAGGAAAATTCGTTTTACAACTGATCTAAAAGGTATAGGAAGTGTTAAATGCAAGTGTAACAACCTGAAGCTCTGCCTTTAGATAACACAACATCAAGTTTCTGTCAAAATGTGCATCCATACATAGAGGAAAAAAATGGCATGATCATTGGTATCTTGTAAGTTTGGAGAACAGATGATTCCATGTTTCAGGTGTTAAAAGGATCCACAACTATTACATTAGGTCATCGGAACAGTCACGAGCATTTTCCCATAGAAAAATACATCATGACTTTTCTGACAACCCAATTCAAAGAAAAGCCCACAGTATGTAGACACTTTCTTAGACACATTTTTATTCAAGGTGGCAGGTAAGAGGGAATGGCATCTATTCAAAAAGCACTTCGATCAAGTAATTCCATTTTCAGACTACTTCATATCCTAGTAACCGTTCCATTTACCGTTAATGTATATAAACATGTCCTTGATAAGCAACAAAGACTATCTGGACTCCAGGGTCGTACAGAGAACATATTTTCAAATTATTTGTGACTACCTTTATCATTAGCCTGGTAAAGAGAAACAATACTTATAAAAGAGACTTTAAAAGACATTCCTCTAGAGTCTAAATTCTATATGTAGATCAAAGCTATGTTCTTGGACCACAATATCTTAAAACCCTGAAAAATTATTTTATTAAGTTTGACTTTGCTATGTTACCCTTAACGGTTATGAAAAGATGCTTACAATATCCACCCTGCAGTTATTAATCCTTCAACAACTCACGTACTAAAAACCCATGAGAAAACCTTCTTTCAGATCTAAGCACCAGGAAAAATACTTGAGTCCCCTATGCAATTAGCATACTACTTCCAAATATAAATTTTGTTACTGATTTATTTTCCTTCTCTCTTTGGTTGCTGGGAAATTCAAGAATAATATATGCAGGTCAATTTATGTAACATCCTATAATTTACATTCAAACAACCCTGGCCTCTTATTTGCATTTGCCTTTTCCCTGTCTTAAACTTTGCATACTTTTTATTTTCTACAGTTCTGTTTTGTGTTTGTTTAAGTGTATAAATAAATACGACAATATTCATAGAAACACAGCATTTCCTTATGGACTTCTTTTACCCATATTACATTTGAGGCTACTTAAAAATCACATCAGGGACAGAAATAAAGCTTCTTGACTTGAACACATCCTCAATAAAGATACTGTGAACATCAAAGTAACAGAAATAAAGTTCAAATTGAAGCTTGGTTACATTCAAGGAGACTTCAAAAAGACCATGGAAAAATGAAATTAAAGCATGAGTTTATTTTTGTCCTCTCCCCCCAAAAAAAGGAAATCCATGCATACCTTTTTCATAATATGAATTTACTATGAATTTTTTGAAGATCCTGCTCTTAGAGTCTTTGAGAAAGGAGGGGTCTATGATGAATAACTGCACCCAGGAATTGTTTTGAATTTAAGGAAATTTTCTGATTTTCTAATGGCCAAAGTTTTGTCCTTCGCCTCAAAAATTTACTGAAACTAGAGTGAAAGTTAAAGGGAAACAACTTGTCCTTGCCATGGCTCCTCATTCGAGAGACCTCCTCTGTCAAGTGGGTGATTTCGACTCTAAAGTGTTCTTTTGTTTTCTTTGTCTGAAGTCATTCCCAGATTAGTTTGTGACTAGCTTGAACATGTTTCCCAGCAGTGATCCAGGGCTGCCCCATTCACTCCTGACCTGCACCTGCTCTTTTCAAATGTTGCACCCAGAGTGGCTGCAGCCTAAACAGAGGCATGCTGGCCCATTCACAGACACTATTCAAAGAACTGGGAGGGGAGGGGCAGTGGGCGGGTCGGCGGCCCTCCAGAGAAGAAAGAAAAGTGACCCCTTAAATCAGAAAATGACCTTCTATTTGTCATTGGTTGTCTAAGTAAGTGTAAGGGGACCACCCCTTCCATAATGTGCTTTGTGATACCGTAAATGTTACATGGCCTAAAATGGTGCTTCTGAAAAGATTAGATAAATTATTGGTTTTTAAGACTAATTAAGTGACATGTTTAAATATCTAGAAAGGGTATAAGATCTTTATATGGCTGGTGTTCATAAATATTTACTCTATTTGTTCCAAAACAAAAAGGGCAAATTTATTTGGAGACATCTGCCTGAAAGTATATATGGTAGCAAATGATTTGAGATGACTTAAAAGTCTGTCACCATCTGAAGTACCAGATTCACCCATTCCATAGCTTCCATTGAAATGGTACTGTGCTTTGGTCTTAGTCATCAGTCCCACAGTCATAAAAGAGAAATAGTTGTATTGATATTTTATCTTGTTAACTTCATATTTGATCTAGCAACCTAAAAGTCAGAAGAAGTTGCAAATTAGCCACTAGAGAGATTTACACATTTGCCATTTAGAACACACCCTTGATCGGCAAATAGATCAAAATTTATGTTGAGTATTTTTCTCCACTAGACAAGCTTAATAGAACTTGTTCTTTAACTTCTTTTACTGAGATTTTTGGGCCACTGATCTGTTTCAAGGAGAAAAATTGACCCTGAGGCTGAACTTTGGCATCCCGAGGATGATGGTAGGCAAGATTGCCAGCTATATCATTGCTACTATGAACTAAAAACTACTCGCCATTCAATTATTCATGTTCAGCCCTTGTTGGGAAGAGAGAGCACCAAGGAGAAATAGAGCAGGAAATATGTACACTGAGAAAGAAGAAAACAGATTTTACTACTTACAAGGGAAAGGGGAATCACGAAGAATGATGATATTTAAAACAAGGGCTAGAGAGAATATACTCAAGGCTTCTAACAAAAATGGACAGCAGCTTTGCTCTTCATAAATATAAAATATATTGATAGCAAATATTTCTGAAAAGGCTCACAGGTCAATGAAGCACTGAATGAGGTAAGGCTTTTAGAGTTTAGAGAGCAAGTGCAGTGTTTTTATTGCTTTTGATTTGTCCCCCGAGCTCTGCCTTGACCTGTACCCACCTTTCCTGGAACTTTGATCACTTTGCCTGAATTTCCCTATTTTTAATTAACTATGTATACTTTTTGTCTTATAGTTTTTAGTTGACATAAACTAATTGTACCTATTTATGGGGTATAATGTGACTTTTCAACACAAAATATGATGTGTAATGATCAAATTAGGGCAAGGAACATTTCCATCATCTCAATGATTTATCATTACATTGTGACATAAACAACCCTCTGACATTAATGCTTAGTTACTAACATATGGTGCTATGTTCCTGCTTTATTCAAAGCTCTTTTCATACCATTAAAATTTCCAGTGTTGAAATTAATAGATATTTATAAAATACCACTTTACACTAAGGCATGTGGATGACTGAAATTTTATATATTTGAAAAAACCAAATGATATTTTAAAATAGGCCAAAGCAGTTGCTAAAAAATTGAAAGCTTATATGAAGTATATTTACAATATATATATATTCAAGTAAGTGCTGACACTATAAAACAATGAGAAGGTATAGAAAAGCTAGCTCCTTTATAGTTATCCAAGGGCACTTCAAAAAGTCCATGGAAAATTGGGACCAAGTTAGCGTATGGCTATGTCGCTGGACTCCCATTAGTCGAGTTCGAGTCCCGGACCCGGTGGCTTAAACTCACGCCGGGGCATGCGTGCGTGCCCAAGATCCCAGGAGGAGAATGGAGGAGAAGGGAAATTTCTTGCTTTCTATCTCTCTGTCTCTGTCTGTCTGGCGAGCACACGCGCCCTATAGCAAAAACCTCTGTCCATGTAAAATAGAACTCAAATATACATTTGCTGTGGGGCAAAATTTTACAATCCAAGCACAGTTTTTTCATAACTTATGTTTCAATGAACTTTTTTGGCTTGCTTTTTCATTTTACTTTATTTATTACTATTATTATTATCATCATCATCATCATTATTTTTAATTTGATCAGAGAAAAAGAGAGAGAGAAAGTGAAAAAGCAAACTGCCAGTTCCAAAACTCAAACCACGGTCAGCCATGTGAAAGCCCAGCAACCTTAGCCACAATGTCAACTGCCAGCCCCCCCCCCCACTAACTTTGGAAAACCTCTTGTAATATACACTTAAGTGCTCATTTATCAAGTTTCAATTGTCTAAAATCCTGGAGAATTAATGCAACAACTGAAGTTTCCCAGTGTTCTGTTTTGGTTTGAATGCTGTGGATCAAATTTTGTTGCTTAAAAAATTATGTATTCTTGGAACCAGCAAAATGGCTATGTCGCTTATGTATTCACCCGGTGGACCAGCAGTTGGTGTAATGGCTATGTCACTGGACTTCGATATAGTCGACCACGGTTTGAGTCCCGGACCCGGTGACTTAAACTCATACTGGGCGGGTGTGCGTGCATGCCCAGGATCCTGAGAGGAGAAGGAAGGAGAAGGGATTTTGACATGGCCATCCCCCCGAGGGGTGATTTCTCGCTTTCTGTCTCTCTGTCTCTTTCTGTCTTTCTGGCGAGTGCATGCGCCCTATAGCAAAAAAACACTTCCCCCCCCCCCAAAAAAAAGTATGTATTAAATCCCTAGCCTCCCATGTGGCTCTATTTGGAAATGAGCCCTTTGGAAGGTAACCTGGGTTGGATAAAGTCATGAAGTTGGGGTTCTCATGATAGGTTTAGTGATTTTATAAGAAAAGAGAGAGAGACAGAGAGACAGTAATATCTCTCTACCATGCATGTGAACACAGCATGGAAGTACCCATCTACAAGCCAGGAATAGGGCCCTCGGCACCAACCAAATTGGTGGGCATCCTGATCTTGGACCATCAGCCTCTAAAAGTGTAAAAAGCAAGTATCTGTCATTTTAAGCCATCCAGTCTATTTTGTTATAGCACCCAAAGTAGACTACAATTTTGTTGTAGGATAGTTTGAAAGAAAAAGGAAAATCAGTAGTAGACAATTAAGAAAAAAAGGACGCTTTTGCCTAGAAAAAATTTGTCTTACAATATAAAATAAACATTCCATGAAAATGTTAAAGATAAAAAATATTAAGCTTGGAGTCAGCAAGTGGCACAGCAATTAATGTACTGGATTCCCACATGGTCAACAGCCATTCAAGTCCCAGACCCAGTGGATTGAAATTCATGCTGGGCACGTGTGCACATGTGCCCCAAATCCTAAGAAAATGGAGAAGAGACTGTAGTGTGGCCATATCCCTGGGGGGAGGGGGAGTGGTTATTTCTTGCTTTCTGTCTCTCTGGCTCTCGTGAATGCACATGCCCTAATAGCAAAAATCTCTCTAAAAAAAAAAAAAAAAAAATTGCCCTTTCCCTTGGCTGGCAGCATAGAGGCCACACGATGCCTGGAGTTACTGTAAAAGACGTGAACCAGCAGCAGTTCATCGGAGCTCCGGCAGCCTTCCTCGGAAAGTCCGGAAAGCTGAAGGTCCCTGAATGGGTGGACGCTGTCAAGCTGGCCAAGCAAAAAGAACTTGCTCCCTGTGATGAGAACTGGTTCCACAGCGTGGTGCCTGTACTTCCAGGATGGCGCTCGGATTGACTCCATGAGCAAGATCTACAGGGCACAGCAGAGAAATGGTGTCATGCCCAGTCACCTCAGCCAGGGCTCCAAGAGAGTGGCCCGCAGGTCCTTCAAGCCCTGGAGGGGCTGAAAATGGTGGAAAAAGAGCAAGATGGGGGCCACAAATTGACACCTCAGGGACAGAGAGATATGGACAGAATCGCCAGACAGGTGGCAGCTGCTCATAAGAAGTATTAGGACAGATGATGCTGGGTTCATAAACTGCCTCATTCGCTAAAAAAAAAAAAAAAAAAAAAAAAAAAAAAAAAAAAAAAAAAAAAAAAAGTTTATTGGTTTGCTTTGTACGTGACTGACATAAATGGCTGGTCGAGGAAAAGACAATTTCAAATCATTTAAAAGCAGCAGAAGTTTTTTGTTTTTTGTTTTTTTTTTTTTTTGAGAGGTTTTAGCCATAGGGTGCGTGCGCTCGCCAGACAGACAGAGACAGACAGAGAGACAGAAAGCGAGAAATCACCCCCCAGGGGGGATGGCCACGCCGCAATCCCTTCTCCGTTCTCCTCTTGTGGTCTTGGGCACGCACGCACACGCGACCGGCGTGAGTTTTAAGCCACCGGGTCCGGGATGCGAACCGCGGTCGACTACGTTAGAGTCCAGCGACATAGCCATTACGCTAACTGCCAGTCCCAAAGCAGCAGAAGTTTGAATAGAAATCAACAGAAAGTATATTTCACTACTGAAAATAGCAGAGATGTAGGGGTTTTGTGCATAGTTATTTATTTATTTTTACTAAATGTTGATGCAAGACACAAGGGGAACCTCTGGGGCATGATGTAAGAATCAATTAATGCACATAGATGGAGCATAAATCACTTTAATGTAGTGAGATGCTCTTGCATCCTTTCATCTCACCCCTGCTGAAATGCAGGTCTGATATAAATGTGTTCTCTTCTGTCTGCAATAATATGTTCCCTCCTTCTTGTTCTGGCATCTTCGGAAACCTTGCTACTGAACAAGACAATCAATCTAAGAACCGTATGCCTTCCTTCTAGATTGCCATCTCCCGAGAAGCTGGGTCATACGTTCTTAATTTATGCTACGCTCGGTCTTCCCTTTCTTTCCTTGCTACCTGCTGTACAAAGAACCTGGAGTTCTTACTCCCACTACTAGAATAAAACCATTCAGAATCTCAGCTTGGAATATACTGTAACTTCCTATGGAGGCACTGGTGAGCTCTTCAGAGACAAGGATCTTCACACCTCCGCCCTCTACCCTAGGGCCCACTGATGTCTCCCACTGATGCTCAGAATGGGTATAGAAGCACGCAAGAGTGGTGGTCAAACAGAACTGAAAGAGTTCTAGCGCAATTCCATGTGGGCTTTGCAAACAGGTATAGGAACCTATTATTTTTATGATAAAATACACTGTTCGTTTTCCAAATAATTCACTTACAAATATTTCTGAAACATCAAAGATAAGACTGGATGCAGTTTTTGATAATGTATTTAAATTAGTTTGTATTTTATAACAGTAACTACAGGCCGATTTTCATATTGAGATTTAGAGTTATAAACACAATATAAATAATTAAATTAGGTTTATTTTCAGGTAATGTCACAATAGTTTTGTTCGTGGAATGAATATGCAGTCTTGGACGTTTCAACAAAGTCTCCAGAAGACCACTTGGTAAGCAGCGGCTTCTGAATGCCAAATACCCCTGCACTAATTGCATCAGCGAGCAGGGAAAACACGACTGTACTGCAGCGCCCTCCCTGCAATCGACCAGATTCTCATTTTTTACTTTTTTTAATGCTGCATTCTCTTATGGTAACTTCTATAGCAACTGCAATTGTACATCATGAGAAGGTTCAAAATATATCATGCTTGCCAGATATATCTGGACATAAGATTGAGGGAGGAACTAGCTCTTATTTCAAGTTACATTTTAACATCCTAAGCACAACCTTCCGAAGCCAAGGAAGTGATCATTAATAACTAAGACTTATCAAAACTATACCATGTAGTAGGTAGAGTGAAATAAAATAGAATCCCGCATCCATTTAAAGACTATGCATGCAAAAATATCAAACCCATCATTGATTATTGTAAAATTATCATAGTGTATTTTTAAAGTATATTTATCTCAAAATTAGATCATAGTTTTTGCTATAGGGCGCGTGCGCTCGCCAGACAGAGAGAGACATTTGGTCACGCCGCAAATTCTCCTCTCGGGATCTTAAGTATCCGAGACGCGAATTACGTGGGATCCAGCGACATCATTACGCTAACTGCTGGTTTAGATTAGCACTTTTTACACACACATATATGCATGCACACACTGTTAATGCATGCAGAAAGTGCTGGCAACTTAAAATGTATATCTGTATGCGTGCACACACACACACACACACACATACATACACATATATATATCAGATGGTTAAAGATTAGCTTTTACAGTTTAATTATTTAATTACTGCACTTAAGATAATTCTTTGAAAATAACTGTATCAGTTCCACTTGCCATATGTCTTTTATAAATCATTAAATGTGCTATAATATCTAATGAAGTAATACATATTGTTAGCCTTTCCCCAGGCTCCTTTCTATTTTTAATAAGCAGCCATAGAAAAAGTAATAAATAAAGATGGTAATATTTGCGATATGCCTCTTGGAAATAAAGGTAGCTTTCTTTTAAAAAAAGAAATTATTTATTTATTTTGTCATTATTATTGTTATTTTTAATTTGACCAGAGAGAGAGAGAAAGTGAGAAAGCAAGCCACCTGGTCTGGGACTCAAACTGCAGTCAGTCATGTGAGAGTTCAGCGCCTTAACCACCACACTGCTTGCCAGCCATAGGAGTGGCTTCTTTATCCTTCAAACGTATAGAATTGTTGGCTACTATTACAATTTCCCTATCTCTCTCTCTTTTTTTTTAAAGGGGTGCTTTCTTGAATATTATTCCATATGTGAAATTTAAGATCAAGGATGAATCAGTGAAGATGAGGTCTGTGACAAACACATACAGTTTTACAATATTGTTGGCTTGTTTTTCACTGCCAAATTTAACGTTTCTTTAAATTCACAAATGTTTAACATGCTAGAATGCGCCAAGCATGGGAAATTTTATTTATCAAGCCATACCACATTGATATGATGGCCCAATAATGAAATGTACCATGAAGGTATCAGGTTTTATAATTCTAAATGAAGACATAAATCTCTGGGACATTCAGATGATCAAGAGTAATACCTTTCATCAAAAAATGGCTTTTATACAGTATTTAAGACATTTTTCATTTCAAAATATCTAAGAATGCAGTATTAGTAGTTTTGTTATTTTCTTAGCTAGATGCAAATAAAAAGTAGCAAGGAAAATTAAAATACAGTAGAGGACAGCATAAATTGTTCAGGGTCCCAGTGCCACTTCTTTCTGCAGTTTGAATTTAAACTGAGCCACTCTCTCCATCCCTAGATCTTTACACCCACAGAGCTGTCCTCTTTTTATATGAAAACCAGAACCCAAAATACTGATTTTCTTTTTAATAAATTCACCATCACCCTATGAAATAGCAAATATTCTAAACATTTCGTTATACTTCACCATCAAAGGAGGCCATGGTTCACTTGTGCTTTCTTTGGCTACTTGACTAGTGGCTAAATGGAAGTGTGACAAATTAGAGAACAGAAAGGTTAGAAAATAAAATCCAGGGAACCAGCAGTTAGCATAATGGCTATGTTGCTGGACTCCCACGTAGTCGACCGCGGTTCGCGTCCCGGACCCGGCGGCTTAAAACTCACGCCGGGCGCATGTGCGTGCGTGCCCAAGATCCCGAGAGGAGAATGGAGGAGAAGGGATCGCGGCGTGACCATCCCCCCTGGGGGGTGATTTCTCGCTTTCTGTCTCTATGTCTGTCTCTCTGTCTGTCTGGCAAGCACACGCGCCCTATAGCGAAAACCTCTCCAAAAAAAAAAAAAAAAAAAGAAAAGAAAATCCAGATGTTTTAACTACCAGCCCTCTGTTCTGCAAACCAAACTCGCAAAACTATGAAAATAAATTGAGGTTGATTTTTTTTCCATTTTCACAGTATCTTCTATTTCACATAAATCTATGAAGGGCACAGTATCTCCACTGTGGGCAGGCCTAGGGTATATGGGAGAATAGCGGCTAGATGCGGAAGGAAGGGAGCGGTCAGCAAGATTCGGGTGCATCCAATGAGCACCAAACTTGGGGCTCCACTTGCTTTTCCAGAGAGGCATCTTCTTTTTAGGGGCAGAAAACAAAATCCATTTGCCAAAAATTGGAATGGGGTTCTGAACTGTGTTCACCCTTTGCAGACAAGAATGAGAATACATAAACTTACTCTGAAGGCAGTACGCTTAGAATCTCTACTCTGCTTGCTCCTCTAAACTGTTTTTTCAGAACAACCAAAAAAAAAAAAAAAAAAAAAAAATGACTCTATCATCGAAATTTAAAAACTTATGGATAGTAAACATGAAAACAAGGATGGGAGAGGTTGGTTTTTCAGTTTCTTGGGAGTTCCTGAATAGACTATTTTCTTTTATAGACAGTCATCCTTTTGGCTGTCATTCCCATCCCTCCTCTACCACCAAAAATCTTAATGACACTAAGGTTTTATAGACTTTAGTATTAAGTACCACTTATCACTAAAGTACTTAATAAGAACCTTAATTCCTTAATTCCAATATCCATTTATATAATTACATAGATTTTGATTTCTTAAAATGCTTTCCTGTACTCTTTATTTAATCTCCATTCTTAAATATGCATACTATTAATAATGCAACATTTAAATGAATACTTAGGATGTAAATATTAAGTGTTATCTCTACTAGGCTGACCTCCCAGCCCCTCAGCCCCGGCAGCTTTTGAATCATGAAACTGACCCTCTTAATTGATACTTGAGTTCAATCCCTCATTCTCACTTGATATGTGACCATGGCAATTCCTACTCTCAGTTTCCCAATTGTTAAAATGCAGGTAGCAATAGCTAATGTATTAGATTATAGGCAGAATCATATGAGTTGGTATATGTAAAAATAGCTCAGTAAACACAGTGCTTGTTATACAAAAATATCACAGAAATAATTGTAACTGCTGTAAAGTTAAAATTCTAGAGAGTTTGTTAAAAGTTTTGATGTGGGTATCAGCAGATGGCATAATGGTTACATCACTGAACTCTGGCTTAAAACTCAGGCCAAGTGGGTGTGTGTGCGTGCCTGCCCAAAGTCCCGCAGCATGGCCATCCCCTCTGGGTGGGAGGGTTGTTTCTCACTTTCTGTCTCTCTGTCTCCATCTCCGGCGAGAGCATATGCCCTAGAGCAAAACCCTCTCTCAAAAAAAAAAAAAAAAAAAAAAAAAAAAAGTTTTGATATGATGGGACCAGCAGATGGAATAATGGTTATGTCAATGGACTCCCACGTAGTTGATGGCAGTTCAAGTCCCAGACCTGCGGCTTAAAACTCATGCTGGGTGCTTGTGCGTACGTACCCAAGATCCCAAGAGAAGAACGAATGAGAAGGGATTGCAGCATGGCCATTGTCCCAGGGAATTATTTCTCAATTTCTGACTCTCTGTCTCTCTCTGGGTCTCTGGCGAGCGCACACACCCTATACCAAAAATCTCTCTCTAAAAAAAAAAAAAAGATTTGATGTTATGTGTTGAAAACTGTATTTCACGTGTTACTTTGTGTTGTTAATAAGCTTTTTAACAAGTATATGCAGCAGGAGCTCAGGGGAGATCATTAGAGTTGTTGGTATTTTCCCTGGGATCTTCAGGGCAATAGGACACAATCAACAAAATAAAGATGAACTCACATTCCAGAGATCCGCAAAAATTTACAGAAAGGGCAGTGTCAGTGTGGGTCGTCTGAATCGCACTCAGTAAAACACTCTAACACATTCAAAGTCAGTGAAAGTATCTGTAGGAATAAGATTGGAGGAAGCAATTCCTCCCTGTGTCTTAACCTTCCTCTAACAGAAAGCAGCCAATAACCCTTGCCTGTGTGTGAACCTTTGTGTTTTCTTGGAGTAAAAGAAAAGCCTCTTGGGAAAGCTGAATATTCTCCCTGCTCTTAGGTAATTGAGCAAACCTTGAGTTGAAACAGAGTTGATGCTCGCTAAACTCTTTAGGGATTCCTTAAAGCAGATTTTAAGGACAACATCATCGTAAAGAAGTAGTCAATTAGCAAAGAAAGTAACACAAAATGAATAGCAGAGATGCGAAATGCCATTTCTAGAAAAAGTTTATTGAGCTATTACTGTGAATATGTATGATTCTCTCCCATACAAACAACTTACAAGACATATTTTTTCCTTGAAGTATTTACAATCCATAGGGGACACCACCACACATCAACGTACAACAATGTCCAAAGCGATGTATCCAATAAGGAAAACATTAATGTCTGAAGGGACCAACATCGTTACAAAATAATGTTTTTAAAAAATGGTCATCATCAAAATTATATTTTAAATTACACACTCTTTTCCATAATATAGCAGCTTTATTTTCTAAAAGTAGGTTCACTTAAGGTCTATGTTATCCTGATATTCACTTCATTTTTTTCCATGAAGGGACCTGAAAAGGTCTTTGGACTCTTCCTTCTTTCTAAGGTACACAACATGGAAAGGCAAGAAAAAAAGCCCAAACTCTGCCAAAAAGCTGTACATTTAAGCAAGACAACCGGCCCATTAACAAATGTCTCCCTCAATATCTCACCATCTGCTGTTTGCACTGTACTTGTCAATATTGAGCATCACTCACAGTTCATATAACCATGTAAAATCATAGAAAGCACAGAGCACCAAGGTGGAAAAAAAAAAGTTAATTCAAAGATGATTTTAGAATCTGGCAACACATTCGTCACACGTGTATATCATTAGATGGAAACGAGCCATGTAATGTACAACTATTGTGTCAGAGGACATTCCTGATCATTTCTTACAGTAGATTGATAATCACTGGCAAATAGTGTAGATGCGGTGCACTCTCCCTTCTGATTCACCTGACTTTCTGTCTACTCATCTAATTTTGAAGCCTCAGATTACTAGCTGCTTAGATCCAAAACAGTGACTTTTAATTCTCAGTGATACGAAAGGCTATGGATATGGTAGCAAGCCAACATAGGATATAGCACCAATATACTGTATCTGGCTTTTAGATTCCTTCAATGTTTTCCAACAAGACACCTTTCTTTTCCCCTTCTATTTTGTTTTGCTTCTTGGCATAAGTTCAAATCAAACAGAAGGCAAGAGGTGTTTGCGAAGGTAAAATTGGTGGTTCCACGTGGTAAGATGTAAAGTGAACTGGAGAGGCCAACAGGTGGTGTAGTGGTTAAGGAGCTGGACTCCCATGTGGTGAGTCACTGCTCAAGTCCTGAGCAGTGACTCAGGTCCTGGACCCAGCAGCTTGACACGCTGGGCCCAAGGGTATGAGTGCCCAAAATCCTGACAGGAAAATGGACGAGTAGGAATTACAACATGGCCATGCCTCTGGGGGAGGGAGGGATTTCTTGCTTTCTGTCTTTCTCTGTCACTCTGGCAAGTGCACATACCCTATTACAAAAATCTCTCAAATAAATAAATAAAGAGAACAAGAAAGACTAAACTTTCTTGCCAGCTTTAGTCATTTTTTTGTTTCATATAAACTTCTCTGTTTCATATTTTGTTTTATATAAACATTTCTGTTTTCTCAAATGTTCTTTCATTTCAAAATTTGTGAGGGGTGACATGGTAAATCACTAGCAGCTCGGACTGAATGAACTTTGTATCTGAGAGAATAGATACAATAATACTTGAATGCTAGGAGTCTTGGGAAAAAGAAAGTCATCGAATCTTCTCTCTTGTCAATGCAACAATTGTAATTAGACATATCTCCTTTGGATTAAAATGTTCAGGTGCCCCTCAAAGTCATTAGATAATAGAGTCACATTTATTAGTCATAATCTTAAAAAACAAAGTTTCCCCTTCCCTAGTTAATAGTCCAGGCATTACAACAATTTGATTGTATGTATTATCAACAACAATGTAAATAAGAGCTTATAAGTAATCGGTCTTCTAGCTCAGTTCTGAAACATTCAAATATAGGACAGAAAGAAAAAGAAGAGGAAAAGATGAAAGTGAGGGAGGGAGGAGAGAGAGCGATAGAGAAAAGAAGGTCAATAAACTCTTGAATTACCTTGGCGCAGCACCTACATGTAAAGGTTTTACCTATATACAAACATGGGTTATTTTAATGGAGTGATGAAAATGAAAGACATCTTGCAATAGAGAAATGCCGACTTCTTACACTAACAATATCACCCAGTATGTTCTTACACACAATGAACATGTAATTCAAGTTGAGGGCTGCAGACACCTGCACGACATGCAAGGTTTAGAACAGCCCAAACAGTCAACCTGTAGCCATGTTAGCAAAAACACAAAGAAAATAAGGTACATGTTTTAATTTAAAAATGGGATTTAAAGTAAAATTTAAGCCCTAGGCTATTTTATTTCAATGTGAGAGCAGACTTAAAAGATGCACTTTCTGTACAGTCTTGCAATTAGTTTAATGTAATGTAACTGAAGAACTGAAAAAACTATTTCTAAAAGTTAAAATCCTCTTATAAGAATATCTGCCCTACCAGGGAATAAGCTTCCCTGGGCACAGTTACCAAATGCTGCACTGTATTTTTACCAGTGCTTCTTTCATTTGCATCTTAATGATATAAAGAAGGCAAGAGATTAAGGAAGATAACCATAATGAAATATTTATTCTTAATGTTCTAAAATGTAAAATTATCAAGTAAACTTGTAAAATAACTACGCATTTGAGTTCCAGATATGTGTGTATATATTTTTTATAGTAGAATAAGCTCTTAATATAACATCAGTGGAAAAACAGGAATGCCAGACCTTCACTGAAATAAGGACTGAGGAATGACAGAAAGGTGGTAGGAGAAGAAGCATTAAACATTTTGCCAAGAGGCAAGAGCATATAAACATTGAGTCTTTGCTTTACGCAAGGAAGTATGCAATGTAAGGAACAAAGATAAGAGATTCAGTTCTTATCCTCAGAAAATAGGAAGAGAAAACAGATCAGAAAAATTAAAATAAAGCTTGTTAAGTACACCAACAGGGGCATGGACAGGTAGAATAGAGGGCTACCAACTCTGAGGTGAAGGGGTGGGGCAGTCAAGGAGGACCCCAGGAGGACACATTTCTCGATATGACTACCAGCATTTCAAGTCAGAATTCAGTGATTTTTTTTTAAGTTAACACCTTCACTCCTCTTTATGTCATAAATAGCTTTCATGAAAAATGACAAAAAAGATGAAAAGGCAGAAAGAAAGAGGACAAGGAAGAAATGAAGGTAGAAAAGTTAAATTATCAATATTAAATAAACAAATATTCAATCAATATTAAATAAAATTATCATTATAGATGATTGGTAGAAAGACAGAAAGGTGACAGATGAAGATATAGGGTTGGATAGACGGATGGATGAACAGACAGACAGACAGCCCAGTAATCAATAACTAAGACCACATTCTAGTTAGCTTGCTTCGCAGACTTTTTTTTTTAAGAATCATTTATTTATTTAATTCCATTCACATTATTATTATTATTATTATTATTATTATTATTTAATTTGACGAGACAGAGACAGAGAAAATGGGAAAGTGAGAAAGCAAGTCACCAGGTTCAGGAATCAAACCACAGTCAATCATGTGGGAATCCAGCGCCTTTAACCACCACGCCACTTGCCGGCCCCCTTCACAGACTTTTCTTTAGAGTAATGTCTCTTATATATATTGGGTTATCAGCAAAGTCATAATGCACTTTAGCATAGAAAAAAATAGAAAAAACACATCATGTCTTTTGCAACAACCTAATAGAACACAAACTGAGAGACCATTCCTAAAGCAGCAGCACACACCCGATTTGCAGAAAGTTTTCTAGGGGAGGAGAGGAGGCTTTTTTGGGTTTTGTGTGCCTGTTTTCCTAAAATTTCTTTTTGTTTTGCAAAAAGATTTCTCAAATTTAGGATGAACCAAATTATTAGAAGTAAAGGAATCAAAGACTGCTCTTCTGTGAAAGGAGACAAAGACAGTTAAGTAGAACAGAAGAAGAAATGAGTATCACGGTCATCCCAAATGTTTATTAGTGAAGGAATATATAAAGACACAGCTTTCCAGCCCCTTCTCTCTGCCTACACCGAACCAACCCCTAAATACTAACACATTTCACCAAATGGAGGGCTTTTCTCCAAACACCAGCTCTTTTACATAGAACAATCTAAATTTCCTTACACCTTTTTATACCTTTCATCTTTAGTAAAAATAATAAAAACTAAAGGTGATAATAATAATAAGTGATAGTAACAACTGTACAGTATATAGTATTTCCTGTATTTGCCAGGAAGTAGGGAAAGTGGTGTACTTTCAAAGCATCCTATGGGTAGACAGTATAGTCATTTTACTTCACAGACTTATTAGAAAAATATTTTTTGAACATCTGTCTAGATGTTGGGATAAAAAGCACAACTCTAATAGACTAATATAATGGAGCAAAATGAGCTAGAAGGAAGTAAAAGAGACATGCCCATCACTACAAAACAAGTAAGTGACAAGGTTACTGTCGAGCTATCAGGATTCTGGGACCCATTGCTTTATATCATGTGCCTTCCTACTATGGAAGGCAAGCATACTTCCTCCACAGGAATCTGCGTTTTTGATTTTAGACTTTTCTACTTATTGTTAGTATTAATTCAATGTAACGCCACTATTCTTTTCTTCCTTTCTTTTTCTTTTTCTTTTTTTTTTTTTTTTTGGAGAGGTATTTTTTTGCCATAGGGCACATGTGCTCGCCAGACAGAGAGAGACAGAGAGACAGAAAGCGAGAAATCACCCCCCAGGGAGGGTTGGCCACGCTGCAATCCCTTCTCCTCCATTCTCCTCTCGGGATCTTGGGCACGCATGCACACATGCCTGGCATAAGTTTTAAGCCACAGGGTCCAGGACGCAAACCGCAGTGGACTACATGGGAGTCCAGCGACATAGCCATTACTCCAACTGCTGTTCCCAACACCACTATTTCTTTAAAAACACTCTAAGTACATGTCACATCTAAGTATGCAAGGCAACTCGATTATTATACTTATTACATTTAAATCTATTGGTAAATCTGTTTTCTAAGAGTTTGAGGAATGAAACAGTATGTTCTTCGCTGATATGGACAACAGTTGGGTATAATTAATAGTGTATTTGATCGCTTCTTGGCCTTTTGGCTAAGATCAAGTGTAATAGTGTAATAGTGTAAAAGTGTAATAGTGTATAGTACAATTAATAATCTTAAAGAGGTTAGGATAATATGCATGTCTATCTGCATTTGTAATATGACAACAGTTTGGATTATGGTCAATGTTCAGTAGCAAATTAATATCTTCTCAGTCTATACAAATATTTTAACAGAAAGAATACAGTAAACGGAATCAAGCAAACAACTCATTCAACTACTGACTCTCAACTAGTGGATATAAAAAAATAAAATGGGCATGAGACATACCTCTGGCATTTGTCTGAAAGGCTTAAAGGAGGGAAAAAATGTAAAAGTGCTATGTAACCTACAGAATGGACTATCTTTTATCATTTTCTCTTTTCAGAATTACAGAATTGTTTGTAACTTCTTATATTTTATTACTTGTGGCACTCCTCCTTCAAGAGGAACATTAAACAATCCTCAAACATTCATGACCATTTTTTTCTGAGTTGAGATAATGACCTTCTCAACTGCCATACAGGTGTCTTATTCACTAAACGTCTTCTTACTAACTTTCAATTTTTGTATAATTTTCAAGCAATACAGAGTTTCAGGTATAATCATATAGGATCCATAATCTGGGTCTTTAAAGATGAACAGCTGTATTCAAGTAGTCTTAAATCAGCTAAAGTTTCTTAATATTGGCATTTCTCAAGGTGGATTCACCACTTACTTGCTACACAATAGATTTCAGTTCTGGGGTCTCCCTGTACTAGCTATCCCCCAAACTATGTCATCCTTCATTTCTAGTCACTGCATGCTTTTATATAAAGCTCACTATTAGTTTGAACCTTGGCTTTTCCAGCAGCAGAACTGCTACATGTGTTATGAAACAAATGTAACATAAACCAAGGTCTTAAATTACTACTCAAAATATTACAATGTATGAATGACAAAGTAATAGACATGAAAGAATTTTCTAGGGAATAAAACTTTGGTACTCTAACTGGTGTTAAAAGATAAAGGTTCCTGGCCCAGTTATAGTGACACATGTGGTAGCAATGCTGCAATGCAATTTGGAAGCCACGTGGCAACCACAGTTCCAATCCCCAGGCAGCCTGAAACATGCCAGGCACTTGCTGGAGTGGGATCTTTCAGGACCAGCTTCTCCAAAGGACTTAAAAACTGGAGAGAGGGAACTACAATGTGACTAGACACTGTGAAGGGTTCTTCTCTCTCTGCATGCACTCTACCATAAAAAAATTAAAAATTGGGACCAGCAGATGGCATAATGGTTACCTCACTGGACTTCCACGTACTCAACTGTGGTTCAAGTCCCAGACCCGGCAGCCTAAAACTCAGTCCAGGTATGTGGACATCTGTGCCCAAGATCCTGACAGGAGAATGGAAGAGAAGGTATTGTGGCATGGCCAACTGCCCTGCTGGTCGAGTTCTTGCTTTCTGTCTCTCTGGTGAGTTGTGTGCCCTATAGCAATTATCTCTCTATTAAAAAAAAAATTCAAAAATTTAAAAATTAATTATTTTAATTTGTATTACTTACCTGAAAACAAAAGCCTAATAAAATTCTGGTGATAAAATTCTCATGATTAAAATCCATTTATACCTATTTCTTTAAAATGAGTTATGTATTTTGAGACACAGAGACAGACAGACAAGCATCCTAAACAGGGTCTTGTGCCCTACCTTCCTTTCTTTTTCAGCCTCTTCAGGCAGCCAGAATCACAGGCAATGCAGGCACCCACCTGGCATGTACCAGATGACCTTGGAACCAAACTGTGACCTTCCACATGGCTTGCAGCATTGCAGAGTGCTATAGCACCTCTGTGCCACCATGGCTGAGCCCCAATCACATCTTTATAACCAATTTCTGATATTGTGAACTGAAATGCTTTCCTTTTGAATTCATGCATTGAGTTCTTCATGTCTTTAATCTAACCGAAGACTTTGTATAAAAGTCACATGCTCCTCACCCCACCTTCCCTACAACCTACACAGGTTACTGACCAAAGTCATCTGATCTTAGGACCAGAATCCAGAAGAGGCTTTTAGTCACCAATTCACTTTCCCCAAATGTTTTCTTTGTTTTTTGTTTATAAACATCACTTAGTCTCTCTTTTTTTTCTCCTTTAGAGAGATTTTTGCTATAGGGCATGTGTGCTCACCAGGAAGACAGAGACAGAGAGACAGAAAGTGAGAAATCACCCCCCCTCCCCGGGAGGATGGCCACGCCACAATCCCTTCTCCATTCTCCTCTCGGGATCTTGGGCATGCACGCAAACGTGCCTGGCGTGAGTTTAAGCCACCGGGTCCAGGACTTGAACTGCAGTCGATTACATGGGACTCCAGCAACATAGCCATTATGCCAACTGCTGGTCCCAATATCACTTAGTTTCTCTAACTAAAAAACTCTTTGCCTATGATCACATGAACTAACTACATCACTATGTTTTTAATTAAAATATCAAATAATTGACTATTCTTATATTAGTTTAAGGATACTTTTATTTTAATATACTTGAATTTGACACATTTACATTTTAGTTTTCTCATACCTCTTTACTCCCTGGCATTCTTTTGATCCTGTTTACTCCCTTTTTGAATGTATCTATGCAATTTTATATATTTGTGTTTATGGAGATATTTTTAGATTGCAAGTGGTTATTTTTAACAATGATATTCATTTTGCCTAGAACTGGACATTTGAAAATGTGGAAATCTATGCGGACAGAGCACAGAAGCGAGTGGAGAAACACAAAGACAAATCAGAACATTACAACATAATGAAATGATGACTCAAATGAGAGAACTGCACAAAGAACATTAGGGTAGAAGGTGGCAAGTAATTCTGACAGCCTAACGTATCGAGCATATGACTGCCACGTTAGAGAACACGTGAAGCACATATGACCTCGCTTCATCATCATCGCCATGTTTGTGATAGACAGTGCTATAAAGGTGAGACACTGAGAAGTTACAAAACGACGTACCAAACTAATGACATAGTGCAGTGATACACATTGCTTATTAGATACAATCTTAAACTGGGCCTTAAAAGATAAACTGGCAGAGCAGGCAGGTGGTATGGTGGTGAAAGTGCTGGACTCTCACGTGGTTGACTGAGGTTCAAGTCCTGGCTTTCTCTCTCTCTCTCTCTCTCTCTCTCATCAATTAAAATTGAATAATAAAAATAAGTTAGATAAATAATTCTTTTAAAAGAAGAGATGAATTGGCTTTTATTAGATGATAAAAGGGAAAGGGACACACTAGGTAACATGAATAAAATGACCAACTGCCAATAGTCATGAGTGTATTAGGGCCTCATGAGAGCACCTGGTGGGATGAGACCGGACAGAAGAAAGTGGCTGAGGACAACGCCTGCAAGACAGGCTGTATCCAAGTATTCTTTTACTTAAATACTCAGAGGTGAAGTCATTTCTTAAACATCGGGATTGCAAGAGTGAGATTAAAGCACAGCTACAGAACAAGACAGAGCTTGACAGCCTTAGAGCCCCATCCCTAAAGGGTAGGAGAGAGACGTCAAGTGAGGAGGAAGGAACGCAGCTGGGAGAGAAAAATTGCTATCTCTTCATAATTTTTATTGCAGCAAATCAGCCAATTTACTTCTCCTATAATTTAACTATCTTTACCAGAGTGAAGACAAACATCATTCAATTTAGAAAAGCTTATTTTAACAACAGTTTTCAAGTCAGAGAAAGAATGAGTTTGCATATTTTTTATTTTTTATTATGTGTTGAATAAATATGTGTGTGTGTGTGTGTGTGTGTGTGTGTGTGTGTGTGTGTGTTATGGCACAGAGTAATATATACAGAGAATCAAAATTCTGCTATTAAAAACAAGGGATAGGGGCCAGTAGGTAGCATAGTAGTTAAGGCATGGGACTCTCACATGGTCGACCATGGTTCCAGTCCCAGACCCAGTGGCTTGAAAGTCACGCTTGGCACATGTACATGCATGCTCAAAATCTCAAGAGGAGAATGGAGGAGAATGGATTGTGGTGTGGCCATCTTACCTGGGGGGGGGGGGGGGGGGGGGGTTATTTCTCACTTTCTGTCTCTCTATTTCTCTCTCTGTCTCCAGCAAGTACATGCACCCTACGGCAAAAATGTCTCTCAAAAAAAAAAAAAAAATAGAAACAAGTGAGATAAACGTTATTTTACAGGTGCTTCACTTACTTCTGAGTTAACGTATCAGGACACTATCATTGAAGTTTCTTTTTACCTTTTCATCCTTCCCTGTTTTCATTGTTCTATCATTTGTATTTTTTCCATTATTATTATAGGCTGAGAGCTATTAGAAAATGGAACAGAGCTCCTACATTTAAGTTACCACTTGAAATTTGATAAACACATTTCCCAGTACCTCACTCATTTTTGATCAGTATGAAATGAATTTTCAATTCAAAAGTCATAACACCAAAAAGTAGTCTTGTTTACACTTCATTTTGTTTAGTAGGTTAATAAAAATTTTGGGTTTTAAATAGTTATTTAGATATTGAACTATTCTCACAAGAGTATAACATAATTTAGAAAAAAATTACTTTACCATGCCAAAACATCTGTGGGTTTCCAGTTTCCTCTTATGAAATGCTACATAGGGTTGGTGAGACATTAATTTATAGTGTTAACTCATTTTCTATTTAAAATACATAATAGCTAATTTTAAAACTCCATCTTCTCTCCTACCTTCTTTCTTTTAATTTTGTACTCTCCATCCTAGAAAAAAAAACAAAATTTTCCAAAATGGAGCACTTAGGAAATATTGCTAGAATTGATCTCTGCTTTCTCTAAATTAAATGCACCTAAACCTATAAAAGAGAACCTTCTATATTTAAGTCACCAATTCAAATTATTCCCATTTTCCTAATTCTTAGCATTATGGATACATTGATTTGCCTTTTTTATTTAACCTATACCATAGGTCACTAATATGTTAAGCATTAGAAATAAAAAGATATAGGGTCAGCAGATGGAGTGGTGGTTAGAGTGCTGGACTCCCACATGGCAAACTGCTATTCAAGTCCCTGACCTAGTGACTTGCTTTCTCACTTTCCTTCCTTCTCTCTCTTTCTCTGTCTCTCTCTGTTGAGCACTTGTGACCTATACCAAAAAAAAAAAAAAAAATTAAAAGATAATAATAATAAATTAAATTAATATGAACATTTAAATTAAAATTAAATATATACTTGTTAAAGAGATATAAAAAGATAAATAAGATATATTAACTCCCTCAACACATTGACCTCTCCTAGGGAAAAGGGGTACAACAGCAAATAAAAAGGCAAAAACTTTACCCCAGTAGAACACACATTTTAGCAGAGAAGACAAAACATGACAAATAAGTAAACTATATAGGTTAGGTATTTATAACTGCGAGAGAAAAATAAAGTTGGAAAATGGGATATAAAGTGAGAAGGCAGAGCTGCAGTTTTAGATAGGTAGGCAGGGATTAGCTTCTGTTGTCACGTAACTCAGTAGAGAAAGACAGGCTTCTTTTTGAAACTATGGCAATATAACATGATCAATCTATTAATGAGGTTATTGACAAAAATGCAACGATTACAAAACAGAGAGAGCTGTGATGAATGGAGGAATCATAGAGGGAAGTAATCAACTGGATTATAAAAGAGAAAATGACATTCACACAAGGAGGCTAGGGCAGGCCAGGCAAGTGATTAGCATATGCAAAGTCACAGAGGCAGCATTTGGGCAGTACCTGCTATTGCTCAGCATCCAGTAGGGATTGCCACTTACTCGAGAGCTTAACAAGTTCCAACACTTTCACATATCATCTTAAAAATTCTCATAGTAAATCTATGGGCTTGCTAATCTATTCCTATTTTTAAAATAAAGCAGCAAAATGAGAATGAATATAAAAGGAGATTTTCAAAATAGGTTGATGGAGCCCAACCATGGTGTTGCTTGCTGCTAAGACACTGTCCTCTACAGGCTGAGACCACATACAAAGGTCAGGTTTATACGGTCTAACCTAAAGGTCCAGTGCAATGGTGTGCACCTGTAGTCTCAGCAACACAAAAGACTGAAGTAAGAGGACTGTAAATTCAAGGTTGGCATAGGCAACATTGTGAGACTATATACACAGAAAAGGCGAGGCATGGTGGTGCATGCCTATAGTCCTAGCTGGGAGGCTGAAGCAAGAGAATCACAGCAGAGAGACTACTGTATTAAAAGGAAAAGAAAGTTTGAGGATAAGAATTAAAAAGTTATCCTGTAAGCAAAGGGTCTACCGAAATGTATTACATAAAGAAGTGACATGAAAGCTTTCTTTTTTATGCTCATTGCACGCATGAGAGAGAGAATACTTCCAACAGAGTCTTGTTATGCCACAGACTCCCTGCTTAGCCCTCCAGCTCATCAGAATCCTGGATATATGTATACACATGCAATGTGTTTTCAGGCTGACCCAGGGATTTGAACCTGCGACTTTCAGAACTGAAGTTCAGTTTGCTATCCACTGCACTCACTAGGTTGGGCCAAGGTTGATTGTTTGTTTGTTTATGATATTAGACGACAATGTGGAAGACAGACCATTGGGGTTGGGAGGCAAAATATTAACAGATAATTATTTGTAACAAAAAATGTCATAATTCAGTTAAGAAGTGGCAAAGACTCAATCAAAATCAATAGAAGTGAGAAAAGAGAGTTTGGTTAAGGAAAATATCTGTTAGCCAATTAAATTTGGGTAAAAGGAAAGAGCATAGAAAAGGGAAGTATTGAATTAATTCTAAATTTTGTAAATTAAAACCCCTTACAGATGACACTGTTTGCAAATAAATAAAGGAAAGGAGGAATTGAAGGTTGGGATAAGAGAGGATATAGACAGTGCTCTAGTTTTGAACTTTCCAAATATATCTTAGTCATATTGAAGTCCAGATATTTCACTGGCACTTGAAATGATGACCAGACTCTCAATAGAGAAAGCTCCTGGAATTAATCTAGTCAAGAATATTCAACAAATGCTATCCTGTTACTAACTGGGATGTTTTTGGCAGCAAAAGACAAAAAATCCAAATTACATATTCTTTTTTAGGAGAGGTTTTTGCTATAGGGCACATGCGTTCAACAGAGAGATGGAGAGACAGAAAACAAGAAGTCATACCCCAGGGGAGATGGCCATGCTGCAATCCCTTCTCCTCCATTATCCTCTTGGGATCTTGGGTACGTACACATACATACCCAGTGTGAGTTTAAGCGTACAGTCTGAGACTTGAACAGCGGTAGGCTACGTGGGAGTCCAGCAACGTAATCTTTATACCATCTGCTGGTCCTTCAAGTTGCATTTTTTTTTTTTTTTTTTTTTTTTTTGCTATAGGGCATGTGTGCTTGCCAGAAAGACAGAGAGAGAGGGACCAGCAGTTAGCGTAATGGCTATGTCACTGGACTCCCACATAGTCGACTGTGGTTCGAGTCCCAGACCTGGTGGCTTGAGACTCACGCCAGGCGTGTGTGCGTGCGAGTCCAAGATCCCAAGAGGAGAATGGAGAAGGGATTGCGACGTGGCCATCCCCCCGGGGGGTGATTTCTCGCTTTCTGTCTTTCTGTCGCTCTCTGTCTGTCTGGCGAGCGTATGCGCCCTATAGCAAAAACCTCTAAAAAAAAAAGAGAGAGAGAGAGACAGAAAGCAAGAAATCACTCCCCAGAGGGGATGGACGGCCACGCCGCCATCCCTCCTCCTCCATTCTCCTCTCAGGATCTCCGGCATGCACGCACACGCACCCGGCGTGAGTTTAAGCCACTGGGTCCAGGACTCGAACCGTGGTAGGCTACATGGGAGTCCAGCGACATAGCCATTATACCAACTGCTGGTCCGCAAGTTGCATATTCTTAATAGAATTATTTTTGGCTTATTTGTAAAATCTCTAAAAGCAAGTGGGCTTTCAGGTATTTAATTAGGACTCCACTTCTGTTTTTCTTTATTTGTTTTCACAATGTCTTCTTTCTTGTATCTTGTCATCATGGTTTCACATAGGGTAGCTAAATTGTGTAGTAATCCCTAACTTTACATCCGAAGTCCACAAAATCCAGAAGAGAAACACTTTCTCCTCTACATATTGAACAATATTTCCAGACATCATTCTCGTCATTCCCACCATATTCAAGAGGGAAAGGATTGCATTGCTTGGCATGGAACCAAGGCTCACCCAAACTATAAGGGTGTGACATTGCAAGGAAGACTGCAAGGAATGCTGGGAAGCAATCCCAGTGTCCTCTTCAATATCTTTCCAAGGCTCATGGTACTTTAAAATTTCATTACTTTGTAAAAGCAGTCTTTTTTTTTTAAATCAAATTTTTGAAAGAAGCATTTTTCTAAGACCTAGACTTTCTAAGGTTCAGCATCCAATATTACCCAAATCCAACCATATTCCCTTATACCAAATATAGTGATAAAGTAAATATTGAAGCTATATGACAAAATATATTAAAAATAGAAGTGCTGAATAGTTTTAATAAGCATGAGGCAATAAAAATCTAGGGCTATTAGCTCAGAGTTCACTTTCTCCTCCCTCTTCTTGACCCCATCCCCCAGCTCTGCATTGAATCAGTAGCCAAAGAAGATCTGAGAAACACAAACCAAAGAGTTAAATTCTTCAGTGGCAGTTCTAACTAAGTTCTTAAAACTGTGGCCAAATGACAGAGGTGGAAGTGGCTCCTCAAAGCCAATGACCTGACGGGACCTCCAGGTTGCCGGGAAAAGGACACAGAGTGACATGTGCAGCCAAGAAGTCATGGCGGGAATGTGGATCTCTAAAGATCTGCAGTGGGGATAGAGGTCAGAGCAGATTAGCATCATTTCAAAAGATTCTGGATGAAACCTTTCTTTCCAGAGCCTAGAACTGTTTAGGCCTGCCCTAGCTCTTAATTGTCAGTGTCCATCCCCTGGAAACCCTGGTTCAAATTGGTTAGGGAATAAGCCTTAAATCAGTTAGGTTAAATGCAACTAGCTTAAGTTTCCAACCACCACTCTTAATGAGAGCTCCAGATTGAAATGAAGTTCAATTATAGGAGAATACATTTAGTATTTATATTTCTTGCATACTTGTTTTCATATGCATTACAGGATTTTTCTTAAAGAAAACTAATTTTGCACTTGGCACCATTTGACAACACGTAAAAATGAACTCATTATGTCATACTCTTAGTCAATACTACAAACATAACAAGTGCAGGAAAAAAAAAATCATGAAACTATGCCCTGTGTCTTACAATGTGTCACTGCGCAATCAACAGAAAAAAATATTTGCTGGATCAGTGAGTCTAGAGAGCAGTGATTTGCCAAATATGGTCCATCAGAGCACTGAGACTTTAGGATTAGATTTCAGCATTTGTTACTGTCACTCAAGTTCTATCTCTATATTTACTTGGGGCAGTGAGCAGAGATTTAAATAGACTCCAAAGCATTCAAGACACTTTCCTTGCCTGACTTGGTTGATTTTGAGTTACTCTTATTGAACTGGAGCATTTCAAAACTAGTTAAATAAAATTCTATCAGTATTATGATAGATGTTGTTGAGGGAAAATGGCTTAGTAAATAATATTGATATTCTCTTTGTTATTTCTTGTATTATCTAATGGGTAATTTTTAATGACAAAAATGGTAATTTTTACAACTTTCATTGTTCTTCTGGACATGAAACACAGTGTTGAAAGACAAATGCTCTCAATTTTAAAGAGAAGATGTGTGCCTAATTAAGATAATCATAGTAACATGAAAACTACAGACCATGATTAAATGTTTGTATGAAATATACTAAGAGTAGCAAAATGATCTAAAACACATAAAATTAAGGTTTTTAACATAGATATCTAGATTAAGATATACAAATAAGTTAAATTTATACAAATAACCTTCCCAAGGCTGGGTGAAATTGCTTTACTTTTTTAAAGAATTATTTATTCATTCATCATTATTATTATTTTTCAATTTGACCATAGAGAGAGAGAGGGGAAAAGAGAAAACAAGCCAACAGGTCTAGAACTTAAACCACAGTCGGCCAAGTGGGAGTCCAATACCTTTCATGCCACCTGCTGGCCCCAAAATGACTGATTTCTAAGTTATTGCAACATTCCTGGCAAATATATATACACATATATATTGAGCTATAGGAGACAGTGATTAGAAGGGAGGACACAGTCCAAGAATGTACCCTGTGGCTGAGTAGCCAGCAGAAATCATCCCCTTTGTGCTGGCCTTGTACCCTAATAGTTGGGAAGGCAAATCTCACATGGCTGACCAAGGTTAGAACCCAGCCCAGGCTGTTTGACACACGTGCCCAGAGCATGTGTGTGTACACCCAAAATCCTGACAGGAAGGAGAAATGAAGAAAGGATTCTGACATACCTGTACTCCATAGGAGTTTACTTGCTTTCTCTCTCTCTCTCTCTCTCTCTCTCTCTCTCTCTCTCTGACAAGCATAGGTACCCTCGAGCAATTATACAAAATAATAATAATAATAACGATGTCTGTAGAAGTCCATCTATAGTAGTGCACTACTTGGCAATCTGAGGCCTCATGGGAGACCTGGAATTAATTCTAGCCCACTATAAAAATAGGTGGACACCGTGGCACATACCTACAGTCCCAGCGACCCAAGAGGGTGAAGCAGGAGGACAGTGAGATACAAGACCTTGTCTGAAACACTGCACAAACACACACCATTCACACACAAAGAGAAATGTCTATAGAATTCAGAACGTATTAGAGGACTATGAGTTAGTGTGTTACACAGTACAGATTATCGTTACTCTCAATTGGTCAACTTTTAAATGTGAAGATGACAATTTGAAAGGTTTTGGTTAGAAGACATTCTCCAACCCATGTCTCTACTTCTTCCACCTTTGAATTTATAGTTTGGATAGTTGTAAAATATATAAAAAGAAAAGACTTTCTCATTGTGGAGAAGTCTTGGCTCAGAAATCATAGCTTTGGTCTCCATTTTGTTGTTTATTGTGAATAAGTCCTTATCTATTTTAATCTTAGAAGCTTTTTGTCACATTACTTTATTAATTTTAGATTTTCCACTTTCTTTTCAACCTTATTCAGATAATTCCTACCAAAAAAAATTCAATAATTATAATTAATCAATGGGATGTTTAAGTAATTTCAAATGATAGGTCTGCATATGTAAAACACTATCATAAAATCACATATTCTATTTACTCCCCCCTCTGAAAATATGACAAAGAGGCCGATAAGGCAGATCTGTTTATAGTAAAAGTTTCTATCCAGCCGAAGTATATGAATAGCCCAGACAGAGGGCTTGGGGACAGCTTAAATGAACAACTGTCTGACAGCTGTCTTCAGTTCTACGTAAGTCAATTCTGAGATGTGCTTACCACTGTAAGCACTATTGCTACAAGGAAGCACACACACCAGGTTTGTATAGGTGTGTAAGCTCACTTCGGTAGTGCTATGATCATGCATTTGCATGTCAGTAGGAAGTGGATTTGACATCCATATGTGAGTACCTTTACTTGGGATAGAGATTTTTCATATCATTAGATATTAAAGATATAAGTGTTCCAATGGCTCATAATGCTTCTTCACGTCTACAAATATGATTTCTTATAGCTCCCAATACTGGAAAATTACTTCTAAAATTAAATTTTCATGATGATCTCCACATTGGTGGCAAAAATGACAAATAAGAGCAGAGGCTTCTAAGAACTTTGAATAAAATTCTTTCAAACAATAGCATTAATCTTTTAAAAATAATGTTGATCTTTTAAGATATGTATTTATTTGATTGTTAAAAATATTTAAAGGTGGGAACCAGCAGGGGGCGTGGTAGTTAAGGTGCTGGACATTCCCACATGGCCGACCACAGTTCGAGTCCTGGACCTGGTGGCTTGCTTTCTCACTTTCCCTCTCTTTCTCCGTGTCTCTCTTTGGTCAAATTAAAATAAATGAATGAATAAATCAAATTAAATAATTGTTGAAAAAAAATTTTTAAAGTAAAAGTTTGCATTAACAGAAATGCTATTATGAGTTGATAAATTTCCAAATGTACTTTTTAGTAGCTTCATAAAGAGCATGAACAAACAGTTCAGAAGAGCAACAATTATTATAAATAAGATCATTTATGTGTTCAGTCTGTAGATAATGTTTGGTGCCCATAGGGTTGTTTTTTTTTTTTTTTTTTTTGGAGAGGTTTTTGATATAGGACGCGCACTTGCCAGAGAGACAGAGAAACAGATAGTAAGAAATCACCCCCCCGGGGGGGATGGCCACACCACAATCCCTTCTCCCCTCAGGATCTTAAGCACGCATGCATACACGCCCAGCATGAGTTTAAGCCACAGGGTCTGGGACTCGAACCACAGTTGACTACATGGGAGTTCAGTGACATAACCATTACACTAACTGCTGGTCTCACCCATAGGGTTTTGACAATTGGAGAACAATTTTTTTTTTAAAGATTTCCTCTTTTACTATAGGGTGCATGTGCTCACTGAGGAGACAGAAAGCGATAAATTACCCCCCAGGGGGGATGGTCATGACACAATCCCTTCTCTTCCATTCTCCTCTTGGGATTTTAGGCATACATGCACACATGCCCGGTATGTTTCAACTCACTGGGTCCAGAACTCAGGCTGTGGTTGACCACATGAAAATAGGGCACCTTAAGTGAACACTATACCACCTGCTGAACCTGGGAACAACTTCTTAGTCCTCTCTTCTGCTCATTCAAGACTTTTAGGTCATATATATAGGGATAGAGCACAGTACCAAAAACAGATAAATAAGTAAATATGAAAAATAAAAAATAAATTATTAAGTAAATAAATTAAAGAAAGTCCATTCTTCTTTTTTTTATTTCTTCTTTTCCTCTTTCCCTTTCTTTTCTTCATTCCATTTGGAAAAATCTGGACCACGACAAAAGCTTTCATGATTCCTGGGTAGTGTTCTCCTAGAATCTATCACTGTCATAAATGAACATAGAAATAACCCAATGAAGTCCTAATTGTCCAAAAGTCTGGTTCAATGTTAAGATATGTAAAGAGCAGAGGTTGTGTCTTACTCATCTTTATCCTCAGAGCATGGAGCACAGCATATTACATAGTTCTAGATTGTAAGTGCTTCTTAATGCAACTCTATTCCCAGGGACTAGTCACTGAGCTTGATGAGGTCTGTGCTACTCTCCGCTGTGACCATAATACTGATACTTAATGACAGAGTTTTTCTTCAAAGAGTATTGGTCATCAAGAATGATAATGCAAAAATACACGTTGGTCAAATCTAGTCAATCATTAGTATCCTCTTCATCACAAAGAATGCTATCAATATTATATGGATTAGAACATAATTTGTTACTTTCTTGCTTTATATCATTCCTTTTACCTAACATCCCAAAATATGAGTTTATCTTTATAGACACAAAGAAAAATGCAAAAAATGGTATTTTAATAATCTATATATTAAACTTCATAAAGAACATATTTTTCACCACAAGATAAACTTGCTTTCACACATGGAAGTAAAAAGTAATGTATTTGGGACCAGCAGTTAGCGTAACGGCTATGTCGCTGGACTCCCACATAGTTGACCGCGGTTCGCGTCCCGGACCCGGTGGCTTAAACTCACGCCGGGCGCGTGTGCATGCGTGCCCAAGATCCCGAGAGGAGAATGGAGGAGAAGGGATTGCGGCGTAGCCATCCCCCCTGGGGGGGTGATTTCTCGCTTTCTGTCTCTCTGTCTCTCTCTCTCTCTGTCTGGCAAGCGCACGCGCCCTATAGCAAAAACCTCTCCAAAAAAAAAAAAAAAAAGAATGATAATGCAAAAATACACGTTGGTCAAATCTAGTCGATCATTAGTATTCTCTTCACCACAAAGAACGCTATCAATATTATATGGATTAGAACATAATTTGTTACTTTCTTGCTTTATATCATTCCTCTTATCTAACATTCCAAAATATGAGTTATCTTTATGGACACAAAGAAAAATGCAAAAAATGGTACTTTAATAATCTATATATTAAACTTCATAAAGAACATGTTTTTCACCACAAGATGAACTTATTTTCACACATGGAAGTAAAAAGTAATGGCATTTAGAACACTAGCCTATCACAGCATACTACATATTAAATCATGGTGACAGGAATAGTTTTAAGAAATTCCAGTAAGGGACCGGCAGATGGTGTAATGGCTACGTCGCTGGACTCCCATGTAGTCAACCAAGGTTTAAGTCATAGACTCAGTGGCTTAAACTCACACCAGGTGTGTGTGATGTGTGCCCAAGATCCTGAGAGGAGAATGGAGGAGAAGGGATTGTGGTGTGGCTTTTTTGTCTCTCTCTCTCTTTCTGTCTTTCTGGCAAGTGCACACGTCTCATGGCAGAAACCTTTCCAAAATAAAAAAAAAAAAATTCCAGTGAAACAAACAGAAAAGTTCTAAGAACACTGACAAAAAATCAACCCAAAGGAATATTTAAAATGCTCACTGCTTCTCAATGCAGGCAACTTTATGTAAATAGCTGGGAAGGAGAAAACACTCGGACCAATTCTTCTGACACATCCTCTCACTGTTTCCATGTCGCTCATATTTACTGTGTGAACTGCTCACTCTTCTTTCTGATATTTATTCTCTTCATCCTTTCACTCCTTTCCTATATTCCTCAAGTTGAGACTACCTGGACTACTACAAAAGCCTTCAAGATTCCTGTTTACTCTTCTCCACCTAGAATCTATCATGTCACAACTGGACATGTGAAGAACCCAATAAAGACTAATTATTCAATAGACTAGCAGAACAATAAGATATGCACAGGGCAGATGCTGTGTCTTATTTGTCTTCATCCTAAGATAGCGCAGCATAGCATATCACACAAAGAGAAGTCTAGATTATAAGTGCTCAGTAAAAGAAAAGGTGTTTTCCAAAGAGACAGAGACAGAAAGAGGTAAAGTGAGAAAACACGCCCCATGGGGAAGGGCCATACCACAATCCCTTCTCTTCCATTCCTCCTTTTGAGATTTTGAGCACGTGCATGTCTTGAAAAACAAACTGTAGGGTCAACCTTGTGGGATCTAGCCACCTTGACCACTTTGCCACTAGTTGGCCCTATAAGTGCTCATGAATGTAACTCAATTACCAGGAACTAGACACTGTGTACAATGCACTATGTATTCAATAAATAGTTTTTCACAGATAAACATTTGTATTGAACTAACAGCCCACACTGCCAGTTTAGCTTCTAGAATACCTAAAATATATTCCTGATTCAAAAATCTTCAATGGCTCCTCACCCCTTCAGGATGAAATCCATTCTTTGGACTGATAGCCAACCCAGAATTCAGCCCATAATCTAGGCTACTCCTTGTACTTCCCTTTTATCTCTTCCCATTATTCCTTTAAACAAAGTAGCACAGCAAACTGAAAAGGAGCACTGCTTTTGATATTAGAATAGTTGCTAGATTGTTTTAGTCCTGAATTGATGACTTACTAATGCTAGATACTAGAAACTCTTTGAACCTCACTTTTTACTAAATAAAGGTAATTAATACCCAAGGGAGGTCATAAATATAAGAATAAGAAAAACACACCTAGCAGATATGGAAAAAAAACAGATAAGTAGTATAGATTCTGCTAATATTGCACTAACTTTTTTTACTCAAGTTGTACACTTTTCACCTTTTTTAAAATATTTTCCTCCTTCTAACCTCAAGCTGCAAAACAACCTACTATATCTGTACCTAAATCCTTTCCATTGTGTGAGGTTTGATAGAAAACTACCTTGTTTTAGATAAACATTTAAGTACCAGGCAGTTATAAACACAAGAGTGATCAGCTAATTAAAGGTGGTCTCAAGACAATGGGATTCAATGAGGAATATTTATGTACAGAGATTAGACCAGATGGCTGCTTTTAAGCTACCTAAAAAGCTTCAAAGAGACTAAATCTTTAAGCAAAAAGCTGTGGTGAGAAGGATGGCATAGACAACCTGGTGAGTTCTGCTAATGGTATACCCTCTCTGAAGCCTCTGTGACTACGAGAGCCCAGGTTGCTAGCCTTTCTGCATTCACTATAGCACTACTCTACATTGTTGTATAGCACACAGCTTTGGAAGGCTAATTATTTCTTTAGTTATATCTGTTAATTCCCCAGATAGTAATTCCTTGAAAACAAATAGCTGAGATCCCTTTGGCTCTCCATCATTGCCTTCTACATAGTAGGTATTGACAAATATTTAATTGTCTATCATGTGTAGATTATCAAGTAGTAAAAGTCTTGTGAGTTACTTTTCTAATTAATGCCAGTACATTTGAAAATGTTATTTTCTGCAAGTCATGCAAGCCAAGTATAATTGGATAAACATCATTCTAAATGCACTTCACAGAGTTCTCCAGTTTTTTAAAGATGCTATTTCTTCTTCTTCTAACAGTCTCAGTAAGCAAAACTGAAATGCAAAGTGTAGTACCCAAGATGATGTAGATAATTAGCAAAAACAAAACCACTTACTGCTGGGTTCTCTAATTCAGTGGTTCTCAATGCTGGCTACACAATAATATCAGCCAATGACAATTTGAAAAAAAAAAAAAAAAAGAAGAATCTTGTCAATTAGCATACTCTCTAGAGTACAGCTTAGGCACTTGCAGGTTTGGAAAATTCTCCAGGTGATTCAAATGTATACCTGTGGTATAAAACCACTGTCCCTCTAATTCCAATGCTCAATATAAATTGCTGCCTGTTCCTGACAAAGTCATTCTAAAGGCTTCTTTTCACTATTGTTTCCTGAATTTTAAATATTTAAGCATATGAAACTATGACTCTGAAATATCCCTTTTAAATTACTACACTTCCTTTCTCCTGAGTAGACAGTATGCAGTGGATAACTTTCAAAACTGTTCAGAAACATAAACTCACATGCACAACTGTAGTAAGAAAAAAAAAAATGACTCTACTTTTATCACGAGAAAAAATGTTTCTGTGGTTTGAGATATTTATATCAGTTTACATTGTGCAAAAAGCCCTTAAACTATACCTTTTCACCCTTACCAATCAACTCCTCATAGCAGTTTATCTACCTAGTCCTTATTAAGTATATTTTATCACTCCTTTACCACTATCTACCCCCCACTCTCTCATTCTGTGGAAATAATGAACACACGTTAACAGGCAGTCGAAAAAAATACCTCTTCTATGAGCTCAGCTGTCTGAAGGAGCAAGCTACACCCAGGGTAGCGGATGCCGAGTGGCTGCTTTGCGACACTTAGAACATTCCTCACACCTGTCCAGGGAGGCAGAGACCGCAAGAAAGAAGGCAAGTCTAACTGAGCAGGCACATAAGGGAAAACAATGCTCCCAACTGCTGTTAGCAGAGCTCTAAAAATAAAGCTACAAAGGCATCAGGAAAGCAGAGTGAATTCTTAGCACTTGTACTCTGCTATTTTAGTCTGCTATGAAGCTAGTGACCTCAGTACCCAGCGATGAGCCTTTCAACTTTCTATATCCCTCACTTTCGAAAATGATCCTCATGACTGAATTCATTCCAGCTGTTGCAAATTCATAATCGTAAAGACAATCTTGTTTAATCTTTCAAGACTGTTCTCCCTCTCTCATAGGATTACATTCTAAAATAAACTTCTTTGATATTCATTTGCCTGTTGTACTTTGAAGATCTCTTTCAGATGTATTATTCTGAAAAACAAAATGTTTACTCCATTAATACTTTACATATTCTTTAGGGGAATCATATCTAAGAAGCGAAAGTGCAAAAAGCCATTCCTTTATGTTGACAGATACTAGTTTAAATGTCCTCCACTTAAAAATCACTGGTCTAGAGAAAGAGAAACTATAGACTTGTTAACATCATTTTATAATGCTTCTCCAACTAAAGTGATCCTTACTATTTTTTTTAAATTAAGTCAAAAGATGCAGGTGCATCCCAGAGAGAAATGGGGTAAGGAGGAGCAAGAGAGTGAGAAAGGATCCCCCCATGAGGATGGTCATGCTGAAATCCCTTTCCCTCCATTTCTTCCTCCTTTCAGGATTTTGGACACACACACACATGCACAGAGTGTTTTACAAGCCTCTGGGTCTGGAACTCAAATTATGCAGTTGACCAAGTGGAATCTAGCTGCCTTAACCACCATTCCACCGGCTGGACCCATCTTTATTTCAAATGCTCTAGTGCCCAAGCAGTTCTGCATAGAAAGGCAATATAATGCAGTAAGTGAGAGCAAATTTAGAATCTGAATTGTACCCTCTAGTACTACTGCATATGTGGTCCAGAGCAGATTATTCATCTGTTCAACACTCCAGTTTCTTCATTAATAAAAAAGGGTAAATAATATCTCTCCCTGTTTTACAGAGTTGAGAAGATTAAATAACATAAGCAGAACCAGGTGCTGGGGGAACTTCGTGCATGCCAGGCACACACACGCATGCTTGTGATCCAGGCTGGCTGAGACTAGGAGTGGATTAGACCATGTAGGGGGTGCTTGTCTCTCACTCTGTTTCACGGAAGAAGTCAATAAAGAAACTTTTAAAAATAACATCAGCAAAGTAAAACACTAACATACTCTTTGGCATCTAGCACTCAATAGGAGCCAACAATTATTGTTATTGCTAACACAGATTATTATCCACATAAACATCTGATGATTCAAAAGATTAAGAAGCAATATTATTTCAGAAATGTTAAAATTTTTGACAGCCCATGCGTATTATAGCGAGAAAGAGGCAGAGAGAGAAAGAGACAGAAGCAACTTTGACAAGGTCTCACCATATCGCAATCTCCTTTCTCCAGCCCTCCACCTCCTTGGCATCCTGGGAGCCCAACTGGCTTCTGAGCTGACCCAGGAACTCAAACCCATGGTAGACCATATGACTTCCAGCTTTGGAGGGCATCTGTGTTAATGTTATGCCACAGTGGCTGGACCTTGATGCTTTTAAATAAGCACTTATTATTAACACCCAAGAATCTAAAACCTCAAAGCTATTTTTCTATTCAGGCACAAAAACACTTCGACTCATCCCAGTTTTCTGGTATTTGGAACAGTAGTAGGAGAAAGAGTAACCTGGGGGATTTTTTTTTTTTTTTTTTTTTTTTTTTTTTTTTTTTTTTTTTTTTTTTTTTTTGAGTAGTAGCTCCTACTGAAGAACTTCTGTGTTTTGGTACCTTTTTCACAACTGGCATGAATGAGAGATGCTAAATATGCTGAAAAGTAAAAAAACAGATCACAGAAATTGAGAGTGCCTAAAAATGTTAAGCCTTTTACCTCCAGACACAACTAAAACTAAATCTCAGGCAGTCATACACATACACACAGACACACACACACACACACACACACAAAACCTACATTTGCAGATCTCAAAAAAATTCTATTTCCAGGTTAGTCATTACATTTTACCTACATCTTAAACAATGTATTCATAATTATGCTACCAACCACCAAGGTGTTACCAAAAGCACGAGAGGTCATTTTTAAAAGTTACCTTTGAAGGGGAAATCTCCTACACTGTTGGTGGAAATGTAAATTGGTCCAGCCACTGTGGAAAACAATACGGAGGTTCCTCAAAGACCTACGAATAGAACTACCATATGATCCAGTAATTCCACTCCTGGGTATCTACCCATAAGACAGGAGAATGTTAAGTTGGAAAAGTGCTTGCACATCAATGTTTATTGCGGCATTATCACTATTGCTAAGACATGGAAACTACCCAAATGTCCACAAACAGATGAATGGATTGAAAAAGTATGACATATATACTCTATAGAATACTGTTCAGTCATAAACAAGACCCTGACATTTGATAGAAAGTAGATAGATGAATATGGTAGATTTATTGCTGAGGGAAGCAAATAAGGCTATGAAAAAGACATTGTAATTCTCCATTTAATGTATACCAACTGTTCACACCCTATGGTAGAGACTGAAAAATTAGAGGACATAAAAGCACTGAATACAGTTATGGACACTGGAGATAGTGTGGAAGGACGGTGGGAGAGGAGAAGACTGTAGGGAAGGAAATTAGGGAGAAAAAAATAGAGAGGTAAGTCATTTGTGGGACACAAAAATAGTTTATTACCTATTGATGATGACATGTATAGTATTCCCAACTGGAACGGTCTGAGGTGTACTTGATGTTGGGTAAATTCTCTAAACAAGCTAAATGATGTATAGTGACTGGGACCAGCAGTTAGCATAATGGTAGTGACTGAATGTATAGAAATAATAATAATGATAATTTTAAAAAAATTTCTAGGGACCAGCAGTTAGCATAATGGCTATGTCACTGGATTCCCATATATTCAACCGTGGTTCACGTCCAGGACCCGGTGGCTTAAAACTCACGCTGGGCGCATGTGCGTGCGTGCCCAAGATCCCAAAAGGAGAATGGAGAAGGGATTGTGGCGTGGCCATACCCCCGGAGGGTGATTTCTCGCTTTCTGTCTCTCTGTCTGTCTCTGCCTGGCGAGTGCACGCACCCTATGGCAAAAACCTCTCCAAAAAAAAAAAGAAAATTCTAAAACCACACATTAGATAAGCACCAGAAAGTGACAAGACATACTGTAACACAATAATATGAATCTGAAGCAATTGTTTTTATTTATTCCAATTACTACTATGGGTGTACAATAAAGTATAAATTTTAAAACAAACAAACAAAAAGTTAACTTTGATCATAAATGAAGGCCTCATCTTACAGGCACTATCTCTAAGCACTTGATCAATCTTACCAGGAAATGTTCAGGGCTTCACTTAAATGTCTGTATTTGCTTGAAACTATTGGGGTCAGTAACTTTTTTTTTTGGTGGGGGGGGGTCAGTAACTTTTTAAAGCATTTTCTTTGGTATGGTTCTCAGAGAACATAGAAACCATTTGTTAATCTTCTACAAAGTACTAATTTTATTTCTGGAAGATATACCAAATTACTTCTTACCATAATTTTTAGACCAGAAATCATCAATTCTTGGTATAAATGTAGGAAAAAAATGTAGAAACCTATGTTCTAACCTACTTAGAATGCAAAAGTTCTATTTAAAGTGAATAGCTCCCTTAAGTTACCAAAACACTTTGTTAAATTCAGAATTAAAAGAAATAGTTCCTTAGTTTTATCAGAGATGTCAAATGATGAGAGAAGAAAGCTCTGAAATGTTTATAAACCATTTAAATAAGCATTAACGGTTTCCTAAAAGTATTTAGCTTTATAAATTATTTTAACTGTAATCATTTTATTTAGAATTTAGAGAAATATCTGTATTAACTCCCATGTTTATAAATTATAAAAATTAACAGACTGTTATAGACAACATTAGTATTTCCTGAAAAACTTTTTCAAGCAATTCTTAATTGGCCATTTCTTAGTCATCTCTTTCTTACGTTTTCTATTTGGACTAAGGGTCCAGTTTCAAATCTGTGCAAAAGGATCTTTGTATTAACTTATTAAATGTTCCTCTTTAATATCTAACATTTACCCAAAAGAAAATGGGTCATCAGCAAGTTTATTTCTACTCATGCCCTGATTTCTGCACCAGAAGCATTGCGTCTGCATTTTCAGGCCTGAACAGAGAACTGCTTGAGGTCCTCCCATTCCGGCCTGGCAGCTCATGCTTCATCCTCATGACTAGCATTTTCCCAAGGAGCACCAGGAGAGGGGTTGATACTGGATTTGGCTCTCAAGACACAGTATTATATTTCTCAGGAAATTAAAAGGAACTTGTTCTATTATTCATATTTTATGGGAAAACATTTTTTGAGATATTACCATTGTTTCCCAAATGGCTCCATTAAAAAAAAAAAATCTTAAGTACAATCAAAACATTTATAAAATCAAAATAATTTGAGAAAAGTAAAGCTTTTAAGGAGGTAAATGTAAATACTTAATAACTCTTTATTGTTGTAACAATCCTATAAATTAAGGTATGATCTTTATTCTTGGCTTCCTTTTTATAGGGCCTAACATACCCTCTGAATTATGGTTGGAAATGTTTGGTAAATTAATTTATTATTGATTATATATACATATAATTTACACTTGCATAATTATATATATAATAACATATAATAAAAACACATTATATTATATTATTAATGGAAATAAATTATCATGAATTACATTGATAACTTACTTTACATCTACCACTATTATAACCAATGAACTACTAGAATAACAAGCCATGGTATAATAATAATGCAGTCAAAGTATTATTTGGCTGGCCAACAGATAAACCTAGAATTAATTTATGGGGCAAAATCATGGCATACAGTCACTGGTGTCTAAAAAGGATGATTGTATACTCCATTTCCCATACAAGATGAGCTCAGAAAAAGGAAAGTCCTGAAGAAGTGCCCATCTCACAACCTTAAAGGCAAGTTGAGTGTTATGCGAATCCAACATAATGGCTTAGTGAGGATGAAAAGCCAAGTATCACATGAAAATACTGCGCTCCACAGTCTTCAAAGTATTCACACACACATCACTTCATCTGAATGTCATGACAACACACTAAGCTAGGTAAGAAGGTGACTGCCAATGCATTTTACTGACAAGGAAATGGAGGCTCAAAGGTGTTCAGTGGCATATCCAGGAACCCATGCCTACTAGGAAAAGCCCAAAATCGCATTTGATGCTACACAGATAAAGGAAACATCAAACGAACCACAGACAATGAATAAACAGTGGGAAGACCTACAAAACCTAACTGGACAATAAAATCTTGAGTATTTGTGGCAAGCAAGAGCAATGAGTGTTAACTTCATGCATCAAGCATCCCATCCAGGGAAAGGCCAGGGTAAAAACAGTGTCAAGTCCTGGATGAGAAGATACAGAGTATTGATTCAGCCTACAAGTGATTTTGATTCATTCTAGGGCAGTGGATGTGTCCAGAATGTTTACTGTAAAAATGTTTTCTTCAAGAAGTTGTACAGAAGTATTAGCACTAATGGCTCAAAGTGAGACTGACCTCTATGATTCTACGTGACCATACACCCTGGGAATGTAAATTTCTGTGAAAAAGACTGCTCAATGCCCTGCTTATAGCTACCCACTTATATTTATAATCACATCATTATCATTCTAAAAACATGCACGTTAACACATTCATATTACTCTAACTTAAAATTTTCCAAAATAAAGGGTATTATTATCACATTATCTTATTTTAAAAGAAGAAAAATAAATCTTTTTCCAAATTAGCCTCCTTTCTTTCATTGAACAAATCTTTAAAAGCCTGAGGGTTCTCTTTCTTTTTTGGGAAGTCTGTCTGGCAAGACTCTTCTTATTCACCCATTAGACATTTTCCAAACCTGGAACAGATCCATTGATCTTGTGCCAGAGAGGAGCACAGGAAGACACAACAGATAGAAGCCTCTCTTTGCAAAAGAATGCTAGAAAAATTTCCTAGACACAAAGTCTGCAGAAAATTATGTGGACTTTTGACCTGTAGGACCTAAAAGACAAGTTACCTTGTACAGATTCTTCATTCTGGTCTGACCATATGGCCTATGTTGTGTGGAACTGTGCCACATAAAGACCTTGAATTTTGTCTCTAGCTTAAATGTAGTAAAATTTTATTCTGAGGAAATCTAGATTTAGCTAAATCTAGTCTTTCTTACAAGGGAAAAAAAATGCCCAGAAAAAAACAGATGGCTGTGTCAATGTGTGTAGGTCAGGATATGAACATATAGCCATAAAAGATCTTATGAGGCCACCTAAACAGAGGAAGCACTCAATGCTAAATCTTCTAAGGAAATTATTTTTAATAATGTCTCATTTCAAATGAAATCACTGTAAAAATTGTGGTATATGATGACAGTATGATCTATCAGGCCTTAAAAGACTGAATAATGATCTCATGACCATTCTAACAGAGCAGCACAGAAAAAATGACAGTGTCTGAAAGGTGATCCCTTTGCCAGGGCTACCATAACAAAATACCACAAACTGGGTGGCTTAGAACAGAAATATATTTTCTCAGGATTCTGGAGGTCACAGTCTGAGACTAAGGTGTCCATAGAGCTGTGCTCCCTCTGAAAGTTCCCAGGAAGGATCTGTCCAAGGTCTCTCTCCAGCTTCTGGCCATAGTTTGGGCTGTGGCAGAGCTCCAGTTCTACAAGGTGCTTCCCTGTGTGTGTCTGTGCCCGTATTTCCCCATTTTATAAGGACATGCATTATACTAGGTAGATTAAGGGTCCATGCTACTCCCGTATGACCTAATCCTGATTGACCACATCTGCAATGACTCTGTAAAGGCCACATTCTGAAATACTAAAGGTTAGAAGTCCAACATACGAATTTTGGAGAAACACACATCAACCCATCACAGCATACATCCCACAAAAGGATTCAATGGCAGTCCCACAGGTAATGCCTAAAATTGGGATTGTTCTTGATACTAACCATTTGTATAATTTGGCAACTCACAGCTGTGTAAAGCTTTTAAACTACTATCATGGGATATAAATTATCTCATTTCTTAATGCACATAAAGAGTGCACCCAAGATATGAAGAGAGAAGTGTTTGTCGATCATTGTGGTATATTAGAGTTAACATATCTACAATCCAGATAAATGTTTAGAAGTTTATAAATATGAGGAGACTTCAAAAACCATGCAAAGTTGGGGACCAGCAGTTAGCATAATGGCTATGTTGCTGGATTCCCAAGGAGTCGACCACGGTTCGAGTCTCGGACCCGGTGGCTTAAACTCATGCCGGGCGCGTGTGCGTGCGTGCCCAAGAGAATGGAGGAGAAGGGATTGCAGCGTGGCCATGCCCCCTGGGGGGGGGGTGATTTCTCGCTTTCTGTCTCTCTGTCTCTCTCTGGCTGGCTGGCGAGCGCACATGCCCTATAGCAAAAAAAAAAAAAAAAAAAAAAAAAACCATGAAAAGTTCATATTACCAAAAAAAGATGCATGAATTTCAAAACTGTTTTGTACCAAAATAACCATGTACTTTACTTCCATTATTCTACAAACTTTTGAAGTACTCACACACATACTTCCACAATATGTCACATACATTTATTAATAAATCATCTGTTATTTCCTAAAGATTCTCACCAACTGGTAGATTACCCAGTAAAGTACACTGGAGCATGGGATGCTGATAGAATTTGCTGTCTGAATCTGACTCTTTTGAGAGTGAAAGGAATTTATTAACTTAGGCTAGAGAACAGGTAGAAACTAAGGGGATTCTAGTCATATCAAACATAAGGGGAAATAAAATTCTAAAATGCAATGAAATTCTGGTAAGGATAAGAGAGATTTTTACCATATTTGTCTGTAGTAGGAAAGAGAAAAGTAATGATTATTGTGGTCATGAATGAATACTGAATACCATTCTAAAAGGAGAAAAGATGTGTAGAAAAGTATTAGACTTTTCATAGGGAGAAAATGCAGTCATATTCATGTTTTGTAAATAAAACTATGTGTATGAGAGAGGTATCATGGAAAGGACAATATTAGTAAGAGACTAATCAGATAATAGTGGATCTTGCTATCCTCTCCTAAGTCAATCAGAGTAGAATGGATCCAAAATACCTCAAGAGCCCTCTTAAACCCAATCAACTAAATAGGTGAAATATTGTATTCTTATTTTGCAGACAGAAGTGAAAGAAGCAGAGAAATTACTTTTTGATAGAATAATGCCAAGATTATTCTGGAAGAGAGGTTTGGGTTTCCATTTTCCCTCCTGTAATAGCATTGCCTTCTAACCCCTGTAGGCAGTGCTCACCGGGATTACTCTGTTTCTATACTACACCACTCTGTTGTCATTCATATAAAAGAGAACAAATCGGCAGGTAGCTGCTCTCCATTTACAAAAAAAAAAAAAAAAAAAAAAAAAGCAGTTGACCAGAAACACCTGGTATTCTTTTCATACTCATTAAGATATTTTTGGTGTATCAGTTCAGGCCAGCCTAATAAAATGTCAAAGCCACATATAAGACAGAACACTCTATGCCTACAAAATAAAGCTTCAGAGTACCACGAGTTTGTCCCAGTAGTGCTCTATTGTTCCTGGGTCTGTGTAATTGTTCCCCTCTAGAAAAAAATGGTGCACTTGCAGCCACAGAAATCTTCATTAGTTGAATCTGCAGCCTTCCCAGGCGAAACAAATACCCTTAGCAAGAGTGTGAGTCCATGTTAATTACAGTTTGCCCACAGGCCACCCTGGCAACGGTCCAGCCTTCCTGGTATCTACAAAGCATTTTAGCAGTGTGCACAAGGACAGGATAGATTGCCTCATTTCCGCTCCAGACCCAGCAGGAAAGAACAGACACTAGTACCCTTCTGCTAAAAACATGTTTCACTGCAAAATCTTCCTTTAGGAAATTCACAGATCTCCAGGAACAGGGAATTTTACCCCTGTACTTTTGACTATACGTTACATAATTACACTTCCTGCTTCATGAAGCACTAAATTTAACAGCTTAATTTAGAAAATATTTTGAACTAACCACTTTACCTGCTTCAAAAGCATACCTGTTATCAAGGACTAATGAATAAAACTCCCTGGTGGGACAAAACATTGGTTAAAATGGGAGTGAGCCAGAAATGGTCACCACCGGAAACAGGAACATGTATCGGGGTCAATGTATTGTGCATATTTAAGTGGATATCTGCATTGGACTAAAACCGTGGATCAGTGGTTCTCAACCATGGCCGGTCTCTCCTGACTTTCACTGGGAGACAGTTGACAGCACTGAGACAGTTTTGATTGTCGTGCCATGAGGAAGGATGTCCTACTGGCATTTACTGAGTAGAGGCCAAGGAACTGTTAAACATCCTTCAACACACAGGGCAGCATCCCACTTCAAAGAACTGACAACAGTCCTATGGTTGAAAAATCCTGCCTTAGTTTTTAGTATGGAAAAATTAAGAGGTTTTATATTAATTTCATGTAATACCATCTTCCATTATTTAACTGTATTTATTATTATTATTATAACCATCTTAAATTTGCTATAGGGCACGTACGCTCACAGAGAGAGAGAGAAAATGAGAAAGCAAGCCACCAGGTTCAGGACTCGAACCATGGTCGGCCATGTGGGAGTACACCTCAACCACCATATCACCTGCTGACTCAATACTATCTTTCATACATGCATTTTAATAAACCTTAATAGTTACTTTCAATCATGTTTCCCTGATACAATTTTTCTAGCTTGTCAACATTGTAATTATGAATTGTCACCAAATACTATAAAATTATTATAAAATACAAAAACTATAAAATAAAAATGAAGTAGTCTAGGATTTGTAATGTTGTGTATGAATTTAGAAGAGACTAAAATTAGTCTGAAATAATGAATAACCAGCATTTATTGTATCTTTCTCATCTCTGTAACACGTAAAGCTAAATTACATGTAATACAAATAGAGGATTCCAAAAACCTTTTAATTTCCAAGTTTCACTCCATTACAAACTCAGGATTTTGTTTCCTTCATGAGATAAAACTTGCTCTGCTTTTAACCTACCACATCAGGAAGGTCAGAAACAGTGCCACTCTCATTGTCATGGGGAGAGATAAAAGCCTAAGAAAAGTATTCAGAAATGTACTTTAGTAGATATGAGGTGGAAATTCAATTTTGCCTCTCAAAAACGTGCTCGAATATCTTCTCTGTAATACCCTTTAAGTAATCATTGCTTAAAGTGTTTTGAAGTCCTTGTCTCATTATTTACAAACAACAGTTTTGAAAAGTATTTGCCTTTGATAAATTTGTAGCATGTCTTACTTATGTGGAGTAAATTTTGGACCTTCAATTGAAAATGACATAAAGTACAAAAATCAGAGCAAGCAGGGGAAAAACTCAGGTCACACTTTTCTCTAATGCTGGCGGTCATCACTTAGTCCTTTAAGTACATCATTCAGCTATCCTTTATGCTTTCTCAGAAATAAATAAATAAATAAATAGAATCTTTGTTCTTCCTACCCTAATGGTCTGCACTCTATCTACCACACTGGTTTCCTGCTATCTAGAATTTTGTTTAAAAAACATACTTGCTTGGGAACCAGCAGTTAGTGTAATGGCTATGTCGCTGGACTCCCACGTAGTCGACCGCGGTTCGCATCCCGGACCCGGTGGCTTAGAACTCACGCCAGGCACGTGTGCGTGCGTGCCCAAGATCCTGAGAGGAGAATGGAGAAGGGATTGCGGCGTGACCATCCCCCCTGGGGGGTGATTTCTCGCTTTCTGTCTCTATGTCTCTCTCTGTCTCTCTGTCGAGCGCACGCATCCTATAGTGAAAACCTCTCCAAAAAAAAAAAAAAAAAAACACTTGCTTTATTATTATAAAATACCACATCCCTTCAGAGTAGTTCTTTGCTGGACAAGCTCAACTTATCATCACTACTTTATCAAACAGCACCAGTAACTATCTAAAATTAAGACTTTTTAAAGAACAGGATGTAAAGAGACAGTTTCTGATGTTAGGAAGGGGAAAACCCCAAGAAATGATTCCTTCAAAATCTGGTCTATGACTCTATGCCAAGACACTGGAGAGCAAACTTTCAGAAGCAGATCTCCCATTCTTCTTCTGCCAGTGTTTGGCAATTGCAAGCCCAAGTGAAGACAGAACTACAGAAAAAGTCTCTGTTTAAAAATAATGTCTGGGGCCAGTTCAGTGGCCTAGTGGGTTTAAGGGAGCTGGATCCCACACGTCCAACTTTGTGGTTTGAGATTCAGAATGGTGACTTTAAAAATAGACGGGGCCTGTATGTGAGGGTGCCTAAAATCCTGACGGGATGGAGAAATGGAAGAGAGGGGATTGTAGTGGGACCATATTCTATAAGGGAGGGGTGATTTCTCCCTCTCCCTCTCTCTCTGGCAAGCATGCGCACCCTCTGGCAAACTAAATAAAGATAGGCGATAGATAGGTAGATAGGTAAATAGATATAGAAAGATATAGATATTCTGCATTTAAATGGTTTACTCATTAGAGATTTATCTCTATCTTAAATGACATCACCAGAAAGATTCTGTTTATTCGTGATTTGAAGAAGTCCTTTGAATTTTTTTTTTTAATGGAGTGGAGATTCAAATCATGGGTGGAACATAAAACAGGGATATGAATAACCAGAGAAGAGCTTACAGGCACTTGATACTACAGCAGAGGACTGAAGTCAGTGGCAGAATGGAGGGGAAGGAAGGCAGGTGGACGTGAAGCCAAATATCCACAGTTGGCGACTGCTTCCTGCACTCCAGCAAGTCGTGTGTATGTCACTGTCAGGGAGCTCATCTGGACGTAGGGCTGGCTCAGAACTAACCAGGTCAAATGGGACTACAGTGCCTTAATTCACAGTCTGTTCAAATGACGATGGTCAGAGAAGAGAAAGAATAACCCAAAGAATTTCCTTTAAGGATCACTGAAGGTCTACAGAATAATCTTCCGGGTAATTTGGAGACAATTCTAGCCTCATAAAATTTCCATGAAACCAAAAATATTTTGGTGGCCTAATCCATAAATACTCTTTATACATACTTTCTGTCCCTGCTAGTTCATGTAGCCCTAAGATAAAAGCCTGACACCCCCTAAGCAAAGCTGTTGACAAAGAAGATAATACCTAATTTCAGATGTGAGGTTTATAAGACAATAATACCTGGCCCTAAATGCTCACCCCATATTTTTGGCCAAATTGCAAAATATATTCAAATATTCACGTATGAGAGTCATCTTGCCAAGATGCTTTAAATGATGTGCACATAAAATGTAATAATAATTAGTATTTTATTGCAATAATTAACTATAATGGTTATCAAGATGTTGGACAATTTCAATCAGTTAAGATTTCAGTGGATTTTTTTTAGACTCATGGCCTCCATAATATTCTAAATTGTTCATTCTCTTTCTTGAAGGGAGTTTCCAAACCACAAAGGAATAGCTGTAATTTTTACTATGTGAAATAAATGAAGTTATGCTATAAGGGAATTTATCAATAACATTATTTTCTTTTGTGAGTTTATTCTAAAAATCACGTCAAAGGAAGTAGCTACTCCAGGAAGTTTATCAAGAATCTGGGAACCAGCAGTTAGCGTAATGGCTATGTCGCTGGACTCCCACGTAGTCGACCGCAGTTCGCATGCCGGACCCGGTGGCTTAAAACTCACGCCGGGCGCGTGTGCGTGCGTGCCCAAGATCCCGAGAGGAGAATGGAGGAGAAGGGATTGCGGTGTGACCATCCCCCCGGGGAGTGATTTCTCGCTTTCTGTCTCTATGTCTCTCTCTGTCTGTCTGGCGAGCGCACGCGCCCTATAGCAAAAACCTCTCCAAAAAAAAGAATAAAACAAATGTTCAGAAGCAAGTGTATGGTGACAGATTTAACACAGGAATAATTGCATGGGAACGGAAAAGACCAAAAAAAAGTAGATAATCTTGTACTAGTCTGTTGACAAAACTGAACAATCCCCAGTTTCATTAGGAAAAATCCTTCTTGCAATATAAAAACATCTTCAGCAAAAGGTTGTTGGGAAAAAAAATCCATTCAAATAAATAAAAAGTAAGAGAAATACACTTTTTCAAAAAAACCAACATGTTTTTCATACACTTCAATTTCAACGTGCACAGATGCCTGAGAAGAAACTGAGGTCCACAAAAGGAAACAGCTCTGCAATTCTCACTACTTGGCAAGTAAACAACTGAACCAAAGATAAATGGTACTTTTCATTTTGTGAAAATTTTTAATTGGCTTTTGCAAGAATACATTGTTTGATTTAGGATATGCATCAATACACTGAGGATATTTGCACTTTCATTCTTTGGCAGACACTCTGAGATCTAAAATAACAATTTAGATTTTCATATAGCCTCAGTCTCATAGGCCAAATACATTTGGCCTATATGAAATATATACACACACACACACACACACACACACACACACACACACATATTATATATATATTATATATATATATATATATATGTATATATGAGTATAGGAGAAAAGAAACTCTACTTGCCCCAGGTATATATTAAAATGTTTTCATCTTGACTCTGGAACATAAAATCTTGTGGAATAAAAATGTTGTGCCCCTCTCTTTATTTCTATTACTTTTCTTTTTTCATTTTTTTAATTATGAGAAAGCACATATGCTCACCCGAGAGAGATAGAAAGCACCTCAATGGTTACATCATATTTCTTTTTCCTCCAATTAACCATCCATCAGAATTTGGGGCACACATGTATGTGTGCTTTGTGTGTTTCAACAGCTGCCAGGGCTAGGATTTTAACTGTGGTCAGCCTTGTGGGATCCATCTCCCTATACACTACGTTTAACCACTGCACTGCAAGGTTACCCCCGTTTCTTAATTATATACAAGTAATCCTGGAATCCATAAAAAGAGAATAGCTACCTTCACATTAGTTAACTTTTGAAGTGGTCACATGAAGAGTATGCAGTTCTTTCTTTATTATAGTATTCAAATAAATTATCTGCAGTCGACCATGGTGGTCCAGGTAGACGAGCACTACGGTATGATCTTGGAGACTTTGTGGGAAGATTCTGGGTTTGCACTGCAATCTACCTCAATATCCAAGGCTCACAGTGACCCTGAGAAGGAGTACATTGCAACAAGAAGACCCTGTCAAGAGTGCCTGTCTCTCTCTCTTTCTGATATGTAGGCAATAAATAAACTTTAAAGAAAATAATAAGTTCCCTGCCAACTGCAAGTGTCTGGACTCATGGCCATAAGTGAATGCTCTAAGGATATTCTGAAGGCCAAATCTGCTTAAATATACAGCATGTAACTATCAAATAGGAGGCTCCCTTCAAACCAAAGGGTTATTATTTGAGAAAAAAGGCCATTGCTACCCAAAAGCTAAAATAAAAGATAAACTTTGAAATACAGCATACCAATTTAATGTAAAATCATTTAATGCACAAATCTTCTATTTTATAATCTTTTTTTAATACCTCTTTCAAACTTAAAACAGTCATTTAGTTATCTCAAGTGCCCAAATCAATTAAACTAGAGCTACTTATATTGTGCTCCGTAAATCCTACCCAGTCCATGGACTCTCTCCCAGTACAGAAATTGAGAACATTTTAACACTTTCATAACAGTTACAAAAGGTAATTTTATGGCTGTTCAATCTAATTGTTTAAAAACAAGGTTTGTATTTTGTATAGCTTTTCAAAATTGTATTTTTACATGAATGGAGTTTTGTTAAATTTCAAAAAAATACACATTTGCAATGGCTATGAAATTTACAAAATAAATAAATAAACTCTGTTCTTTTAGTGCACCTAGCGAAAAGCACTGAATCAGACAATCACTATGGCCAGAGTCCCCTGGTGTTAGCAAATTAATTAGTGCTGGAGGTATAACAAGACAAATCCTGAACAAATCAGAAAAGCAGCAGTGCTCTGAAAATGACATGACTAACTATGCACAGACAGAGCAGGAGAGCACCTTCATGCAGTGTACGAAGGGCCTTTTTTTAAGGTAAATTTACTGTGTAATAAGTAACATGAAAAAGCATTTTATCATTAGTTTTCCTTTGAAAAGCAGAAGTCACAGCCATTAGCCTAAAACTAGGCACTAAAAAGAAAAAAATCTTCAATACTTCATAATTAAGGCATTAGTTAGAGAACATGACCATACGGATATATATTACAAAATAGGTGTGGATTATGATTTTAGACAACTACCTATTATTTCAGGAGAGACCCAAATATAAACCTTCACTAGAAATATCTTCACCCTTTACATTTCAGAAGAACTGTTCTACAATTTTTCTACATAGCTATTGACAATAACAATATAAACTGGTTTAAACCAAACACAGAGAATTCTTTGCAGAAAGGGAAAAGTTCAACAGACTAATTATGACAGCATCCTTAATGAGTAGCTAATGAACTATTTGAGTTTACTTTTCTTACAGGGTAGATCAGAACTGATGTGACAAAACAGTTACCTGGAGGCAAAAAGCTGATAGATCATCTAATGTTTCTAATCCATTTCCAGAGTTGACAAACATCCAAAGTGGGAAAGAAATGAGCACTCCCATTCTCAAAGTCTCGGTGAATATATGATGGTTGTCTAATAATAAAATCTGTGGTGGGCAGATTTCTAGTTCCCATGATGCATATACCTGTTTAACCCTCTCACTGAGTGTGACTAGGACCTACTTTTTTTTAAGATTTATTTATTTATTCATTCATTCATTCATTCATTCACTCATTTTATTTTGACCAGAGAGAGTCACAGAGAAAGAGAGAGTAAAGTGAGAAAGCAAGCTACCAGGTCCAGTACTCGAACCGTGGTCGGCCATGTGGGAGTGTCCAGCACCTTAACCATCACTCTACCTGCTGGTCCCGACGTATTTTTTATTTATTTATTTATTTATTGAGAGAGAGAGAGAGCACCCCCAATAGTGTCTTGATGCCACAATCCTCCCTCAGCCTCAGCCAGCCCCAGATCATGGGCACACATGCCTAGCACATGCAGAACTTTCCCACGAGGGTCAGCTTTACACGTATCACACTTTATCATTGCACTACTGTCCAGCACCTGAGACCTGTGATTTTGAAAGGATGTCACTCCATGATGAGGTTACATTAAATTGCAAAAGTGAAGGGATTTTGTACATGTAGGTAAGGTCTCAAATCACTTGATTTTGAGTTCATCAAATGGGAGAATATTATGAGAGGTCTAACTTAATCAGATGAAAGCCTTCAAAAGAGAAGCTGGGCTCCCTTTCTTGCTAGTCTTGAAGAAATAAACAGCCATGTTGTAAAAGGACATTTAATAGGAAAACAAAGAATACATGAGCTTAAAAGAGGAGCTGAATGTAGCCCCATAAAGGAATGCAGGCCCATAAGCACCATATGGCAGTCTTATGAGATCCTGAACAGGAAACCCATGACTCCTCACTAAAGAAACTGAGATAATAAATATGTATGCTATGTTAAGTCATTAATTTGGGGGTAATATGTTACACAGCAAAAAAAATTAAAAATTAAAAAATTAAAAAATGAACAAATTTGAATTACTGAGTTTTTAACATGAAATTCATTTTATTGATTTTTATATAAAATGTCTTTATGAAGATTCTGTCTGATTCACCAAACTGTAAATTAATGGTCAGTTGGATTTATTCTGTATAATTTAATTCACATCTTTGTTTGCATTCATGTTAAATATTAACAGTTTTTCTCACTTCTTTCATTTAGTACCGAGGAGGAAAACTAATCAACTGGGCAGAATAAAAGGCGTTGCATAGTGATTCTATACATATATATCTTCTAAACTTTAAAATGCCTTATAAACTGTACTATAAGTTCTTCTTGGAAATTTAGAATTGACGCTTAAAACAGCATAATATAATGGATTTATAATCTTTTCTAAATGTTTTATAATATTCATTATACAAACTTAAATGTGATGTTTGTTGCTCATCTTCAAAAAAAAGCACCATTATGTAACACATAATAGAGCAATTTTTGCTTATTTAGCTTTAAAGTTACCATTTTGAGATAGTTTGTAATAATTGCTAGAAATGTATTGTCAACTGAGAATATCTAGGGCCTCTTTCAGAGAACCAAAATCATCTAGTGACAATAGGTCACTAAAATTATGTTTCTGCACATAAGAATACAAGATCAATGATTTCATCATACATTATTTAATATACCTTTCAATCAGATACAGAAAGAAGCTTGTGCCATACTATGCTTTAGTGCAATTTGATAGTAGCTACAAGTATTCAAAAAGGAGAAAAATATTCATCTTTACCATTTTGCTTTCAAGAAAACATGAGAAGGAACTAAAATTGTAATAAAATGATTTTTCAGAAACACAGGCACTGCAGTGCTCAGGTACCAAGAAAGACCTAATTTATGGTCAATAGATACAAAGAAAAGACCAAGTTTTTAAAAAATAGTTGAGAGGTGAGCAATTAACTGTTAGATGCTAAATCAGGAATCTTCCTCATATGATGTTACTAAGATAGTCTCACATCTAGTTAGTTATGGAAGCAAATAAAAAGTCAAGTCACATGACTCAACAGAATTCTCCTGTCTCTAATCAAATTACATTTGTTAAAGAATAAAGAAACAAGAAATAAATCTATATACAGATAATTGATTTTTTTTTTTTTTTTTTTTTTTTTTTTGAGAGGTTTTTCGCTATAGGGCGCGTGCGCTCGCCAGACAGACAGAGAGAGACAGAGAGACAGAAAGCGAGAAATCACCCCCCAGGGGGGATGGTCACGCCGCAATCCCTTCTCCTCCATTCTCCTCTCGGGATCTTGGGCACGCACGCACACGCGCCCGGCGTGAGTTGTAAGCCACCGGGTCCGAGACGCGAACCGCGGTCGACTACGTGGGAGTCCAGCGACATAGCCATTACGCTAACTGCTGGTTCCCCAGATAATTGATTTTTGACAAAAGAGCAAAGAATCTACAAGGCAGAAAAAAATAATTTCTTAAATAGATGGTGCAGGACAAACCAGGTATTTCATTCAGGAGAATGAAACTAGACCCCCTATGTCAGGAGAATGAAAACTAAACCCCCTATACAAAAATCAACTCAAAATGGATTAAAATACTTAAAAGGAAAACCAGAAACTTGGCAACTACTAAGAGAAAACAGGTTAAAAAGTGTTTCATGATAATAGGCAAGACGAAAATTTTATAAATAAGACCTCGAAAGCACAGACAACAAAAGCAAAAATAGACAAAAGGGACTACAGCAAACCAAAAAGCTTCTGTACAACAAAGTAAACACTCAACAGAGTGACACAACCAACAGAATGAGAGAAAATATTTGCAAACTATTTGTTATACATTAATATCAAGAATACACAAGTAACTCAACAGCAAAAAACAAATGAGCCAATTTTAAAATAGGCACATTATCTGAACAGATAGTTCTCAAAAGAAGACATACAAATGTCCAAAAAGTATATGAATAAATGCTCAACATTGCTAATCATGGAGAAATACAAATGAAAAACAAGGACACACTATGTCACACCAGTTAAAATGCCTCTTATTGGGCCAGCTGGTGGAGCAGTGGTTAAGTCAGCTAGATCTCACATGGCTGACTATATGGTTCAAGTCCCAGATCTGGCATCTGGAAAAACACACGAAGTGCATAGGCTTGTGTGCCCAAAATCCTTAAAGGAAAAAGAAAAACGAGAGGAGGAATTGTAGCATGACCATGCCTCATTTGATTGGGGAGTGCTTTTGCCTTCTCCCTCTCTCTCCATCTTTCAGTCTCTCTCCAGTAAGTATATATGTCCTCTAGTAAAATTGAAAAAATAAAAAAATAAAAACACAAAAACTAGCTATGCTGGAGAGGATGCAAAGAAAAGTAAACTCTTATACACTGCTGGTAAGAGAGTAAATTAGTACAATCATCAGAAAACAGGATGGAAATTCCTCAAAAAAATTCAAAACAGAACTACAATATAATCCAGCAATTCCACTACTGGGTATATCCAAAGGAAAGGAAATCAGTATGTTGAAGAGATATGAGCACTCCACTCCTAGAGTCACTGCAAAACTATTTGCAATATCCATGATATAAAAGCAAAATAAATATCCAACAAGAGATAAATGGATAAAGAAAAAATATATATTTACTATATGTTATATATTTAATACTTACCACATTTGTGTGTATACATATATGTGTGTGTGTGTGTGTGTGTATATATATATCACATTATATAATAGATATATATAAATAATGGAATGGAATAATAGAACATAATACAATTCATCCCTAAAAAAAGAAAAAAATCCTGTCATTTGTGGCAACATAACAAGTCTAGAAGTCTGGAGGACATTATCTAAAGTGAAATAAGGCAGACACAGAAAGAGAAATACTGTATATTCTTTTATATATAAAAGCTAGAAAGAGTCACTCAAATGGGAGCAAAGACCAGAATAGTGGTAAAAGAAGCCAGGAAGGCTAAGAGTGGGATGGGGGGAGATTTGGAAACTTTTGTTAATTGATACAAAAATACAGCTACCTAGGAGGAATAAATTCTATCATGCAATAAGCATCTAGGACACTTATATAAATTATTTATTTTATATTTCAATAGGGCTAGAAGAAAAGTTCCCAACACACACAAAAACTCAAATGTTTGAGGTAACAGATATAATTGCCTCCATTTGATCACTACATACATTGTACACATGTATCAAAATGTCAAATGTATCCCATAAATATGTCAACATACTATTAAAAAGATATGAGAAATACACATTACTTTAAAAATTATTTATTCAGTGCTTTCTATGTGCCAGTACTTTACACAAATTAACACCCTTAGTCTTTACAAGAACACTATAAAATTTTCCCAATGATATGGTTAACTTGTTCACGTTTTCCAGCCAATAATTCGTAGAGCTGAGCTCTGAATCCTTATGTTTAACCAACCAGGCAAATTCTATGAGAATTTAGTCCTAATATTAAAAGCACTCATTTTTTAATGCATTAACTTCCCTTCTTTCCCTCTTAAATGATAGTAGTTAAGAACCAATTTGAGAAGAACCAATAAAACAGTCACTCTCATCACTATCTGTCCTGTAGTTCAGAGGAAACCTTGGTTAGAAAATGCAGCGACCACACCATTTGTGGTCACTTTTTAGAATGATACATACTTGAAAATCACACACAGAATAAAGCTTTGATGATACTCAGCATAGATCCAACACCTAGACCCACTGAAAATACCTGTGCATGTTGGCAGGAATCTGTTCTAATGCGGTAAACAGAGGTATGGACACAACTGGCAGCTGATGTAGCTTACCATTTCTTCTGTGATATACAACCCAGCTTCAGACAAAAGCCATGACACACAGAATGGGCGCTGAACAAGGAACACAACCGGATGTGTTTTATTTATTTGTTTGACATGGTCCTCCCCTTCACATGCCCAGTCCTTGCAAGATGTTCCCCCAATGACCTAATCTTCTTAAAAGAAGAGCACAAGAGATTATGTAGAGAAAATAAAGTAATCCCTAATAATCACCATACATTCCTTCCTTCCGGAGTGGATTAGAACTGCAGGAAACAATTCTACTTCTAATAGCTCCAGATTAGAATGAAAAAGAGATTAAAGGAACTAACAATTTACATTCTTTGTTTCACAAATTAGGTGGAATATACATACACAAGTACTTGCTGGGCTCTCACTTAAACCACAAAACTTCCCCTAACAGCTCTGTAGTGTAAGACTACTACAGAACATGAAAATGAAATTCTAGAAAATTAACCTTCCGAGATCCCACAGGTTGTATCAGATGCAGGGTTTAACACTGGGATTCCCTGATTCTTTTCACCATACCAGACTGCAATCTTGAATCCTCTGTACTTCCTGAAATACAGGCCAGTATAGTCTGGCTTTACTTAAATATCTTCCAACATGCCTAGCAAGCTGGGGGAGAAGTGGAGCCACATGGATCACTGTGGGGCTCGGAAGAGGTGAAAGAGGAAAATCACAGGACTCAGCATGGACCAAAAATTAAAACTACAACTAGGGAGAGTACATCACATTTCCATTATTTCTACTAAAATTTACAATCCTTCATGCTTATGACCACACTTCTGAATACTATAAAGCATTTTCTGGTTTCATAATGTATTGTAAATGTACACATACACACACACACACACACACACACACACACACATATACATACGCAGGCATACACATGTGTATACACACATATATTCTAAATGCATGTAACTTCTGAATGTATGTGCATATTTCATTCATACTTCATTATATTTTAATTTATATGAATCATCATAGTAATATATCCAATGTGTATAATTTATTATAATTACATATATATAATGCGTATATGTATATATACACACACATATATACAAATAGATCAAATGAAAATATATATGATGCATGTGTTTCTCTGCAATTATGGTGAGTGTATCAAGGAAACAAAAAGAAGTAAAAGACTAGATCCTGAGTAGTCCCTTGACCTCAGGTTTTAGATTCTTGTTATTTATTTACTTATTTAAGAGAACGGTTTTTGCTATAGGGTACATGTGCTCGCCAGAGAATCAGAGATACAGAAAGACAGAAAGAGAAAAATCACCTCCCAAGGGGATTGGCTACACCTCAATCCCTTCTCCATTATCCTCTAGGGATTGGGGGGACCAATCTACTTCACTTGTGGAAAAACCCAGAAGGGGTAGGAACAAATCCAAGGCTTGCATCCCTGGAATGGTCCCTCAGTCGTGGTCATTTACACCCGGGGACTCAGCTGGCTTTTAGACACCACACAGACAGGTTGTGTCACATTTGATAATTTAAGGAGATGAATGACCTCATCTAATTATCATGCTTGGTTTGCTCTGTGATGAGTTACCATTCCCCCATGTTTATTTATTACCATCGAGGATTACTATAAATTTTAAACAATTACTCACCAGTAGACCTTGACACCCATGTATCAATCCTCTGGGAACTAAGCTACACATGGCCAATAAAATTTTGCCTCATGAAAATTAATTCCGATTTCTACATTTATATCAACAAAGAAATCAGGTGTTTGGCGAGACAACCGAGCATTCAATATGCTTAATTTAGAGCAATCTGCACACTCTCCATTGTGCCCATCCTCCTGAGGCTTCACATGGCCCATTTGTTTAAGTCCCTTAACATTTTTACAGATGCAAATTTAAGTCAATTCTAATATAATGTCATGGCAAAGAAGGCTTGGTATTTTTTAAGTGAAAAACATAAGAATTTTACACTTTCTTTTCTGTGGCAAATGTCAAAATGCCATAAAAAACCTTTTCTGGCGCTTGAAAACTTGCTGGTGCACTGGTTATCATCAAGCAGTCCTCATTAGTCATGATATTAATGCACAGTTCAATGTAATACATCTCTCTTCTCCAGAACTGACTCCAAATTTGAAGCAGAAATTGATTGAAGTGTTTTATTTCCACCAACTAGAGAATGGAGTTTATGAGAGGTTTATGTCCATTTGTATTGCAAAGGGAAGGGGTGGCCTTAAACGAGTATAACTAGTAATCAGTGGACTGAGTCAAGTGAAAATTGGCCTTTTTGAGTATGTTCTTGGCACAGTTTGGCTGGCTTCTGTGTTGGCTGCTAAAAATGCAACTGGTCTTGATTTTACTATTCTGCACTCACTCAATTTGTAGGGTTGTCTGGAATCATTTCTATAAACATCACGGAGAGACTGTTTTATAAACTTTTAAATATTCTGTTTTGAAGCTGGAAACTCATGTCTTTGACAATGAGGGGTTCTCGGAGGCAAAGTTATGACTTTTAAAAATAGATTCAATCTCTTGTGGCACAGTTCTCATACAACAGGTGCTGACTGGAATGTCAAGATAAAACACATCAAATCCTTTGTGGTTCTGCTTTCTTTATGGTCTCTTTCAGGATACTGGTTTTGTCCTTAACCCAGAGAGAGAGCATTCACCCACCCTCATCCACTTGCACTCCTCTGCAACGCCTTTCATTTCCTTTCATAATGAAAGGCTAAACAAGTTTTTAGGAGATACATTTTTAGGGCTTGCAAAGCAATCCTTTGCCCATTCATTTCAAATTTTTCTCATGGGTCAAATGATATATCAGCACCATAATCTAGCTCACTAAATCACAGTCATCAGTTTATGATCTCTGGAAGGCAGAAAAGTCATACAAGGTAGGAATAATAATGCCTGGCCGTTACACAATCCTTCGGAGTTCCCCAAGAATTCTTTTTATTGTTTTTTTTTTTTTTTTGGGGGGGGGGGGAGGTTTTTGCTATAGGGCACGTGCGCTTGCCAAAAACACAGAGAGACAGAGAGACAACAACCGAGAAATCACCCTTCAGGGGTGATGGCCACACTGCAATACCTTCTCCTCCATTCTCCTCTTGGGATCTTGGGCACGCACGCACACACACCAAGGCATCAGTTTAAGCTGCCGGTTCTGAGACTCAAATCACGGTCAACTACATGGGAGTCCAGCAACATAACCATTATGCCATCTGCTGGTCCCCAGAATTCTTTCATTTGATCCTCACAATAAACACTGATACATGAGGCAAGAATACCATTATCCTAGTTCTACAGATGGAAAAATAGATACTCAAGAGTGGATTCTGCTGTACTTAAATGTGACTTCTACTCGCCACCTCCCAACCTTTTCACCAGAATATGTAGCCAGATGAGATCATGGATGTTAAAACATACAAGTTATTTCAAAGAGCAGTTAAGCATTACAGAGATGTGTAGGACTCTAGAATCTAGCTAGTTGGGATCAAATTTTAACTCCTAAAAAAATCAGAGAAGTTCATACTCCAAACTTAAGTTGCCACACCTATGACAGTGACAACAGTAATACTTATCATATAGTACTGGTTCAAAGGTTAGATGGATTTAAAAATATGGAAGGTATTGGGGCCAGCAGGTGGTATGGTAGTTAAGGGGCTGAATCCCACATGACCGACTCCATGGTTCAAGTCCTGGACCTGGTGCCTTAAAAAACACACTTGGCACATGTGCATATATGCCCAAAATCTCCAGAGAAGAATGGGGGAGAGGGGAATGCAGTGTGGCCATGCCCCCTGGGAGATTATTTCTCACTGTCTGGCTTTCTTTGTCTCTCTCTGTCTCTCTCCAGCAAGTGCACATGCCCTATAGCAAAAACAAGTAAAATCAATCAATCAATCAATCAATCAAGTGCTCGGCATATAGAAGAGGCTGAAAAATGTCAGAAAGCCCTACGGTAATAAATGAATGATGACTGTTAGTAATTATTAGTGTTCAGTAGTTTGTAGGTAGAGATGTCAAAATTAACTCCAGTAAACTATTAATACCTATGGGAAAGAAAAAGCAGTCACAAAAGGTGGATTCTAAGAGCTGCTGGCATTTGTGACCCTAACTATTCATTTATTTGTCTTGGAAACAGGGAGTTTCTGTGATGGCAGTTGCAGTAATTTCAAGACCTTCAAGGGACCAGAGTTGCTTCAGTAAGGGTTGACCAAAAATATATCTTGCAAGAATATTCTACCAGTGGTTTGCCATCTAATCAAATTTATTATATTGTTTTCTTGACAAGGATCTGTTTTAAAATTCTGCCCTATTCTGAAGATCTATGGAGGTGGTTGGAACCCATAGAGTGGGGCAGTAGACCGCCCACTATCTGCTCTAAAACAATAAATAAATGATGTTCTTTTTGTTGTTGATATTTCCTTTTTCAATGATAGTGCTAACATATTTCTACCCTATGCATAGGTACATTAACTCTTGTGACATCTTATAAAACTACATGAATCTTAAAGATGATAATCTACCCTAAATAAGAAGTAAATGAAAAAGAAAGTCAAAGGAGAGTCTAATGCTGTGTTCAAAGGGGAAATAGTAATGAATGGGATTCTTGTCACCATGAAATAAAGAAACACTAGCCCAAGCACCTCCGAATTTCACTATTACTAATGTGTAAGTATTACATTTCTGAATCATGTCATTCCTTCTTGAGGATGGAATATATAACTTGGAACGTTCCTCCAAAAACATTTCCAGTAAATTAAAATTGTATCTGTCCTATATTCTAGCCATCTGCTTTAATTCTCAAGGCTGTTTTATATTTCAAAGTTATTCTGTAAGACATTGTGTTTTGTCTTGATCCCTTTTTCACCTGCCTCCGTCAGAACATTCATCCATCAATCATGGCTTCTCATTGCTTTCATCTCTCTGCCATTTGGTCTTCCTCTGATATGTTCAAGTATCCTGCTGGTAACAGGACATTTAAGTTATTTACTTATCTGTACAATCTCCTCCACCTCCACCCTTCCAGAGTCTTTTTCTGAGAACTGTCTCTTTCCCTACCCATGGTAAAAACAACTGGCTTTTTTGCAATGTAATACTTTTAATGTGATTGCACCAGTACGGAGAAATAACCCATGCTCAGGCAATGGGAATCACTTTTTCAAATCCCATCACCTGGTCACAACTGAATAGGCTGTAGATGGTCATGTGACCCATATTCAAACTATCAACATATCCTCTTTGGGAGTTGATCTTTTGGACTGGGATGTTATGCTAGATTCAAGCTGGCTTCCAGGCTTCAATGGAGAAAATGCAATCATTTGCCATCATTCTACACCATGAGCAGGAGGAAGCAGACACAGACAATTTGTAGAAAAAGAGAAGAGATGATACAAAGAAAAGCAGAAGCTGACTCAAGAGATAATCCTAATAGTAGACATAACCCTTTCTGCAGTTGTTGTCACACCCTTGACCTTAATTCCTATGATCAATCATCCAGATCCACTACCATTTGAAAACATTTCCCTTCTCTGTCTAAGATAGTTCTATGGTCGTCTATTTGGAATCCCCAGTGATCTATTACAACCCCTATTCTTTTTTTTTTTAAAGAATCATTTAATTTTAATTATTCATTCATTTACTTTAATTTGACCAGAGAGAGAAAGGGAAAGTGAGAAAGCAAGCCACCAGGCCTGGGACTCGAACCATGATCGGCCATGTGGAAGTGTCCAGTGCCTTAACCACTATGCCACCTGCTGGCCCCAACAACCCCTACTCTTAAAAGAAAAAAATCCCAAATCCCAATTCTCTGAATTTGCTCTTTTCCCTCTTATCTGCCATATATTCCTTGGAAAAACCTATCGGTACTTGCTTTTTTCAACTTTAGCAACTCCCTCAAGCCTCTGACACCATGTTTGTGTTCCCAACTGAACTGCTCTTTCGTAAGGAGTCAACTCATGTGATCTCTCTGTGAAATGAAACTGTACACTGATGCTCTTTTGAAAATCATCGTGTTGGGGCCAGCAGATGGCATAGTGGTGACATCACTGGACTCCGACATGGCGAACAGCGGTTCAAGTCCTGGACCTAGTGGCTTGAAAATCATGCCAGATATGTGTGCATGAGTGTCCAAGATTCCAGGAGGATGATGGAGGTACAGGGAGTGTGTTTGTGGGGGTGATTTCTCACTTTCCCTCTCACTGTCTCTATCTCTCTCTGGTAAGCACATGTGCCCTAAGGCAAAAAGCTCTTTAAAAAAAAAAAGAAAGAAAACCACAGTGTTTATCATTGTAAATAGTAAATAAATATTATTTAACTAATAATAGTGTATGATTCCCCTCTTCTGGTTTCAAAGATACTGCTCTATGAATGTGCCTCCAAATTCCCTTTAGTTACATATTTCAAGGTTCCTAACAGACATGAACAAGACACCACTAACTCAGAATACCCAACAATGAACACATTACCAACACCTCCAATATCAACCTCGCACTCTTCCTATGTTCTTTAGTCTAGGAAAAATGTTACGGTCATCTTCAACTCTTCTCACTCCCTGATTCCCCCAAAACCCATAACCATTAAAGCCTGAAATGTTACTTCAACAGAATAGTTCACAGCTGCTTCACTTTCTCACTGCCACTTCTCTTAGACTATGGGCATCTCTCATTTAGTGAATGTTGGAATCGTCCACTAACTCCTGCATTGCCTCTGACTCACTGGCCCTCTTTTTTTTTTTTTTTTTATAAAGAGAGATGTTTGCTATAGGCACATGCACTAGCCAGAAAAATAGTGTGAGGCAGAGAGAAGGAAAATGAGAAATCACCCCCCCTCCCCACCCCCAGGGGCAATGGCCATGCAGCAATCTCTTCTCCTCCATTTTCCTCTTGGGATCTTGGACATGCACGCACATGCACCCAGCTTGAGTTTTAAGCCACCAGGTCCAGGGCTCAAACCACACTCGACCATGTGGGAGTCCAGTGATGTAACCACTATGTCATCTGCTGGCCCCAATGCTGGCCCTCTTTCATTGACCTTCTACATATTATTATTCAAAACCTATTAGTTTTTTTTTTTTTTTTTAACTTAAAAATCTCAGCATGAAGGACCAAATGTGTTTTCATAAGAAGAACATGTGTTGTGAACACTGATTATCCCAGATTTGGCAAGCAATTTATAACCTAGATTCAAGCTAACAGTTCTTCCAACATCTTTGCCCCATGAGCCCCATGCAGGACAGACCACATTTCTTTAGGCCATACTTCTTCAAGATAAAATTTGCTTCTTCCTTGATCATGCTTTGATGTCCCCCTCTGTTTCATAGTCAGCTTAAGAGTTGTGAATGTCTTTCTCAAAGACACTCTTTCTCAATTTGCATTCTCAGCATGTGGCTTAGTGCAGTTCATAATTTACACTGAAGTAATAATTGCATTAATTGTTGAATGAAAGTTTATTTGATGTTAAAATATTTTAATCAGGAGACATTAAAAGAGATTGGGTAAATTAAAATCAATTCTAAAAATGAGATGGTCTATTTACTTAGAGGTCTAAACAGTCTTAAGTTCACTACCTAGAAGCCTGTTTACTTGCAAGTTATTTTATTTCTTATAATCAAATGGATGAAAATTACTAATAAAATTTATTTCCTGATAATTACTACTTCAGTTTCTAATAAAATGCTACACTAGTATTTCATATCTAATGAGCCATTTCCCCAAGTTTTATAAAATATTTTTTAAAAATTAAGTACTTCTATTTTTCTGAGATCTAGACAATTTTATTATCTTTGGTTTCTATGGTGAATTTCCATATGTGAATATTTAGGTTTCTCTAAATGAATCTTATGTAAATAAACAGTATTTTCAGCATAGACAAGTTCACGGAGAAAGAAGGAAAAAAAAGAAGAAAAATGACCAACTGCTACCTGTATCATCTTTAAAGTAATTTCACACCTTGTAAATCCAAGGGTTCTTTTCTCTGCTGCACTTACAGAAGCTCATTCCTCACAGCATTTTGACCACAATGATGGCTGAAGATTTTTTAAAAAATAAGAAATTTTTCCAATGTACCTGAGTCTGTTTGTTTTATTAAGCCAGTCTTTTTTTCATTCTCAAAATAATGCATCATTAATATTTAGTCATCCCTTTAGAAAAGAGTAATTTTATCAGTTTTCCCCTTTTACCTCTAATTGTCTAGATGGTTTGACAATGTTGGTGGAAATGTTGATTATGTATTATAAATGTATCTGTATATCGAAAGTCCTCAACAATTTTCCTTAAAGGAAAATTTTAGGTGGTAAGAGAAAGTCCCCTGAAACAGGGAGTGGAGATTCAAGGGAAAAGGATTCAAAATTGAGGTCTAGTCACAGGGAACTTGGGGGAACACAAACCATAAATTCTCCATTTGATTTGATGCTATATGCAAATAATAAGCAATTCTGATTAATAGTAATTGTATACATGTATGTGTGTGTATAAGTGTGCAGTAGAGAGACAGAGAGAAAAACTAAGAAACAATTATTTGAATAAAAAATTACAGGCATTATTATTCATCATTTGGTGAGAAAACATAATAAAATATTTTAATTACTCAGATTTTCCCCAAGTCTGAGGCATTTAAAATGACCAACACCATTATTTTGTACTGCCATCATTTCTAGCTGAAGTTATTCTTCCATTTATAATATAGAGAATTTTAAAGGTATCCTAGTTTTTTAACCCACAGAGCATATGGTTAAAAAAATCAGCAGAAGCAAATGTTAAAATAACATTTAGCCAGAAATATCCCACATTCATATTCAAAGAGAACTTCAGATATTGCTTTATATACAACACCCTGATTCTGAATTATTGAAATTAACTATAAAAGTGTGCCATTTTGCTAAAACCACAACGTCAATCTTTTCTTTGCCCATTATATTGGTAGACTCTCAAGAAATAAGTGGCAAACTTAAAGAAGCAATGGCTTTGACTGTATTAAATTGCTAATAGTATATTCCTGTATATTAAATTACTGGAAAGAAGGAAAACCTACACAGAAAAGATAGCGAGTTTATATTTTACAAACAATGTTTTAAAACCTGTGTAATATTTGCCTTTATTCCTAAAATACCATACCCCCAAACAGTGTTAATTCTTACAAATTTCAAAGTATCCTATACCTAAATGGCAGAAATAAAATCGTTTACCATACAAAGAACTTTCAAGTCTTCAGTATTCCAAGCACAATAGTTTCTTTCCCATATTAATGGTCTGTTTAAAAGATGGCAAAATAATCTTTAGAGGTACTTTTTCTGTTATTCATCAATTATATTAATAACTCACTTTTACAGAACTTGAACATTTGCAAGCTGTTTTTGTATACAATATCCCATTTGATTCTCTTAACAAATTATTCTTAAGTATTGGTGTTATAAAAATGTTTTGAATGAGATTTTAATCCCTGAAAACAGTTGTAGATTGGCCAAAATCCTAAAGTATGTACATCTGATCATAAGGTTAACTTCCTAGGTTTTGTAACCTTAGCAAACCACTTGAAGTTTAAAAAAAATTTATGCACACCTATATATGTATATTTGTACACACATAAAACATCTATCAACTACAATTCTATAATTATATAAACTAGCCCAATCTTCTAATTATGCAGTGATCCTCAGTGAAAGGTGGTAAACACAGCATTTTTCAAGAAGCGCTACTAGTTTTACTCAATTGACAGTGAAGGCAACTGACTTTTTCTTGCATCTCTGTAAACAATATGGCACAACTATCTCCATGTTTTAAGGCACACAAAAGGAAAAATGGATATGTGTAAGCTACATAGTTGACCACTGCAGCCCACTTCCAAGTTTACTACAAAACAACTGTATGAAAGGCTTGGGAACAGTTGTGGTATTGCTCACAGATAGTCCTCGAAAAGACGGAAGGACTGGCATACTTAGTGTTCAGATGTCTGGTATACACTGTAAGGCGTAAGTAAACATAATAGAAGAGTCAGTTCATGGCAAGCAGCTTACATGCTTTTTGAAACACTACCACATTCAGGTCTAAATACAAATGATGGAACGTTATCATTTTAATAATAATAAAAAGCTACCTTTTAGAAATATTGAAACAAAATCTGATTTTTTGCAAAATTCTACGTATGGTTATGTCGGAACTGTTTATGGTCACACACATAAGACACTAAATGGCATCAACAAATTACATAATTTGCCGAAAACACATTTCATTTTAGCCATTTAAATATCCATTTTAAAGTTATCAATAATTTGAAGACACATACTGTATGTTTCAGGAAAAACAAATTTGAATTCAGAATAGATTACTTTTTTGGGAAACTTATATCTTTTGGAAAATAAAGGGAAAAAAAGAAATCTCCACGTAGTAATTTTATATAGTGATATTCCAGAAAATAAACACATCAAAACAATACAGTTTACTATGGGCACACTTTTTAGTTCTTTTGAAAAGTCCTAAATTCACTGTTGTTTCTTATGAGTATATATTGCAAAGTGTAAATACTAAATTTTAATACAACATATAATTCGCATGCATTGTTTACGTTTTTGCAAAAGCTTACATGTAAACCCTAGAAAAAAACAGTATTTTATTTTTATTTTTATCAGTGTTGGAGAAATAATAGACTTCTGTGCCACCAGGGTTTCTTGGATGAAACAGAGAGGTAAAGGTTTTAACTATTTTCAAAATAAATCACCTGCTTTATATTCTGATTTTATCACTATTTAGTAATGAAAGCTATTGAGAAGGATAATATAGGTATACTTTATTTCCTTTTTATAAACTATAGTAATCTTAGATTCTTGTACTTAAAATGTTTTTTGACTATATCTATTACAGTTTGCTTAATGCTCTTTCAATGCCAATCCAAATATAAACATATCTCTATGAGTAACAGTAATAAATTTAACATTATGTTACTATTTTCATGGAAAAATATATCTACTATTGTATATTCCAAACATACATCCATAGAATAATAAATGTCACGTGGTGACGCTGAGGAGAACAAATTAAAGATTTGAGAAAGGGATTCATCAGTGTTTGATTTTTTTAGGATTTATTTTACATTTAATATTTTATCTCATATTTTCTCAGAAGGCATACTCCCCAGTGTATGTAATATATAGGCAGAAATTGCTAAACACAAGTGAGAATAAATATGTCACTTCTAACTCACGGAATAGATAGATACCCATCCCAAAGTCAGGACACACACAGATATCTTTTCTATAGCCTTTAAATACAAATTTAATCAGTAACAGAAAAAAAATCTACCATATGTATTTAAACCTCCCAAACACTTTTTCTGAGATTTTATGCTTTTAGAAAATAATGTTATTTTCTACAGAAATAGAACTGAGTTGTGTATTTATATCACTGTATAGTTTATATTAAAATCCCTATATACCAATGGATTCTCTGCCAGTTATTGCTGGCTGATTGGCATTTTGATACAACTGAAATACAAGTCTAATGTGAATGTAGTTGCAGTTACAATGCATTTAAAAACTGAAATTGTAAACAGATTAAGAACAGATTTAAATTAACATAAGACTGGTTATCACACATGTAATCTTACATTTAAAATTCTAGAAGTGTTTTGACATACATACCAAGAAATTATTTCTAGAAAAATAGAAGCCTACACTTTTTGAAAACTACATTTTAAAGTACAATATAGCAAGTTCTTGCTGTAACACAAAAAGAATGTATTTTCCACTTATATATAAACCAATATGCATGAGGTGGTTGCTACTATATTGCATATATGTTTCATGCTTTATTGAGACAAACATTTCCAAAGGAAACAACTAATCCAGGGAAAGAATTGTATTAAAATTCCTTTATCTGAAAAAAATTCAGTTCTGTTAGTGTTAACTCTTAGAGCAGTTTAACTACTACTTAATCCAAAAAAATATATTATATTAGGATGTACGTTAAACCAAAGAATAGAAAATTAAAGAATATACTTAGAATGGCATACTATTTATGTTTTATTATAATGAAATTTGAGCCCTTCATATTACTGTAAACACTGTACTTAAAAAAGCCTTTAAGTAACTAATTTCAGGTCCAACTCTAATTGATGCAAAACTAATTTTATAATGTGTTGGTGACATGTTGTTCTTCTTCTGATGATAAAAACTTCTTATTTTACTTCTTTCTCTGAAAAAATAAAATTGTTCAAAAACCAAAAGAATTCACTAATGATTTCTAGAGAAATTCATATGCAGATATTAATAATGTGGCCTTCGTGGATGTTAAAATCTCTGAACTCAATGTATAAACTTGGCATTTTCCCCAAAGATTTGAGATTTAGTCTGCCAAACATTGCATATGAATTATTTTCTTGCAACAAAAACAAATGACACTACATCTTGATAAAATAAATGCCACTTCTTTTTTTAATTTCATAAAGTTCATTCAGAAATCTAGCATGAAGTTACAAATGTCAACTACCATTTCTCCTCCCCTCAGAAGACGGTGTTACTAACTTTTCAAATGAATAATTGAAGCTGTGGAAGCCATTAAAAAATTGTTAATATTACCTACAGAAGACTGAATTAACTCTACAAAATATTTTAAGTTCTTAATTCCTAAAATAATTAGTTTTATATCATTTGAAAATATCCTGAATTTCCATTGTTAAAGACTTTCAAATCTTTTAAAATAAAAAGAAATTTTAGTGTCCTAATCCCATGGTAGCCCACTGTTTATTATCTTTCTTGTCTCTAGTAAATTTCTGATCATGAAAACTGAGTGACTTTAATTTAGCAAAGAATTTATTGCAGGTGTCTTTCTTATAATAAGAATTTTTATATTAACATTTTGCCATAGAAAATTCAAGAATAAAGAGTTGTATTTGTTGAATTCTGAAAGGCCATAGTTACTCCCAATGGCATGATCCTGTGTTCCCCCTAAATGACAGAAATATTGATAAATTGTCACTTAAAAACAACGCTCTAAAAATGTGTGAACACATTAAGAACGTGACTTTTTAAAAGAGCCACTTCTTTATTTGACTCAAAATGCGAGTCATTTGAGTTCTCACTTTATAGGCCATGCTACAAAAAGACTGAAAATTTTAAATAAATAAAAGCGTGATTTCTTAATAAGAGTGAATAATTCTGAAAGATCTTTAGAGTAGTTCTTACTCTTTTTCTGTTTAAAAATATCCGGTTGGAACAGTCTGCCAATTTAACGATCTACAGATGGCATCTACCCTTTTGCTTAACAACAAAAATGATCCGAATTCATTTTTATGGAAGATTATCTGAAGAGGAACATTACCGTAAATCAATGACAAAAAATATTAGACACTCCCCTTCTCTGGGTTAGAATGTGCATCCTCCAGATTCTTGCACTGACACCTATTGTAATAAATACTTTAACGCTGCATCTCAAGTAATAGCTGCAGGGTTCCAACCAGTAAAGATTCACTGTTAGTATCCACCCAAAACTCCAGTTTTCAGCACTCAGCCAACAAAGGACAGCAAATAATTTCCAGCAGCACAAATACCGGGAAGGCTACCTTGGGCTTTGTTTTTGTTATGTAAAATGCATTAAAGTGACTCATCCACTTAAGATCACCTACTCTTAGAAGCTTTAAAGTAGCTTCAAGAACCAAAATAAATGCTTTCCCAGAATGCCTGATAGGCTATTCAGCGCATTTAAAAATATGTATATATTTATATGTGTCACTGACTCTCTTCGCTTCCTAAGAAAGGAGAGAATATTTTTCATTCCATTCCTGCCTGTGACTACAGCTACCTTAAAACACTCTTTTTTTTTTTTTTAGAATAGCAGCAAGTTTATTATTATTATTATTTAAAAGTTATTTTAGAAAAGTTAAAAATAAGAGAAAATTGCAGGAGACTGGAATCAGTCCTTCCCTCAAAGGCTAGGTTCTATTCGTGCTAAGAATAGGAACCGCGTGTCTGCCGGCACTTAGATGTTTCCAAGAAAGGGTTTGGGAGGCTGGATCGCGTGGCTCCAGTACCTGCAAGCTCCCAGGATGGACAGCTCGTTCTGCTGCCAGGAGCAGGCACACTTCGGATCCGAAAGGCTGTCAAGTGCGCCCAGTAATTTGGGATCTAAACGAGTCTGGACACTGTAGCAATTAGGGAGCATCCCAAAGGCCAAGTGCAGGAGAAGTCCGCGCCACCCTAGCAAGCCTGAAATTCCTTATTTGTAAAATACTCACTCAAAACACAACTTTTTATTGAACTGGGTTAGAGGAGAGCGGCTCTCTAGCTGGAAAGTTTCCCCCCACCTCAGCTACGCTCTTAAGTCTAGAGAATCCTTTCAGAGATGGGCTGAGGCGTCGCGAGTCGTCGGTAGACGCTTCCAGGGACAGCCCGGCCCGGCCGAGGAGCCCGAGACGCCGCGGGTTCGGTGCGCATTCCAGCAGCGAGCGGCGCGCACCTCCCGCCGCTCGGCCTCTCCGGATCCGAGCTCGGCTCGCCCGCCGCTCGATCCCCACCCCCACGGGCAGAAAAGCCCCGCAACTCCGGCACCAGCCCCGGCTCCCGGCTCCCAGCTCCCGCGGTGCGCTGGGCCCGCGCTCCCAGCCCTGCCCGGCCCGCCGACTTACGTGACGGGCGAAGGGAACGGCTCCTCCGACGAGGGGCCGATCAGCAAAGATTGGAAAAGTGTCAGAGTCAAGGCCAGCAGGCAGCCAGCAGCCATCTTCGCGATCGAAGATCAATCCCCCCCTCCCCAACCGGGGAAGGAACGGTGCTGGAAACCGCGGGCGGAGGAAAAGGAGCACACGCTGCCTGGACCGCGGACGGCCGGAAAGCTTGCGCGCCGGGGCCGAGGCGTGGAGGCGCACCGGGGACCGCGGGGGCGAAAGCCGGCGCGGGGGAAGGGGCGGTGGCGGGCGGACCCACTAGCGCGCGTCTGCTGCTCCGCTCGGCGGCTGCTTCGCCTCCGCCGCCATCAAGGGCGACTTTGGAAACAGACCTCGGCGAGCCCGCCGGCGCTCGCGCGCTCTCGCTCTCCCTCTCGGTTTCCTCCCTGATTTATTCCCCCGATTGCCGAGGAGAAGGCGGAGGCGGGGGCGGGGGCGGAGGAGGGGTGACGGCGCTGGGGAGAGGGCGGGGGTGGATGCAGGAATGGGGGAATGGCAGGCCGGGAGACTTGTGGAAGAGAGAGGCTCCGTCTGGTTTCTCCGGGCAAGTCAGAGGGAGGTGGCTGTGGGTGGGCAGCGGGAGGCTGGGCGTCAGAGCAGTCGGGCGGAGACGGCCGAGAGCAGCCCTCCATACAAGGCAGAGAGGAACTCCCAAAGTCGGCGTGGGCTTGCTCCCGCGGCCCGGCGTGCGGAGGGGGAGCGGACCCAGCCCCGCCCGGCTCCCCGGGGACAGCCAGCCGCCCAGCGGGCATCCACAGGCTGCAGAGGCTCCAGCAGAGTACTTGGCTCGCGTCTCCGGGGTTATTTTTGCACATGCATGCAGCGTTCCCCCCGGCCCTTCTCCCAGGCGCAGAATCCACTGCTTGCCTAGGAATCGTGAAGTGATTTGACAACCAATGTAGGAGGGGTTTGTATTGCATTTTAAAGCACCATGATTGTCTCTACCAGGTGGCACTATTTGGCTGAGTGTGCAGAGGTTAGAGCCTCTGGCAGGGCTGATTGCTAGCTGTGTCTCCGGCCTCACGGCCAGGTAGAGCCTGGTTCACCTGGCGAGGACAGAGCCTCAGGGGTCCCACTGAGAACGGACAGAGAAGGACCTGATGCTTTCAAACCTTCCCAGTCTGCCGTGCAGTGAACAGAAAGGTGGAGGATCAGATTCTTCATCTAGGAAAGACAGAGCTGCGAGACGGGCTTTGTAACCTCCTACTGGGATTACCTCCAAAACAGTCCAAAAGCTCTGCTCTGGCCATTGGGCCTCCCTGCCTGACATGGTGGCTGCAGGGTGAGTTTACTTTGTCAATGTGAGGGCAAGAACAGCAGGGACAGTTGGCACTTGGCGAAATGTCCCTGAACTGTGGAGGAGGAATTAGGAGAGAGCTAGGGATTCGCAATGCTGGACTGCTTTTACCTTCACTCTCAGGACAAGCCGTGGTAAGGTGTGCAGAGGCCTTCTCGTGGAAAGAACGGAGGGATCTTCCACTAGGCCCCTCTCCCACCCTGCACACGTCTCCCTGCAGAAGGGACCTAGTGGCCAAGAACAGAAAGGTGTCCTGGACACCGTTAGTTCTTAAACTTCCTCAAGTGGTGTACGAGACACTTTTGACATGAAGAGCAGAGAACACAATCCGTGATCAGAAAAGTGACCATGCTGCCTGTGTGAAAGATCTGTAATTATCCGGGTGACTTTAAGATCTTTAATGAGCCGTTCCTTAGTTCCAGAAGGAGCTTATGAAAAGAGGAAGACCCTTATTAATTCGGAATTGATTTTCCAGCTCTCGGAAGGCAACCTCCCCAAACAAAGGCTATTACTACAAGTCTGGCCAGATTTGAAAAGCCTCTGTGATTTTATGATGTGTGACCCAATGATCTTTTTCCTTGCCCCTTCTCCTTTTTTAAAGCCTTATTTGTTTTCTTTCTATTCTCTGAGCCTGTCTTGCTCTTTGTTTCTTTCTTTCCTCTCTGAGTGGCCCCACAAAAGGCACCCCACGGCGACTTAACTTAGTTTGTTTTATGCTAAGATAGAGAGTGTGGCAGCAGGAGCTGTGCAAATGAGGGATGAAGTGGGATGTAATGGGATTGAGAACTAGAATTCCGAAAGGCTATTTCATCTAACTGAAGGTAGCTTTCCACTCCAAAATTAGATAACCAAATAGTCAAATCCATCATTTTTTCCATTTTTAATGATTCAAAAGCAGGGTTTTTTCCCCCAGCATGATTAAGAAGAACAGAATTAGCTGCCCATTATTGTCTGTGTGATTTGTTGGTATGGTAATAGCCTCACTGAATAAAAATATTATAATACAGTCTGTCAACTATTTCAATAATGACTTCAGAGTTCCTATTATTTTACACCATTTCCAATTTTATATCTTTAAGAGAAAGCCTTAAAGAATGAACGAAGGTAATAAACTTCCAGAGAAGGTAAGTCCGCCTTCATTATTAACTTCGTGGGCCTTTGAGCCAAATTTCAATTTCTTTGGATCACTCTGATGAAGCACTGTGTTCAATATCTGAAGCTGTTAAAGAAGGATATTGCTTCTACAATTCTTACGGAAAGGGCTGCTTATCAACTGTGGGCCTAAGTCATTGTTTAATACTGAGTTGTGAAGTTAGCTATCAGTAACTTGTTATCAACCTAAACCTTTGTAATGAGACAATTTTAAAAGGTGGTCTTTGTTTCTGATGTATGATAAATAAAGCAAAGGTATTCCCACAACATATCCTTATTTTTACTTTGATTAACTGTACCTGTCTACCGTGTATTATTTTTATTCTTTTTGCTCAGTTGGTCATTGTGGGAAATTCCATACAAATTAAATCATATATCACTAATAAAACTTTCCTAAGTCACTGAAATTTGCCATTCAAGATAAAATGTTTACAAATCAGAAGAACTGATCACCAAGCTGGTGTATTACAAGTCAGAAGTAAGCAAAGTAACACATCAACACATATTATTCCTTTAAGAGAAAATCTTTTAATTAGAAAGTAAATTAATGAAGAAGTGCAGATTTTTGTATTTAATTATTCCTAGAATAAAGTGTAATGATTTAATTCATGCAAAACAATGACTATACTTACAACAAATGTATGATTGGTAACTTTTGACTAATTTTCGATTGTTATTTCATATAAATGTTTAGTTTGTTCCTATATATTTGATTTTTATTAATTAACAATGAACAAGGAACAGTATGAACCTAATAGCTATGAAATATTTGGTCTTCCTTTAGATTGGAGATAATATTCTGAATAGTGATAGCATAAAATGCTAATTTTGTATATTTTTGTATAATATTTTTGTATATATGTATGAGTATATTTTTCTATGATTTTTTTCTAAGTAAATTAAATCCAATTTCTTCAACACTGTGGCAGATACATGATAAAATAACCTAATTAAAATGTTTTTAATCTTTCTCATCTTTTTTGCTGTCTGGTACAAACAAACATACATAAGCCCTGAGGACAAGATAGTCTTGGCCAAAAGTCTAAGAAGGCAATGATTAATTTTCTAAGTTGCCCATCTGAAGAAAACTAGGGTGAAAACCTTGATGAAAGGTCTCACTTGCTTCTATGCACATAGAAGCGTACTTGTCTCTGAGACGAAGGCGGACTGTGAGAACCATGATCAGAAATCCGTGGGATTGGACGCAGCATCGCGCTTCTGTGTACACAGAGATGTGCACCAGGGGAAGTCAAAGTTAAAGACAAGTGGACAAAAAGCTTGAAATAGTTTATCTCCTCAGGGAATGCTTTCAAGAGACAGGAATAAAAAAGCAAGCAACTTAGAAGTATCTATTCCCAGGAGAATGGGTAAGGGACGTATAGTGATCTTTTAAGTCAAGAATGAGAAACATTAATGAAAAACAACATGGAAAAGAAACTGTCCTAAATTAAGAAATATGGTCAAATGTTTCCTGTAAAACAAGACTACTATTTAGAAGACATTTTTTTCTTGGCCCAAGTGATAGAGCTATTGTCAGAGATAGAATTAAACTCTTGAGGAAAGAAGCACTTTTTAAACTGGATATGAGTAATTCTAAAGAAGTATTTACTGGAAGCTTATTATTGGCCTATTCAAGTCTTATATTGACAAACTTAGATTATTTAGAAAAATTAGCCAATATATGTTAAAATGCTGTTTTATCTTCAACCTGGCAAAAGCTTTATGTTATTCTAATTTGAATCTCTGCTAATCATATTACTTTATTTTTTACATTACTGTGTTTTTTGTTTTTGCTATAGGGTGCATGCACTCATCATAAAAAGACAGAAGGAAAGTGAGAAATCACCCCACCCAGGTCCTAGGCTCAAACCGTGGTCAGCCATGTGTGAGTCCAGTGCGTTACCCACTATGCCACCAGCTAGCCCCAATCATAAAATGTTTTCGTCAATTCTTTTTTCATGTTTTATTTTGAATTTTCTCCTCACGTCCCCATTAAACACAAACATATATCAGTAAAAATCAGGGCCTCAAGAACGACTTTCTATATTTTTTTAAAAATAAATTCTTTTTGACTCTAAAATTTAGATTTCATAATAAGATCCTTTCACTTCATAAATAAAGCGAGAGTTTTCTTTAAAAAAGGAATTAACTTAGGGAATCAGCAGTTAGCGTAATGGCTATGTCGCTGGACTCCCATGTAGTCGACCGTGGTTCGCGTCCTGGACCCGGTAGCTTAAAACTCACACCGCGCTTGTGTGCGTGCATGCCCAAGATCCCTAGAGGAGAATGGAGGAGAAGGGATTGCGGTGTGACCATCCCCCCTGGGGGGTGATTTCTCGCTTTCTGTCTCTATATCTCTCTCTGTCTGTCTGGCGAGCACACGCGCCCTGTAGCGAAAACCTCTCCAAAAAAAAAAAAAAAAAAAAAAAAAAGGAATTACCTTGGGTTCAGCAGATGGCATAATTAGTACATTGTTGGCCTCTCACAAAGTCGACCACAATTTGAATCCTGGACCCAGCAGTTTAAGACTCACACTGGGTGGTGTGCACGCATGCCCCTTTTCTATCTCTCTGCGTCTCTGGAGAGCACCTACATACTCTACCAAAAACCTTTCTTATAAAAAAAAAAAAAAAGAAGAAGAAGAAGAAAGAAAGAAAAAAAGAAAGAAAGAAAGAAAACCTTACTACAGGGCCAGTGTGCTTGCTGGAGAGAGAAGGAAAGTAAGAAAGAGCATCTCACAGGGGAACTAGCAATGCCACAATTCCTTCTTCACTTTCCTGTCAGGATTTAGGATATGAACACACATGCACCTTGCATATTTTCTGAGATGCCAGGTCCAGGACTCAAACCATGTAAACAGCCATGTGGTATCCTTCCGCCTTAACCACCATGCCAATGGCTGGCCAAATTTTTTGTTTATTTATTGCTAGAGGGTGTGTGTACATGGCAGAGAGAGACAGAGATACAGGGAAGGGAGGGAAAGGAAGAAAGCACCCCCAGTGCGGGGAGGGCGAGGGTTCACACCACAGTTCCTTCTCTTCCATTTCCTCATCCTGCCAGAATTAAGAGCATGCACACACATGTGCCCTGGCATATTTTCAAGCTGATAGGACCAGGATTCAAGCCATGGTCAACCATGTGGGATCCAGCTCCCTTAACCTGGAGGCCATAGTGCCAACCCTGCAGTTATCTTTAAACTGTAAGTTATAGCACAAAAATATATGGGATTCTTTTACTTAGGCCTACATAAACAAAAGGAAACAGGAAATAAAGTTATTTAGTCAAGTGTTCACTTGCAACAAGAATACAATTGGATATGGTTAAAATGTAGACAGTAAAACTGAAATAACCAGAACTAAAAACTATTGATATTCTTTTCAGTTTAATTATGAATGAGCCTTCCATGACAGAGGAAGAGAAAAATCATTTGACATTATTATTCTGTAGTAGGTTTTTTTCATATTTTTAAAATACATTACAACATCATATGATGTATCATAGTTTTATGAGTTGTAATACATTATGAATCAAGTCCACCTCCTAATAACATGCAGCTCATCTATTAGATGGGTGTCCATAGGACCTCACAAAATTGTGTTGCTAAGGATTTTTCCCTCTGCAGTAATGAGCATAAAAAAGAAGATAGGAGAGCAATCATCTTATCTTTATAGCCACATATTATATATTTATATGGCTAAAATTGCTACCATTATTACAAAGAATATGTACTATCAGAACATACCAGAGAACTTACAGTTTAAAATCCTATGTTCCATTCATAGATGGGTAGAACAAAGATCAGACTGTCATCGACCACAGATCAGAGATGTATACTTTTAAGTTTGACATTTGGAAATATTTATGAGTCAATACACAGGAAATATTATCCAATAATAATATTTTCTTTAACATTACAAGGTAGTGGAGTACCTAAAGAGTCCTGATAATTTAGGGAAACATACTGGGAGATCTAATTGGCTGAAGGATGTTGTGGTTTGCTATCTAAAGCACTACCGTGTTTTTATTATAGAATTAATGGTATTTCAACATTTCATACATTTAAAACTAAAAATAGGATTTAAACAATTCTGTTCTATAGATAGCTTGTATTGCCTACAATTGGAATTTATATACTCTGGTCCTCTTCCTTATAATTCTTTACATTTTACAATAGGGTGACATGTTCCTCAAGAATATGTTTGTCTCGGGACCAGCAGTTAGTGTAATGGCTATGTCACTGAACTCCCATGTAGTAAACCACGGTTCGAGTCCCAGACCCAGTGGCTTAAACTCATGCCAGGCGCGTGTGCGAGCATGCCCAAGATCCCAAGAGGAGAATGGAGGAGAAGGGATTGCGGGGTGGTCATCCCCCCTGGGGGGTGATTTCTCTCTTTCTGTCTCTCTGTCTCTCTCTGGCGAGCGCACATGCCCTATAGCAAAAACCTCTCAAAAAAAAATAAAGAATATTGTTGTCTCAGAATGTACACTGTTTGCTAGAAGAAAATAATTGATTTAATAAATTTGTCAATCCGAGTGAAGATGGTCCAAAGTAAGACAATAAACTGAGTCTTGAGTTTCAAGCTGAGTGCATTTATTACATGGATGTTGCTGCAAGTCTTTCTGCTACACAGAGATCAATCTGTCTTCTGCTGAGATGTCATTCATTTTTGTAGATATATCTTATGCTGTCAGGATTCTTGCAGATTGATTTTAGTGAGTTTCACCCAAATATATAACTTTAAAATAGCAAATGAATAACTTCACAATGAAGACTACTGTATTTCATAGCATTTAATAATATAGCTGGCATTAATAATGGACTTTATTTAGTTCTATCACTTTAGATATGCTTAGCTTCATTACTTGTAATAAGAGCAAGCATGTTTTTGATTGAGAGCAATGTGTACAAGGGAACTTCGTTGGTGGAATATGGAACTAAAGTGTGAGTTTATTTTGGTGCAAAAAATCTTTGGAATTCCTGTTAAGTTTCTCCATAATATACTTGTCATATGTACTTTTTGAAGATTCCTTATATATTGTCACCTCTATGTCTTTCTGTATTATCTCAAAATTTCTTGTATTCACAACCTGATGCTTTTCATAAGATTAGAAGAGTACTTTTGGATTTCCTATATACTGTATTGACTATAGTTTTCTGTAACCTCCATTTTCATTTCTTATAATATGTAAATTTTTTCTCTTTCAACTACGACAACAAAAACTCTTGCCAAACATGAACTATCATGATAAGCCACGTTACAACACTGTGTCAACACATTAATTCAAGCCTTACAAATGCCCATGGTCCATCAGTGTTCAGGAACAGAATTAAGTTCTGCTCTTTTTTCCCTTTCTTCCACAAGCTAACTAGCCAGCTCACTCCGCCCCTTCTCCACCCCTTCTTTTGATCATTTGCTTCCCCAACAGGCTATAGTTGAATGTCATGAACACATTCCCAAAAGGGGGACTTTTTTTTTTTTTTTTAGGTAGTAAGGAGAAAAGAAAGTAATAAAGTTAAGGAAGGCAAAGATAAATTATCCAGAGTAAAGATAAATGGATCATAAAGGAAGAAGAAAAATGGAGGAAAAGATGACTTTGTTTATAAAACACAGATAAACACAATGTGAAGAAAAAAAGAGCCAAAACAGAGAGAGCAAAAAATACGAAGGCTAAAATTTTCTGGATAAAATTTGGAGCATTAATGAGGCAAAAGAAGAGCACAACTCAACTTGCTTCAATATCTAGTCATATTATCCAATATTGTAGAAAATCGGAATAATTTTCTAAGATCCTTTTTTATGTAAAGTAGATCAGGTTATACGATGTCATATTTACCACTTTTTAGACAAAAAATGAAAGCATTATCTCAAATACATAGTCACATAAGTTTGCTATACTCATAAGCAGCAAATCTGATCACTTGAAATACAGGATTTTTATGTGAACTAGGGAAGCCATCATAATCCAGTTTATATAAAGTACTGATTTGTATAGATCAAATCGTTAATAGCAAACCACTCACGAACTTCCATGGGCCTACATTCTTTTTATTTTCAACCTTCAGAAACACTTCTTTCTTCCTTTACTGTTTTTCCAAAAAAATCACGAATAGGAAGGTGTAAATGGGATCAGGAGGAAAGAGCAAGGTGATTTAGCTGCTTCAATGTCTTTGCTCTCACTTTAAAATTTGTTCACGTTTAGAAAATGTTCAGGAGCAGTGGACTCAGTGTCATCTGCCTCAGGCTTCTTCCTATGTCTCACATTAATTTGTTGCTAATAAGAAAACATGAATTCTTTTATATCTTAGACCTCCATCAAATACTCATTTTCTTGATCCCAGACATTCTGTTGACTCTTTTTTTTTTTTTAATTTTTTTGGAGAGGTTTTTTTTTTTTTTTTTTTTTTTTTCCCCGCTATCGGGCGCGTGCGCTCACTAGACAGACAGAGAGAGACATAGAGACAGAAAGCGAGAAATCACCCCCCAGGGGGGACGGTCACTCTGCAATCCCTTCTCCTCTATTCTCCTCTCGGGATCTTGGGCACGCACGCACACGTGCCCGGCGTGAGTTGTAAGCCACCGGGTCCGAGACGCGAACCGCAGTCGACTACGTGGGAGTCCAGCGACATAGCCATTACGCTAACTGCTGGTTCCCCTGTTGACTCTTGATATCATTAGAAATTCCTCCCTACCCATGGATAAGTGTGCTGACATGCAGTAATGTGTTAAAATGGCACAGACATACCTAACTACAAAACTTAGCCATTTCTAAAGTAGCAGAGATGGTAAGGATTTGAACCCAGGCACTCTTCCTAGGTATCCTGGATCTTAACTACGATGGCATATGGTTTTCTCGCTCTCATATTTAGTAGCTCAGAGATGTAGTTACTTAGCCACCCTGAGCTTTAGCTTTCTGTTTCTTAAAAATCATAACAATGCTGTGAGAATTAAAGGATATATAATAGCATGGTACTTTTTTCCCTCTATGGCCATGCTCAACAGATAAATGTTGCAGGACAACAGACAAAACATGCAGCCACACAAGATGAAAGATTTCCCCATTTCTATTGGCTATGGACTTAAAGAATTGAAAAGAAATCTGTGTAGAATAAGTCATTGTAAATAAGACTAAATGATTATCTGGAAGACCAATGGATTGGTAGGTATTAAACATTTAATAAATTTTAAGGTGCTCATTATGCTCTAAGGAAGTACTTTTTCTTATTCTTAGGAAATTTGTATGTTTCTGTATGTTTTGAAAGGTACATAAAATATTAATACACTAATGATCAACAACGGTGGAGACTATTGATTTAGAAAGAAGCATATAATAAATACAGAAAACATCTGAGAATAAAAAAGCCATTTTGAAGGTTCAGTTTATTTAGGCAAATTTAAATGGAAAAAATAGTTATTGGAAATATGTGAGTTTCTTTTCAAGTTGTCCTTTTTAACGGCTTTCTTTACATATAGTTCACATACCTTACAGTTCACCCATGTAAAGTGTATATTCCAATGGATTTTAACACTATAGAAATAGTTTTTATCATATTTATTTAAGAAGATCAACCATTACATATTTAAATTGGGATAGTATTTGATGAGGCCGGCAAGTATGGGGTATGTAGACGTATGCCAAATAGTTCAACTTAACATTGAAGATATGCACATTTTAATGACTTTGACACTTAAAAGTCATACTGATTCCTCATGACCAGGGTTTTCCCATGCATCAAACCTTAGCCTCTCTCCTCCACATAGTCCATTTCAAGCAATGAATCACTATAAAAAGCTTGTGCTTAAACTTATATGAAAAAAATAATAACCATTTGAGTCCTATGTGATAGATTTATCAGAAAACGATAAAGCTGTAATTCAGATTGGCACACGGGCCTATTTCTTTATTTGTATCATTTGTGCATATGTACAATGTTTATTTTACGTTGTCATCTTTTTGCTTGTACAATGAGATTAGTATTTATGATACTGAAGTATGTGAGGCCATAAATGGCATTTGCATTCATCAGCTACATCAACTCTGCTTCTACATTTAATCACTGGCAAAAGCTATTTATTGCTTCATGTACTGTTCTTCCATAAACAGCAATACCTCAGTAAGACACCTTCACACTACTGAGTATTTTTCCTTTTAGACAGAGATGACACAAACAGAAACATTAAGGAAATGAAACGTTCTTACCTTGATCAACTAAATAAAAAGGTAAATATCACAATGCCAAAAAGAATCAACAACTCCATAACGTCTCTAACTAAATACATTTAATTTTGATATTTTCTAATAGATCTTCAAATGTACAAAAATAAGCGAAGGATTTGTTATTTTATTTCTCCATGAAACATCAAGACAATTAACTGAATTTAGTGCTTTATTTTAAGGAAATTTTTTAAAATTTAAGTAAAAGCATTTCCTAAGCACTGTAATAGTAAGGCAAACTTGGATCACCAACTTGGAAACATGTTTCTAATGATTACTTTTATATCAGTGTTTTGAAACACAAGCTGCATTTTCTTGCAGTGAGAACATGAGTATTTTAATTAGGAATCTGAGCATGCATTCAACTTTTTACTTTAATAACTTTGCTTGCTAAGTCTAGAATCACTATTTCTAGTTATAAAGTTGTAATAATATTTAAAAATCTTGGAGACATCAGTTGGTTGGCTGGTTTGATGGTCACTTTAATTTCATTATAGCATTAAGAGTGATTTATTGCATTTTATTACAGGGGAAAAAGTCAAATTCTCTGTTTTACACATATAGTATGTATATGTGTGTGTGTGTGTGTGTGTGTGTGTATATATATATACATATATATATATATATATATATATGTATATATATATATAGACGAGTAATGAAAACCTAAAGAACTCACCATATTGTCTCATGTATAATAGAAATTTACTTATGTTTTCATTCATTCATTCACACATTTGTTCTTTCAGTCAGTCAACTACTCATTTTATATCAATAATTATTTATTGTTAACTTAACTAAGAGCAAACATTCTGTATAAATCTTATGCTTCATACACTTACATCTATTTCTGTTTGCTACCCAGGAAATAGGTTAAATGTATGTATTTATATGTATATGAATGTTTGTATATAAGAGATATCAACTTATTTTAGAGTATTAAGATGCGTTATTTTTTTAAAAACTTTTAAAACTTGAAATTTGTGTCCTTGATTCTAGGCCAAGAATCCCTATACGTTAAATTGTTGGTAGGAGCACAAAATGGGGGAACTGTTTGGAAAAGTTTAAACACAGAGGTATTATATGACTCTACTTTTAAATATTTACCAAAGAGAGATAAAAACATAGGTTCACACAAAAACATGTACATGAACTGTTCATTGCAACAATATTCAAAAAAGGAACAAACAAATGTCCATCAATGGATGAATGAATAAATAAATATGGTGCTGGCATTTGATAGGATATTATATGGAAATAAAAATAAAGTATTGCTCATGGTACAACGTGAATGAGTCTCAAAACATGCCCAGTGAAAGAAGCCACTCATGAAAGACCACATATTGTGGGGACCAGCAGGTGGCATTGTGGTTAAGGAGCTGGACACTCTCACTTGGCCGACCACAGTTCGAGTCTTGGATCTGGTGGCTTGCTTTCTCACTCCCCCGCCCCCCACCCCTGTCTCTCTCTGGTCAACTTAAAATTAATGAACAAATAAATAAATTTAAATTTAAAAAAAGACCACATATTGTATAACGTTCTTTATATGCAATATCTAGACCAGATAAATCCATAGACAGAAAACAAATTTAAAATTTGGTGTTTGCCAAATGAAGTGTTAAGGGAATTAGGTAGGGACTCTAATAAATACAGGGTTTCTTTTTGGACTGATATGTTCTAAGGCTGATTGTGGCGATGGTTGCACAACTTTGTACAGGTTGAATAGCTTTATCTAAAATACTTGGGATCAGAGGTATTTCAGATTTTTTCAGATTTTTTCAGATTTGCTTATACATAATGAGTTATCCTGAGGATAGGATGCAAGTCTGAACACAAAATTCATTTATGTTTTGTATATATCTTATCCACATTGCCCAAAGGTAATTTCATACAGTATATTTGTATTGAGCATTTTGACTACAGTGTTTCATGTGAGATCAGGTGTGGAATTTTCCACTTGTAGCTTCATGTCCATGCTCAGATTTTGGAACATTTTTAGATTTCATAGTTTTGGGTTAAGAATACTCAAAGTGTAAATATTAAAAACCCCAGAATCATATATTGAAAATGCCGGTTGCAATTACTAGACTACAGATCTTTCAGACCAAGTTGCCTTTAACCAAGTACCTGGGCAATAACAGGCATTCAACAAATATATTATGAAAGAAGCAGACAGGTAGATAAAGAAGCCAAAAGAATTGCATGCAAGAAAAATTAATCAGGGCCAGCCTCACAGACTGGTAATAAATGGAGCTGGATTCCACTGAGCCTGCCACAATTCTAGTTCTAGCCCTGGCAGCTTGAAAGGTACTCCAGATGCATAAGCATGCTTGCCCCAGATTCCATCAGGATAGAGAAATGAAGTAGGAATTGCAGAGTGACCGCATTGGGTAGCGGGGGCATAATTTCCCCTACTCTTTCTCCCATTTTGACATATAACTGAAAAAAGTTAAATTTTAAAAGAAGGAAAATTAGGGGCCAGCAGATGGCATAGTGACTACATTGTTGGACTCCCACATGGCTGACTGTAATTCAAGTCCTGGACCCAGTGGCTTGAAATTCACACCGTGTGTGTGTGCATGCATGCCCAAGATCTCCGGAGGAGAATAGAAAAGAAGGGATTGTTGCATGACCATCCCCCAGGAGGGTGATTTCTCACTTTCCTTCACACTGTCTCTCTCTGGCAAGCAAAAACACCTCAATAAATAAATAAATAAATAAATAGGAAAATTAATCAAAATTTGGCATTAACTATGTTTACAGTAAACTTAGTATATCTTAAATGTGCCCTAATTATCTTCCTGTGGGCCTAGATTGATTATAGATTAAGGAGAGGAGTAAGTTTGTAGAAATGTCCTCTCCTGAGCATTTTTAAAAGACAGAGCACCAGGAAAGGAAGACAGAGGCTTGACTATGGTGATACTGACAGAAAACTCACAACAGGTGTTGGCTGTAGTTGTAACCTGAAGCTACAGTGCCTCATACACATTAATGAGTCTCCAGCTTGAACATGCATCATTAATTCCCTGAGGACCTGGTTAGACACAGATTACTAGTCTCCAAGCACTGAGTTTCTTATTCAATAGGCCTGCGTGGGACCTAGGAATTTACATGGCTAACAAATTTGCTGATTCTGGGACCAGCAGTTAGCGTAATGGCTATGTCGCTGGACTCCCACGTAGTCGACCACGGTTCGAGTCCCGGACCCGGCGGCTTAAACTCACGCCGGGCGCCTGTGCGTGCGTGCCCAAGATCCCGAGAGGAGAATGGAGGAGAAGGGATTGCGGCGTGGCCATCCCCCCTGGGGGGTGATTTCCTGCTTTCTATCTCTCTGTCTCTCTCTGTCTGTCTGGCGAGCGCATGCGCCTTATAGCAAAAACCTCTCCAAAAAAAGAAGAAAAAAAAAAAAAATTTGCTGATTCTCCTGGTCAGAAAACCACATTTTAAGAACCCCTTGTATATATGGATGTATTTCATAAACTAAATGTTTATGAATGGGAGATGATATAAGATGAGCTAGGAAATATGAAAGGAAGACAGGGAAGACAATTTCAAAAAATTATGGAAAAATGGGGACCAGCAGTTAGCGTAATGGCTATGTCACTGGACTCCCATGTAGTTGACCATGGTTCGAGTCTCAGACCCGGTGGCTTAAATTCACGCCAGGCACATGTGCATATGTGCCCAAGATCCTGAGAGGAGAATGGATTGCAGCGTGGCCATCCCCCCCTGGGGGGGGTGATTTCTCGCTGTCTCTCTGTCTCTCTCTGACTTTCTGGCGAGCACACACACCCTATAGCAAAAAACTCTCAAAAAAATTATGGAAAAATGCAATTAAAGTATGATTTTATTTTGGTACAAAACAATTTTGAAATTCATGTATAGTTTTTTTCAGAATAGCTCTTTTCCATTAACTTTTTAAAGATCCCTCAGAAATGGAAATGACAGGTTGAATACAAATTTGTAAGCCAATCAATTAACTTAGAGCAAAGCTCTAACATCTTGGTAGATGGTGACAATGGTGATTCAGTGAGGTGAGCTTTATCATCAGGTGTTACTGTGAATGCAAGTTCCTGAGTTCAATTACCTGTCTCATCCACTACTCTCTTTCAGGTGTCAAGGTCACTGATACTGGCCTGTACTCAAACAGCTCCGACCATATGTGAGACAAATTGGAAGTCTGCTCTTCAGTGTGATTTGGTATATGTCAAAACCTCATTCTTACCTGCAAAAGTACCCTTCCTCACCTACTTGACTTAAAACCCTAGTATTGAAATTGTTACATTAGGTTGGTTGAAAAGTACATTCAAAAGGACAAACCATCTGAGCAGAGCGCTACTCCCATAAACAAAGGAAGACTCATTATCAACTATCAGGTTATCAGATTGGCTATGATCGCCTTGGAAGGAGATTTCTAGGCTATATAGAAAGTTATTTGGTGGGACCAGCAGTTGGCGCTATGGCTATGTTGCTGGACTCCCATGTAGTCGACCACAGTTCGAGTCCCAGACCCGGTGGCTTAAACTCACGCCGGGCGCATGTGTGTGCGTGCCCAAGATCCTGAGAGGAGAGTGAAGGAGAAGGGATTGCAGCGTGGCCATTGCCCCCCCCCCCCCCCCCTGGGGGGGTGATTTCTCCCTTTCTGTCTCTCTGCCTCTATCTTTTTGGCGAATGTGCTCGCCCTATAGCAAAAACTTTTCCAAAACAGAAAGAAAGAAAAAGAAAGCTATTTGGGTTGTGGTAAGAAAGTAAGTATAAAATTGTCTCACTTTGAAATTGAGTGATTAGGATATTTTATTTTGTTTACCATGGAAATAAATTAGCATGTAATCAACAAAATCAGTAATCAACATGGTCAAATCCCTTCTCCTCATTTTTAATAAGAGTACGTGAGTTTTAAGCCACCAGAGAACTGTTCGACTACATGGGATCCAACGACATAGCCATTACACTAACTCTGGTTTCGGATCAGAGTTTTACTTAACGTGGCATTGAAGAACATCTTTATTTATTTTCACTATTTCTAATAAGACAGCTTCATAGGGGTCATAGAATCCTTCCAGAGAACAAAAGGGAAAAAATACGTAACACTTTTTCTTCTGGTTAAAATAGGAGTTGGTCTTAGTGCTTGGACAGAAACATAACTGGATACTCCAAAGAAAATGTGGCTAAGGAAAGAAAATAAATTCAATACAAAAGTATAGAATTGTAACCCAGTCTTTTTATTTTATTCCCTGAGTCTTTCAAGGAAATCTGCATCATCTGGAGACAGATGCTTGGGCTCTTTATTTCTAATAGGTCAACTAATCTGAATAAACAGGGCCACTAGTATAGAGACCAAAACTGGTAAATACATGGATTGGATTGCTATAGGATTTATAGAATAGTCAACATAATGACTTTTTTTTTTTCTTTTTTGCTACAGGGTGTGTGCACTCACTGGAGAGATAAAGAGAGAGAAGGAAAGTGAAAAATTACTATTCGGGGGGATGGCCATAATGCAATCCCTTCCCTCCCATTCTCCTCTATGAGTTTTGGGCATGCATGTGTGTTCTTCAAGCTGCTGGGTTTGGGACTTGAACCATCCATTCAGCCAGGTAGAATTCAGCTGCCTTAACCACCATGCCACTGGCTGACCCCATAATGACATTTGAAAATTATTTACACAGTCAAAAATAATTATGCATAATATTTTACTTTATATGAATGACAGCATTATAATCATAAATATTAGATAATTCACACAGTTACATTCGGAATCAGATGGTGTGAAATGTCAAGACAATTATTAGGTTTCAAGCAAAGTATAACGTTTAACTCCTTGTTACTGTTAAGGAAACTAAGCCATTAAAATGATATGGTTATTTTAGCAATACTTTTCAAAACTAAATGGATCAATCCTTATAATTATATGGTCAGTATTTTCAAGTGCTAGTCACCATGGAACTTGTCTCTATTTATGTGACATACATATAAAACAATTATACTGTTGCAAATTTAAGATATATTAATAAAAATTTTCTCTTTAACCAAAAATAGTTTCAACCTTGAAGTGAATTTGACAATATCATATTCACATATACCTTATTATAGCCAAGGCCCTTTAAGGTAAAAAATCTATTGAAGATGCTAAATGATATCAATCTATTTTTCAAGCTCTTACTTTTAAAAGAATATTCAGCAAAATAGGCATTTCTGTACCTAAATAACTTCAAATTTTATTCTAGCACTAATTAAAATAGCCTCAGAATTAATTATTTAATCATGCTTGAAACATATCACTTTGTTCTCATTTCCTTGGAGTAAACTTTTTACAAAGTTTGATATTTTAATAAAAGAAAAATCCGATCTAAAGGTTTTTTTTATTTTGTAATATTGAAATTTTATTTCTAATTATACGGGTAATTCTGTATTAGGTTAACATTGAGTTATGTGACAAATCTTTAAGTATTAATGACTTAACATGGGCAATTAGGCTTTGGTCACGTAATAGTCCTTCAGGCTTGCTTGTCACCACGCATGTCTATTTTGCTGGTAATTCAAGGAACCAGACTCTCTGCTTCCTGTGGTTCTTATGTCTCCTAGGACCTGGAGTCTTTTGCATTCAGATGAGAGAAGAAAGGGCAACTGGACAAAGACTACCCATTTCTCAAAGACTTGAAACATATCACTTTGTTCTCATTTCCTTGGAGTAAACTCATTGTATGGCCCACCTAGATATAAGTGGAGGTTGGCAAATAGGTTCCTGCCTCAGCAGTAAATTCTCATAAATATGTGGAAGGTGGGGCACATATTTTAGTGGTATGTTAGCTGTCACTGCCCCAAACTATCCTATCTATCAAATGCCTGTGCGTCCTCTCTCCAACACAAACAACACTCTTTCTTGTAAACTAAATTCTTGTCTCATCTCTTTCCAGTTCTGTGTTAAGGATTTCTTCCTAATGTACAGTTCTCTCTATTTCATTCAAATATGGATCCCCATAATCAAATGACCTATAAGAGACAGACTCCCTACTCCCTCACTTATCACACACCCACAATATAAAGGTTGGGTAGTGAAGGTTGGGTTGCTGCAACAATTCTCATTTTCAAAAACAATGATGTATATAAACAAAATAGCTAATGATCCTCAGGAATGGTGAAATCATTCTGGGCAGACATAGAGAAGAATACTGAGTTCTGAAGAATTGAAGAATTTCTTTCCTTTTTTTTTTTAGAATTATTTTATTCAACTTTATTTATTTTGCTTCTTTATTTTAATTTAACTAAAGAGAGATGAGAGAGAGAGAAAGTACCAGGTCTGGGACTTGAACCACAGTCAGCCATATGGGAGTCCAGTGCCCTTAACCACCATGCCACCTGTCGGCTCTGACTCCTGAAGAATTTCTACAAGGTTCTTATTTTTGTCTCTTCAATAAATTTCCTTGTCTATTATTATTATTATTAAGTTTATTTTATTATTCATTATAGAAAGCACGCGCATGCATGCACTTCACACACACACACACACATAAGCACCCTTGAAAAGGTATAGTCACACCACTATGATCTTTTTTCCCCAACCTTCCAGCTGGTCAGGATGTTGGGCAAATGGGTACAACTGGTGTGTTTTAGGTTAAGTGGGCCAGGGATTCAATCCCATGTTCAGCCACGTGGCTTCTAGGACTGTAGTTCAGTCCACTACTAACTGCACAGAGGCTAGGACAATTATTTTTTAAGTAATATTTTTAGTTTATTTCTTCCATGATAAAGACAGAGATATATAGAAAGAGGCAGAAAAACAGCATTTCCTAAATAGGGTCCTGATGCTACAACTCCCCCCCAGCCACCCACCCCTGCCAACTTCAGCCAACCTAAGATCATGGTCACCCTAGTGCTTAGCATACTCAGGAAGGTCTCCAGAAGTAAGCCTGGAACATTCCCTTGGGGGTCAACCTTGCAGAATGTTGCATTTTACTACTACACCACCATCCAGCCCCTTGTCTATTATTTTTGGTGGCTGCTGGTTCCAATTTACCAGAGGTTTGTCTTTGTCTGCTGTTCTCATGACTGTTTCTGAAGGGAACAGTGGGGAATATTCCCACTGCAGTTAGGTATGATGACCCCCCAAAAAGATTTACTTCCTAATTCTTGGAACCTGCAACTATGTCATATTACCTGGCAAGGAGGAATTAAGGTTGTAGATGGAATTAAAATTGCTACCTGACTTCAGCATGGGGAGAATATCCTAGATTATCTGGGCAGTTCCAGTGTAATCAGAAGAATCCTTATAAGTGAAAAAAGGAGTCAGGAGAGTCAGTGTAAGAATAATGCAACATAAAAAGGGCTTGACCAACCATGGCTGGCTTTTTAGATGCAAAGAGGCAAGTATTAAGGCATGCAATAGTTTCTGAGTACTAGAAAAGAGAAAGAAAAAGACTCTCCTAGAGCCTCCAAAAAGTAAGCAGTCCTGCTAACATTCTGACTTTAACTCTGTGAGACCTATTTTGGATTTCTGCCCCCCAGAATGATAGGATAATAAATTTCATTGTTTGAAGCTACTAGATCTTTGGAACTTTTGAATAGCAACAGTATGAAATGAATGTGTGCTCGCCTTAGATTGCTGCACAGACTTTAGATCACCCTCCCTATTGCAAATGTGTGGAGAGAGAGGTTTCTTTCAAAAATAGTTACAGGATCTTTTTAAGGCTCAGCTCATGTTTTGTTTTGCTCTAAACAAGAGAATTCTCTTAAAATGTAGAGGTTAATTATTTATTAATTAGTCTGATCTATAAACAAAATTGATACAGCACTAGCAAGACTTATTAAGAAGAAGAGAGAAAAGAACCAGGTGAATCAGATCTGCAATGAAGCAGGCAAAATAACAGACATAGTAGAAATACAAAACATTATTAGAGGATACTATGAACATCTATATGCCAAGAAACAAGATAATCTGGATGAGATGGACAAATTCCTGGACACGTATAATCTACCTAGATTGAGCCAGGAGGATATAGAAAGTCTGAATAGGTCCATAACAAGCCAGGAGATCAAATCAGTTATAAATAACCACCCAACAAAGAAAAGCCCTGGCCCTGATGGATTCACCTCTGAATTCTACAAAACTTCAAAGAAAAGTTAACCCCCATTCTGCTCAAGTTATTTCTAAATATCCAAAAGGGTGAATCTCTCCCTACTTCATTCTATGAAGCCTCTATCACCCTTATCCTTAAAACAGATAAGGACAGGACAAGGAAGGAAAACTATAGACCAATATCCCTGATGAATATAGATGCAAAGATTCTCAACAAGATATTAGCAAATTGTATACAACTTATGAAAAAGATTATACATCATGATCAGGTAGGCTTTATCTCAGGAATGCAAGATTGGTTCAACATATGCAAAACTGTAAATGTAATACACCATATTAATAGGAAGAAATATAAAAACATATGGTCATATCAATTGATGCAGAAAAAGCATTTGATAAGATACAACATCCCTTCATGATCAAGACTCTCAGCAAAATCAGCATAGAAGGGTCATTTCTCAACACAATAAAAGCTATCTATGAAAAACCCATAGCGAACATCATCCTCAATGGAGAAAAGCTGAAAGCTTTTCCACTAAAAATGGGTACAAGACAAGGATGTCCACTTTCTCTACTCCTCTTCAATATAGTACTGGAAACCCTGGCCATTGCAATCAGAAAAGAGGAAAAAATAAAAGGCATTCAAATAGGAAAAGAAGAGGTGAAACTCTCTCTATTTGCAGATGACATGATTGTATACACAGAAGACCCAATGGTTTCCATAAAAAAATATTTCTGGAAGTAATACATGAATACAGTAACATTGCAGGATACAAAATTAATATCCAGAAATCTATAGCATTTCTGTATATGAACAACAGGCAGACTGAGATAGAATTGAAAAAAGTTGTTCCATTTACCATAGCCACAAAAAGTATAAGATACTTAGGGATAAATCTAACCAAAGAAGTTAAAGACCTCCACAAGGAAAACTATGAGAAGATAAAAAAAGAAATTGAAAATGACATAAAAAAGTGGAAGGACATCCCATGTTCCTGGATTGGAAGAATTAATATAATCAAAATGGCAATTCTACCCAAATTAATCTACCTATTTAATGCAATGCCAATCAAAGTACCAGACACGTTCTTCACAGATCTAGGAAAGACAATCATAAAGTTCGTCTGGAATCATAAGAGACCCCGTATTGCCAAAGCAGTTCTGCACAAGAAGAGTGGAGTGGGCGGCATCTCACTCCCTGACCCAAAAATATACTACAAAGCTGTGGTAATCAAAACAGCATGGTACAGGCACAGAAAGAGACAGGTGGATCAATGGAACAGAATAGAGTCCCCAGAAATGAATGCTCAAACTTACAGCCAACTGATTTTTGACAAGGGGTACCAGTCAATCCAGTGGGAAAAGGAAAACCTCTTCAGCAAATGGTGCTGGCAAAACTGGATCTCCATTGCAGAAAGATGAATCTGAACCCCTACCTCTCACCTCTGACAAAAATCAAGTCAAGGTGGATCAAAGATCTAAATCTAAGACCTCAAACTATAAAACTGCTCCTGGAAAACACCGGGGAAACTCTGGGAGACATTGGGGTAGGGAAAGACTTCTTAAATAAGACTCCTAATGCACAGTCAATAATCCCCAAAATAGACGGTGGGATTACATCAGACTACGAAGTTTCTACATGGCAAAAGACAAAGTGATTAGTGTGAACAGACAGCCCTCAGAATGAGAAAATATTTTTGTAAACGATGCGTCAGATAAGGGACTCATAACCAGAATTCACAAGGAATTCAAGCAGCTGTTCCGGAAAAAGACAAACAATCCTATTAAAAGATGGGAGAATGAGTTGAAAAAACCACTCTCTAAAGATGACATATGAACAGCTAAAAGGCATATGAAAAAATGCTCAATATCCCTCATTGTAAGAGAATGCAGATCAAAACAACAATGAGATATCACCTAACCCCAGTCAGAATGTCTAAGATTAAAAAAACAAAAAATGATAAGTGCTGGCGGGTGTGTGGTGAAAAGGGAACTCTTTTACACTGCTGGTGGGAATGTAAATTGGTCCAACCACTGTGGAGAACAATTTGGAGATTCCTCAAAAATCTATAAATAAAACTACCATATGATCCAGCAATCCCACTCCTTGGTATCTACCCGAAGGACAGAAGAATACTTAATCAGAAAAGTGCTTGCACATCGATGTTTATTGCGGCACTTTTCACGATTGCTAAGTCATGGAAACAACCCAAATACCCACAAACTGATAAATGGTTAGAAAAACTGTGGCACATATACTCAATGGAATACTATTCATCTATAAAAAACAACAAAACCCTGGCTTTTGAAAGGAAGTGGATGAATATGGAAGACTTACTGCTGAGTGAAGCAAGTCATGCTATGAAGGAGAGGCATTGTATGTCCCCACTTAATATATACCAAGTGTCTGCACTCTATGACTGAAACTAATTGTCTAAAATACATAGAAACGCAGTATATAGTTGTAAATATCAGATATAATGTGTGTGAAAGAGGAGGGTCTGAGGAAGGACATTTGGGGTAGGGACAGGGAGGCAAAGCATTAATGGCACAAAGAGGTGTGGTATTATCTGTTGAAGATATTTCATAGTTTTATCAACAGTACTAGGGAGAAATCTTTACCTGTTGAAATATCCATTTTGTAAGACAAATAATAATGTGGTTGAATGTATGGAAGAAAATGAAATGAAAAACAAATAATAATAAAAGAAAAACTTCCTAGGGAAAAAAAATAATCTGATCTAATTCCCTTATACCAAGTGACAATAGTCATGTTCAATACTCTTTCCTGGACATAATACTTCAGGGTTTTGTTTGTTATTATTTTTTTAATCTTAATGTCATCTGGAAGAGATGCCTCTTTCCACCTTCCCTTTAATATTTGTGGCTTTAGGATTGTGTGAAATTCTAAACCTATTTGGGGGACCAGCAGTTGGCATAATGGTTACATCTCTGGACATCCATGTAGTTGACCGAGGTTCGAGTCCTGGACCCAGTGGCTTAAACTCACACCAGGCACATGTACGTGCATGCCCAAGATCTTGAGAGGAGAATGGAGGAGAAGAGATTGTAGTGTGGCCTCTGCCCTGGGGGGGGGGGTGATTTCTTGCTTTCTGTTCTGTCTCTCTGTCTTTTGGCGAGCTCACGTGCCCAAACCTCTCCAAAATATATAAATACATAAACCTTTTTGGGAGAAAAACACTATTAAACTAAAATTTCTCACAGAGATGAGTTTTTTATCCCTTTCTTTCATGAGTCATTCTCTCATAAAGTCTATAAAGTCAAGCAAGAAACAACCAACACATACTACCTCCACTATGGATTATTTTTCTATCATTTCTTTAGGCAAAGATACATTTGGTAGTCATATAGTTTGCTTATTAAGTGGTGCTAATGATAATTTGACAAAATATTTTGACCCTGCCTTATATGAGTCTTTATCTTTCTAGTCTGTTTTGTCAGTTTCTATAAAAACTGTATCCTGATCATTGACTCAATACCACACACTTTAAGTTTTTGTACGGGTAGCCCCCAACTCAAGGAATCAATATTTATATTATTTTGAGTATATTAACTTTTGTTACAAATAAATCTATAGGTTTCAGTGGCTCCATAAAATGGAAAATTATTTCTCATTCTATTAAATACAACAAAGTGGGGATTCACCTAGGAATTTTCAGGAAAAAGGGCTCCATCAATCTTATAGCCTCATAATCCCAGGTCTCAGAGTGATATGCAGAAGGGGATATAGCAGAGAAGGCATACATTCTTGTTAACTGACTGTGACAGCAAGTCACAGTCATTTCACAAGGATTTCTGCACATTTCAATGAGAACTAATCATGTGGTTCTGCTTGGGTAAATAGCTCAACAAAGCCAAGGCAATACTATGGGAGGAGGCCTACATATGTGGGACAGTTAGTTCTCTTTGCTATTAATGCATGCTCATCATACCTGGAGCAGAATATTTTAATATTTTTCTTAATTATAAAGTTGTTGCTCACTAGGACTACGTCCTATGTCAGGATAGGAAATGACTGCTTTAGAGGGATGCTGCTTCATCCCGATAGGAAGAGTATCAAGCACAACAGTGCTGATTAGCCAGAGAACTGAGTGCTTGAGTAGATGACTGGGATAAGGGTCAGGAACATAGACCTACTATCTGCCTCCTCTTGGACCTTAAAATTTGGTCAGAGAAAGAACCATGACCAGTTACAGAAATTAAGAAGTATTCTAGATGAAATGTATATGGTACTATGAGAGAGTTTAGAAGCATGACTTAATATTGATTAATGAGTTAGTAAATAGTTTATCAAGGGAAGACATATGGAAAAGGAGTGATAACCAGGTGATAATGGGGTAAAAATAATTCCAATTAAAGCAAAATTGCATGAAGAGCTGAAGCAAATTTCCTGATATGATAAAATGAGATATTTTGCAGCAGACCCAAGTGTCTTTTGAGAATAATTAGAAGAATCACATAAAATATTTAAAGGCATCAAAGTTCTGCAAAATCAACCAGAGTAAAGGAGCTAGAAGTCTGGAGAAAGGTTGTGTAGAGAGGTAAGCTAACATTCCTCAGCAAATGTCTGGGAATGTGAGCTTGTTTGGGGCAAAATATCACTGCTGGGGAACAGAGAAATAAGATCTTGCAAGGTTGAAACGAAAGAAAAATATATAGAGAGAGATCAATGGGACTAAGATTCTGATGAGAAGAAAGGTTTGAGGAATTATTCCTGACATAAGGCCAGTTTAATAGGCTGAGAGGAAAGTTTATGAAAAGCACAGCAGAATTTTTAGTCATTTCAATGAGTTAAGGAGACAGGGATTAGTATTCTAGAGTTTTCTTTAAAAAGGACTAAGACATACATTTAAAAATCCTGGCATGGAGGCCAACTGGTAGCATGGTGGTTAAGGCACTGGATTCCCATATGGTCTGCTGAGGTTCAAGGCCAGACTCAGCAGCTTGAAAATCATGTGTGTGTGTGTGTGTGTGTGTGTGTGTGTGTGTGCGTACGCACGTGTGTGCCCAAATCCTGAGAGGAGACTGAAGGAGAGGGTATTGCAGCATGGCCATCTCCCCTTGGGGGTGATTTCTTACTTCCCCTCTCTCTGTTTCTCTCTGGCAAGCACACACAACCTATGGCAAAAAACTTTAACAAAAAAATACCTAATGTCTGGTATTTAGTCATATGTTCCAGAAATGCTAAAATACAGACTCATATGGTCAAACGTTTATAAGACATAAGAAAATAAAATGGACTCACAGCAATCAAATAGTAGTGATAATAGAAAAAGACATAAAATATTAAGTTCTTCAAGAAAGAAAAATATAAAGAAATACTTGAAAAGGTGGAAAATTTTGCCAGAGTTGAAATTATTAAAAAAAGAAAACTTAAATGAAAAATTAAGAACTAAAAATAGTTGTGTTTAATGCTGTATTAGACATGCAAAAATCAGGATTGAGGAATTGGAATTCAGGTTTATGGCAAATATCTGGCAAAAGGGAGAAATAGGAAAAAATACATAAAAGTGTATAATAAATGTGTGGGGCAGAATGGAAAGGTCTAACATACGTGTAACTGGAGTCTCATAAGGAGATACTGATGATGGAATATAAGCAGAGATAATGGTTGAGAATACCTAAAACTCTTGAGAAATGTCAGGTCAGGGATCTAGAGAGTACAGTAAACTCAGTCATTATAAATAAAAAGAAAACCACATTTAAGCATATTACAGTCAACTGCTCAATACCAGAAACAATGAGAAAGTTTGGAAAACTGTTCTCTGACAGGACAGAGTTTGTCACATTTGAGGCTTTTTTTAAAAAAAGTCATTGTTAGATTTTAGTTAAAAATAGTAATTTTTACAAATTAAAAAGAATGATTTTAAATGAGGCTGCACAGGGAACCAGCAGTTACCGTAAAGGCTATGTCGCTGGACTCCCACATAGTCGACCACGGTTCGCGTCCCGGACCCGGTAGCTTAAAACTCAGGCCGGGCACGTGTGTGTGCGTGCCCAAGATCCCGAGAGGAGAATGGAGGAAAAGGGATTGCGGCGTGACCATCCCCCCTGGGGGGTGATTTCTCACTTTCTGTCTCTATGTCTCTCTCTGTCTGTCTGGCAAGCGCACAGCCTTATAGCGAAAAAAAAAAATGAGGCTGCACAAGGAAGAAATAAAGTTCTACAGAATCTTGGAGACCATGTTTAGAACTGTAGATTTGATCTTAGGGTAATAAAAGGTTTTGGAAGACTTAGCAGGGGAATGACATAATCAGATATATACAACTGAGCCTACCTTTGTAGGGGCTGAACAGTGGTGCAACAGTAACTAGGCTGACTCACGGGAAAGCTCCAGGTTCATGTTCAGAGAACTTACCTGAATAATGAGTGCCCTTGTGCCCATGATTCAGGACTGGTTGGGGACAGGGGTGGATCATGATGTCAATACCTGTTGGAGATGCTTTCTCTCTGCCACTCTGTCTCTCTTGCATCTGGAAGAAGTAAACAAATAATCTTAAGAAAAGGTTTTGCCTTTTCAGTTCTAGAAGAATTGAGAGGGAGAAAATAAAAGGAGAGGTCAGAAATTTGGTTACCTTTATAAAGAGCAAAAGTATTAATACAAGAAGTACATCCAGCATAACAAGAGCCCAAGTTCAGAGAATAACTGCCCGTAAGTTTGATTTGATACCAAGTCTAAGTGTTCAGTATACTCTTGTACAAATACCTCTAACCATGGCCTTTGGCATACAGGTAAGACTAACATTACTCAATGGGGTCCAATTATCAGTGATCAAATCCATGGGTAGTTGAAGTTTGCCAAGGTAACCCAGAGAAATCGATACTGCTCATATGCACAGAAATTATATTTTGTCCATTATGAGTTTTTAAACCATATATTTTAGATATATTAATACTATATATAGTTAGCCATAGTGGTGATATAAAAAAAAAAATCTAACTGGCTTCATGGAAGTTAGGGAAGCTAGCCACTGTTTAACATTAATTAGTGTCAGGCACTGTTTTATGTTTGATCTTTTTCATCTCATTGAATTGTCACAATGACCTTATAAAGAGTCTTTATTCCTCTTACACTGGAGAGAAAAACTGATATTAAATTTAAGTAATTTGTTGAGAATGAAACTGATATTAAATTTATTTTGGAAGGTACAGCTAAAAAATAGCAGCTGGAAATAAACGGAGGTCACTGATACTAAACATATGGTGCTTCCAGTCTATTCTGTTCTGGAAATCTCTTCAGGTCTTTTTCACCCACTCATTCACACTTATCAATAAGGACGAAGGTGGAGGGGGGACTTAGGTTCTACAAAAAGTCAGGCAGGGAAGGACATAACCAGTTTTGTCTCAGGCTGTGGGATCAAGGGGCAGGGTAATAATGGGAAGATGACTCAGATTCAATTCTCATCATTTTTTTTTCCAGCTTGGTGAGTCATATATAGTATTGTATCATGATGACTTTTGTTAACTAAAATGATAAAATATTAATAAGCATATACAATTCTACAGAATAAGGTCATCACAATGATATAAACATAAGAGATAGTTATCAGCAGTGACATTTTAAAGAAGCATGTAAAATATTATGATTTTCCTTACTTGTATCAGTCATTCTTTCTGTGTACCAATATCTAAACGTGGCACTACCCTCAGTTTTAACTAAAACTGAGCAGAAACTATAAAAGATAGTATTATCCAATTTCAATCCTTAATGAAATACATGGCATGTGGAAAATCCTACATATCACATAAAATTCACTTATTTGGGAGAAAAATGAAGAAATTGACATACAGTAGTTCACGAAAGTGAATTCAGTAGAAGGGAACCACCACCTCTGCTACAGATTCCAAGGTCAGTATCTCATGAAGGATGACTAGTCTTCTTTCCTGATGAAGCAGGAAACTGCACACTTTCTTAAAATGTGAAAACAGAAACTCGGACTTCTAATCTTTTAGCTCCTGAAACTGCTTGGCTGATTTCCATGAATCAGAGCAAAATTTTTATAAACGACCTAGTTGAACTCTAAAAAAGACTGTGGGAGGATCATGGAGGTTTTGCCAGACAGGCTAGGAAAAATCAATCACTCATTATCTGGGGACCACATTCTTGGACACTTCAGACAGTATGGTGTTAAGAAACTAGAGTGTTGCAATGGGATTAATATCCCTGCTCTGCCATTTACCAAATATGTAAACTTTTCAAGTTTAGCGAGATTTTATTTGCTTCAGTTTAATAGTATAAAAAATGGAAATAGTAGTGGAACTTATCCCATTGGAGGCATTGTAGTATTTAAATGAGTTAACACACGTAACCTGTACTGGCCCTGTAGCTGGTTAAGGGAGGTGGATCCCACACCGCCAACTGTGGTTTGAATCCCAGCCCCAATGACTTGAAAGACATGCTGAGCACATATGATTGCGTGCTGTGAATTCTGATAGGATGGAGATATGGAGAAGAAGGGATTGGGATATGACCATCCCCCATTAGGGGTGCTTTCTCTCTCTCTCTCTCTCTGTCTCTCTATCTGTCTCTGGAGAGCACACATACCCTTTGGCAATTAAAAAAAAAAAAAACAAAACAAACAAACTGGTAACAATGTCTGGAGAATAGCAACTACTCCATAAACACTACATCATTATTATATCATCATCATCATGTTTTAATATATTACCATGACCAACATTTCTTTGCTTTCTGGAAATTTCTCCTGGAGATTTCTATCTTGCTCAGCTGCTTTATTATTTTATTCTGTCATTCTTAGTCATTTTTATCCCATTATGTCTCTGTTTTCATTTCTCTCCCTTCTTTCCTTTCCTTTATAACTCTATATTTGTAATTGATTTAAATTTAATATTTAATGCATACAAAATGATACCTCTAACAGATTACAAGGGGTAACAAATACTCTTAAGTCAATCACTGCCATATCCACCACCAAAGTAAGAAAACAGCGCATTACAAGGTCACCTTGGAAGCCCCTGCTTGCACAGGCCTGGTCTCACCACTTTTCTCATTGAGGATAAACTCACCTATATCAGGGATGATTATCACTCTCTATTTTTTTTAATCTATAAATATTCTCATCTCTTCTGTCTGTATATCTCTGATCAAGGTATTCCTTAATGTTGCATAGTTTAAGACTTTATATAGATAGAATATTACTTTTCATAGTCTTCCATGTTTTTCATTTTCCCTCAGCCTTAAGATTCAAAGGTAGATTCATGCTGATTTTGGCACTACAATAGATCATTCATTTTTATTGCTGTTTGGCTTTCAAATATGTAAATCAACCACAATTCTTTTATCACTTTTACTGTTTTTTTTTTTTTTTTTTACTAATTTTTTGCTCTCAACAACAGTGTTTCTGTGAATGCTACTGTGCCAATTTTTTTTTGGTTTACATGTTTGAGAATTTCTTTAAGATACAAGCGCAGGAATGAATTGTTGGGTTTCTAGGCTTACACAATTTTACTAAACAAGGCCAAATTATTTTTATAGTAACTATTATGTTTTACATTCCCAGCTAACAACAAATAAGAATTTGGTTATTCCAGAGCCCCACTTACATAACACAGTCTGCTAACCCCCACCCCACCTAAAATTTAAAATGTACCTGGAATTCAGACACAAAGGTTTACAGCATCTTGCTGGGCCTGAAGACATCTATTGTTCTATCACAGTCAATTAACAATTTCCTCTTCAAAACTTTCAATCTTTTTGCAACTTTGGTAGGTGAGAATGTTAGAAGTATAATAGTTAAAAATATAAAATGTTTCAGTATCGTAATTGAGCCTTCCCATGGCCAGGCACAGAAAACAAAGAAAGAAAAAAGATAGAACAGTGGGCCATGTTGACTAGATGATTGAAAACGTCTCTGTTAAACAGATTACTCTGTGACTTTGAGGAGCTAGAGAACATTCTCTACAGAAAGGTTGGGGATCAAGGATACAGAGATTAAATTCTTCCACCTTGATTTCTTGGAAATGGTATTGAGTCATGCTGGCAGAGCCTGGAGACAAGGCTGACTTGTCTCAGGCAGTTTGTGTTCTATGGCTATACATTTCCAATGACAATGGCTCAGAAAAAATCTCATCAAATAATTTGTACTTTTTGTTAAAATGATATGCATCAGCATGTATTATATGACTTGTAATTAAATGCATAATTTTAAAAAGTATATTTACTATATTTTAAAATCCCTTTTAAAAGAAATGTGTGGTTTCCTACTTTAGAAATAAAAATTTTGGTCCTGAGGGCCAGGCAATGGTGCTCTGGTAATGTAACTAGACTCACACAGCAAGGTCCTGGGCTCAGTTCTCAGGGTCTTCCTGTGCATGTCATGGTTGTATCTGTGATATAGGCTGGCTGAGACTGGGGGTGAATTGTGGTGTGAAGACTCCCTTTGGGATGACGATCTTTCTGTCTCTATTTTTCTCTCTCATAGAAGAAATAAATAAACTATAAAACATTAATCTTATAAGCAAAATGTTTTTAAAGTCATGAGAGAAAGAGACAGAGACAAGTACACTCAACAGGACCTTCTACCATGATGCCCATCACCCTCTCTAGTCTTCCCAGCATTCCAAGATCATGGGCATTCATACCCAGCATACGCAGGGTGACCAGGGAAGTGAACTGGCAATATTCCATGTTGGATCCAGATTCTCTTGAGCATCACATTACCATTATGTCACCAAACTGGTCCTATGAGAAAAATCTGGGGAGGCACTTGAGGTCTTTGATCATTGCAATTTATATTTTTTCCAAAGGAAATGTCATATTCAGTCTCAGTCTCTCTCTCTCTCTCTTAATATATATATATATATATATATATATATATATATATATATATATATATGGAGAGAGACTATATATATATATATAATACACACACATACACATATATATATACACACAGATATATATATATATGTATATATATAGTCAGTCTCAGTCTCTCTCTCTCTCTCCATATATATACATACACACCACACACACACACACACACACACACACACACACATATATTTTTGGGGAGGTGGGTAGGTGAAGATTACTTGGGAAGCAAGAAGTCTTACAAAAATTGTCAGACCCACAGAAATTCCATTTGGGCTGCCAAATTTGCATTAGTCCCGCCCACAGTTTGAAATGTCACCCCACCCTCTCTTTGCCATCTGCACCACCACCCACTGATTCCTATGTCTCTAGTCTTACAGAATAGAATCATCTGCCTATGACAGGCACATTCAAAATTGCCCCCAAACACAGATTCAAAAGAAAAAAAAATTAAGGCAGAGTCAGAACATACATACAATTTTCAAAGTCAGAGCTTCACTGTCATAAGGTTTTCAGGCTGTTTCTTTTACCCTGATTTCTTTTCATTTATAAGCACACAGAAGGAGGACATTTTTGTGACGGATCCAAAATTACTTTGATGGACTAGTAACATACGACTGGTGCAAATTTTTTCATTTGTTGCTAATTAAATGATGCAGCTAGTTTTCTATCATTATTTTCCATTTATTAATTTATTCATTTGATATATACTTTTGAGGCCATAAATGAAAACTAGAAAATCAATGACATAGGTTCTCTCTACTCCTGAAGGGTATGCTCTAGTTCAGTACTGTCTAGTAGAAATGGGAATGTGTGGTCCACATGAAAATTTAAGTTTTCTAGTACTAGGTCAAAAAGTGTAAGCAAGAAAAAAAAGCGAAATTAATGTTAATAGTATATTTTATCTCAATATATCCACCATGTTACTCTTTCACCATGTGATTAATATAAAAATGATCTGTCTGATCATTCATATTCTTTTACTGGTACTGCTTTCAAAATTCTGTGTATCTTTTTTTTTTTTGGGGGGGGAGAGGTTTTTTCGCTATAGGGCGCGTGCGCTCGCCAGACAGACAGAGAGAGACATAGAGACAGAAAGCGAGAAATCACCCCCCAGGGGGGATGGTCACGCCGCAATCCCTTCTCCTCCATTCTTCTCTCGGGATCTTGGGCACGCACGCACACGCGCCCGGCATGAGTTGTAAGCCACCGGGTCCGAGACGCGAACCGCGGTCGACTACATGGGAGTCCAGCGACATAGCCATTACGCTAACTGCTGGTTCCCGAAATTCTGTGTATCTTTTACAGTACCTGCACATCTCTGTTTGCCTGAGCCACATTGCCAGAGCTCATCAGCTACGTGCAGCTAGTGGCTGCTGTATTGGATAGCTCAGGTCCAACAGATAGACGATCTTCATTTCCTATTTCAGGGTGAGGAAAATAACAAATAAATACCCAATTAAATGTGGTGAGGATGACGAAAGGTGTTTACGGTGAGATTAGCTAATTTGAAGAGACTGGGAAGGTTTTCCCGAAGAATTTTAGGCCAAAGACTGATGGATACATGGAAGTTATACTTACAAAACACACAGGCAACAGGAGAGAGGAAGATGCGTTTTTAGGCCAAGAAAATAACATGTACCATTTTGAGGCTCTCAAATAAGCCCTGGATAGGAAAGCATATGCAACAGATATTGCAACTGGTTATATGGAGTAGATGGGATTGTTCAAGATACAATGAAGCATGGAGTACAAAATTACTCAGGGATTAGGAAAGCAGGTGATTATTTAGCTAGAAATCAAAGAATGAGTAGAAATTTGTAGAACAGGGGAGTATGATGTGGCAAGGAGAGGTTTCCTACCTAAAGCTTTACGTAGTGAAACAACAGGTTAACAATAAAATAGCATGACAAATTTATTTCATCATAGTTTCATGAGCTTTCAGAATGATTGACCCAATGATACACTGGAAGCTCTTTGATTTTATGCTTAGGTTAGATGAGGTAGGAACAGCCATGTGGAAATGTGACTTGACAAAAAAAGGTATGAGGCAATGAAAATAGAGTAGGGAAACTTAGCAAGGCCTGTATATTTAGATTCTTGTTGGCCTTGCCACTGTAGCATTTCTTCTTCCAGGGAATGAGGTAGGACCCTTCTGGAATGAAGGTCTTAATTTCTTTTAAGGCCAGCTGTTACACAGGAAAATGGGGCAAAGGTGAGAGTCATGTTTTTAGACTTCATGACGGGCTCTGGGAGAAAAGGGGGTTCTTGTTTCTATGATCAGCTTTGGGAAAGAGGAATTCCAATTTCTATGGCTTGTCTCATGGTAGTCAATGAGGGGTGACAGAAAGGAGGCTAGGAGAAGGCTTAAAAGAAATTTTGCTTCTGAATCTGTTTCTGAGGCCTTTACTTTGGGGTATCATTTCCTGAGCCCCAACAAAAGCAACCAGGTTTTAAATGCATTTTTGAAATTAAGAGACAGTCAAATTTGTTGAAATTATTAACCTAAGAGAGTAGTTAACAGTGATGCCAAAGAATGTGAGCTGAACAATTGGGTAAAGTGAACATTTGTTGAGATAGAAAAGGCAGGAGGAGGAGGGGGTTTAGAGTAGGGAATATAACAAGCTTTCTGTTTTAGGAATGCTAATTTTGGGGGAGTGTGCCAATTTTAAGATTCAAATTTATCATCCAAGTGGGAATGTTGTGCAGGCAATCGGGTATACTTGTTAGAGTTCACAAGTGAGGTTTGGACTAGAGATAGACACTTATGGAAGACGAGGAGTGCATCTCAGATTTATACGCAGTCTCCTGGACCTTCACTGGCTTCTACATTGTTCAGTTAGTCTCATCAGGTTTGTACTGAGAAGGGGCTTTAACTCTTTGTGGCGTTGTCCTGACACCCTCTAACTCTCTTCATTCCAGGCAATTGCACTTCTATTGTGAAAGACTTCTAAGTCTTTCCATTTTACAGCAATCTTCCATTGGGTTCCTAAATCTAGACACCTCCTTCCTTCAGTTCTTGCGATGATCACCTGGAGACCTTTCAATAACCTTTCAACCTCTTCCAAGATCTCTCCCGGCTTCCTACCCCAGAAACCTCTCTGACCCATCTCCCTCAGCAAGTGGGAAGATGCATTTCTTGAAGTTTCTTTACCTTGTAGCAGATAGAAATGCTCCAGATGGGAGGGCTGGGGTCTTTATATGAAAATGGAGCTTAAAGAATTAAACGTGACTTTTTTCATTTTTCCAAATCACTTTGAGTTTAGACAATTGTCTTGTAAGACACTCAAAAAACCCTATATTTGTTTTCAAATCTTATAGTTACTTCAAACTCTCAAAAAGAGTTGAGTGGGACCATCCCTGAAATGCAATGGTTAAGCACTATGCACTGGGAGTCAAATCTTACAAAACTGACTGATGTTTGAGTCCTGGCCCTCATGGCTTGGAAAACACACCAGCACATGTGCATGCATGTCCCAAATCCCAATGGGATGGAGAAATGGAGGAAGAAAGATTACATATGATAACATCCCACTGGGAGTGGAAATGGTTCTTCTCTCTCCCTCTCTGATACATGCATACATCCTCTGGCAATTAAGAAAAAATATGAATAATGACTCATTTCATAAACAACTAGAAAATGGTTGGAGATTACATAGCATATAAAGATCAAAGAGAAATGTACATTAACATGTATCAGGGACCAGCAAGTGGTGTGGTGGTTAAGGTGCTGGTTTCCCACATAGACCACCACAGTTTAAGCCCCAGATCTGGCAGCTGAAAATCATTCCTGGAGCCTGAGCATGTGCATGTGTGACCAAAACCCTGAGAAGAGAATAAAGAATAGATTATGGTGTGGCCATCCCCCGTAGGGGGTTTATTTCTCACTTTCCCTTTCTCCATCTCTCTGTCTCTCTCTACAGTGAGTACATGTGCCCTTTAACAAAAACCTAAAAAAAAGTGCCAAAGGATTAATATAACTATTACATGCGCAATTTTGTGTGATTATTTTGTCATTTCTTTCAACATGCAATACTATAAGCTCCTTCAGTCATTGATTTTATCTCATTCATTTATTCATTAATTAAAAAATATCCACTGAGTGCCTACTGGGCCCAAGGCACCATCACGGATGTTATATATGAGGGGACTAAAAAAATAGAATTCAAAAATAAGCTTATTTTAGGGACCAGCAGTTAGCGTAATGGCTATGTCGGTGGACTCCCACGTAGTTGACTGCAGTTTGCGTCCCAGACCTGGTGGCTTAAACTCACGCTGGGCGCGTATGCGTGCGTGCCCAAGATCCTGCGAGGAGAATGGAGAAGGGATTGCAGCGTGGCCACCCCCCATGGGGGTGATTTCTTGCTTTCTGTCTCTCTGTCTCTCTGTCTGTCTGGCGAGCGCACACGCCCTATAGCAAAAACCTCTAAAAAAAAAAGTTTATTTTAGTGCAGAAAAAAATAAACTCTATACATAGTTTTCTCATAGTACTCATTCTCCATGAACTTTTTAAAGACCCCTCTTACATACAGTGATAATTAACACAGGTGAAATCCCTGGCTTCATGACAGAAGTGCTAAGAAGAAAAGACAGGAACATGACCTATTGAATGCATCAGAGAGGATGCTGCCTGTCTCAAGTTACAGTAAAAACTTTGGGTCATAAGGACATTTATTATCACATATAACATGGTGTAATGTAGTAGAGAAGTTCCAGGATGCTTAACTAAAGAGCTCATTTACCCTACCATTTACAGAAATTCTCTCTTTGCCATATTCAACATGTTGTCCAAGTCTTTCTGCTTGGATATCCTCAAGACTAAAATAGCTGAGAGGGTCATGAGGATCATTTTTAGACAGTGATACCCTGGGGGTAGTAAAGGGAACATTCTTTTTTAGAGTGAAATATATTTTTTTCTAGAGCACAATATTCTGTCTCCCAAATAGATGCTTCCTCTAAGTTGTATGATAGCCATATGTCTAACTGAATCCATTGGCAGTCATCTAAGATGGTCTTAACTGTCTTAATAGAATCAAGTCAACTTTGGGGCTGGAAAGAGTCTAGTCTCCCTTGAAGACCCTCTTCTTCTAGGGGATGTGAATAACCAAAATATAATTTTGCTATAGAACAAGCAAAATGTCTCAAAATGTCTGCTAAAGTGAGTGACTGATTTGGAAAGAGTAGGAGATAGAGGTAGCTCTGAGATAAAAATAAAACCAGATCTAACTGCAAAAGACACAACTATGTAGAAATTTGGAAACATAGTGTTTTATGAAAAGTATTTTATGAAACAGCAAGTGATATGGACTTATGATGAGGAAAGTCTGATGTGCTTTAGGTAATACAATAATAAGTCCATGAAGTTCAGAGACTATCTAGGAGTGTGGCATAAAAAGAGGGTCCAAAAGTATGTACTAGCTTCATCTATAGGGTCTTGGAGGTCTTGGAAGCTACTGGGTTTTAATCCATTGAAAATTGGTAATTGCTGGAAGATTTTTAGGCCTGGAAGAAATTTTCAGCCATTTAAAAATGGTCACTTAGGTTGTCATGTAAGAATGACCCGATGAGGGAACCAGCAGTTAGCGTAATGGCTATGTCGCTGGACTCCCATGTAGTCGACCGCGGTTTGCGTCCCGGACCCGGTGGCTTAAAACACGCCAGGCGCGTGTGCGTGCATGCCCAAGATCCCGAGAGGAGAGTGGAGGAAAAGGGATTGCGGTGTGACCATCTCCCCTAGGGGGTGATTTCTCGCTTTCTGTCTCTATGTCTCTCTCTGCCTGGCGAGCGCACGTGCCCTATAGTGAAAACCTCTCAGAAAAAAAAAAAAAAATGACCCGATGAATAAAGCATTAAGAAGCTGATACAGAAGAACGGGCAAGAAATGATAATAGCCAGTACAAACTCGTATATTAAAGACAATGCAGAAATGTTAGATATAGGTTGGAGTAATGTTCACATGACCTATTAGTAGATTGGTTGTCAATGAAATGGAAAAGAGAAAAATCGAATATAATTTCTTGATTTGGGGACTGAGCAGTTGAGTGGGTTTTTGTGTCATTAACCAAAGTTCTCCCTCTCTTGAGGGAGAACTGATTGAGTTGAGCTGGGAGAAATCAAGAGCTCTTTTGTGGACCTGTTGAGATGGACACTTTCATTACATTCTAATAGAAATATGAATAGAGAATTGGACGCATGTGCCCAGAGATCTGCACAAGATTTTCAGATGGAGATACAATTTGGGTAATTACAATACTTGATTAGATTTTAATCTGTGGGACTGTATAAGATCACCTAGAAAAAAACTTAAATGGAGAACCCTAAAATCTTTAACTAAACCCACACTAAAATTTATAGTTTTATCATATAAGTAAAGATTAAGCAAAGTAGCCTAGAGAAAGGTACCAATAAGACAATAGGGAAAAGAAATGAAGGTATTGTAGCACTCTGGAAATCAAGAGAAGGAAGTGAGAAAGTGAGAAGCATCATTTTGTCAGTGACACTGAGTGGTAGAATAAGAGAAGAACAAAGAGTTGACCATTGGCTGTGACAAAATAGAGATTACTCATGACTTAGATAATTGCCTTTAACATAGTTTAATTCACCATATTGTTGGGAGTAATTCTCTACAGGTATCTTAGATGTCTGTGTGTCTTTCTAGTGGAGGAACTGATAGCTTTTATCCTGGACTATCTCACCAAGAATGTCTATACAGGGAACAATCTTGGAAAATGGAGATAGTGTCTCCCTGTGTAGCAACGGTCAGGTTTCTTTCTTTTCAGGTTTCTGTATAATGCCCTTCATATGGGGCAAAGATCAGTCAAAACTATACTCTTATTTTTATGATTTATTTATTATTCTTTTTTTTACATTCAATCACTGTATATTACTATAGCGATATAAAGCATACAAAGTGAATTTTTCCAGAATGAATACACTGTAAATTAGTCCAGTCAAAGATATTACCATATATGTTATCATCAACAGACTATTTTCCATTTTTGTGTCCCTTAAATGTTTTGCTTCTTTGTCCCCTTGATTCCCTTACTGTACTTTTATATTTTTTTTGGAGAGGTTTTTGCTATAGGGCGTGCGCACTCGCCAGACAGACGGAGAAAGACAGAGAGACAGAAAGCGAGAAATCACCCCCCAGGGGGGATGGCCACGCCGCAATCCCTTCTCCTTCATTCTCCTCTCAGGATCTTGGGCACGCACGCACACGCGCCCGGCGTGAGTTTTAAGCCACCGGGTCCGGTATGTGAACCGCGGTCGACTACATGGGAGTCCAGCGACATAGCCATTACGCTAACTGCTGGTCCCCCTCTTACTGTACTTTTAAAGTACCAATTCTTTGAGCTCAGGATTCCTTTTCAATATGGTAATCTAGTATATGTACAGGTAACATCTGTCCTTCTTCAAATTGCCTGTGGGAAGTAGGACTCGGTTCCAGAGGCAGACATTTTCTATCAGCTGATACAATGAATAAAAAAGGCCTTTGTTTTTGACCTAGGAGGCTGAGGTCTTCCATCAAAAACTATAAACTGTGGTGGGTCAACTCAGTAGTTGCAAATACCCTAAAATTTCCCACCTATGGCCATACTTGACACACATATGTAACTCAATGATTTAAGCTGAGCATAATGAAAACAGTGTTATCTTCAGTTTTTAGTATTTAGCCTCTGTAATTCTTCCATTGCATAAAGTTTTTACTCTATGACAACCTACAAACATTGTGCATTTTCAGGCCTTAACTAAATGATTTGACTGCTATTTCTGCTAGAAAAAGAGCTGTTACTTGTAAGCATTTGTAAAATGAGTTTATCTAGAACAGACACGGAGTATATAATAGGATTTCTAAAGATCTCCACACACTCTAACTTTGGAGTTGATATTCTACTTTTTTTTTGAACTAGAAATAGAATTATGATGTTTGGAAATGACACATTAGTTTCTGTGAAAAGTAAAAAAAAAAAAAATGCAGCTATTCTTTCTAAACAAATATTGCTTCCATAATATGTGATGATTTATTTTATCCTTTTCCACACACTCAGAATAATACATTATAGAACAAGAAAGAACTCAAAGAGCATAATTGTTAATGCCTACTTTTACAGAAAAAGGAACAAAGACTACAACATGCTAAGAAACTTGCTTTTCTTTTTTTTTATTTTATTTTTCTCAGATTAATTAAATTCATTTTACATAAAGTTCCCATTATGATGTATACAATATACATATATGTATATAGTTTTCAACAGAGAACTCTACTTTTTTTGGTGTTAAATGATTCCTCCTTTTGCCCCCCATGCCCACTCTCCACCACCCTCTCCTGACCACCCACTCCCCTCCCTTACAGCCTCCGGCATCCACATCTATCCTTTCCGCCATCATATCACCGGATCTCTCTCCCTCTGCCAGAGTGCCGATAATGTTATCATTATTTTTTTTTTCATTGGACATCTTTACAGTGTACAGCACGGTCCCTTCCAGCATGAGTACAGTTCACACTAGCAAAGACAATGATACCCCCACATACATCATCTTCAACAGACCACACTTCACCCCTGTGTCCATCAAACGTGATGATTGTTCCCTGAACCGCCCTCCATCACTCACTCCCATTACCTCCCCCGTGCTGTCTCCAGCATCCGCAGCTGCCATCCCTGCGACCATACCCTCCAGATCTTTCACCCTTTTTTTTTTTTTTTTTTCCTTTTTCAATTATGAGCTCATAAAGTTTTCCACAATAGGAAACATAGGTTCTATTCAGGGTTGGGTCAAGGGTGGGTCTCGTACAGCTCCGCAGTTGTAGGTGAGTCTCTATGGAATACAGTTTCAGGAACGCAGTTCTGGTAGGCAGAGATGGTTATCAGCCGATGCAGCACAGCATCCATCCTGTGATTACCGAGAATGGTGTTGTGGGGATCTGCAGCGTGAGTCATTGTCGAGTATCTGGCTTCCTTAAGAATGGTAGAATAGTTCTTGTTTTTCCCTGAGGTAATGCAGGGCTGGTACCATCGCCTTCTCACTGCCCATAGGCAGCAAAAATCCTCCTATACAATACATTTATCAATTGGTTTAAGACATCCAAGGTTTCCTTCTGCTGCTTATATTTGCAAGATCTTAATCCCTGTTTTCGGCCTCAGTTTGCTGCTCGCAACCGCCGGTCACACGCAGGCCCGGCGGCCACGCACGGGCGCAGGCCCGGCGGCCACACACAGGACTGGCGGCCATGCTCAGGCCTGGCAGACACTCGCCAACCTGGGGGCCATGCACAGGCCTGGCAGCCACGCACAAGCACAGGCTCGGTGGCCACTCGCAGGCCCGGGAGCCACACGCAGGCCCGGCGGCCACACCGGCCCAGTGACCACGCTCCGGCCCGGGAGCCATGTGTAGGCGCAGGCCCGGCGGCCACGCATAGGAGCGGGCCCGGCAGCCACACTCAGACCCGGCAGCCACTCGCCAGTCCGGGGGCCACGCGTGTGCCCAGCGGCCACTCGCAGGCCCGGCGGCCATGCGCCGACCTGGCGGTCACATGCAGGCCCGACAGCCACACGTCAGGCCCGAGCGCGCACAACCACGCTCAGGCCCAGCGGCCACGCGTGGGCCCGGTGGCCACGCGTGGGCCCAGCGGGCACATGCCAGCCCCCGAGCACGCGAATGCGCGCGGGACCCAGCGCCACCTCCGGTTCGCCTGCCCGGTCAGAGTGCTGCCAGGTGGCGTCGGCGCCAAGCGCAGGACACACCCAGCGCCGGAGAGCCAGCAGGAGCTGGGCGGCCTCGACTGCGGAACGCAAAGCAGAGGCGCCGCGCGCCCAGAGTCGGGCGCCCCGGTCCCGCGCAGACCCAAAGGCGGGCGGCCCCACGCGCTGGCCCCGGTCCCGTGCGGGCCCAGAGGCGGGCGACCCCGCGCGCTGGCCCCGGTCCCGCGCGGGCCCAGAGGCGGGCGGCCCCACACTGAAACTTGCTTTTCTTAATTACATTACTAGAATGGAACTTTGATTTCTGATTCTCAGGTAATTTTTTTCTTTTTTCTTTTTTTTGGAGAGGTTTTCACTATAGTGCGCGTGCACTCACCAGACAGAGAGCGACATAGAGACAGAAAGCGAGAAATCACCCCCCGGGGGGATGGTCACGCCGCAATCCCTTCTCCTCCATTCTCCTCTCAGGATCTTGGGCACGCACGCACACGTGCCCTGCATGAGTTTTAAGCCACCAGGTCTGGGATGCGAACCGCGGTCGACTACGTGGGAGTCCAGCGATACAGCCGTTTCACTAACTGCTGGTTCCCAGGTAATTTTTTTTTCTACAGTGCCTTTAAAAATTTTTAAAAATTATTTATTTATTTTAGCATTATTATTTTAAGTTTGTTATAGAGCACATGTGCTCACCAGAGAGAGACAGAGAGAAACAGCACTCCAAGAAAAGTCCCCAGACTTCAGCCCGCCCTGCATCATGGGCAAGGGTGAGCAGAGACCTCAAGGAGGTGTCAGGATGGGAACTGGGACCCTTCCCATGTGGGAATGCTTTGTAGAGCCTTGTGCTTTCATGTTGCCCTTATTTCCCCCTTCGAATCCATTTAAAAGTGCACAAAGAAACTTCCATATCAATTTTTTTCCTTTTGTGTGTAATCTGGATTACAACTCTATGTTTGTTGAGGCAGCTTTGCTCTAAGAATGATTGATTCCTATCTACCCAATCGAGGTGTTTTTTTTTTTTGTTTGTTTGTTTGTTTTTTTTCTTTAGATCAACTCGAATGAGCTCCCAATTTTATTCTTACTTCAGGACTATAAAGCTACACTGTCTAATCAGCAACAGAAATAATAGCTAGCAAACTTTTGAGATTTGACTGGTAACTGGGAAGTTTATTCCCTGCCATCTATCTAAATGGTAAGAACTGCTGACATCAGTCATGTCTATGTTTAAATGAGAAGCAATGGTGTGGCGACTCTGAGCACAGCAGTGAACAGCTGTTATGACAGACACATTTTTTCCTTCAAATTAGCATCAGCATTATGTCCCATCTATGGTTAGGCTCACTTCTGGTGTTCTGTAGGGTCATAAGATGTTTAAATCTACTTGAATGTACTTGAATTTGAGTTGTTAAAAAACATTGATAAACAGAAAAATGTCCTTATTGAAACCAATATATACTTAAACTTATGCTGATTTGTATGAAAAGCTGGTCCTTTAAAAATAGGCTGAAAAAATTGTCATGTTGCACCTAAGAGAGAGTGAGTATATTAACATTTTATTCCTAAACATGCCAATAGATGCCAGTTATTATTTAATAGGTGGGATTCAGTTTCATGGCACAGCTAAATTTAGATGCAGTTTCATTACTCACGAAGAGACAAACAAGCCAAAATGAGTTTCTCATGGAGAGGTAGCCAGTTAAAGCTAGTCTCCGTAAGGTCACCATACATTATTTTTATGTCCTAAAAAAGGTTGTGACTAAAAGTAGTGTTCTGTCTTTTTGTCACTGTGAGCTTAATCAAAGACTTGCTCATTCTGTTTTCTAATGTCTCCTTTTTTTTTTTTTTTTTTTTTTTTTACTGTATTTTGGTGCTTTTTTCCAAGACAGTCTTTCCTGTAGGTTATTTATGTGTTACTGAGTTTAAGTGCAAATACCTTAATATTGTTCTTGTTTTGCTCAGGGAAATTTTGTCTTATTGCTTCAGTTTTTATACATTTACACTTACTTCCTTCTGAGGTGCTGTAATTCATTTTTGTTGGTTAAGACATTATAGCGCCAATAAGATAATTGTCCACAGCATTACTGCTAAGTGATTGTGTGTATATTTATATTTATATGTTAATATTTCTTTATATTACTAGCCATTGTTATACTGAAGTCAAGTCAATAAGGGTTAATCTATATTGAACTGTTAAATTATGGCTAATCATATTTGCAAAATGCTGATAAATGAATAATATGTCACACTTAATCAAAACATTGTTATTCATCTACAGAAATATATGGACATTCTTTTTCAAAATAAAATAATCAAAGGAATTCATTAAAGTGGAAGTTAAGAAGTAATCTTAGCAATCCTGCTTAAAATTTAATAGGTCTTTTTAAAATTTTGTTTTTAATTGACAATAATAATTGAACATATTTATGGTGTACAGTGTGAGGTTTCAATACAAGTATCCAATGCATAATAATCAAATTAGGAAAAAATAGCCTTTATCATCTTTGTGGTAAGAACATGGAAAACCTGTTCTTGTTTAGGGTCTTTTTAAATATCATTTAACTGCTCTAGATAACTTGACTTAAAACTTACTTAAAGAATGATTTATTTCTTTTATTTTGTTTGTTATTATTTATTTAGTTATTCAAAATTTGCCCAGAGAGAGAGAGAAAGGGAAAGTGAGAAAGCAAGCTTTCAGTTCTGGGAATCGAACCACGGTCATGTGGAAGTCCAGTGCCTTAACCACTATGCCATCTGCTGGCCCCAGAATTCATCTTATAAGTAGTAACTTTCAAATTCTTGGATTATGCTATAGAATTATAAACTGTCACATGCTCCTTTTTAATCTTCTGACACATATTGCTTGATCTCTGATGTTGAGGTAACACTAATCATCATAATGATAATGGACCCATCACTGCATATTTCACAATTTGCAAAATGTCAGCTAATAAATAATCATTTCTGATTTTCAGAAAACTTTGTAATGTGGCTACCACACTTGCTATTATCTTCAGCTTCAAGTGAAAAAACTAAAGCTCAGAAAGTTGTCACTTGCTTGAGTGGCAAAATCAAAAACAGGGTTGATGTTTTCTAATACTTAGTCCAGTGGGTTTCATTTCTCACACTTCCAAACTGTCCCAGTATCAAGTTATCACATTATCATATCATTGCTTTTATCAGTAGCATCATTATTATTATTATATAAAAAGGAAAAAGGACAACAAACTGATATAATATTCATTATTAGAAAGTAATCACTATATAGTTAACTATATATTAATATAGCCTTTAAAAATGTCAAAAGAAAATGTAAAAGCAGATAAAAAATAATATTAGTTCTTTGATACCTGAGCAATATTATATACATCATTTAGACATGATGTGAAATTAGAAATGTTTTGGTAATTTGGGAAGCAGGAATTTTAGATACATCATATCATTTGAAAATTTTCAAATAACATGACTCTAAGATACAAAAATGAACAATAAACAACCTAAAATGGCTATAAACTTCAAGATTTCATGTTACTAGATGAAGCTCGAAGATATTTACGGATCTGTTGTTTCCCACTAGCAAACCTTAATCATATTTAAATAGCTGAAGACAAAAGTCTATAATATGCATGTGGCTAGACCTTCCAAGTTGAAATCCTGGCTCCAGTGCTGATTAACATGAGGTCCTGAGCAACTTACTAAACTTTTCTATTCCTCAGTTTCTCTACCTATAGAATCAAAATGATAACAATAATAATAATAAACCTCAGGAGTGTTTTGAGGAGTGGAAGATTTAATTCATAGTACACACTCACAATAGTCCTTCGCATTTAATGACATCAGTTGCATTATGTACTCTGAGCAGGGTCTGGCTCAGTACTGTTGGCCTTCCTCATCATCCTGCTCCACTCCAAAACAGTAATAAAGAGCTTTTTAAGTACAGACTTGAAAAACTTGTAAAATAACTACATTTTCCAACAGGATTTTTTAGAGAATAAGATTGTTCCTTGCATTTCTGAGTATTATGTAACCTATTTTTGCAGAAGGTACTGTTACATTAAATGCATCTGTGTATCCTGGTTTAAAAATATGTAATCTTTTTTTGAAATAAACCTTCTTATTCTGTATTAAAAAAATAAATAAAAATAATTAGGCCCACTTGTGGTAGTACATACTGATTGAGGCTGCTAGGGTGAGGCCACATGGACACCTGGGTGGGATTCCCAGGCCACCCTGGAAGGCCAGGCACATTGGCATCTGTCCTAGCTGTTCTGGAGGCTGATGAAAGAGGATTATGACATAACTGGACCCTGTCTGAAAAATAACTCAATAGGGTCTAACTGGATCAATTTAATCAAGTCGGTTGAAATAAATCCAATTTATGGCTAAAATGAAGGTATTCTGAAGAAGCTGATGAGCCTTTGTGACACTTAAAAAAGTAAAATTAGGATTTGTCATAAATTATAATCAATCTATACATCATCTTTAAGTGAATGGCCTGGTTTCTATTCTATTGCACAGTGTGTAGTAATGCTTAAATAATAGACATCATACATTTAAAATAAGTATTGTTTTGGACCAGCAGATGGTGTAATGGCTACGTCACTGGACTCCCACATAGTCGACCATGGTTTGAGCCCAGACGCAGTGGCTTAAACTCACTCTGGGTGCATGTGCGTGCCCAAGATCTCGAGAAGAGAATGGAGGAGAAGGGATTGTGGTGTGACCATCCCCCCGGAGGGAGATTTCTAGCTTTCTGTCTTTCTGTCTCTCTCTGTCTTTCTGATGAGTGCATGTGCCCTATAGCAAAAACCTCAAAAAAAAAAAAAAAAGTATTGTTTTGTTAAATTAAATCTTTTTGATTTATCTATATAATAAATAGTCAATAACTTAAAGAGCAAAATGTGGTCTTAGCTTTTGGTCTGTTTCTAAGTAAACCCCCTTAAAAATAGCAACAAAATGCATATCCTAATAAAGACATAGAAGAGATTTCTGGGTAGTTGGCCTAAATGAAATTAATTCATTTCTGTTTCTAAACTATCTCAAAATATAAGTATGGGTATGTTTCTTATAATGAAATTCAGTGAAGATAAATAAGGCATGTGAATATAATAAGTTGTCATATGTTCATTAATGAAGTGTTGATTTACAGAAATGTCTTCATGTGGATTGTTGCTATATTTTTCATTTCACCCTCTAGTGGCCTTATGCCAATATTGCATTTCCCCTTTTTAGTAATTTCATAGTAGCTGCTACTTTCCTTGGTTAACATTTGTTTTATAGTACAATGCTAAATGACTTCATCACACCTTGAAATGCATACATAGCAGTTCTTTAGACTGTCTTAAAATACAACTCTTACAAAGATAAGAAACAGGTTTATTTTCCTGTCTTCAAGCTGTTAGTAGATTAAAGCTTCATGTCATGAGTTCTGCCATTGAATATCCTTTTCTATTAGGATTCTTTTGTTGAGAGTAAAGATTCTCATGGAGGGGCCGGCAGGTGGCGTGGTGGTTGAGGTGCTGGACTCCCACATGGCTGACCATGGTTTGAGTCTTGGAGCTGGTGGCTTGCTCTCTCTCTCTCTTTCTCTCTTCCTCTCTCTCCTTCTCTCATCAAATAAAAAAATAAATAAATAAATAAACAAATAAATATTTTGGCACCAGCAGGTGGCATGATGGTTAAGGTGCTGGACACTCCCACATGGCTGACCACGGTTTGAGTCCTGGACCCGGTGGCCTGATTTCTTGCTTTCTCTCTCTCTCTCTGTGTCTTTTTCTGGTCAAATTACAATAAATAAATGAATGAATACAATTAAAAAAAATATTCTCATGGAGGGAGAATCTAAACATTCCCCATCATAGGCTAGTAACCTAGCGGTGAAGGGAGATGGATCTCACACGTCCAAATGTGGTTTGAATCCTGGCCCTGGCAACTTAAAACACACACTAGGTTGCATGTACATGTGGGCCCCACGCCCCCAAAACATGAGGAAATTTAGAAGGAATTGCAGTGTGATTGTGCCTCCTTGGCAGAGGGGGGCGTGTCATGCTTTCTTCTCTCCCACTGTCTCTTTCTAGTGAGCATGTGGTGTCTTTTGGCAGTTAAAAAAAAATGCTCCTCATCTCTAAGTTCATTTTAAAATCATAATAAAATGGTAAGAGATCATAGACCTGACAAAAGAAGGATAAACTTACACATTTTGCTAATCTTATCTGAAAGCTTAAAATGTATTTTAGTCTTCTACAAAATGGTAAAAGATGAAAAGCATGCTGTTCGGGTTATTTTTACAATTTTGTTCTAAAGTTAAATCATTTATGTTAACATGCTGCATTTTTCAAAATTTGCCAGAGAGAATGTGTACTTGCCAGAGAGTGACAGAGAGGGAGAGGGAGAGGGAAAGACTATCCACCATGGGAAATGGTCATACTACAATCCCTTCTCCTCCCTATCGCCCTCCTTTCAGGATTTGAGGCATGTGCTCAGCATATTTTCCAAGCTGTCAGGTCCAGGACTTGAACTGCCCAGTCATCACTGTGGGATCCAACCATCTTAACCAGCAAGCCATAGGCTATAACGTATAACTGTTTGCAAATAACTATCTATGGAACTTTTTTTCTTTTTCAAGTGTATTTAATGAGAAAGAAAGAGAGAGAAAAAGAGAGATAGAGGAAGACAAGCACCTTTAGCAGGATCTTGTTCTGTCATTCTCCCCCTTAGCCTTCCCAGATAGCCAGGATCGTAGACCTCCCCATGTACCGGCGAGGTGTGTACAGGTCAGTGCAGGAACTGAACCCTGGTCTTTCATATCCTGCACTGTAGAGTATTATAACTCCCTCAGGGAGTTAGCTGTGTCACTGGATGGACAAACTCGAGTAACTTTGTATTAAGACCCACTAAGAAGAATATCATAGTTTGTAGAAAACTGTGTATTTCTCAAATGACATACTCTTACCCTAATAGTTCTTTAGGAATTTGTAACGTAAGCATTACTATTTGAGAATATAATTGATGACAATATTTTCAGCTCATAGTGTATTCTACTATGCATGTGTTTTCAATTGCCCCAAAACCACGAGAGTTTGCCCTGCATTTAATCATCAGATTATGAGGGATACATTTGAAATTTCTCAATTTTCTCATATCCTTTGTTTGCTATTCTGACTGAAGGGAAATTAAATACTGCATACATGTTGTACCTTTATCGCACAATGATAATACTTAGAAACTGCATATACTTTTAAAGTAAAGGTAATCATATAGACTGCAAATTATTCCATCTTTGCTTATGTGTTCTTGGCATAGAATCAATGTATGACCAAGAGGAAAATGTGCCGTTTTGAAAGCTAGCTGGATGTCTCATCCACTTGGATGAACGTCTAATAACGGTCAGGACAGGGCTGACAGTTCTGCGTTCCAGTGGTTAAGACAGCCAGATCCCACAAGGCCAAATGAGTAGATCAAGTCATGAATCTGGTGGCTTGAGAAACACACTAGCCATGCCCAGGTACACCCAAAATTCCAAAGGGAGGAAGAGATGGAGGAGAGGGATTGTGCCATAACCATTCCCCAGGAGGAATGCTTCTTTCCCTGTCTCCCTGATGAGTGCATGTGCCCTCTTAAAAAAACAGCAAGATGGGTCAGCAGGTGGTGTACTGGCTAAGGCACTCCCACATAGCTGACTATAGTTTGAGACTAGACCCAGTGGTTTGAAACAATGCACCAAGTGCGTGTGAATGCGTGCCCAAAATCCCAAGAGGAGAATGAAGGGATTGTGGTGTGGCCATCCCTCCCCCTGGGAATGGTGATTTCTCACTTTCTGTCACTCTTTCCCTCTCTGTGTCTCTCTCCTGTGCATGCATATAACATATAGCAAAAATATCTCTTTTTTTAAAAAAAGGTTAAAACAGATAAGACTATTGCATTTTAGGGATCTTTTAGTCTTTTTTTTTTTCTTAAGAATTATTTAACTTTATTTATTTTAATTTGGCCAGAGAGGGACAGAATGAGAGAAAGAGAGAAAGTAAGAAAGCAAGCCATCAGGTCCAGGACTCAAACCACGATCAGCCATGTGGGAGTCCCGCACCCTTCACCATGTCACCTGCTAGCCCTAGGACCTTCTAGTCTTCTAAGAAGATATAAAGCAAGTAATAACAAGTAAATGTATGACTACAAATATCTTATCAGTGGTGAAAAAAATTTAAAGATATAATAAAGATAAGGAATATATGATTAGGATTTATACTCGGCCAGGTAAAGAAGATTTTGCTAGGAAAATAATATTTAAGCTGAAACCTGAAAATTGATGTAGAGTTAGCCAGATGAAAAGTAACAAGCTTCCCAGGAAGTGAAACCGTAATGCTTTTAAGTCTTAAGGTGGAACCAGACTGTGCCATGGTGGTTAGGGCAGCTAGATCCACATAGCTGACTGTGCAGTGTGAATCCTGGACCTGGTGTCTTGAGAAACAGGCCAGGAATGTGTATATGCAAGCCCAAAATCCAGAAAGGAGGGAGAAAATCAGGAAAAGAATTGTAGCATGAGCATTCCTCTCTGTCTTTCTCTGATAAGTACACACACCCTCTGACCAAAAAACAAACAAAAAACCACCTAAAAAGTGAATTATCAAGGAACATTTAGTTATTCTCCATTCTATCAAACTATACCTATTTTTTTTCCGTTTCTTTTGGCATTTTTTTGAAACATCTACATTATCAAATAACTTATTTACAGCAGTATTTTGTCAAGCTTCTCAGTAGATGAAAATTAGGGTCAGTTGACATCTATGTACATTCTGCATATATGTGTGCATACATATACATATAATTAGCATGGCTAACTTTACTCTTAGAATGATTTCATCAAATTTTCTATTCCATTAGAAAGAAAGAGTGCTACTGGCCTGATTTGCACATCTTACATTTAAAAGCATTTCATTAACAGGCTAATTCCTTTTTTTAAAGAATTATTTTATTGGGATGAGCAGTTAGCATAATGGCTATGTTGCTGAACTCCCATTTAGCTGACCACAGTTCGAGTCCCGGACCCAGTGGCTTAAACTCACGCCAGGTGCGTGTGCGTGCGTGCCCAAGATCCCAAGAGGAGAATGGAGAAGAAGGGATTGTGGCGTGGCCATCCCCTCTTGGGGGTGATTTCCTGTTTTCTGTCTCTCTGTCTCTCTCTGTCTTTCTGGCGAGTGCATGTGCCCTATAGCAAAAACCTCTCCAAAAAATTTTTTTTTGATTTATTATTATTTTTTAATTTGCTATAGAGCACATGCACTCACTAGAGAGAGAGAGACAGAGAAAGGGGGAGGAGAGTGAGAAAGCAAGCTGTCAGGTCCAAGCCAACCGTCGTTGGCTGTGTGGGAGTCTAGTGTCTTAAACACCCCACTATCTGCTAGGTCCAGTAGGCTAATTGTTAAATGTTATATTTTTGGAGAGCTTTAACTTGATTTTTTTTGTTTATTTTTTACTTTTATTTTTGGCCTCTACTCTCTATTTAAAGCACATAAAATTAATGATACAATAAAATGTAAAGAAGTGCCTTCGTCTCTATTACCTGACTGCACTAACAACTGCAGCAGCAATTTTATTAAAGTTTATGTATTTATTCTGAGAGAGAGAAGGAGAGAAAGAGAAGCACCTCCAACAGGGTCTTCATACCATGTTTTACTCCCAGCCTCAGCCAGCCACCCAGCTGGGCATGCACAGGAGACCTTGGGATGGTGAACCCAGTGTCTTCCCAAGTGTCTTCATCATCACAGAGCACTGTGATAATACTGCACCATCATGGCTCACCCAAGCGACAAATTTTAAAACATCCATAATACTTAAACTACAAGCCAGATAAATTCCCTCAATGGTAAACCACTATCCTGAAATCTTAGGGGTGACAAATTTTATAGAAGTAGTTGATTGCTCAATGGCTAGCCCATTTCTTCTCACCTTTCAAAAACCAAAAATCCAAAAGGAAAACCAGAGTTTGTTATCCGAGGTCTTTTATACAATGTACACTAAAAATAAAGGGAAGCCAACATCCTGGTCTCCTTTTATACCTGTTGTCACAGCTTAATTTGTGATAATTCCCATTTTGAGTCCCAAAAGTCTTTCAATTTAAGAGAATAAATTATATTGCCATTTTGTATGTAAGACACTAGTAGGTCCTTGGCATAGCCCATCAATAATAGCAAACCACTACTAGAAGTCACCAATTATCAGACAGTATTCTTTAGCTACAGGCCATAGAAACTCTGGGTGGAAAATTTAAGCAGAAAATAAGTTTCTTGGAGGTGCATAGGTCAGCTCACCGTACAAGAAGAAAACCAAAGAATCAGTGTTCCTGTGCGTGGGAACTAGGACAGCTCCTGGAGGTAGGTAATGGAGACTGATGAACAGGTTCATCAGAATGTTACCAATTGAGGTGTTTGTCTCAGGGTTTCACGTGTGTCATTTTGCTAAGGTATCAAGTTCCAAGGACAGGGCCTCTGATCTTGGGGCATGTGGTTCTCTCAACAATAAGCTAGGGCTATTAAACGGACACTTAAACTGGCAATTCTGCCAAGTTATATACAATGGGAAAAGCAAAACTGGAGTGGAGTAGAAGGAAAGGAGGCTGGGCAGGAAAACCCGCAAGGTCCACCATGTACTGTTAGACGGTACCGAGGAATCATCTTGGGAGGTTTCATGATGCAGGCCAAAGCAGTGAGAAATTCTCTTCTAGAGACTTGAGTTTAGGGCGCGCCTTGTGACTTGGCAATTAGGCCAATCTGGATTCCACATGGTTGAGCATGCAGTTCAAATCCCAGTCTTAGTGGCTTGAAAAGCAGTGTATGTGTGCCACACATCCTGAGAAATGGAAGAGAAGGGACTGTGGCATGACCTTGCCCCACTGAGGGGTATTTTATTTTTCTTCCTTCTTTGTCTCTCCCTGCTGAGCATATGCACTGTCTGGCCAATTAAAAAAAAAAAAAAAAAAAGGAGAGAGAGAGAGAGAGAGAGAGAGAGAGAGAGAGAGACTTGGGTTTATTATTAAGACTAATAAAGACATTAATATCTTTTTCCTATTATTTGTTATAATTAATATAAATTGTATATATTTATTGTGTACAACATGTTGTGAAATGTGAATTCATTGTAAAATGGGTAAATTGAGCTAATTATCATATGCCTTACTTCATATACTTTTGATTTTTTTTTTTCTTTTTTTGGAGAGGTTTTTGCTATAGGGCGTGTGCGTTCGCCAGACAGACAGAGAGACAGAGAGACAGAAAGCGAGAAATCACCCCCCAGAGGGGATGGCCATGCCGCAATCCCTTCTCCTCCATTCTCTTCTTGGGATCTTGGGCACGCATGCACACGCGGCTGGCGAGAGTTTAAGCCACCGGGTCCGGAACTCAAACCGCGGTCAACTATGTGGGAGTCCAACGACAGCCATCATGCTAACTGCTGATCTCTATGCTTTTGATATTTTTGAGTATTATCGTTTTTTTTAGAGAGATTTTTGCCATAGCGCACGTGTGCTCACCAGAAAGACAGAGAGGGAGACAGAGAGACAGAAAGCGAGAAATCACACCCTAGAGGGGATGGCTATGCCACAATGTCTTCTCCTCCATTGTCCTCTTGGGATTTTGGGCATGCATGCGCACACGCCTGGCATGACTTTTAAGCCGTAGGGTCTGGGATTCAAACAGTGGTCAACTACCTGGGAGTCCAGCAATGTAACTATTATGCCATCTGCTGGTCTCTGAGTACTATCATTTTTAAGGTTGTTTTAAATTGTTACATCAATTGATTGACTTTTGTAAAATCTCCCCTCAGGTAAAAGTAAACATCTATGTAATAAAGAACTGATACTTTCAGGAAAACAAGATTATCACTTTTTAATTGTAGATCTTAAGTTTATGTTTTGACTCATAGATGTAATTAACTGAGGAAAAAGTGAAAATATTACAACAATGGTTGAGATAGCTTTTAATATCCTCCACAACCAAACTCAGTGTTGTATTTTCAGTCTTATCACATATATTCAAATATCCTGGGAAATGAAAATACTTGCCAATTCCAATCATGCACAGTGTTTTCTTGATCCTTTGTCTTTCTTGAAACTATCTTATCATATTCAACTGTGACATATCCTTCAAGGGCTAGCCTAACTTATAATGAACAACTTTATCTTGTCATCATAGGTCAAAAATATCTATCTGATGTTGTACCTCCTTCTGGCAATTACACCTAAATGATATTTCCTATGAATATGTCTTATACTTCCTGCAAGCTCATAAATTTCTCAAGAGGCAGAAATCATCTCTCATAATTTTTTGCATCCATAGCCGTATGCCTTGACATCTGTTGATTGAATACTAGTTTGGGTTGTAACTAGCAATGACCAGCTTCTACAAATAAAAGTAAATAATTGCTCTGCTCTCTGTCTGCTTTTTAAAACTATGTATTTATTGTGATTCACTGTGTTGCTAATAACAGAAATACCTGAATATGAGTAATTTAATATAACAGAGGTTTATTTAGCTCACAGTTTCATGGGTTAAGAAGTCTGAGTATGGTGCTTGTATCTTGGTGGGGGTCTTCTTTTGCTACATCACCTCCAGGTAGAGGCATCACATGGTCAGAGAACAGGAGTGCATGCATTTGTGTCCATGTGCCTTGATTGCGGTCTCAATCCCTCTCTTTATATAGCAGCAAACAGGTAAGGAGCCTCCACCCTAATAATCTTATCTAACCCTAATTACCTGTCAAAGGCTCTATCTCTTAATCCCATAGTCAGAATAAGTGTCCTCTTTATACCCTCGCAATATAACCAAGTTCCAACACATAAACTTTTGGGAGACACCTTCAAACCATGATAATATTCAAAGTGACTTTCCTACCATCTTTAATAAATGTATTTGAGAAACTCTCCATACCTTTTAAAAAGCACTGGGATCTTAGCCAGTCAGGCCAATTAGCTCATATCTGTTTACGGATTCAGAATGAGTGCACCCCTCCTGCATGAGTGACTCTAGTTGATGTAATACAATGTCCTTCTATGACTTGAAAACCAAGGTGATGATAATTTAAAAAGTGACGAGTCTTAAACTCTTTTGTATCATTCAGTTAATTTCAATGTTGTATTAAACATAATTCAAAAGAACATACTCATTTAATTCCTTTATATTAGATAAACTCTGTATCTTGCTCCTGATTTTCCTACAATATAGTGGCTGACAAATCATCCAGCTTTTGGCTGGTTTTATATAAATCTTTGAAAGAGCTTGGAAAAAATCCAACAACAACATATAAATTCTTTATTAAAACATCTATTGCTGCCTGAAATATCTTCACATAATTATTGCCATGTTACTCACATGTTCTAGAATTTTTTCCTAAAATATGGTACTATGTTTGATAGTTCCTGATTCTTTTCCATCACATGTAATAGAATTGATTTATACTTGTGTAATAATGTTGTTCTTCATACACTTATATTGGTGGAATATATAAGGAAAGTGACTTTTTTTTTTTTTTTTTTTGGAGAGGTTTTTTTTGCTATAGGGCGCGTGCGCTCGCCAGACAGACAGAGAGAGACAGAGAGATAGAAAGCATGAAATCATCCCCCAGGGGGGATGGCCACGCCGCAATCCCTTCTCCTCCATTCTCCCTCGGGATCTTGGGCACGCATGCACACGCGCCCGGCGTGAGTTTAAGCCGCCGGGTCCGGGACTCGAACCGCGGTCGACTACGTGGGAGTCCAGCGACATAGCCATTACGCTAACTGCTGGTCCCCAGGAAAGTGACTTTTCAAAAAATATAGATCATAATTATCTTCTGCTCTTAATTGGTAGGTCCGAATTTTTATAGTAATAACTTTAAAATGACATTCAAAATCCTATAATTGTTTTTATCATAAGTTACTAGCGTTTTGTTTATCCATGCTATATCCATGCCTTCAAAATTTTTTCAGTTTAAGCTTTGAAGTTTATAATTTTTTCATCTAAATTAAGATCTATAGATTCTTTGAAGCTGTGTGTGCTTATTTGAACATTGAGTCTAACCAGTCACTTCATATAAGGGCAAGTCTGTGTGATTTGACATATACACATGAAACTGTTTAAAGCAGTAGCATTATCAGGTCAAGAGTTCTCAAGTCTCTGAGTTTAAGTGACAATGTAGTTGTTGAAAATCATGGTGTTCATTTAATCTTCTATAAAAGCAAACATATGCTTTAAAGGTCCAAGGCATCATAATGCCCAGAAATGCGACCATGATCACACTGTAACTACCCCAGTATAAAGTACAAAATATTGGTATACTGTATTGGCTAAAGTTCCTACACTCAAAAAAGTGTTATATGATTGTATTTATTTTATTTTATGAACAACTTCTCAAATACAGTGTTTTGCTTCAATAAAAATGTATCCTGGTATCAAAAATAAATATGACTCTGCAAACATGATCGCATCTTTACTAACTCACCCAAAGTTTGCTCAAGTGGCATTTTCCCTTCTCTCATGATGCCTCTCTGCGCATATCTGCATAGCAGTACAACTGGTTATGATATTACAGTCACTGGGGCAAATCATGAATTAAATAAGTGTGTATCTATCAGAGCATTGATTTCTGTTTTAAACCAACAAATCCATTTCTAAAGGTACTTGATCTAAAGAAGCTGAATTGGTGGGTAGAGCTGCCACAAAAAATACCACAGACTATATGGCTTACACCACTTAGATTCATTTTCTCACAGATCTAGAGGCTGGAAGTTCGAGATCAAGGTGTCAGTAGTCATACAGTATCCACGTATTTTGGAGTAAAGTGGGTAAGAATAGGAGCACCCTTATTTTATACCTTAACCTTGGGCTTTACCACCTCTGCCTGCACCGCCTCTTTTGAGTCTTCCATCATTCTATACCCACTTCACCCCACGTTGAATACTTTGGTTCTATATTTCTTCAAAGCACTGCTTAAAAGTTTTGGTGTTAATAATGCTGCTAAAGTTTTATTAGCAATACAGAGATCAGGAACATAAACACGCAAAAAAGCAAAAACTCCAAATTCAATGTCAGACTTTATTATCCCTGAGTATTTAATCTACCATTTCCCACAATCGACTTTCTTACTAGTCATGGGTCTCTGTGTGCCTGAAGTTTTCTGCTATGTGCCTAAGGAAGGCTTGTTCTCATCTCTCTTATCCTAATAACTCTACTTTCTCCCCTCAGTTTCAAATAGCTTCAGTTCTCTGCTCTTAGTCCCTCGACTTATTTATTATTTTTGAGAAGTTTTTGCTATAGGGCGTGTGCGCTCACCAGAAAGACAGAGAGAAACAGAGAGACAGAAAGCAAGAATCACCCCCCAGGGGGATGGCCACACCGCAATCCCTTCTCCTCCATTCTCCTCTCCGGATCTTGGACATGCACGGACACGCACCTGGTGTGAGTTTAAGCCACCGGGTCCAGGGCTGGAACTGTGGTTGACTACATGGGAGTCCAATGACATAGCCATTATGCCAACTGCTGGTCCAAGTCTCTTGACTTATAATTGAATGATTTCTCCTACTTTTTTGGGCAGAGGAGTAGCTCACCATTTATTTTGTCTGTTCCTTCCCAAGCATAGTGTTGTTGGATTTTAGCTTTAATGGTCAAAGAGGATCTTTAGCTTAATTAGTAAATAAAAATAGTTCATTTAAAATTATACAAGCTCTCTATAAGGCAGAAGGAACTTGCCCAATCTTAAAAGGAAAGTAACTTGAAATGCCCAATCTGCTTTTTGTTCTGTCTATGCTTTCTTCAGCCCTTCTCTGACAACCTCTTTTGTTCAACTCCTTGGAACAGAATGAAATGTTGCTCATTTGGACAGTGGCGAACGAAGCCAATTAAGATATTTAAATGAAGCTATAATCATTTTGTCTTTGACAGCAGTAAGGCATGCTCTTTCTGGTAGTGTCAGAAGAAGCAACATGGAGAGCATGCTCTTCCATGATCTGTAGTATCTAGGTACCTTTTCCCTTCCCCAGGTTCTGAGGTCAGAGAAGGAGCAGTGAAGGATCAGGACTCTCCTTAACATCCAGTGATGAAAACGCTCTTTCTGCCCTGCTGCCCGAACTCCTACTTCCACTCAAAAGTAAGAAATCACTCCTACCCCTCCTGATCAGGGTGGCGTCAGCAAAAACTTACAGGGGAGCCAGAATTCTACTTACAACTATCAGAACATGGAATAGCTCCTCTCCCAACCTCATTGGAAGCTGAGTGGGAACTTGGACTTCTTTATCTACCCGGTAGTTGCCAGGTGGAGCCTCTCTTCCCCTGCTGCAGTGCAGTCAGGGAGAGCCAGCTCAAACAAACAACAAAACTTTATATGAAATCCAGAGTCTCATATTTAAAATCCCAAATATCATTTCCAATGTCTTAAATATATATATATATATATATATATATATATATATATATCTTCTCAGGAAATAAGAAAACCATGATTTGAATTAATAAAAACAATCATTACAAGCAAATGTTGATATGGCAAACATGTTAAACATATCTGACAAATATTTTAAAGAAAAAAATGTTAAATGTCCAATAAGCATTACAAATGAAAACAGAAAATTTCAAAAAAAGGAATAGAATGTCACAGCAAAAAAGAAGAAAAAAATAAAAAAGAACCAAATTAAAATTTTTGAAATAAAGCATATAATAACTGAATTAAAAATCCAGTAGAGGGGCCAGCAGGTGGCATACTGGTTAAGGCTCTGGACTCCCACATGGTCAACTACAGCTCAAGTCCTGGACATGGTGGCTTGGTTTCTCACTTTCTCTCTTTGTCTCTCTCTCTCTCTTTCTCTGGTGAGTGCATGTGCTCTTCAGCAAGTTAAATAATAATAATGATAATAAATAAAATAAAATAAAATAAATTAAAAAAAATTCAATGGCTAGGCCTAGTCCCTATGTTACCGTGGGAAAGCCATGTGCTTAGAGAGCTGGATCCCACATGGCCAACTATTGCTTGAATCCTGGCCCTCAGGTCTTGAAAAATATGCCAACTGTGAGTGTATCTGTGCCTCAAATCTTGATGAGAAGGAGAAATAGAGGGACAAGGATTATGGCTTGACCACAACCCATAGGAGAGTGCTTCTCTTCTCCCCACTACTCCCACACCCCACAAGTACACACACCCTCTGGCAATAAGAAACAAAAAAAATCAGTGAATGGTAAGACATAGCAACAGAAATTATCTGTGGGAGCAACAGAGAAAACTAGCTTTAAAAAAAAATTAACGTGGGAACCAGCAGTTAGCGTAATGGCTATGTCGCTGGACTCCCACGTAGTCGACCGCGGTTTGCGTCTCAGACCTGGTGGCTTACAACTCACGCCGGGCGCGTGTGCGTGCGTGCCCAAGATCCCGAGAGGAGAATGGAGGAGAAGGGATTGCGGCGTGACCATCCCCCCTGTGGGGTGATTTCTCGCTTTCTGTCTCTCTGTCTCTCTCTGTCTGTCTGGCGAGCGCACGCGCCCTATAGCGAAAAACCTCTCCAAAAAAAAAAAAAAAAAAAAAAAAGAAAAAAAAAATTAACGTGACATCAGATCTCTATGGAATAACAAAAATCTAACATTTGCATTGTCACTATCCTGGAAGGAGAGTAAAAGAAGGCACAACTGTGAAAGTGCTCAAAGACAAAATGACTGAAAACTAGTATCTAAAATAGTAAGAAATATTTAAAGCTCAACAGTAAAAAAAAACAAAAGCAAATTGAAAAAACCCAACTGAAGATGAGAAAAGATATAAAGCCTAAATTAGGGTGAACTTCAGAGAGTTCGATATCCTGACTCTGTTGAAAGAGTAACCATAAACCAAGAAACAGACAAAGAAAAATACTTTTTCATTATTCTGGATAACTGGGAATTTTTGAGCTCACTGGGAATTCGCTCAGTCTCATACAACTCCATAAGGCAACTAATCAGGGAGAGTGCCTGTGATTCAAAAGGTTAGCTTTCTGCATATCAGTCACTTGTGTTAATAGCATGTTTAAATGGTGTGTTTTCCCTGGGACTTGATTCTTTTTGGAACATTGTATTTATTGACTATAAAAGGCATCGATGACAGTAGCAATAAGAACAATAGTCCCAACCATCATATTTTGATATAACCTAATGAGTAAAATTTTACTAAGAACTATTTATTTTATACACAAATTTCCAAGATGGCACGGCACAATTCTGGCTTTCTATAACATCCATCTGTTAGCGTGAAAGTACATCATTACTCAAGACCACATAGCTGGGTAAACCTAATGGGGACCAGCTATTAGTAATGTATTATTTAACGCTGATTTCTTTGGTTAACTGCAGTCATATATTTATTTCTACTGACAGCACAGTGTATAGCCGTCTTCCTAGTCTGTGGAAGATAAGTATTTCAGTTTCACAATTTGTACACATAAAGATAAATAATTCCACAGAGCTTCTTTGACAATGTTCTCAGGGTTAAATTACCCCATGTGATTGTTCAGAATTTAGCTTTAAACAAAGATTTAGTTAATAATCATGCTGATAGTTTTTCCTTATTTACAATAAATGGTCTGACTTGGCAGTATCTGTCATGTATATGATCAAAGTGTAAGTTATTAAAAGACAATCACTATCCCTTACTCATCTTTATATTCCCCTAGGAGCTATTCACAGTGCTCTCCACCTACTAGACAATATATTTGTCAACTGAATGCATGAGGGTGAATAATGCTCATTTTCCCTGGTAGCTGAGTCAGAAATATTTCTGACTCAGCTACCATTTAAAAAAATTGTATTGTTTACTTATTTATTTTTCATGTGAGAGAGTGGAAAGAGCGAGGTAAAGACAGGTACCCTTGACAGGGTCTTCCCGTGGTGTGATCTCCCTAACACCACCCTTCTCTGCCCCCTTCCCTGCCCCACTCAGCCTTCTAGCCAGCCAGAATCATGAGCATGCCTGGCATGTTCAGGTCGATCTGGGACTGAACTCTGGGCCTTCCCAAATGGTTCCAGCATCACATAATGGCACCTATTGCCTGTGCTACTGTACCTGGGCCTCAGCTACCACTTTTAAGGACTATATTCTTCTTCAATATTTACAACTAGAATTAAAGCTAACTTATTCATTAATTAAATTGTTTTGAGCCTTGATTAAAAAAAAAAAAACTGAGAAAGAAAAAGTATGTCTGGTATCCTGCAACCTTACTGCCCTTTGCAGCAAGGACTGTGTTATCAGAAGCTGGCTTGACGCAAGTAGCTGGAGCTTGTTGACCTGGAGAACATCAACATCCTCACAGTACCCACATCAACAATTCACTCTGAGACCATGATAAAGTAAGACAAAACAAGGCCACTTCATAATTTTATCCAAACAGATAAGAGCAAGGTCACAGTATCACCTATAAATTATCAAACATCTCCCTTCCCAACAAATGTTAAGTGACTGCTTTTTCATTTTTAACCAGTTATAGTTGTAGTCGCCTTCTAGTTGGCTCTTTCTGTAAGTAACATTTAAGAAGGTATCCACTTTTTTCTTTTCCTTCTGAAATCATCCTTAAAATGGATGCATCCCATACTGTCTAAAACAATGGGGACTTAAGGAATTCAATGGTATCCCTTCTTTTCTCTTTTGAAAAATATTTACCAACAAAGGAGTTGAAAGAACAGTATAGAAACAATCACAAAAGCTCCATTTAGATTCAACTACTGGTAATATCTTCCAACATTTGGTTATCTATGTGTTTGTGATATATTAAACACATACACACACATATTTAATTTACAGATTTAATTATAAATTTCTAAACATGCTTCTCTTAAGAATAAAAATAGTTTCCTAAATAACCATAATGCTACTCAAGTTGGCAGAATAATTTCTTTCCCCCCAAAAAAATCCATCAGTTTACACCCAGAACTAGTGAATAACTATCTTATATAGCAAAAGGAACTTTGTAGATGTGACTAAAATAAGGACTTTGAGAAGGAGAATTAATCCTGAGTTGTCCTTGTGGGCCCAATCTAACAATGCAGATCCTTAAAAAACAAAAATGAAACAAAACAAAATAAAACAAAACTTTCCCTGCTGTGGTCAGAGCAAGACATGACTACAGATAAATAGAGAGATGTGACATTGCTAATTTAGAAAATGAATAAAGATCCCCAGAGCTATGAATGTTGGTGGCCTTTTAAAGCTGAAAGAGGCAAGGAAATGAATTTTCTCTTAGAGCCTCCATAAGGAACCCAGGCACATCAATACTTTGATTTTAGCTCAGTGCAAGTCATGTCGAATTTCTAACCTACAGAACTATAAGACAATCAATTTGTTGTTTTAAACCAAGGTTGAGATAGTTTGTTACAATGGCAATAGAAAATAAATACAATATTTGTAAGAAAATTAACAATTATTCCATATCATCAATATGCAGTTCTCATGAAAACTTCCTTTAGCTGTCTCACCTTTTATGGTTATTTGTTTTTAGACCCAGGATTCAATGAATGTAAACATTACATCTGGTTGTTTTCTCTCTTTAGTCTATTTAAATTTAGAATGAGAGTCTTGCCTTGCCTTTGTTTTTCATGACATTGACTGTTTCGTTGAAGAATCCAGGCCAGCTGTCTTATATAGAAATGTCCCTTACTCTGATTTGTCTGAGTGCTTTTCACATAATTAGATGCAAATCAGATAACTTCTCGTCAAGAATACTTCATCAGGGAGAATGTCTTTTATATCGCTTCAAAGCTTGAGATACAAAATATCAGGTTGCCCAACTTTTGGCAAAGCTAAATTTAAACACCTGTTGAAATGACGACTTCCTGTAATTGGCAAGTAATCTATAGACTAATATTTTGACAGTTATAAGTGTCCTGTTTCTCAACAACTTTCACCTAATGGCTTTGCCATTGATCTTGTCTGAATTAGTTATAATATGAGGGATTGCAGATGGATTATTTTTGCTACTCTATGATTCATGTACATGTATGAAATAGCTTTTCTTTAAATACAAGCGGTCCCATTTTCATGTCATCTTTTCTATGTATTCTGTTAGTTACAATAGAGTGTGTGGTAGGATTTCCAACTATGATTGTGATTTTATAGTTTTATTTATATATTGGGTTGTCAGAAAAGTCATGACATATTTTTCTATGCAAAAACTCATCATGACTTTTCCAATGACCCAATAGAAAGAGACAATATTGTGCTCCTTTTTTCCTTTCTTGCCTCTTTTTATGATCAGTATTTTCTTATTGTTTATATTGTCTGCTTTGTTACACTGACCATTATATAGTCTTTCATTATTCTTTTAGTGGATTCTCTAATGATTACATCCCTGACTTCTTAAAGTCAATATAAACTGATACTCTCCACGTTTCTCAGATAAGGCAAAAACACTAGAACACATTGATTTATAACATTCTTGCTTTATGTGTTACTAGTAGTGAGTATTTCAAATGCATAATACATTTTTTTATCAAGTCAATGTTTATTCAGATTTGCCCTTATTATTCAGTACTTTCATTGTTCTTCATTCCTCCTGTATTTCGGTGTTGCCTTATTGGATCATTTTCCTTTGAGCATACCCTTAAAGCAGGTCTTTTAAATAATTACTGATAAAATAGTACATGTGAAAACATTTATATAAAATATAACAGGGTTACAGAAAACACTTAATTTGGGAAGTAACAAAACTCTGGCTTTTGACAGGAAGGGGATGAATATGGGAGATTTATTGCGGAGTGAAGAAAGCCAGGCTATGAAGGAGAGGCATTGTATGTCCCCACTTAATATATACTGAGTGTCCACACTCTGTGACTGAAACTGACTGGCTAAAGGATATAGAAACACAGTATATAGATGTCAATACCAGATATAGTGTGTGTGAAAGAGAAGGGTCTGAGGAAGAAAAGTGAGTAGAAAAATAGGGAGGCAAAGCATTAATGGGACAAAGAAATGTGGTATAATCTGTTGAAGATATTTTATAGTTTTATCAACTGTACTAGGGAAAAATATTCACCTGTTGAAATATCCATTTTGTAAGCCAAATAATAATGTGATTGAATGTATAAAAGAAAATAAAATTAAAAAAATAAAGAAAGAAAGAAACTATTGTGGATAATGCTGTAATAAACATGAAAGTGCAGATATACTGATTCAACATATTATGGGCAATAAATATGATTGTGTATTTAAAAAATAAAAGTATTGGTAGGGCAGCCAAACAAGTGACTCTTTATAAAAGGGCTTCCAGTTCTTTGAGGGTGACCACTGGTTTGCAGGTTTAAGACACTTGAACTATCCTAAAATAAAAGTCAACTTTTAAACTTTTAGATGAAGCACTGAACTGAGAAAAAATTGACTTTGAACCATGAGAGAACTTGGTCTCATGACTATTTTTGATTGGCATGTTTTGATACAATGATTCCATTGTGATTGCCTCTTCCCTTTATAATCTACACATGAGCCCAAAGGACAATGCTATAATAAAAAAAATAATGAGTCAGTATATATACTTTTATATCCTTTTAAGAAATATTTGAGATAGATAACCCTAAAGTCTGAATATCAATTTTGATAGTTTGTAGCTATTTTGTTTCAATCAATTCTCTCTTTATCTCTTCTCTTACTCTCTTTCTTCCTATATCATTCTTTGATCTTTTTATTTCCTTAGCTAGATAATGGATGTAATGAAGAGGCTTACCTTATTGGGCTATCCTTGCAAAGTGATAACTCCCTACCTTGCATTTAGTAAGAGCTCAATAAATGTTAGCCTGTCATACCCAACCATTCTTTGAGAAGAACTGATAACATAGGGCAATAGTTCCTAAGGCAATTGAATAGAATCATTTATAGAATTTAGCATCAGGGAGAGACAATTCCATCCAGTTTGGTTTAATGACTGTTAAGGGAAACGTATAAATATGATTAAAACCACACAATAAGATCAGAAAGCAGTGGTAGACATGGCCTGAGGTAGATTACCAATAAGAAGACGGCACAGGAAGAAATGGCAGGCACTTCAAGATGGAGAAAGAGAAAATTTATGGCTCTTTGGGAATATATTAATATGTAAGAAACTGTGTACATAGGAAGAAGGAATGGAAGCAAGTTTTACAGATATTCTGCTGGTAGGGTGGAGCAAGGGAATTATTTTTACATTAATTCCCTTTTTTCATTTTATTATCCCTTAGATTAATGGAACCAGAGAGAATATCAGATTAAACTATATACATATATATGGTATATATACAATATGTATACTGTATATATGTATAATGTACATATGTATATACACATAGACACATGCATTATATATATATGTGTGTGTGTATATATATCTATATATAATAATATACACATATACATATTTTTTTCCCTGATACATGGTGTGTGTGTGTGTGTGTGTGTGTGTGTGTGTAAAACACCTGATATGTAGCAGAAGGCAGAAGACCGTCATAGAGCATTTTTTTCTAATTGGATGCAGGCGTACAATTTTTTTTTTCCTTTTTTGGAGAGGTATTTTCTATAGGGCGCATGCGCTCACCAGAAAGACAGAGAAAGACAGAAAGCGAGAAATCACCCCCGGGGGGGATGGCCACACCACAATCCCTTCTCCTCCATTCTCGTCTCGGGATCTTGGGCACACACGCCCATGGACCCAGCATGAGTTTAAGTCACTGGGTCTAGGACTCAAACCACGGTCGACTACATGGGAGTCCCGAGACATAGCCATTATGCTAACTGCTGGTCTCACAGGTGTACAATTTAAAGAGTTAGAGACCAATTTGAGAGAGAAGACCCAAATAGACATAGAAGAATCCAAATATGTCATGACTGATATGGGCGCCCTCTCAGATCTTTTTTATTGTCCCATCTATCCACTTACAAGCTTCTGTGTGTGTTAGTTTTATTTTACTCACAGCTGGTCTCTTCTCCCTTGAGTTGTTAAACTAGAGTTGTCCCACAAGGCTGACTATCCTTCTCCCAAACCAGGGCTGATTGCCATGGGAGTTTATAATGGCTGCTCATTGCTCAACATGGAGCTAACTTTTGGTCTAATTTTGCTCAGACTACTTCACCATCGTGTAAGAATGAAACTACTTTTTAACTGAGAGCACAACCCTGCTCTATTCTGCTTCTATTACTTCTCTTTTCCTAAGAAATTATTTGAACAAGAATTTTAATCTCAAGATCAACTTCCAATGAACCCAACCTAAGACAAAAGAAAGTACAAAACACAAATCCTAGTAGCCTTGAATACAAATGAGCACCAATGAATAACCATTTTTATGCTATTCTCCATATAGAAATATTATTCAAAAATACATCTTATGAAAATTATTTCTACTCTCTAGTTATAGTATTGCAAGGCATTAAAGATGTCATTTTTTTGGGACAAGCATATGGCATAATGGTTACCTTGCTGGACTCCCATGTAGTTGACCATGGTTCAAGTCCTGGACCAGGAGGCTTAAAACTCACGTTGAGCATGTGTGCATGCATGCCCAAAATCCTGAGAGGAGAATGGAGAAGAAGGGGTTGTGGCATGGCCATCCCCCCTGGGGAGTGAGTTCTTGCTTTCTGTCTTTGTTTCTTTTTGTCCTTAGGGTGAGGACACACGCCCTGTAGCAAAAATCTCTTCCCTCCCCCAAAAAAATGCCATTTGCTTTTTCTAATTGATAGAGATTTCTCATAGATATTCTGCTCTGCCTTTTTTTTTTTTTATTCCCAGGTTTTTGTCATTGGGTGTATGCAGTTGCCCGAGAGAGACAGAGAGGAAAAGTGAGAAATCACCCCCCACCCAGGGATATCCATGCCATAACCCCTTCTCGTCCATTCTCCTCTTGGGATCTTGGTATGCATGCACACATGCCTAGTGTAATTTTCAAGCTGCCTGGTATAGGATTTGAATGGGGTGGCCATGTGGGAATTCAGTGCCTTAACCACCACCTCTGCTCTGCTATTAATTCACTTGAGAGTCATCTGGGCATTCTCTACTTGGAAGTAATAGCAGTGAAGTCACCATAGTCTTGTGTAATAGTGATAATAATAACAACAAGAATGCTGATATTTCTTGAATATTTTACATCCCAATAGCTATTGGAAGTCCTCTTGTGGATTAACTCACTTACCTCTCAAAACTGCCCCCCAAGATAGGAATCATTATTATCCTTGTTTTAACAAAAAAGAATTGAAGCATGGAATTATTGAAAGCAAGATCACACAGAGCTAGTGTGTGTTAGGATTCACATCATGGCTTTCTAAATTCAGAGCTTGTGTTTTAACCAGTACTCTCCTAATTCCCCAGACTCTTAAAACAGCTGGGGTGATACAATGTCTCCATGTTCTTGGATCTGTTACTGTCCATGGGGGTAAATACATCATTTCTCCATAGGAAACATTGTCCTTCTCCCACTCAGAAAAATATTCTCTGTGAGAAAATAAACATACTTACTTATGACAAAAAAGTTTATTATGTGAGATCATAAATATCTTACATGAAATAATTGACTTTTCAGATGTGATTAAGTTAAAGACTTAAAAGAGGAAGTGATTATCCTGGATTGTCTGGGTGGGGTCAATGTAATCATAAAGATTCCTAAAACATAGAGGGGGAGACAGAAGTGATAGTCAGTTAACCAGAGAGAAGGCAGCATGAGAAGGTCTCAGCCTAATATTACTGGCTCTGAAGAGAGAAGGAGGAAAAAAAAAAAAAAGAGACAGAGAGAAGGAGGAATCACAAGGCCAAGGAATACTGGTGCCCTCTGGAATCTGGGAAAGGCAAGGAAATGGATTCTCCCTAGAACCGTCTAAAAAGGAACATAGCTCAGCCCAGACCTTGACTTTGACATGGGAGATTGGCTGTAATTCTTGTTGAGACTTGTGAAGAATTAGAGAGGTGGACACAGAGAAGGAATAGTAAAGTGGAGTTTATTGAAGGAGTGAAAAGCTCACAGGCAGGGAGGGGTCTTGGAAAATGGGTTGACAAAGAGAAACTGAAGCAAGGGGTTTTTAATCTTGGTTTGGAGGGGGCTTTGTATAGGCTTATTCTCAGGAGTATCTTGTGTATGTGTTCCTCTCATGGTGGGTGTCACATGCTAGATGGATCCAGTTATTCTCCTCCTAATTTTGGAGTGGGTATGAAGGTCATGAGTCTCTGTTTGTCTAAAAGCTTTAGGCCATAAAGACCATTATCTTCTTCTCGGAATGTAGTGGGACCTGGGAAAAGTCCTAATTGCTCTATTTGCTTAGGTCAATAGTTGAGTCACTGTTGCAAGCAGTGAGCAAGCAGTTCAATGAGAGCTGAGCTGCTGCTGAGCTGCTGTGTCTCCATCTTAAAACTTAGCCATGTTGTGATTTTATTTTGGGCTCATACCCTAACTATATTTGTAGGGTCTCTGTCTCCTGCCTCAATTAGAGTAAATGAAATAAATTAGATTTTTAGTCTACAAACCTGTAAGACAATAAATTTATGTTCTAAGTCAGTAAGTCTGTGGTAATTTGTTATAGCAGCAATAGAAACGAATATGGAGATTGAGATAATGTGGGTAAGGCACAAACTGGGGTGCATAATTGGAACACAGGACTTTTCTTGGACTACTAGATATTGTCATTATTGCTGTTTTAACTTATGATTAATGATATAATTTTGAATGTCTGGGAAGGCTTTAAAGAGCAGTTATTGTCTGAATTGGTTTTGAAATATTGATAAGCTTAAAAAAAAAAAAGGAAGTGCCTGGTAGAAGGAGCAATGTTGGCAAAAGCATGGTAGTGGAATAACACAAGGTTTGCTGAGTAGCAGGGTTTGGAGGCCCCTCAATGACAAACTGTACTCTGTTGGAAACCTTTATAGTTGGTGATATGTTGAAAGCTTCGTTTTCAAGAGTTTTATCTGATAGGTAATTAACTGACGGGGAAGTTTCAAGCAAAGGATACTGACTCTAGTACTGTGATAAGAACATAAAATAAGGAAGTATAGTAAAAAAGGAAATAATGGGCTAAAAAGAGTGTGAGTTGGGGGACCAGCAGTTAGCGTAATGGCTATGTCGCTGGACTCCCATGTCGTCGACTGTGGTTCGCGTCCTGGACCCGGTGGCTTAAAACTCACGCCGGGCGCATGTGCGTGCGTGCCCAAGATCCCGAGAGGAGAATGGAGGAGGAGGGATTGCAGCGTGGCCATCCCCCCTGGGGGGTGATTTCTTGCTCTCTGTCTCTCTGTCCCTCTCTGTCTGTCTGGCGAGTGCACGAGCCCTATAGCAAAAAAACTTCTCAAAAAAAACAAAAAAAGAGTGTGAGTTCCCTGAGGATTAGGTCTGTGCCTTATTACCTTTTGGACATATCAAGGAGAGTATGTAGCTGTACTGACCATCAAATATATACTAGTTTAATAGGGAAATAAATCATTAAGTTAAAAAGCTAAATAAGACTTGACTTGTATATCCAAGTTCTGGGATAAAATCTGTTTCTTTTATTCTCAAGAAACACTAGGTCAGTGTTTCTAAATACTAAAAACCAATTTTTTTTTTTTTTTTGGAGAGGTTTTGCTATAGGGCACGTGCGCTCGCCAGACAGACAGAGAGAGACAGAGAGACAGAAAGCAGGAAATCACCCCCCAGGGGGGATGGCCACGCCGCAATCCCTTCTCCTCCATTCTCCTCTCGGGATCTTGGGCACGCACGCACACGTGCCCGGTGTGAGTTTAAGCCTCCAGGTCCGGGACTCGAACTGCAGTCGACTACGTGGTAGTCCAGCGACATAGCCATTACGCTAACTGCTGGTCCCTCAAAACCAATTTTTTTAAAGATTTATTTTGGATGGGTTTCATGCATTTATTTCAATTTGATAATGAAGTGAAGTTCTACAGAGAGACAAAAATGGAAGATACGTGGATTACCAGTAAAGAGGTAATAACTGATAATCAAAAATTATAGGACGGGGCTGGCAGGTAACATGGTGTTTATGGTACTGGACTCTCACATGGATGACCATGATTCCAGTCCCAGTACTGGCAGCTTGAGAATCATGCTGGCTGCATGCATACGTGCCCAAAATCCCAGGAGAAGGGAGGAAAAAGGATTGTGACATGGCCATCTCCCTTGGGGAAAGAGTTCTCACTTTTCCTCTCATGTGAATGAATGCACCCTACAGCAAAAACCTTAAAAAGAAAAAATATGTAGGATGTGGTCTATATACTAAAATGCTCGGAATGAATGACCCAATCATTGCCCAGGATCTGATTCTTGAATTTCTCACTTCTTCACCTGCGTCTTCATGCTGCGCCATGGTTGTCTGATTGCAAACACTAAATCACTAATAATTACTAACAATTCATTTCAAGACCAGCAGTTAGCATAAAGGCTATGTCGCTGGACTTCCACGTAGTTGACTGTGGTTCGAGTCCCAGACCTGGTGGCTTAAACTCACGCCGGGCACATATGCGTGTGTGCCCAAGATCCCGAGAGGAAAATGGAGGAGAAGGGGTTGCAGTGTGGCCATTCCCCCTGGGGGGTGATTTCTCGCTTTCTGTCTCTCTCTTTCTCTTTCTGGTGAGTGCATGCTTCCTATAGCAAAAACCTCTAAAAAAATAAATAAAACAATTAATTTCTTTGAGATTACAAACCAGAAGCTATATCTACTGCCAACCTTGCTATGACTTCTAGTTAGTAAACATTTCTAGGAATGTAAATTTTAAGGAGGATGATACTGAGAAGTCAAAGTATTTTGAGTAATTATTTAGAAAAAATTAAGATACTATTTAATAGCAAAGATTCATATGCTTTATTTGTTTCTAGCAAAAGAATCATTATCTCTTCCTACTTATTAATCATTTGATTGCACACTTGGTCTTGTAAGGGTTCTCAAATGTCATGCAGCTTTAATATGATATTTGTTTGTGTGCGTGTGTGTATTTTGGGAAAGGTGTGCTTGCTAATAAATTTAAGACAGAATGGTTGCATTTTATATGGCACATAACCTCAGCACTGTGAAATATTGTCATGGTTACCTGCAAAGCAGCAGGATGTATGTGGGTGAAAGATGAAGTTCAAACAGTATAAGAATAAGCTCTTTAGCAGAAACCAAGAATTATGGACAAAGAGAGGAAGGTGGAGGAAGTGTGAGCAGATCAGTGTTTAACTTGTTTTAAAATAAGACATTGACTAAATAATTCTTTTTCTGTAGACATGATCTGATAATTATTAGCTTCAAATGGCTGTATTTCAGAGATTGTGTCCTTGTGGAAATAGCTCCACAATAAATTTGAAGAAAGTAAAAGTAAAAATGTAAATTAGATGGCCTAGCTGCCATGGGGCAGGCAGTAGGGGCACTGCTGTGTGATGCTGGAAGTCTTATGGGGAGACTCTTGGTTCAGTTCCCAGGTCTATCTGAACACACTGAGCATGCCCATAGGTGTGCCTTAGACCCGCTAGCTACAGGGCTTAGGGGAAGACTGTGGCATAAAGACCCTGTTTAGAATGGCTCTCTCTCTCTCTCTTCCTAAAATTAAATACACTTTTTAAGAATTACAAGTTATGAAAATAAGAGAATCAGTGTGTTGGTGGGACATGGTATGGTGTCCTTAGGAATTTGGGGATGACTGAAATACTTTATAATCCATCTTACAAATATTGGTATATTTACACAGAATATTTAGCCATTTTTGTGTTTAATGTACTTTAAAATTACAATTTTGTTGTTTATATATCTTCTCTTAAAAAATAAAATGTATTTATTTTTAATTGCCAGAAGGGACATGTACTCTTCAGAGAGACAGACAGACAGAGTGAAAGGGAGAGAAAACACCCCAGCAGGGAATGGGATTGCCAAAATCCCTTCTCTTCTATTTTTCCCAACCTGTTGGGATTTGGAGCACAGATGAATACTCATTTGACATATTTTTTCAGTCTGCTGGGATCAGGATTTGAACCATGTTAGCCATGTGGGATTCGGCTCCCTTAACCACTATGCTATGGAGCCAGCCCCAACATTTCTTTCTATTGTTATTAAAAATCTTAGTGATTGCTTACTTTTGTCAAAATCTAGTCTGATCTGACTTGTTATTTGTAACAATTTCTCATTTTTTTTCACTTTGTTTCTTACTTTTTAGCAGCTTGGTTTAGAAACAATATTTTCTTAATAGTTTTAAAGTCCTCAGTAAGTTCACAGGACAGAGAAGAAGACTACAGAAAATTAGTATTTAAAAAGAAAAAAGCCACTAGATAATTCAATAATAAATTCAACTATAATCCACTTAGCCTTTAGCAGGTACAAATCTTGGTAGTGGAACAATGAAAACCAATAGAATATGATCTGTCATTAAAAAATCTCACATGAATGGGAAAAATGCCACATGCACAAAACAAAAAGACAAATATGATGAACTCTCTAATAAGCTGAGAAACTAAGGAACTAAGGATTTGAAACTAAGGAAAAAAGAGAAACTGAAAAGAGATAATGTGATCAACAAAGATTATTAAAAATGGAACCATGACCCAAGATTGTTTAATACTCCTATAGTGACTATGAGAATAAAGTGACTTTCTAAACATCCTATGTTAGTAATAACAGAAAACAAAGAACATTCTGTTACCCAAAGAAAGCAACAAATTCTTCATGAAAACTATAGATTCCTTCAATCTGGTGAGTCTAGTATAATTTGCCTACTCTTGTAAGTAATCTTTGGTAAATACATCGTAATTGGAACTTACTGTATTTATCTTATAGACCTAAAATTGCTTTCAAATGTACATATTATAAAAAAGGGTTAAGTTACACAATAAAATGAAAAATTTTCCAAAAAATACACACTTCATGAGAAAGGATTGGCTGTATAAAGATCGTATTTCCATGAAGCTTAGTTAAGTATCTTTCATAATAAATATTTTACTACTATCTTCTCTGCAGTTTAAATTCATGCTAAAGATGTATAGGAATGAGGCTGGTAAGAAAGGAGACCTGGTTTTCCTATTCCCAGAAGAAAAGTCTCACGTTGCAGCAGGACAGTTTTTCTCCGGGGTCCAATTATAGCAGAGCCCATTATATTTCCTTATGCATTTATGTCTCCTTCCATTCTCCTGTGTGTGCATGGAACCAGACTCTGCACATGTATGTGCTGGAATTTGCTAATATCTTCTCCAAATAATTTCATCATCAACATTTCATATCCAATGGTATAGTGGGAGTGAATGTGTGCTTGTTAGTTTTCTAAATGATGTCAAATTTATAGACATGTTAAAGAGCAGGCTGTGGGCTATTAAGCCATGTTCTTAAAGTAAGAACCAATAAAGGTAAGTATTTTCAACTGATAAATTTTGTCCTACAAAACATTTAACTACTGTTTTGTGTCTATCTCACTAATTATATCTATCTATCTCGATTCTTGTTTGGAGCCCATTGACACAAAATCTGTAGTATTGTTGTGAACATGCTGTGAACAAAAGCAAATACATCACTGCACACTCCTTGATCTCTGATCCTCATAATTGGAAAGAGATTTAGAAAGCAACATAAACATTTGCAAAGGAGAGAATCTTATGAGCTTTTGGTATTGTTTCTCTTTAAAGTGAACTGAGCTGTTACTCTTTTTTTCTTATAAATAAAAACCTCACTGCCTTAATACTAGCTGTTTTCCCTTCCTCAGAATATAATTCATAATATCAAGCAAACTCTTTTTTTGAAAAGACCGTGGTTCTTTTTGTTTGTTTGTTTAATAACTCAGCCATCTTATTCTTGCTTTGTCTTTCCTGAACATACAATCAGAGAGCATTCCATGATAATGAGCAGAATATTTTAAAATTTAGTAATACATATGTTGTAGCAGACTTAAAATCATAATATTGGAGGTGAAAGAAATTTAGAAATTTCAATGGTATTGAGTTTGAGACTCATAAAAGTTAATAGCCTGATAATTCCTGTAAGGATCAGAAATGACACCAGGATTGAGCATTTCCAGTGAACTGTTATTTTTTATTAGAGGTAGAAAACATTTTACCAAATATTTGGCTGTTTTCTCTGATATATCTTGAATAGATCTGTCAAGTTCCAATCTAATTCAACAGGGTCACACTAAAAACAAGCTTATCATTTCTCTCTCCAAACCACATTGCAATGATAATAATAGATGTCTTTAAAAGATACACTACTCTGCCAGCGATGAGAATGGGAAGGGGGGAATAACAGCAGTCATGGGGTGTCATCAAATGTCTAGAAGAAAGTGGATTGAAAAATGCCAAAAGAGGGACCAGCAGTTGACATCTTGGCTATGTTGCTGGGCTCTCATGTAGTTGACCGTGGTTCCAGTTCCGGACCTGGTGGCTTAAACTCATGGTGGGCGCGTGTGTGTGCGTGCCCAGATCCTGAGAGGAGAATGGAAGAGAAAGGATTGTGGCATGGCCATCCCCCCTGGGGGGGTGATTTCTCTCTTTCTGTCTCTCTGTTTCTCTTTGTCTATCTGGCGAGCGCATGCACCCTATGGCAAAAATCTCTCCCCACCTCCAAAAAAAAAAAAAAAAAAAAAAAAAAAAAAAAAAAAAAAAAAAAGAGGAATGCCAAAAAGTAAAAGAGGCTGTGGAAATCCATTGGAAAATTCTGTCAGAAGGGACCATCAGTTAGCGTAATGGCTATGTCGCTGAACTCCCAGTAATCGACCATGGTTTGAGTCCCAGACCCAATGGCTTAAAACTCACGCCGGGCGCATGTGCGTCCGTGCCCAAGATCCCAAGAGGAGAAAGGATTGCAGCGTGGCCATCTCCCCTGAGGGGTAACTTCTTGCTTTCTGTTTTTCTGTCTCTCTGGCTGGTTGGTGAGCGCACGCACCCTATAGCAAAAACCTCTCCAAAAAAATAACAAAACAAAACAAACAACATTCTGTCAGGAAATGAAGGGATGGGAGTTCAGATTTGAACATGGAAATGTCATACATCACTGAGCACAAGGCACTCAACACCCCCTCCCCAAACTTTCAATTGCATAACAGCCTAGTAATCGCATGTACCCAGTGAAACCTCCAACAGAGTAGTTCTCCAAATAACTCAATAGAACTCTTTGGTAAGCAGTAGAAGCTAGTTTGGATATTGTTATCCCAGTGTTTTGGAATCATTTTTTTGGAGAGTTTTAAATTTTTTTTGGCTATAGGGCACGTGCGCTAGCCAGTCAGACAGAGAGAGACATAGAGACAGAAAGAGAGAAATCACCCTTCAGGAGGGATGGCTACGCTGCAATCCCTTCTCCTCTTGGTATCTTGAGTACACATGCACACATGCCTGGCGTGAGTTCTAAGCCACCAGGTCCAGGACTCGAACCGCAGTCAACTACATGGGAGTCCCGCAACATAGCCATTATACTAACTGCTGGTCCCAGTGTTCTGGAATCTAAAGCATACTCAGCATACAAGCTAGGTCCCAGACTCATTACCCTTAAAAGAGTCAGTCAGCATAGTTCTATCCATACATATAGCACGCTCCTCTTTCTTTTATATTATTTATGAATCAATAAACAAGATATTATCCATATTATCATTATAATCTAGTAATCAAAGTATCTGAGAGCAAAAGACCAGTATAAATAATAAAAAAAGACTGTCCCAAGAGGAAACCCAGGTAACCTGCAGAAGAATTTGTAATGGATGCAAGAATGAATGTAAATGAGGGGAAAATGCTAGTGGACTAGCATATCACAACAGAATGAAAAATATGGATAATTTAATACACATTTAAAATATCCCCCAAATATAGTAAAACTGTTAACAAATGTGCACAATGTATTGCAATGTTCAATGTTGAAGAAGATGAACACGTATATATCCTTGATTTGATTATTATACACTGTTTATCTGCCTTAAAAACCATACTATAGCCCACAAAGATATAAACCAACTACATGTCATCCAGAAATCATACTTTTAAAAAAAGGAAAAAAAAAAGTTTACTATCTTCAGAGACATTCAGAAAGATATTGCATTCGTGCAAAATAATTGCATGTTATGCATAAGTAACAATTAAAAATAGAAAAGCTACTGAAACAAAATGCGTAATTGACAAACATAAATTTCTTGTGAAGTTTAGAAAATAGAGTAAATAAAACTTCTCAGATCAAAAGAATGTAAAGCAAGAAAACATAAAATAAAAATCTAAGAGATTGATCTAAGGGTTCCAGTGTTTAACTAAATAGGCAAATTCGAGATTAAATTAGAGAAAATGAAAGAGGTAGGAATAGGAGCAACTATCAAAGGAAAAGAGAACGTAAGATGGACAAACAAGTCTTCAGACTGAAAAACAGCATGGAGGGCGGATGAGACAAATCAGAAAAGATTCAAGAATAAACAGAAGATACTAGAAATTGAGAGTGGGGTACGAGCATGCAAGAGCACAGGGACAAGAGAAATCAATTTGATAATATAGCTTGACAAAATGATGGAATAATGATTAAGACATTGGACCCAGGAAAGGGTGAATTCAATCTAAAATAGAAATGAATTCCCAAGGTAATAGCTATATGGCAGACTAATGCAATCCATGCAAATCAGAGAAGGATGGAAGATTCTTGGAGAGTTTTTCTAGGCGAAGAATAAAAGTTCAAAACAAAGACAACATGATTACAAAACTAGAATAAAGGAAGGCTATGAAGAAGGTGATAGTAGAACTGAGGTAAGAGATAAACCTGGCAGCGAAGCATTGAGAAAATAATGGATTTGGATTAAATTTTGAAGTTGAAGCTGAAGCTATTTAGACTGATTGGGGCTAGCCTATATTTCTGTGGCTAAGGCTGCTAAACATCACGTGGCCAACTATGTGGTTCAAGTCCCAGACCTTGTGTCTTAACAAACACACTAGGCATGTATGTAGTAGGCATGTCTAAAGTCCCAAAGGGAGGGAGAAATGGAAGAGAAGGAATTACAACACCACCATTCCCCATGGGGCGGTCAGGGGGTTGCTTTCTCACTTCTCTCTCTCTGTCACTCTCCAGCCAGTGCATGCGCCCTCTGGCAGAATAAAATAAATAAATAGACTGATAGAAATTGCTAAAATATCAGATGTTCAAAGTGAACAATGAAGAAAGTTAAATTAACTCCAACATTTTATTTTAATTGTCCAAATAAAAAAGGTCAATTAAATATCTGTATAAGCATATGTACTCCAAATTAGACCCAAAAACCTGTAGGTTTCAGGAACAATAAACCTAAGGAATATAATTAGCTGAGGAAACAGATTTTCTCCAAAGAAAAGTAAAAACAAAACAAAACAAAAAACAAAACACACACACACACACACACACACACACACTAACAACCAAACAGCATAAAATATGTGTGATCAAGATATAAAACTAACCAAAATATGGCATATTTGTTTGGGTCATTCATTAGGTCTTTGGGAAAGTCATGACTTATTTTTCTGTTTTTCTATGCAAAAATGGGTCATGACTTTCCAGAAGACCCAATCCATTAGGCACAGTTAGGTATGTTGGAGAAATAAAAGTAAACAAAACATGTCTTTGATAAGCCTTTATGAAGTGGGGATAGACAATAAGCAAATAAGAGATTATATATATAATATAGAATAGCTTATATAGGAGTAAACAAAAACACAGTCAGAAAAACAAGAGTGATAAAGAATACACTTTTTAAAATGAGAGTCAAAAAGTCTGTCCTGAGGAATGACATTTGAGCAAAGATATAAATTAAGCAGAACAAGAGTCACCTAGATACATATTTGAAAACTTTTTCCAGTAAGAATAAAAGTCCTGATGCAGCAACCTGCATTAGTACAAAGGAAGTAAGTTTGACTGGACATGAGAGATTGAAAGGAAGGGTGGACATGGAAGAGGTTGGAGGGCAAATTGGGTGCCAGGTCTTGTAAAGATTGGGTATTTTATTCTAAATAGGACTGGAAGTCATAGAGAGTTCAAGACAGGGATGACATGATCTAATTTGCACTTCAAGAGGATGAGTCTGGTTGTTACAGGGAGAAGATTATGAGGGTGGAGACAAGAGTGGAAATAGGAGCTAGATTAGGAGATAATGTGATAATCCAGGTGAACATATATATGGTAATGGAGGTGTTGAAAAAAATTAGATTTAGGTTATATTTCCAATGTAGAGTTGATAGGATTTTGCTAGAAGACCAGATGTTCAGTGTGAAGGAAAGAGCAGGGTCAAGTATGACACCAAGATTTTCATTTTAACCACTGGATAAATGGTGCAAGATGAGGAAGAATAGAATGGGTCTCAAAAAATGACATCTTTTCTACCAAGACTATTTCCTCTGCTATGGGTTTCAGTAGTCTACTTGGAAAAGTACAACTATGATCTGACTCCTAATTCTAAACTGTATCAGTCTTCCTCTTCTCCACCCCCCACCAGTGACTATAAAAACAATGGTTGCTAAATTGAGGGGAGAAATGGAAATGAGCACATATTGGGGAAAAGGAACACCTGTTACTATTTCAAAATATGCTCACTATAAGTATGCATAAATATATAGGCACATGTGTATGTATGAATTATATACACATTCTTAAGGCACCCATAAAATATGTATAAACATTGATTATAAAGTGGTCTCCTATTTGGGACCTCCAGAACCAAATTGTGAGACAGAAATCTGGATGCTTGTGCTTACTGAGGTAGTGCTTTTCAGGGGGAAGAAAGACATAACCATGTAAGGAAATAAAAAGTAGGGATAAAAATGGGAAAGAAGCTGAATAAGAAAATGGTCTCAGTAAATTCTAGAATTAGCATGAATTTACTCAGGGAAAATTTTAAGCATGATTGCCTTTTTTTTTTTTTTTTGAGAGGTTTTTGCTATAGGGCGCGTGCGCTCTCCAGACAGACAGAGAGAGACATAGAGACAGAAAGCGAGAAATCACCCCCTGGGGGGATGGTCACGCCGCAATCCCTTCTCCTCCATTCTCCTCTCGGGATCTTGGGCACGCATGCACATGCGTCTGGCGTGAGTTTTAAGCCACCGGGTCTGGGATGCGAACCGCGGTCGACTACGTGGGAGTCCAGCGACATAGCCATTACGCTAACTGCTGGTTCCCGCATGATTGCCTTTTAACTCTCTTTTATCTTGAGTTGAGGATGCTAGACTTCTGTACCTCTCTATCTGGCAGGTACTGCCTTAGGTTGTCCTAAAAGGGAGTGGCTTAACCTCTTGGAGGATGTGGCCCTATTACCTGAGGGCACTTCCTTGAGAAGAGGACACCTGTGAGCTGTTAGTAGTCAGCACAGCAGTTAGGACATGGGTGCCCTGACCTAGTAAAGGGGATTTGAAAGCAACAACAACTGGGAGCAAATTATAAATTTTAAATAAATTAATAAACATAACTTCAGTGATTTTGTAAGTAAAATTATCTGTCCAAAATGCAATACATAGTTAATAAGAAAAAGCACCACCTACTAACTTCTAAAACTTCTCTAACTTGCTATCAGGTCAAGGCAAAACTCAAACCAAAATTATGGACTGAGTTCCCAAAGCTATACTCATAAGCAAATTTACCTTACAAAGTATTGTCACTCACACACTTATTTTTTATTTATTTATTTATTTTAAAGAGATTTTTGCTATAAGGTGCGTGCATTTTCTGGAGAGACAGAGAGACAGAAAGTGAGAAATCACCCCCCACAAGGGAGGCAATGCTGACATCCCGTCTCCTCCATTCTCTTCTTGGGATTTTAGGCACACACACAAACGCATCCAGCGTGAATTTCAAGCCACCAGGTCCAGGACTCGAACTGCAGTTGACCATGTGGGAGTCCAGCACCTTAACCACCATGCCAGCTGCTGGCCCCATCCACACTGTTTTTTTTAAACAAAAGCTAATAGTAATAAAACTAGGTTGGAACTTTGCAAATCTACTCAAGATCAATCAGAGAAAACAATAATTCACAAAATCAGAAGTGAGAAATCTGTGTAACATATTCTAAGGAGAAAAAACATGATACTTATGGCAGCCACAATTTATTGGATGACCTAAAATAAATCCTTTAACTTTGTGTTTAGGCCCCAGGGCAGCTCATGTGACCCAGGTCTAGATAATGAGTGGTAATCATTGTCCAGTGCCTTGAGACTAGGATAATGATGTCAGGGAAGACAGAGAGAGTCTGAGTCCTTGACGATATGCTGTAGCAGTTCCATGTGACTGGAACACTTATCTAAGACTTATTCTTTTATTTTTAAATAAATCTTTGTCAGGGACCAGCAGTTGGCGTAATGGCTGTGTCGCTGGACTCCCATGTAGCCGATCGCGGTTTGAGTCCCGGACCTGGTGGCTTAAACTCACGCTGGGCACATGTGCGTGTGTGCCCAAGATCCTGAGAGGAGATGGAGGAGAAGGGATTGCGGCATGGCCATCTTCCCGGGGGGGTGATTTCGCACTTTTTATCTCTCTGTCTTTCTCTGTCTTTCCGGCGAGCGCACGTGCCCTATAGAAAAAAACTCTAAAAAAAATTAAAAAAGAGAAGTAAATAAACCTTTGTCAGTTTAAGCCAGCGATATCTGGATTGTCTATTTGCTATTTGCAGCCAAATATACTACCTATAAGAACTATGAAGTGATATTTTACCCTCCTGTACACTAAGTAGCCAGCCTCCCACAGTTTCACAGGTACTGGCAGATTGCAGGGAACTCCTGAGTTAGAGACAAAGCACAATTTATTACTCACAGCAACGTTATTTTCTTGTGCTGGTTCCTCAGACCTCAACTCCCACAAGATGATAGGAAGAAGGCCCCACAACACAGTGAACTGTGTTATAAGAGAGAAAACCCTAATCTTTTATAATAAGCTACAAAGCAAGCCTGCTAAACTTTTATCCCAGAGAGAGATATCTTTATTATACTAGGTACCTTTAAACAAAAAATAAAATTTACCCTCTGCTTTCAAACAAGACAGAATCTATAGTTTCCAAGGTTTTTTGCTATGGAAACATCCTTGAAAAAATAGTCTAGGAAAAACATCTCATAAACCATGTGAAATCATCTTGGAGAATTGCCAGTTAATGCCTTTTCTCATACTATTGCAGAACTGTGAGACCAATGGAGAAGTGCTTTCCAAAATTTTTGATATTATTTAGACTTGCATTTTTTGAATTTGATGCTTCACAATTTTCACTATGACCTAGTATATCCAAATAATACACATGTAGCATAAGCTTTATAATTAAATTACTGGAGAAAAATTAATAACAGAGAAATTGAAAACAGTTCAAAAAAGTTTATCTTTACTTGTTTCTTTCCTTTCTGGTCTGTTTCCTTTGCTTCCTGAATAACTTGGTCCCAAAGCCATTAGGTGGAGCAGAGAATCTTAGGTGTCTGCAGGGGGTGGGATGAAGAGTAACTCAAAGTGGGAGGTCAACCTAAGCAGTTGTAAGGGTCACCTGGAAGTTTGAACAGTGTCACTTTAAAGGATGTGACTCTTATGGAGAGTCAGAATTTAAGTGAAATTAGGAGAGCATTTATACAGAAGAGTGTTCTAATATGGGTTGAGGTGTCATGGCCCATTTGGATGAGGAAGACAATTTCCATTGAAGAACTCAAACCTTCAGTGGGCATTCATACTGGAGAATTAGCAGAAGCCATTGTCAAGAATCAAAGCCAAGAAGGGAAAGGAATACATCTATGTGAAAGAGAGGTAAGAGGAAATGGAAGTGGATTTTAAATGGGAGACTGATCAAATAAGTAAATGCATTAAATGTCATGAGAACCAGTTTTCTTAATTATCACAGAAGGAAGATAAAAATATAGAGAGAAAATGAAAGTGAACCACATGGTATGAAACTGGATTTCCAATCTGTAGATACATAAAATAACAAAGATAGAGGAAATTATGTGTGTGCACACCTCTGCATGTATAATCAGATGCCAAATAACTTTTCCATCAATGATGAACCATATATACAATGATGGCTCAATAAGGAGCATATAGCATATACCAATAAAGCCTAGGTATGCTGTAGACTCTCTCATCTATATATGTGTAAGTTTATTATGTTCACACAAGAATGAAATCTAAGGACACATTCTGAGAATGTATCTCTTTGTTAGCAATAGCTGTAGATACCTATATTCCACAGTTCTGCTCCCTCTCTGAGATCAGTCACACTCCAATAACATGAGAAAACCTAGATCTTGGCTTCTCTAAACAAGTCCTACCAGTAGTAATGAGACCCTTAAAAGAAATGGTAATATGGGTCTAGAGCAAGTAAATTATGAGATTACCCTTCAACCTCTTGTACCAGAGACAAAGAAATACTTACAATATGAAAAGACCATGCCAAAAGGATATAAGAGCTAGCTTCTAATGATTGTTATCTGTCACTCTAGAGACAACATTAATGACCTAACAATAATAGCATTGGATTAACTCTTCAAAGTGGGAAAACTTTCATTCATACTGAACAAATAAATAAGTTGAAAGTACAACAAGGAATAGGTATTTCACAGCATGAAGTATCGCCATACAAAATATCTACTAATTTCAAAAGGAGAAAGAAATAACTGTGTGTGCTCACCAAAGAGGCAGAGAGACAAATTTATGTTGTAGTCAATGTTAGTTGAGGTTTCTATTAACTTCAGTTATCTGAATGCTTACTGGAACTCAAGGTTCTCTTCCCAATATTGCTGAACCTTGTGAATAACGAGGTGGGACCAGCTGTTGAAGAAAGACTTCACCAAGTTTCCCTATTTATGATCCACTCTTTGAGTGTCTTCATAATCTGCTCCCTGACTTTTTTTAGACTGCAATCCTAAAGAGTAAGGCAGAAGTTACAGTGACCTTTACTACCTGGGCTTGGATGTCATTCAGTCATTTCCACAGCACTTAAAGCAGACTTATTTCATTGTGGGAGAGGATTACACAAAGGTATAGTTATGAGAATCAAGGATCATTGGTGGGATCTTGGAGCCTGGCTATCACACAGTCTTAAACCAATAGCCAATGCCTTATCTTAGTTTGTTATTGTGTTGCTAACAGCAATACCTGAGACTAGGTGATTTATAAAGGATAGAGGTTTATTTCACTCACAATTCTGGCGACTGGAAAATGTAAAGATATCACAAAATGGCAGAAGACAGAACTTTAAGCAGAGCAGAATGTGGTTTGTATCCATGTGACTGTTTCTTTCTCTTAATCTGGTCTCATTATCTCTACTTATAAATGCATCAGAACTCATCATGGGGGCTCTATCCTAATAGCCAATAACTAATTACTTTTCAAAGGTCCCACCTTTTGACACCATACTATTATCACTGGCTCAACACGTGCTTTTTGGGGGGACATATTCAAACTATAGCATGCCTCATCTATGGTGAAACTTGGAATGAACCACTGTCAGTTGACTACACATCTCTCTCTATAAGGTGGGGGAATTCCCCCACCTTTTGATGATGTCCGCTTACCACATATCAGATGGGCACACCAGATACTTCCTGCTTATAGAGAATGACTCAAAGCCATGGCCACATTTTTTGGTTATATGATTCAGATTAGGCCAGGTAGTGTCCTATTTCTATAAATTTACCTTGGGGAAAAATGCTTCCAGTATAAGTCAGGCTATTCTCCTTAAAGAAGGTTTCCTAAACTCAGAAGTGGTAGCCATTGGTTACTTTTCAGCATAAGAGAAAAATGAAAAAATTTATGAAAATAAATAGATGAAACCTGAAGACAGAGTGTACACTGCCTTGGTTATTGGTTGGTTGTCCATGCAGTTTACATTTTCTCTTTGAAAATTCCCAGCAGTAAATTCTTTCTAAAAAATGTTTTAGAGAGATTTTTGCTACAGGGTGCATGTGCTTGCTGGAGAGAGAGACAGAGAGACCAAATGCGAGAAATCAACCCCAGGGGATGACCACACTACAATCCCTTCTCCTTCATTCTCCTCTTGAGATCTTGGGCATACATACATGCCCAGCATGAGTTTTAAGACACCAGGTCAGGACTCGAACAGTGGTCAACTATGTGGGAGTGCAGCCATGTAATCATTATGCCCTTTGCTGGTTCTGCAGCAGTAAAATTTGACACTTGTTTTGGGGCTAGGTGAGCCTAGTGAGTATTTGGTCTTGGGGAACATTACATTTCTAAACATGTTTTCTTTCCTAAAGGAATGAGAATGCATGAAGCCTTGGGATCAATTGGCTGATAAATATATATTGGAATCAGACTTAGGATAAAGCTGGCACTGAGAAAGGCAGGAAGGAAGACAAAAGAAAAACTGGTCTTTGTTGATATATTCAAGAATGAACAGTTTTAATGAAGCCTTATCTGCTTCTGGACTTCTCAATTATAAGAGTCAATCAAGTGCCATTATTTATTTTTTTTATTTTGAAAGCTAGAAGCATTTTTATTTTTTAATTATAAAAATGTAAGTTCTCCCCCCACCCACCCCCCACCAGAGTTTGCTTGGAGGATATAACAATATTTCCCTGATCTCTGGAAGCAGACAAAGTGAGAATATTTTTAGTCCTGGCAATATTTTCACATTCCTTTTATTTACAGAGCTTCTTTTCTCTTTTCTTATAGTTTAGAGGAGAAGGCCTCTAATTATCCAGGCTTCACCCACAATGGAACTGCTTCTCTCCCCATATAATCATCAACCTTACAAAAAGCCTTAGCTCTTTCTTCTGGCTTGCATAATTCTTGCGTTTTTTTTTTTTTTTTTTTCTTCTCAAGATATTTTACCTAGATTAACCAATTCTTAATACTGTGCCACATTTTCTCTCACTTCCCTTGGGTGGATATCCATGTGTACATAGACACACACAGATTTCATTTCACTAATCTACTGCTGGAATTTATATACCTGAAAAGCTAGTGGATTAAAATATGATTTATTATTATCTTCTATACTTCTTTTTTTTTTGGGGGGGTAGGGGTTGCTTGGGTCTGTCATGTGGTATTCCACAGTGGCTGTGACTGAAGTAAGCTGTAGGTTGCAGTGAACTGATCGCCTGTGTTGGCTCACTCACATAGCTATCATCCATCGACCAGAATAACTTCATGTATTAATTGTATTTTCTTATTTTTGATGCTTTGACACCTGGGGCTTTGTGGGCTGGAGAGATATGACTCTGCCCAGGACTAGCCAGTTCTTGGAGATAGCAAACACCTTGGCCAGGAACATGCCTTAATGTATCCACTTGTCAATTCAGAGCCGGTATTTTGGACTACTTCCTCTATTCTGGCACTCACACTCTAGGAGGCAATAATCTTCTGCCCTAATCACCTCGGGCCAAGTGAAGCCTGTACACCCCAGAATCTGTTGAAAGTGTTCACACTAGACACTCTTAAATCTGCTCACCTGCCTTTCCTTTCTCATGGAAACCACAGTAAAGGCTCCTATCCAGGCCCACTCCTCCTGCCTCCTGCCTGACTCTGTTGATTTCTGTTTTTGGCAACCTAGGTCCAGCTGCTTCTACTCATGGTCAGTAAGATGAAAGGCAGAGGCCAGAGAAGGAGGCCTCTGTCTGCAACCAGGTTACAGGGAAAAGACTGGACATGTATATGAACCAGCTCAATTTACAATCATGTTCTTCTTACAGATTTTTCCTCTGTAATCAAATCATGAATCAAAGGAGTCTTTGCATTGGCCGGGCCCAGAAAATAGGACATCTGGAAATAGGGGCTTGTAGGTTTTAGGTGAGTTTAGAAATTCTTAGATTACAATTGGTTAAAAGCCAAGTTTCATTTCCTAAAGACTTAGAGTTAGCAAAATGATTGTCCATGTTTAATTTTAACAGAGATAAGGCCTTACTACATGTCCAACAATGCTACTGGGTCGTTGGAAAAGTAATGATGCACTTTTGCATAGAAAAATATGTCATGACTTTCCTGACAACCCAATATGTCAGGGATGGGATATGCGGATCATCTCAGAATAAGCAGTCTGTGGGACCAGCAGTTAGCGTAATGGCTATGTCGCTGGACTCCCATGTAGTCGACCGTGGTTTGACTCCTGGACCCAGCGGCTTAAACTCACGCCGGGCACGTGTGCGTGCGTGCCCAAGATCCTGAGAGGAGAATGGAGGAGAAGGGATTGCGGCGTGACCATCCCCCCTGGGGGGTGATTTCTCGCTTTCTGTCTCTCTGTCTCTCTCTGTCTTTCTGGCGAGCGCACGCACCCTGTAGCAAAAACCTCTCCAAAAAAAAGGAATAAGCAGTCTGTTACACCAAGATTAAAAAAAAAAAAAACATTTTACAATGCTAATCAAATAACAATCTTTTGACCATGTTGGACTATGACATTATGACTCAAGGTTCCTGTTCTCATCACATGCCTTTCTTAATCAAAAATTAGAAAAGTCCTACTAAACATCAAGCTGGCCTGTGTCACGTCTTCTGTGGCTTTGTGTGATATTGTGTGTCCTTCCTCTTTAGAACTGTGAGCAATAAAATATATTTCCAATGTTTACTATCCTGATCTGATGGCCTCATTTTACCTGAATAATAGCAAAATCTACATTTTAAAGCATTTTTTTAAGTGACTTAGGCTTCTCATATCATGGAGAATGTAAACAGGAAATAAAAGTGTCCCATTCTTAATGGTTGGGCCCAGAAACTGGCACAACACTGCATTTGCCATACTCTTTTTTTTTTTTTTTTTTTTGGAGAGGTTTTTGCTATAGGGCGCATGCGCTCACCAGAAAGAAAGAGAGAGACAGAGACAGAAAGCAAGAAATCACTCCCCCAGGGAGGATGGACACACAGCAATCTCTTCTCCTCCATTCTCCTCTCAGAATCTTGGACACGTACGCACACACGCCCGGCCTGAGTTTAAGCAACCGAGTCCGGGACTTGAACTTCAGTCGACTACATGGGAGTCCAGAGACATAGCCATTACGCTAACTGCTGGTCCCTGCATTTGCCATATTCTACTGGCCAGAGAGAAGTCACAGAGTCTGGCCATGTTAAAAGAGAAGGGTACATGAACCTCACCTCTTAATGGACTAAACGTCAAAGAATTTGTGGTCATCCTTAATCTGCCAAAATCCATTTTATGTCCACAAATTATTTATATTCTTCTTGCATACAAAATATAATTATTCCCTACCTCTTTCCAAGAATCCAGTTTCACAACTATTACCATATTAGCCTAGGATTTTCTCATCTAATTCAGGTTCAGATGCAGGTGAAGCTACTTGAACATGGTTGCTGAGACCCAGAGTAGGTGCACATCCTTGGGTGCTATTCGTTGAGTATGGTTGCCTTCCATCTGAAGAGAGACGGTATCTGTGATCCACAGACCAACATACAATAATGAAGCTAAGACAAAAGAATTAAAATGGAGGCTCCTATTGGAGAGTAAGAGAGAACAAGAAATGGACCTATATAGTAAGTACTGGTCCATAAAAATGACAAAACCCAGCTGGGCACCTGTCTTTATTGATTAGAGCCTCATCCTATTCTATGACAATAATTCTTTCATGTTCCTAGCTCTCTCACCGAGGCTCTTAGTTCTACTGGCTGAGTTATCCTGACATTTGGGTAGGAAATGGCCTGTACTGGAATAGATTCCTTAGCTTTATACCTGCCCTTAGAAGGGAGAGGGATTAAAGACCTTTTTTTTTTTTTTCCACTTTGCATTGTTGGTTTCATAATTTTCTGTGAATTATGTTGGGATTCTCATTACTATCTAAGGACCATACCCATCTATCTCTTCAGATAGTATCTTCTTTTATTTTTTTGAGAGAAATTTTTGCTATAGAGCATGTGTGCTCTACATAGAGATAGAAAACAAGAAATCACCCCCCGGGGGGTGATGGCCATGCCACAATCCCTTCTCCTCCATTCTCCTTTTGGGATCTTGGGCACACACGCACACAAGTTCAGTGTGAGTTTTAAGCCTCTGTGTCTAGGACTAAAACCAGGTTGGTCATGCGGGAGTCCAACTACGTAACCATTATGCCATCTGCTGATCCCACATAGGCTCTTCTTTATCTTTTTTCTCTTTTAAGGTTTTTAATTTTTAAATTTCTCTCATGAGAAAGTACATGAGCACTTGTGAGAATGAGAGAAAAAGAAATACAGACACACTTGACAAAGTCTCGTTGCTGTGATCTCCTTCCTCAAGTCTGTCACCCAGTCAGGATCTGGGCGATCCTGGTGCATTTCAAGTCAACCTGAGATCCAAATGTGCAGTTAACTATGTGGCTGCTAGCTCTGCATATCAGCACACTACCATGTACAGTAATAGAGCTGGGTGGGCTTTTATCTATCTTGAGCCCAGTGTGAAGTTTCTGGAGTACACAGCCCTAAAGGTTCTTAGATACCCACTGTTCAACGTACTGGGATTAGAGAGCTCCTTCTTCAGCTTCTTAGTAATTTTCTATTTAACTGAAATAGTCAATTACATCTTTCCATTTTACAAAAACCAAGGATCTTACGAGAGTACCCTGGATTGACTTCTCTGAAGTCATGCGTCTTTTCATGGTTTTGTTTATCTTTTTTCTGAAAAAGGTTAGAGACATAAAAGAGTTTACATTTTTTTTTTTAAGAGAAAGAGATTTTTGCTATAGGGCACATGCACTCACTGGAGAGATAGAGAGACAGAAAGAGAAATATTACCCCCCAGGGGGGATGGCCACACTGCAATCCCTCCTCCCTCATTCTCTAATTGGGATTTTGGGCACACATACACATGTGCCCGGCATGAGTTTCAAGCTACTGGGTGCAGCACTTGAACCACGGTGGGCTATGGGGGAGTCCAGTAACTTAACCATTACACCACCTGCTGGTCCCAATGGCTTAATTTTTAAACCTAGAAAGAACTAGAACTTTTATGTTATTTTATAAATTATTTCTAGTTCTTTTATGTTATTTTATAAATTCTCAATAACCAAACAGGTTCTTTGTTAGTAGATCTCTTTGCATATTTTATTATAGACAACATTTTAGTTTCCAAGAGCTGCCATAACAAATTGCCAAAACTAACAGACTCAAAACAACACACATTTAATCTCCCATAGTTCTGGAGGCTATAAGTCCCAAAGAAGAAGTCACAGTGTCATGCTCTCTCCAAAGATCCCAGAGGAGACTTTGCCTCATGCCATTTTAGTTTTAGGTGTTGCCAGAAATTCTTGTATTTCTTAGCTAGTAGTCACATCACTCCAATATTTGTTCTCCACATCTGTGTGTTCACATCTCTTCTCTACTTCCTATGAGGACATCAGTCATATTAGATTAGGACCCACACTAATGATCTCATCTTAATATTTGCCCCCAAAGAAGAGTCAAATGGATTAAACAAAGACATTTTAGATAATCCACATAATGATGTTCCTGCTAATACTGCAGAGGAGGAATTAAAATAGCCAATCCTTTTTTTTTTAAAGAGAGTTTTTTTTTGCTATAGGGTATGTGTGGAGAGACAGAGAGACAGACAGCGAGAAATCACCCCCCATGGGGGATGATCATGCCGTAATCCCTTCTCCTCCATTCTCCTCTCAGGATTTTGGGCACACATGCACACATGGCCACTGTGAGTTTTAAGCTACCTGGTCCAGAACTTGAACTGCAGTTGACTATGTGGGAGTTCAGCAATGTAACCATTATGCTATCTGCTGGTCCCCCAATCCTTTTTAAACGTGCAGAAGTAACTTTATGCTTCATCCACAAATGGGTGAGGTTGGATAGTCCTCTACTGAGAGAAAATGTATACTGCAAGTTTGGAAGTATGTATTTTATCTACTTTAAGTGAAAATCCTGAGGTGGTAAACTTTTGCAGATTGCTATTTAAAGTCTTACTTTTATGTCTGTCACTTGATAACCTCAGTTAAATCTATTTTTTGCCGTAGCGTTTATTTTTATTTAGCTATGATTTCATAAAATACCTAGTAATTAATAAGCAGCTTCTGTTGCTAGTGTGCCATTGAATGCCCTGCTTTTAGAATCTTGGTGATGTTCAAAATGTAAATATGTATTTAATATTAATGGACATTTTTTGGGAAAGGTTTTTGCTATAGGGGCATATGCTCATGGGCAAGACAGAGAGAGAGAGAGACAGAGAGAGAGAGAGAGAGACAGAAAGCGAGAAATCACCCCTTGGGGGGATGGCCATGCCACAAACCCTTCTTCTCCATTCTCCTCTTGGGATCTTGAGCACACACGCACATGTGCCTGGCGTGAGTTGAAGCCACCAGGTCTGGGAATCTAACGGTGGTAGGCTAAATGCAAGTCCAGCAGTATAACCATTACACCATCTGCTGGTCCCTTAATGTACATTTTTCAAAAGTGGTAAAAAATATTTTAGAAACAGTAAAAAAAAGAATTTTAGTTTTCAAAGACTGCTATGTTACTTTAATCTACTATAATAAGTTTAACAACTTTTTATTATATAATATTAACATTTTGGAAGAATTCAGACCAGTTATTTTACAAAATGACCACCATCACATACATATACAAACTTTGCCAAATTGCTGACATTTGGTCATTCTTACTCTAGAAATATCAAACTTCAAATGATTCAACATAATAAACTGATACATCTTCAGTACATGATATCAGTTTTATCATTAGTGATTTTATTAAATTTGAATACTGATTACGGTTAATATGTAGCAGAGTTGTTCAGTGAAAAATGATCAATTTACCTTGTAACCATTAATCTCTGAAGTGATACTGTGAAGTTTTCTGAAGTTTATTCTCCAAAAATATTTTGCTCAATGTCAGCATCCACTGAGAATATTTTATTTCATCAATTATTAAAGTACTTGTGGGAAGAGGGTGATTTTAAAATTCTATCACGCTTTGATAGTACTTGAATTTCCTCCTGTCCCCCAAAACCTATTTATTCATAAATAGGTTTGATAATATTGTGTCATTGGAAAAGTCATGATGCATTTTTGCATAGAAAAAACAGAAAAACATGACTTTTCTGATGATCCAGTAGTTTTCTGATACGGCAACCAAACCAATGCAAAATTGTACAAATGTAGCCTTTATAATGATTATGTTTAAGAAGTTTAATGATGTGATAAAAGCCAGAAAGATCTTCAGGTGGCCCCCATGATTCTCACCCTCTTGATTATACCCCACCCGACCCCCTCCCCTTCAGTATGGATGGGACTAGAACTTGACATTCAACAGAATGTGGCAAATACACAAGAATTGTGCAGGTAAGGTTTAAATTACTTGGTTGATCAAAAAATGATATCAGTATATTCTGATGGGAAAACTCATTTTGTATGCTGAAATGACATACAGTGAATGCATATAAAATACATAAATTTAAAATTGAAAGAAAAAAAAAGACATCATTTTGGGTGAACCTACATAATCAGGTAAAAGCTCTTAAAACAGGGATGGGATCCTTTCTGAGGTCGGCTTGTATATTTGATAAAGTGAAGTAAGTGGTTATGTTGGGGAAGACCTCATGACAAGGAAATGCAGGCAGCCTCTAGGAACTGCAAGTAGCTTTTAGGAAAGGCAGGGACCTATAGGACATGGGGCAGACTTAGCAGACCAGCAGCCAGAAAAAAAGTTGTGGCCTTCTATCTTACAGTCACAGGGAAATGAACCTTGTCATCATCCTGAATGAACTGAGCGTATTGTTCCTTTGTCAAGCCACCAGATGAAAATGTGTCCCAGCTGACTCCTCACAGCCTTGCCAGATCTTGAGCAGAAAATCTGGCTCTGTCATGCCTTTGCTCTTGACCCATGGAAACCTTAAGATGTATGCTGTTGTAGCTGTTAATTTTGTGATAATTTATTACACAGCCATAGAAACAAATATACATAGTAAGACACAATTAAATAGTAAGTAAAAGAAACCAGTTATGTAATTTCGTATATAGTATAATCTCATTTCATATATGTGTATGTGTGTGTGTGTGTGTGTGTGTGTATTTATATATATGTATTTAAAAGACTGAAATAAAATACAATAGTTCATTTAGTGTTTATCTTAGGAGGCTGGATTGCTGGTGATTCTCATAGGCCTATTAATATTTTTGTGGGTTTTACACATTTGACATAATGGAAATAGAAATTATTTTGATAAAAATTAAAGATAGAGGGAACAGCAGTTAGCATAATGGCTATGTCGCTGGACTCCCATGTAGCTGACTGCAGTTCGAGTCCCGGACCTGGCGGCTTAAACTCACACCAGGCACGTGTGCGTGAGTGCCCAAGATCCCGAGAGGAGAATGGAGGAGAAGGGATTGTGGCATGGCCATCCCCCCTGGGGGGGTGATTTCTTGCTTTCTGTCTCTCTCTGTCTTTCTGGTGAGCACACGCGCTCTGTAGCAAAAACCTCTCCAAAAAAAAAAAAAATAATAAAAAATAAAGATAGATAACTAATTTCAAAAAAAAAAAGGAGTGACTTACACGGAGAGAGTCACATGGTTAGTGTCCTGGGCTTGACTCTGTCTCAATGGTTGAGTCAACATTAGTAACTTATCTCTCTTTTATTTTTTTAAAATATATTTTTTATTTTATTTGTTGTCATTATTATTTTTTTAATTTGATGAGAGAAGGAGAGAGAGAGAAAGTGAGAGAGCAAGCCTCCATGTCCGAAACTCGAAATGTGGTTGGCCATGTGGGAGTCCAACACCTCAATCACCATGCCACCTGCCAGCCCCAACATTAATAACTCATTTCTGATGGAGTTGAAGCAATTCATTTCTAATATCCTGTGAATGTCTAATATCTGGTCGTTTTATTGTCACTTTACCAGGCCAAAATATTTCCTTGTCATGTTAATTTGAGCTTAGTGCTTTTTAATATATGTAAATATATTTTTTGACTTCGTTTTTTCTTTATGAGAGACACAGAGGAAAAGAGTGAAGGAGGAAGAAAGGGAAAAGGCAAAAGACAGAGATAAGCATTTTTAAGAAACTTTTTTGTTTTTTCTTTTTTTTTTCAGTTAAGATTTTTGCTCTAGGGCATGTGTGTTAGCCAGAGAGAGACAGTGAGAGGGAAAGTGAGAAATCAGCTTCCAGAGGGATGGCCATGATGCAATCCCTTCTCCCCCAGTTTCCTCTTGGAATTTTGGACATGCACACACATGCACCTGGTGTGAGTTTCAAGCCAACAGGTCTGGGACTCAAACTATGGTAGGCCATGTGGCCATCTAGCACCTTAACCCCTATACCACCTGCTAGCCCCTATTTTCTTTCTTTCTTCCTTTCTTTCTTCCTTCCTTCCTTCCTTCCTTCCTTTCTTTCTTTCTTTTTTTTTTAGAGAGTTGATTACCATGAGAAGGGAGAGACATACACTTTAAAACAAGGGTTTTGTTTTTTTTTTTTTTTCCTCAGGAGTGTTTTTATGACATGCTCTATCCCTAGTTTCAGCTGCCCAGATCATAGATAGGCACATGCACTCCGAGTGCTCAGGGAGGTTCTGGAACACAAATCCAGTTGCCTTCCCCCATACCCTTCCTGGCCCCAGAGATAGACATTGTTCACTGAGTCTCACTGTGTCAAAATCCTCCTGCTCCAGCCTCCCAGCTAGCTAGGGTTACAGGCATACGCATCGGTACTGATGATATTCAGGCTGGCCCAGGGACTGAACGTAGGCCTTCCTGCATCTCCCATTTCTCCCAAAGGTTTGTAGTATTCGTGGGCCACTGCAGTAGGCCACTTATCTGTAGGTTTTGCCTCTTTTGAATTAAAAAGAGAATTGTGTGGAGCGTCATTTGGATCATCAGTATACCACTATTTATAACATAACACAAATGCATTACATAACTGCCACCACTGCTACTACTATAAAATTTGTTCCCACCCCAAAACACATCAATAATCATTTAAGCCTTTAATAATTTCCCCATTTGAGTATATTATATAACAAAATGATGTATTTAGAGTTTTTAATTGTTTCAGAAACTAAACTCTTTAAAACAGTATTTAAGAAAGTAAATTGAAAAGCTACAATGCATTTTAAGATGACTTGAGAAATGGTTTTATCATGTTATGTAACAATGAGAATAAGAATTCCTAAGCTCACTACTCAGAAAAATATCCTATTTTTAGCTTCCTTGAAAAATACCTAGAGCAGTTAAAATTAAAACTAGATATATGTAACAATCAAACTGGGCTAGAAATAAACATGCATTTAAAAAAATTTTGTTCAATTCTAATCAATACTACTTAATTAAATATATGGATTTACATTAATTTTTGAAAGGACTAAATTGCTCAATTGAATGAATTGCTTTCATTGGCCTTTCCAACATTAACCATATTATTAATCAATTGACTCTTGTAATACTATTTTTCTTCCCACCACTATTAAAAAAGCCATCATGTTCAGAAACACTATTATATAATCAAATTATAGAGAAAACAAAATTAAAATCAATTAAAAAAAAGATGAAGAGAGGCCAGCAGGTGGTGTGGTTGGTGTTTAATGGTGGTGGATTCCCACATGGCCAACTGCGGTTCAAGTCCTGGACCTCGTGGCTTGCTTTCTGGCTTTCCCTCTCTTTCTCACTCTGTCCCTCTCTAGTCAAAATAAAATAAATAAATAAAGTTAAATAAAATAATTTTTAAAAAAGATGTAGTTGATCTGTGATGTCCAACTTTTGATAAATTATACATTTTTTCTCTATTGTCTATATAGCAACATTCTTACAGAACTAACTCCAAATTGATCGTGCTTTTTAAGGGATCCAGCTCATAAGAAAATTTTCCAATAAACAGGATATGCCAGAATCCAGCTACAGCAGAATACACTACTATCACTAGGCTCCATGGACCGAGACCACAGGGGATATTCATTTCAACTTCTAGTAAAACATAAAGACTGGGCATGGTGGGATGCAACTGTCCCAGTTACTTTTAGTGGAAGCAGGAGAACTGTAAGCTCCAGGTTGGCCTGGACAATTTGGGAGACAGTGTCTATAAAAAGTGTCAAGTGTTGTGGCACATTTCTATAATTCCAATCGGAAGGCTGAGGCAAGAGAATTGTAACATGGTAAACCTTATCTAAAAATGAAAGAAGAGAAGAGAAAAAAGAAAAAAGAAAAACAAGTAATGCCATAAGTAATCTTAGAATGTTTGCATTTCTTATGTATACCTTTCTGGTATATAGTATAAATATTTTAAAAACTAAACTTATGAAAGAAAGTAGGGTATCTTACAACAGTATGCAGTTGGCGAGCAGTCCTATCTAATAATGTCTCAGTAGACTAGAGTTGGCTTCAAGGGCTTTATAATTCTACTAACTCAAATGTCTAATGCTCATTACATCACTTCATTGAAAATGCTAAATAAAATGCCATTTATTATCTTCAGTTTGCTCTTTAATATTTATTTGGCATGTCAAAACTCCAGTTTTCCATGTAATAACTTTGAAATGAGACCATTAATCTATATGCTAGTTTATTCACTACAGATTGCTCCTGTAATGAAGTATCCTAGTCCACTGGGTGCTGCTAGAACAGAATACCTGAGATCGGGTAATTTATAATGAAGAGAAATGTATTGGCTCACGGTTTGGGAAGTTTGGAAGTCCAAGATTGAAGGGCCAGCATCTGGCAAGAGCCTTCAAATCGCATGGTGGAATGCAGAAAGGCAACAGAAGGTGAGAGAGAGAATCGACAGGAGAGAAAAGAGGGCTGAATTTGTCCTTTTACAAGGAACCCAGTTTTGCAATAAAGAACTCACTCCTGTGATGAGGACATTAATTCACTCAGGAGAGCAGAGATTTCATGGCCTAATCACCTATCATTGGGCTCTCCACTCTCAACAATGTTGCATTGGGGATTTTAAGTTTTCAGCACATGCTTTTGAGGAGACCCACTCAAACTATAATAATGAGATTATCAAAGATCATTATCTTTTTTGTACTCTTTTATAATTTTTTGGTAATAAGTAGATGATTAAAATAATAGTGAATTATTGTATATGTACAATTAAAAATGCATGATATACAGCATTTTATGAAACTCAACCAAAATTTTTGAAGAGTACATGTTATATTAAGAAGTCCTGCTCCAAGACAGAAAACTGAAATGTGTCTAGATGAGGAAGAGCCTTGTTGAAACACCATTTATATATACATATCTATAATTGCTTTGAAACCTCAAATAGAGGTTTCTTTCTGGGCATGTTTTACAAGCTGCAGGGTTAGCTGTGTGGGATTCAGCTGCCTTAACCACTAGGCCAGGGGCTGATCCAAAAAGATCTATTGAAACAAAAAGTTGATTTTTTACCTTAAGAAAGAACAGAAACTGAACGATTGGAAGGTTATCATAGCAGGGAGGGCAACTGTAGATACTAGAGATAGTACAGGGTGTTGGATAATAGGGGGGTGGGGTAATAGGGAAGGAGAGGAACAGGGAAAAACAAGTTAATTGATAGAAAAAATGAAAAAATAGATTAAGAAATAGGTAAGTTCTGTGTAATAGAGTTTAGCTTCTTTTACCACGCAAATGAAAAAATTTTATGTTAATCTGTAGCTGTATTTATCTCAACATTTTGTAAACCTCAAATGTACTCAATAAAAGATTTTTTAAAAGTAAAAAAAAAAAAAAAAAAAAAAAAGTATTGTTATGTTATGTTATGGGAACTCACTATAAAATTAGCAGAAAGACCCAAGTAACAATTCCTTAATTTTTTACAGAAATCTCAAATTATAAGTAAGCATGAAAAAGCTATCATTTTTGGACATGAATGCAGTATTTTTTTATTCATTTTTTTCTACACAAATTTTTAAGTTTATTTCTTCTATGAGTAAGAGAGACAGAGAGAGGGAAAGAAAGGGTGGAAGAGAAAGAAAGAGACTGAGCAAGCTGCCCCAACAGGGTATTGATGCCTTGATCCACTCTCAGCTTTCAGCCATTCCAGCCCAGGACCCTCGGGAGGCATGTGCCAGATATACAAGGAGTCCTCTGGACTTGAACCAGGAACGTTCCCATGTAGGATTGCTTCGCAGAGCACATTTTACCACTGTGCCACTGCCCTGCCTCTGAAATTACTTTTAACTCAGAGTCATTATGGAGCAGCATTATAAGTGAAAACAAATAAATATATATTTCTGCATTATTTTGATACAAAAATATTTTTTAAAGGTTTTTGCCACAGTGTGTGTATACTTGTCAGAGAGAGTCAGTGAGAAGGAAAATGAGAAATCACACCCCCACACTTGAGTGGGGGGATGGCCATGTCACAATTCTTTTTCCTACATTCTCCTGGGATTTTGGGCATGTATGCACACACACCTAGCATGACTTTCAAGCCACCGGGACTGGGACTTGAACTGCAGTCAGTCATGTGGGAGTCCGGAGCCTCAATCACTATGCCAACTCCTGGTCCCTTTGGTACAAATCTTTGTAAGATTTTCAGGAAAGGTGAATTTATTAGAAACTGTTTCCACAGGTTATAATTTTGAAGCCTACTTCCTTTCATGTCTCGATTCTGATATGTTAAATTGCAGAATGAGAAAAAAAAAAAAACTATAATCTGGGAGTGTGTATGACGCACAGAAAACAGGTAATTAAAACGGAATTGCAACATCCATGTAGAAATGTATTGTTGGTGATATCTAATGATTAGTCTACTGTGCGTTAAACTAAGCAGGAATAATACTGAAGGTTATTAATCATTCAATTTTCACAGCAATGCACCAGCATGAATTTATTTAGCACAGCCACTTGCATTATTTTGACACATTAGAAACAAAATTGTTCTGTCTAATTGGCCTTCAAACTCCCACTTCCACCAGGATGGTGTGTTAATCTATTATTATTTCACATGGTGTGTGCTATGCAGTGCACAGTGAATACAGCCTAGTTTCAGATCTGCTAACAAAATTTCACTGTGCCATCTATGTAGTCCTTTTCATCACGCCTCTCTCCTTTTGCAATGATTATAGAAGCATACCTCTTCAAAGAAAGTCAAGAAAGACCTGAAATTGAAAGTAGCATTCTCTCCACAAAACCACGTGGCATCGCTTTGTCCGAATAGCTGACACCATTTGGAAGACTGGAATGGGAGGTACGTGTGCACTGTGGCAGGAGTGCCCTCAAATACATTTGCCCCTTTATTTCATTATCTGCAAGTAGTTGTTCCAGAGTCTGTCACTGAAAATTATCCACTACCCTGATTCTACTCAAAGTCATGATGAATTAGAATGATATAGGAAAAATAATCTAAAAACTGTGGTAGTCGTTCCTCTTATATCACGTAGCAATCTTCACTTATGTAAGCAGATGCTTTTATTGAGGCCCTTTAGAATAAATTTTCAACTGAAAAATCACTTTCTGGGTTTCACGGACTATTTCATGTTTCTCTCTCTTTTTTTTTTTTTTTTTTTCAAGCTTCCTTCAAGTCCCCCTCACTTAATTTTACTTATTACCTTGTCTCATGTAAAAGGGCTTCAAAAAGATCATGGAAAACACATATTATGAAAAAAACTGTGTGTGGATTTCCAATTTTTGGTTGATAGAGGTACTGTGTTTTTACTGTAGAGACTGGGGGATAGAGAAACTGAGAAAGTACCCCAAAAGGGGTGTGGCCATGGTGTAGTCCTCCGTCCTCCATTTCTCCATCCTGCTGGGATTTAAGGCATGCACACACACCCAGGACAGTTTCCAGGCTACCAGACTGGGGTTTGTACTGTGGTAGGACAGCTGGGATCCAGCTCCATCTGCCCGGCACCTAACCACTATACTATTGGGCTGGCCCTCAGATACTATTTTTCACCCAAATAAACTTGTACTTTAATTCTATTTCCTATGATCTTTTTGTAGCCTCCTTATATTTGATTTATCAAATGAGAATCAGGCATTTAGGAACTCTGAATTCCTCCCAACTAAATGAAAACATACCTATATCTGTACAGAGGCATCTACCTTCTTTCGTACAAAGAGTGAGCTCTCCATGTTCTCATTAAATTTTAATCCTCCTGCCTTAGCCGCCCAGCAGCTGGGACTACAGGTTCACACCACTGGGGGCAGGCTTTTTGTTTTCTTTCTTACTTTTTTCTTTCTCTTCCTTCTTCCCCTCAACTCCTCCCCCTCTTCTTCCATCCGTCCTTCCTTTTTTTCTTTGTTTTGCAGGACCTAAAGTTGATGTGGGCCTCTCATGTGGCCTCAATCTACTCAGTAGTAGCACCAACCAGAGCACCAAAGGAAGCTGGGCACTTCCTACACTTACCAAAGTTAACTTTAATTTCCCTGTGAGTTCTGGATCCCTTTTCTCTTTCACCTCCGTAGCAAATTTCTTCCTCTAATGACATACTTCCCTACATCATAAATGTCTTCCTATCCACTAATTATTTCCACTAACATACCAACATGTTTTATATCACTTAAAAGAAACTTCTCTGTCCCTCATCCTTTCCAATTCCCTTATCTTTAATTGTTCTTCACAACAAAACTTCTGGAAAGAGACGCCTATGATTTCCATAATATTTATCAACACTTGCTATCAGCACTTTGCCATTCTTGCTTCTAATTTTGCCCCTATCTCCTACTTTTTTCTGAGATATATCCAAATAAATATCAGACATCATATTTTTACTCACAGATACTTCAGTGTGCTCACAGTATCTGTGGTGCAGTCAGTAGCATACCATGTTAAAGAACTGGAAGCCACAAGCAGACTATGGTTTGACTCCCCAGATTTGTCCACCTGGAAAACATGCCAGGCACTTGCATGCATGCTCAGGATCCTGATGGGCTACAGGAAGGGCTTACAGTATAACTGAACCCTGTGGAGGCATTTCTCTTTCTTTCTCTCTTTCTCTCTCATGCACACACAAGTGCTCTGTTATGAATAATAATAAAAGATACTTTCATATGTATCCCTCATATAAAGCAATTTACAAACAACAATAATACGATTGCTCTACCTAACAAGATAACAGAAATCCTAAAATGATCTGTCAACCAGTTAATGTTGAACTTTTCCTAATTGAAAAATATAGCATTCAGGGAATTTGCTTAATTTCATCTTTCTGATGACAGAGAGCATGTCTGTCTATCCCCCATATCTCCTATGACCTGTTAGGTAGATCTAGAGGATCAATTAGAATAAAGTTTAATGTTTTTTTTTTTTTAATTTCAACTGAATTGTCAATATTGGCTAAGTCAGTAATAACGCCTATAAGTCCTACCTCAAAAAAAAAAAAAAAAAAAGTCAGGTATTTTCCTAGTTCTCCCTTTTAAAGATTTGTTTTTGAGTTTCTAACAGTGCTATCCTATCCCATGTCCTCTATAATATTCAAAAGATACCTTCTCTGCTATTTTAAAATGAAAACAGAAAGACATCCTCAACATTCTGTCAATGATTTAATTAACCTACCTCCACAAACACCTGCATTTTTGTTAAAATTGTTAGTAGTACAGTTTTCTTTACCTAAGATTCATCTCTCTCCTCTTTGGGAAATTACTTTATTGATCTCTCTCTTCTAACTCAACCTATTTTTTTTATCTGCTTTTATTCCATCAGCAGTTAAACATGCCCTCATTTTTTAAAAAAATGTCCGAAGAAACTCTCTTAGTTTCTCAACCTTCTCCAACCATCTTTCATCCTGGTTCATAGCAACACACTTAGAAGGAGTTTTCTCTACTCATCATGAATTCTTTCTTACCGCCTACTCCCTTCTCAGCCCATTGCAATCTGGTTTCTTCCCACCAACAATTCCATTGAAATTGCAGTTACCAAGGAAATCAGCAATTTCCACATCAGTAAATCAAATGAGCACTTCTCAGATTTTATCTTGGATTGGTGCCTAGAAATATTTGACAATCTCATGACTCCTCCTTCCTTGAAAACTGTTTGGTTAAAGGATGAAGTAAGTGATCTTGGTATATCTAAAAACAAACAAAACTCAGGAGTGCTTTCAGTTACTTATGAGCTACCCCAAAATAAATTATTTTTAAACCAGTTGTTACTTCTGTTAGAGTACCACAGTTATCAAGAAGGATCTCTAATTTAAAACTTCTAGAATGTAGTATAATCATAGGTCCAAGATTTGTTCTGCCTTTAATTTCAGCTTTTGCTATGAATTCTCTCACTAATTTCTAATGCTCACTTTCTTTACACAGAGAAGGTTTAATCATTTTCATCAGATACTTAACTGATTAGGGAAAGTGTCCATATATTTAAAAGAAGTATATTCTTTTTATTTTATTTTACTCTGAGCAGACAAGACTTTTTTTTTTTCTTTAAAAGATAACTAATTAGGATGGTGAATAGAGTCTGGAGACGGAATTCTTGACTACCATATCTAAGGAATGTCCATGCAGTTGGTAAGGCAGTATCTTTTTAAAATTATTATTCTTTAGCCTGAAGGAATTAATTAAAAGTGAATTACAATAATGAATATCAGGACTGGATAGGTCTTGTTTGACAAGCCCTTTTTATATTAAAATAATTAGCTAGACTCTCATAATTCTATTACATACATTAGAGCATCCTGATTCTCACTGCTCATTTGTAAGTAAAACATTTTCCAGCCAAATAAAGCTGTTAATTCATTAAAAATTCTTATTGAAAAACAGTTTTAATAAATATACCCTGTGACTTTTCTTTTATAAAGATATTCTAAGGAAATGGTATTAATAGCAAGAAAAGGTCAACACAATCATAATTGGATATTTTTCTTGCCAGAAGGTATGTGTGCCTGTCAGAAAAAGAGAGGGAACGCATCCCAGAATGGGACATGGTCATGCTGCAATCTTTTTCCTCCATTTCTCCATTCCATCAGGATTTGGGACAGACATGCTCATGTACATTTCATGTTATTCAAGCCACCAAGGATGGGATTGGAACTGGTTGACCAGATGGGATACGGTTCCCTAGACACAGGACGTAACTGCTGTGCTACCAGAGTGACCCCATCATTGGATTTTTGACATTGATTTCTGACAAGACATTCTTGAAAAGTCTTTTTGATGATCACTTTGATCTTAGGTTCATAGCAAAGAGAATTTTTATCTTTATTATTAAAGAAATTATTACCGTCTAAACTTTAAAAAATAATTTCAACATTTTAGTTTAAGATGTATTTCTAACAGTGGAACATTAAAATATTTTGAATGGCAACAGTATAAAGTTGTAATGAAAGAAAAGATACCTGTTTCTATCAAGACCTGATGTTGTACATGATGATACATTGATATTGTAGAAAAATCTTATTATTTAGTTAATATTATCTGATTGTTATCACAGAAACTTGTTAAAAGATCATTTTTATTTATGATTTATTGTAATCTCAATTCTCTTGTGTTCATTCTTAAGTTAACAAAATATTTTATTGTGATTTTTACATTTTCTACTGATTTTGTTTATTAAATTGTGTTCAGAGTTAAAAGAGATATTTTGGAGTATTTATTTCAAAATTGGAAAAAATATTATAGTTACATAACAAATTATGTAGCTATTATATTATTGTTCTATTCTTCAAAATAAATGCAAGCATAACTATACCATTGTGTAGAAATAAAAAAGATGTGGTAATTATATGTGGCATATATTATTAATATACAACCTGTAAACTGAAATAAAGGATTCTGTATGTCCAAGGATCTTGAAGATTCTAACATGTGACATGCAAAATGTAAAACTGACTGGATTAATGTAGAGAAATTATAATTTGATTATTTACTTTTTAATATAAGAAGTAATTTCCATTTATTTTTAATTTGCTATAGGGTGCATGTACTCATCAGAAAGGGGGGAGAGAGAGAGAGAGAGCAAGAAAGTAGAAAGCACCCCCCATCCCAGGGGATGACCACCTCACAATTCCTTTTCATTTATTCTTACCTCAGGATTTTAGGCACGAATGCACATGCACCAGGCATGTTTCTCAAGGTATCAGTTTCAGGACTCAAATCACACATTTGTTAAGGATCAAGATGCCTTAACCATCATGTCACCTCGCTGGCCCATAATAGCCAATTTTTACAAGACCATTAAGGTATGAAACAAATCCATTTTACTTTACATGTGTGTATGTATGTACATTCTATCAACTTATTATCTATATGCATGGACATATCAAAAACTGCTAGTTACACTTGAGTATATTAAATTTTGTTCCCCAAAGTAATATCACATCTTAGAAGCAATTATTTGAATTAGAAAGAAAATCTATATTTACCCAAAAGAATGCATGGGTATTTGAGTAGATTCCAAATGATAGTAAAAATTATGAGAAATGTTTATAGTAAAAATTTATGAGAAAAATATGCTGTTAGCAGGATTATTCACTTATCCTAATAAATTTAAAGTAATAGAAGGTTCTAGCACCAATACTTCTTTTTTTAATATATATTTCCCACAAACATTTACTTTACATATCAAAAATTTTTGCTCAAACGCCATAGTTCTTGACAATTAGTAGATGAACAACTTTCCCAATTTCAAAAAACTGAATTATAATGATAACTTTAAAAATATTTGTTATGATTTTGTGACTCTATAGTAACAGAGACAGTATGGTTTTAAATTTTTTGAGAAAATATTTATGTGTCAATTACTCAAACTGTTAAAAAGCAAACACCCAGCACACAATTCACACATGAACCCTCCCAACTCTGTTCTGCCTACAAAATATTCTGCGGTTTACCATCTGCTAGAAAAGATCAGACTCTTTCTTCCTTCAAAGTTTTCCTCAAGGTAATCCTCTGGTTGTAGCTACTCTTTTGCAATTTCTACTGATTACAATGCTGGGCTGGAAAAACCCGGGTTACTTTATTGTATGATACTTTCCTATGACTTCTCTAATCCTCTCTGCCTGGCAGAACTGTTTATGGTGCCAGGCAGTTTCCTCCGCTTTTGTTGGCTTTCTTGAGGTCTACTTTAGTTCTATAGCTTTCTGGTCATATCTTCAGATATGATATTCTAGTCAAATCTCTGACAATAATGAGTATTTCCAATTTCCGAGGCAAGGCAGCAGCTATTATTGAACCTGTGCAAATAACCATTCTGCCAGAAAACAAGAATATTCACAAATGTTTTCCAATTCCAGAACGGTCAGGAGGGAGAAAATTTTATGTTTCAATTTTAAAAAGCAAATGGAGAACCAGCAGTTAGCGTAATGGCTATGTCGCTGGACTCCCATGTAGTTGACCGTGGTTCGCATCCCAGACCCGGTGGCTTAAGACTCACGCCCAAGATCCCGAGAGGAGAATGGAGGAGAAGGGATTGCGGCGTGACCATCCCCCCTGGGGGGTGATTTCTCGCTTTCTGTCTCTATGTCTCTCTCTGTCTGGCGAGTGCACGTGCACTATAGCGAAAAAAATAACTCTCAAAAAAAAAAAAAAAAAAAAAAGCAAATGAACAAACAAACCAAATCTTTTAACAAGTTGCTGAACCTATCAACATCTCAAAAGAAAGCAACATTCCTAAATCTGGAAAACAAAGCATAGAAGAAAATCAGTAATGTTTTAGTTAAAAGTCATAAAATTCTATTTCAATAGTTCAGTCTCATGTCATTAATCTCTCTTCATTGAATTTGTAGTGTTATTGTGGTCCAATCTTTCCATTTAAATCCTGGAAGTTAGCATTCAATGTTATTATTGATATTTCCAGACTTGTCTCTACCATTAAGTTGGTCATTTACTTGGTTGTTCTTGGTCTCTTATTTCTGTCTGTCTGTCTTTAATTTTCCCAGTATAGTACTCCTTTCAGAACTTCTTGAAGAGCTGTTCTGGTGTTGGTAAATTCTTTCAGGTTTTGCTTATTGGAGAATGTTTTTATCTTTCTTCCCATATGAAGGATAATCCTGCTGGGTATAGTATTCTTGGTTGAAATTGTTTTTCATTTAACACTTCTAGTACCAATATTTCTAAAAAAAAAGTTTAGATTGGATATTTATTGCTTATAAAATACAGAGATTGGGGCCAGCAGATGGTGTAGTGGTTACGTTGGTGGACTCCCACATGGCCAACCATGGTTCAATCCTGGACTCGGTGGCTTGAACATCATCCTGAGTATATGTGCATGCTTGGTCAAGACTCCAGAAGGAAAATGGAGGAGTAAGGATTGCGGTATGGACATCCTCCCTGGGAGGTAATTTCTCACTTTCCCTGTCACTGTGTCTTTCTCTCTCTCTCTCTGTTGAGTGCATGTACCCTAAGGCAAAATCCTCTGAAAATTAAATAAAAAAATAATATAATAAAATATAGAGATTGACATATAACAGTGTATGATTGTAAGGAACTCAGGTTTTCTCTTAAGATTCCATCATCAGCTAAAAGCAGCAGCTAAACAGTAACCAGAAAGGAGCATCTTCCTCCATGCTCATCTCAGATATGCCCACAGAAGACAATGGGCCAGGTTATATTTGCAGAGAATAGAACTAAGGTCCATAAAGAACAATTCATAGAAGTAATTTCCAGGAGCAGATCATTGGCACCCTAACACTTTGTCCAAAGGACATCATCACTGCCAGGAACACAAGGTTGTTTCAACATTTAGAAATCTGTCAGTGGAATTCACCCTATTTCCTATATAACAACAACAAAAAGGAAATATACAAAAATGATTTTTTCTAAAATTGAACACTTATTATGTTTAAAAAAAAACCTACTAAACTTGTAATACATGGAACTTTCTCAATCTGATAAAGGGCTTCTCTAATAATCATGTAGCTAATATACTTAAAAAAAATATATATATATATCATATATATATATATATATAAAATATATATATATATATATTCAATCAGTATACATCACTTAGTTTGTAAAGTGAATTTATCCAGCATGAATACACTTCATGCCAGTCCAGTTCAGGATACGATACATGTTATCATCAACAGATAATAATCCACTTATAGATCCCATAAATGTCTTGCCTCTCTATGTCTCCTTAATTTCTTTCCTCATACTCTTGATAAATGCTTTTCCCTAATATTCCGAGCATGGTAAGAATACTGCTTTTAGCACTTGTATTAAAAATTGTTCTTCAGGTCTCACCTAATGTCAAAATCAACAAGGTAAGGAAAAGTTTTAAAGGTATTCAGACCATCCTGGACAGTGCTGGCCTAAGCAATGGCATCTTGTCTTGAACTGATCTTAACATGAAATTGCATATATCTGAAAATGTAAAACAAATTAGTTTAACAAAGAAAGAAATTGCACTTACCATGTATTACTTTTTCACTTTTTTTAATATAGAATTGAGAATTTTTTTGGCATTATGACTGATTAGTCTGGTCTAACCTGATGGCACAGTAAGTAGCAAACTGAACCGCAGGGCTAGAAGCCACTTGGCCTAGAGCAGGCTCAGACTCCCAGGTCAGTCTGAAAACACATTGAGTACATGTGTATCTGCCCAAGATCCTGAAGAACTGGGAAGTGGGGGGGAGAAATTGAGGGAAGACAACACCCTCTCCCTTTCGCTTCTTTCTTGGGTTTGTGCACAAGCTATCATAAATAAAATCAACTTTCAAATAGAAAAAAGAAATTGATTAGTCAATGATTTTGGGCTCTTATTGAGTAATCACTGTGTAAAGAGGCAGAATAAATCCCTAAGTTATTTCTTTTAATGGTACTTTACTCTCTCAGAATGCATAAGAAAGCTTATTAAATATCTAAGTTCAATACATGTATCAGTAGTATATTTCTAACAAAGCATATATTTGTAACAGAGCTGATGCAGTTTTACCACAGCAGTAGCTCTTTTACCTAAAAATGCTAGGACTAAGTAATTTTTTTTTGAGTTTGTAATAACTGTATTCTTCTTTTTTTGCTTGAAAGTGACAGAAATCCTAATATAAATTGACTTCAGAAGAAAAAGAAACTGTTCTTATATCAGTCTGAAATATTTATATGTAAAGCTTTATTTAGGGTTGATGAACTCACACTTGGAAACATCTCAGGTTTTGCTCTCCCTGAGTGAACTTCAGTCTCATATTGGGGTGAGGGCCCTTCTGTTCCTGCTTATTCAGTTCCCCTGTCTTATGGACAAATGGTGTTATTTTTTCTCTGTGGTTTAAATAAAAGTCATGAGACTTACGCTGATTTGACTGTTTAGGCCAGTTATTTATCTTAATTAATCCCAATTAATCCCAAGGACCAGTGGAATACAACAGTGTTTGAAACAGAAAGTTAATGTTCATTCTTTGAGAAACATTCTGAGTGTTATTACTGATACATACCTTTCAAAGAATATTGTCATTTTGTTGGTTTTTCAAAGTGCTAAGTTATACCTCATGTTTCATTAGAACATTTCAGACTACTGTAAATAAATCATGACAGCCCCAAATCCTTTGCTCTGGGATGAATAGTAGAGTACGATTTTAAAGTTTCTGTTCTAGGTGTACAAACTGAAACTTATATAGGCTAAATGGTTGTTCGATATCATTAATCACTAAATGGCAATAAAGTGAATTTATTTCCTATGATATTATATGTTTTTAAAGTATGAACAGGTAGCAATTCTCATATATATCTCTGGAAAAAAAGATCTGTTTTGCTAAACTTAATTAATAGTAATTATGCATCTTGGAGATGGGGCAGGAACAGATTATGTACAAATAAAGCAAAGCAACAGGAAACGGAAGGATAAGGAGGTCCTCAAACAAATCCAACAAAAGGTTCAGTGTTTGATAAAAAAATTTTTTAGAGAGATTTTTGCTATAGGGCTGCTCACTGGTGAGAGATAGAAAGAGAAAGTGAGAAATCCCCCCTCCACCCCATGTCCAGAGGGAGAAGCCCATGCCGCAGTCCCTTCTCCTTCATTCTCCTCTTGGGATTTTGGGCACATACGCACATTTGCCTGGCATGAGTTCCAAGCCACTGGGTCTGGGACTTGAACCATGGTTGACCATGTGGGAGTTCAGTGCCTTAACCACAATATTACTTGCTGGCCCCCTCTAGTGTTTGAAATTTTAGAGTGAACTACATGTCATATGTGAGAGAGGGTCACATTTTCAAATGACAGAGACCAGTGTACTTTCTCTACAGTGGTAATGACACCCAAGCAAATGAAACTCTGGGTCATGTGTTACTTTGATTTTTAAAACTAGCATCAAGAGCCTATCACATGAATGCTATAAAATTGCCTTTTTCTTTTTAAATTGATTGTTATATTGAATGTAATGATATATGGTGAAGAGGGGATTCTTATATTACTGTTTTCTTGATTACTTACCCTGAGGTCTCTTTACAGTACAGATTTTACAGATATATTTTCCTGAGTCGCTTGTGTAAATATTCTTTACAACATCGTAAAAGAGACATTCTTTTCAGGTTTCTCTATGAGGCTTATTTTCTTTGAAGTTTTTGTTTCTTTTAAATATCAAGGAGAATACTCAAAATCAATTCTAATCCATTGCAAGACATAAAAGGACAAAAGATATTTAATAATTCAGTGTTTTTCCTTAGCATTGCACATGGCCAGTTTGAATCTAGCCATGTATAGGATCAGACTCATAGTCCGTCATTCATTTCTATGTTCTGTGGTTCAGTCATACCGAACTACTACCTTGTTATAATTTTTAAGTGGTATTTTGCTAAGCATTATTGACCATTGTGCTGAGCACTTTATGACATAATATGAAACTTCATGACAATGCGATGACAGAGAAATTATATAATCCTCACTTTATTGCAGAGGAAGGACACTTAGAAAGTTAAAGTAAGTCTGGGACCAGCAGTTAGTGTAATGGCTATTTTGCTGGACTCCCACATAGTCAACCACGGTTTGAGTCTGGACCTGGTGGCTTAAACTCACACCGGGTAGTGTGCGTGCTTGCCCAAGATCCCGAGAGGAGAACGAAGGAGAAGGGATTGTGGTGTGGCTATCCCCCCAGGGGGTGATTTGTCACTTTCTGTCTCTCTGTCTCTGTCTTTCTGGAGAATGCACACACCCTATAAATAATAAATAAATAAATAAATAAATAAATAAAACAAACCTCTCCAAAAAAAAAAAAAAAAAAAAAAAGGAAAGTTAAAGTAAGTCCAGGTCGCTGGGACTAGCAGGTGGTGTGGTGGTTAAGGCGCTGGACACTCCCAAGCTGATCAGGGTTCAAGTCCTGAATCTGGTGGCTTGCTTTCTCACTTCCTCTCTCTCACTCTCACCCTCTGTCTCTCTCTGGTCAAATTAAAAAATAAATGAAAGAATAAATAAAATAAAATAAATAATTATTTAAAAAAAAAAAAAAAAGTAAGTCCAGGTCGCAGGGCCATGTAAGCAGTAGAAACAAGAGGTCCAATCTCCAATATCCACAGCCTTCCAGCCTACACGAGAGCCAATACACAGCCTCTTAGTCACTTCTCATAGCACCTCTTTATTTAACACCCCGTGTCTTTATGTACTCAACTTCCATTCATAGAAAAGTCCTACCAATCTTGTCCACCAGAAAAATTTCTTTCTCATTTGAAGTCTCAAGTCAAGCCTCAGTCTTTTGGTCCCTCCAGTCTCCACTGTGACACTTATCCTAGGGCATTGCAATTTATTGTTTTCTACTCTGATTTTCTTAGACTGTGAATTCCTTGAGGGTGGAGATCATGTCTTACACACTTCTGACCCTGCAGTAGATCATAGAGTTTAGCCATAGAAAGGAGATTACGGTATACACTCACAAGTGTAATCCATCATTATCCATCTGGCTGATACTTCACAATAGTGTGTAAGGAACCGCTGGCACAATCCATAGTAAAATATCTTATTGTTAGTTCAATAAACACATCATAAAACACTAAAACATGCAGAACTAGGCTTTTTGGTTTTCTCTTCCTTGTGTGTGCTATTTTTGCTTCTTAACTTTCAAAACGTATTCCAACTCAATGAATCTACAATGTCGTAACAGATTTAAGAGTAGCTTTTCTAACATATCGAATTGGTCCCTGCTGGGAAGAGGACTGCAAAGGGTATGGAGTTCTATGCTCTGTGAACTTTCTTTCTCTTTTGCCTCCTTTCTAATTCCTTAACTTTAAATCTCCTAACACCCTGCCTTCAGCTTGGGTTGGCAATAAATCACTACTTGATCCTATTCCTGGGGAAGAATGACAAAGGAATGTTGCCCCTGGGCTTTCAGTTCCTGAGGATGCCTTGGAAGAACAGGAAACCCCGTGCTCAGTAGGACTCCAGATGACATAGCAAATATATTATGCCACTCACACCAAAAAGATAATCTTCTGTTAAGTGATGATTTGTAAATTATGTGAAAAGGGTCCACATATCTAGCCAAGGACTTATAAATGACTGCCTTTTATGTTACTGTTTGTGTATGTCAAGCTCCAGAATGTGGGAGGTAGGCATGCAAAAAAAGAAAGCAAAATCCTTCTACCCTTACAAAATATTAATCCTTACTTTATCAGGTTTCTTCCTCCAAAGATGGCCAAACATGGATGGTAGAATCACTGAGAGGCTTTCTAAATTCTAATTCAGCATTTATATTGAAGTTCTGGAACGTTTGTAATTTAGACTAGTTTCAATATTCTGGTAATTTTATAGATTTGGGAACTATTGTCATATACTCTGAGTGTCATAAAATCATCTTGTCAGTGAACACCATTTTCTATTTCTGTTCCCCATAATAAAATATACTTATTTCCTCACGTAACATAAGGCTTCATGGGTTTTGTGTTTAGTTATAAGGATGTAATTCTAGGTGAGATGACTGAAAGGAAGAAATTAAGGATGATGAAGCTGTCATCGTAAGTCTTGGATTGGTAAGGACATTATAGTCAGTTAACAGGGGTTTACTGAGCACCTATAAGAATAATACATCATAATTGTTTCTATGACAGGAGTATAAATGAGTCATGAGGGATATACAGAGGATGGGATATTAAATTACATTTGGAAGAATTGGGTGAAATTTCTTGAAGAAGAAATTTTCAATTGGACATTTAAAATGAAGACCAGTTTTTGGAAGGTCATTTACTCCATGACAAGAACTTTTTATTTCATATGCAGGTAATAAGAAGCAACTGTAAGTTTAATCAGAGAAGTAATTTGACCAGATGTATGTTTTGGGAGGATGTGTCTAGTTAACAGTACAGAGCCAGTGGAGATAGGACTGGAAACAGGGAGACATCTAGAAGATAATTATTATTCTGTAATAATAAAGATGGAAAGTAGGGCCAGTAAGTGGCATGGAGATTAAGGCACTGGATGCCACATGACTGACTGGGCAGTTTGAGTCATGGACCAAGTGTCTCAGAAATCATGCTGGGCACATGTATGTGCATACCCAAAATTCTAAGAGGAGACTGAAGGAGAAGGAATTTTGGCATGGCCATTCCCCCTGAGGGGTGATTTCTCATTTTCCCTTTTTTTCTCTCTGGGTGCCATATGTGCCCTATAGCGAAAATCTAAAAAATTAAAAACTAAAGATTAAAAGAAGTTGTTAATTAGGGAAAATAACCTTTTTTAATAAATATAATTTGTATAATGAAAGAAAAATAATAAGGATGATTTCCAGATTTTCTGGAAAAACAATCTAGGTACTGGTGAAATTGAGATTTGAGAATTTTTTTATTTGAAGAATTCCAGAATCACCCAGGATTATTTTTCTAGTAAAAATACACAGGTTTTGGAAATATAGATAATAGCATAGTAATACTTCCAGACGCAAAAACAACTCATCCTTTTTGTGTGATTTCTATTCTCTACCAATATTTTTTCTTCTACCTTCCACTAATTAGTAAATAACTCCTGTCATTTTTTTTTTAAGAGAGATTTTTGTTTTAGGGCACAAACACTCACTGGAGAAACAAAAAGAGAGAAAGTGCGAAATCATCCCCCAAGGGGGATGGCCATGCCACAATCCCTTCTCCTCCATTCACCGCTTGGGATTTTGGGTTTGCACATACACATGCCCAACCTGAGTTTTAGGTCAACATGTCTGGGACTTGAACCACAGTGACTACATGGGAGTCCAGCAACATAGCCAATATGCCATCTGCTGATCTCACCTGTCATAGCTTTAAAAATCTTTGATGTTATAAAAAACACTCCACCATTTTATTTTAGCATAATTCCTAATCTCTTAATGTGAAGGATGACTGGATAGTATGATTTTCAATCAATAATTCAATGAATAATACAAAGACATACAGACATAAATTTAAAGACTAATTTGGTGGAAGAAATACAATATACTAAAAAGGATATTATTTTACAAAGACAATGATGTTTAGTTGGGCTTTACAGAATAAGTAGATTCTGAATGAGTATACTGAAGCAGAAAAATACTAAAGTTCGGAAACTAAGTATGAGAATAGCATGTTTACACATATGTTATAGTCCCATTACGGGTTTGTTCAAATAGTCTTTGTACTGTTAAGAATCACTACTCTGGATTAAAAGAAATGATAACCGTTACAGATTTGAAATGACTTCTGGGCTCCCAAATTACATCTAATAAAAGACCCAGGACATGTTTTTCTTTGTTAGAAGGAAAAGGAATGAAGAGAAAAAAGGCAAGAAACATTGTAAGTAGGTGTAGCTAGGAGAATTTTGTATGTTGATAGCACCCATGAAAATAGATCACCTTTTGGTACAACTCTTTGTAGAATAAATTGAAGATGAAACTGGCAAAGCTTCTAGCAAATCCTCCTTTAAAATTTGCATTGTAAGTGCATATTGTGAAATTTCCGTGATTTCTGACATAACCTATATGATTAAGCATCATCTATAACCAACAGACATAACATTTAAAGAACAATGAATATAATATAATATGGCAAGGACAAGCATCAGGTAGTGAAAGCAGTAGCCTGAGAGCTGTGAACCTGGATGAAGATATAAAATGCATTAAGCCAGAACAAACACTGACATGTTTGTAGACTTTTTGTACTTCAAACCTAATTTGAACATTACAACATTTTCCAGGTAAAGTCAGACAGGGCCAGAGGTGAATGACTGTGCAGAGGACAACAGATCCCACATGGCAGACCAGGGTTTAAATCCCAGCTCTGGCAGCTTGAAAAACATACATGCATAATAGGTGCATACACAGGATCCTGAGGAGATGGAGAATGGAAGAAAAAGGATTGCGGTGTGATAAGGTGCTTTCTTCCTCCCTCTCCTTCCCCTATTGTCTCATAAGCTTGCTGCCCTCTAGCATAAAAAAGAAATTCTTTTTGAGTCAAATACACATAGCACTTAGGTGCATATATAGTATTAAAAAACCCTTTCTACCCTTAAGCTCCCAGTAACCTCTAATTGTTATTGTATTTTATTTAATACCTTTTCAGAAAACTAGCTCCCATTGCACAGATAATTTCTCCATCATTCATTGAGAATTCCAGGCTTTTAAATAACAGTTTATGCTGTTCTTGGTGATATAGCAAACACTCAATCCTTAATAAAGATCTTTCTTGACATTAATAGCTGTCGTAAAAACTAGAAATATTTATTATTGGAGTCCCCCTTTAAAGTCTTCACTTCAGAGATATTAAAAATAAATCTGTCATGCGATCACAACCAAGTCCTTTCATTTATTTTATGTTGAAATCTTGATTAGATCTAGTTGTTCCTAAGAGGAAGATGGGTGTGGAAAGGAGCTTCAAAGGACAGAGCACTGCCGACATGTATGGAAGCATTGCCAAGATGCTTCCTGGTTTTTAAAAGAAATTTCAGTGACTGGTATTAATTCTTGACAATTTCATTTCTAACATCCTTGGGTTGACTTAAAAGAACCTGTGACAATTTTGAAAACAAGGAGAACACAATAGGAATAGAGACTCCTGTAATGTAAGAGTGAATTCTAATGCACCTGAAGTGGTACTTTTTTTTTTTTAATTAAAAGGAAAAGAGAAAGCAACTTAGACTATGAAAACACTGACTTTCAATATTCCCAATTCAGAGTAAATGTACATTTTAAGTCGTCTTTCTCCTGCTGAACATTCACATGCATTATAATCTCGCTAGAAAGTTCTCTTGTTGATGAAACATTTTATTTGGGGCACATTTCTTTCTCGTCTATATTTTGCTAGTACACACTCTGCAAAATCATTAAGAGTAAGTGATGGTGATCAGAGACACCTCCAGTTTGCAATGGATAGTCAACGGAACAATGTGGGGAGGTCATTTAATATAGTTGTAATCGATTGCCGCTGTTGCCTTTCCGGCCAAGCTGTTGTGCAGGAACAGATTTTTAATTAAATAAGTAGCTGGGTCGGCAGGCAGGTGCGCCAGGGCAGGTTGCTTGCCCCGGGATTTGGTTTGCGTTAGTTGCTTGGCAACACAACACAGCCGGTCTCTGAACAACAGCTGCACCCTCTGCTAGCAGCGAGCAGATGCTCACACCTCAGAGAACGGCGTCAGAAATAATGATTTGTGAATAATAGTTTGTAGAGCTCTCTAATAAACAGGAAAAAAATAGCTTGAATGATAAAGGTCAAAGATACTCCGGGGTGTTATAGAGAATGTGAATTTGGATCCACTGAAATAATCAGGAAAAGACAAAAAGATAAAATATTACCATTATACTGTAACTAAAAGAGAGAGAAAAAAAAATCCAGAAGAAACTTCTATTATGTATGAAGCAAAGTGAGAAGAGCTTTCATGTATGTGATCTCATTTAATTTTCCTAATACACTTCTAAGGTAATTTATTTGAGTTTAGTTTTTTGAGGGGGGAGGTTGTTTTATTTCAACATTATGGGCTTCTTTCCCCCTTTTTATGGTGATCTAATTGCATTGGTTTGAAGCAGCTAGTCAGTTCTTCAGAATATGCTCTAACATGGTATTAGAAGTTTATGTCTATTTCAGCAGATGAGACACAGAGATTCAGATAATTTAAATCACTTACAAAATCTCTTCTATCAATGCAGTCTGCTAATTTAAAGCTGTGTAAAAAATAGGAACCAAAGATGGTATATTTAACATACTAGAAGAGAATATACATGTAATATAATAGCTGTTACTTCTAGCAACAGATATCTTGGTCAACTTATAACTACATATTCCTGCTATTGTGCCGATAAGATCAGGCTTAACTCTAATGTATCCAAACCTTTGAGTAATTGGGTTAGCTGAAGCTAATTAAAAAAAAAAATCCTGGTAAAATGTAGGACTGGACATTTTGAATCTCTGTATTCATAAGCAATATAATTAAGTTGCGACAAACCAGAACTTTTTACTATTTGATTCTTATCTGATTATCCCATGCCATGAACATATGGCCCCCATGTTCCTTTTGGCTCAATGTCAATTGAATATAATAATGACTATTTCATGTTGGTAAAATTTGAAAATTGCTTTAACATTTATTTTAAAATTTGTCATTTTTGTATTATACAAGTGGTTTAATTTTTTTAAAGCCCATATGTATTGCATCAAAGATTTGTTTTAACCCCAGCCCATCATTTCATGCACACGAGGGACATGAGAGATCAAGCAGAGAGGCAGCTCCACAACCACACAGATAAACCTGTCCACATGTCTTTTTTTTTGGGAGAGGTTTTTGCTACAGGGTGTGTGCATTTGCCAGAAAGACAGAGAGAGACAGAGAGACAGAAAGCAAGAAATCACACCCCCCCCCCCCCAAGGGAAGGTGGCCACGCTGCAATCTCTTCTCCTCTATTCTCCTCTCGGGATCTTGGGCACTCATGCATGCATGCCTGGCATGAGTTTAAGCCACCAGGTCTGGGACTTGAACCGCGGTCAGCTACATGGGAGCCCAGCGACGTAGCCATTATGCCAACTGCTGGTCCCAAACCTGTCTTCTCTAACAATCATGAATACATGCTTTGGTGACAATATGCCTTTTGTCCCTTCAATTTACAATAAATAGAGATTAAGAAGGCAGCTATGCTAATAAAATTACATGAAATAGGGTTTCACTGATTTTTTTTTGGTAAATAAAAACCAAAACTGTGTAAACATACATCTTCACAAATATTGTTAATTTATTATAATATTTTTCTATGAAACATTGCATGAAAAACATTTATTTCCCCTTTAAAGTCTAAAAATGTAAGCTACTGGGCCAGCCAGGTGTTGTGGTGATTAAGACCCATGGATGCCATATAGTCAACTGCCCAGTTTGAGTCTCAGATCAGCAGCTTGAAAGACATGCCAGGCGCATGTGTAGGTGTGTCTAAAATTCTGAGAAGAGACTGGAGGAAAAGAGATTGTGGCATGGCCACCTGCTTCCCTCTGCCATATATGCACCCAGGGTGACTGATACCTCCCCTTTCTTTCTTTCTCTGTCTGTGAAAATTTGCCTTTGTCATATGATTTAAGAAGTTATGCTAATATAATCTGATATGATGCAATGAACATACTATGTCACTTCTATGGTATTATTGCTACCTATACAACACTTTATGGTATTACATATGTTGACAAATAGGTACAGCTCTTTTAGAAGAAAAAGACACTCCACCCCAATATTTGAATTTATAGATTATGTTTTGGTCCAGCATTGAGTTAATGTTTAAATAGCTATGCTAAATCCTTTGTGGGTCAACAAATGAGAAGTTGAAGCTATTCTAGTATTTCTTTCATAGGCTTTTAAGAAAATAATGTATATACACAATAATGACTAAATCACTACACACACAAAGAATTGGATATTGTAAAAAAGGAAGAGTAACTTTCATGAGTAAATCTTTAAGTGAAGAAAAACACTTTTTTTTTCTTTTGAAGGGGGCAATGTTTATTAATTAGGTAGATAACTGAATTCTAGGAAAAACCCTCCACTCTGAGTTATCTGTAAGACAGATCTAAATGCTCAATGAATTTGCCCCAAATACTCAAAACCCCACCACACTGGCTAGTTAGTATCAAGCATGTTTTTAGCAAGAGGTGTGGGAAAGACCATCTCTAGTTGCTTGTTCAGGCTGAATTTTTAGATCAAGTGGACCATGTAGTGTTTTCTAAGCTTAGAGCTGCCTGCTTAAGGTTATACAGGCAATTGAGTTCATTTGTAAGTGGATTAACCGTCATGACAATCAACCTCCTTCTTGAAAGGAACATGGATCGTTGACTTACAAAACCAATAGAGAGAAGCACAAAATCACAAGGAGCTTTATTATATATGGTTTTAAAATCTAACAGGTGTGTAGGATTATCACTGTAAAATACAAATGTGAAAATTTGCCTTTGTTATATGATTTAAGGAATAATGTTAAGATAATGTCAGTTCTACGGTATTACTACTAAAATATGGATAGACCAATTTAATCATAAAAATGATATAAATTGAAATTGGGTGCTAGTCCACAAGATAATTTGCTAGTACTCTTCAGAAATGTAAAGGTCTTGGGACAGTCAGGTGGCGTGATGGTTAAGGGTGCTGGACTTCCACATGGCTGATTGCAGTTTGAGTCCCAGACCTGGCCGCTTGCTTGCTTGCTTTCTCACTTTCTCTCTGGTCAAATTAAAATAAATAAATAAAGCTAAATAAAATAATTATTTTTTTTAAAATGTAAAAGTTTTGAGAGCAAAAGATGAAAAAGCAGTCCCAAATTAAAGGAGAGTACAAAGAAGTTACAACTAAATGCAAGGTGTGATCCTTCACTGGGTTCTGGACCAGTAAAAGGATATCAATGAGACAGTTGGAAAAATTTGAATAAGTTCTATACATTAGCAAATAGTATTGTATAAATATTCTTTTCCTGGTTTATATTATTGTACTGTGGTTATACACATTATTAACATTTGGAAGATATGGCTGAAAGGTAAACAGGAATGTTTTGAACTATAGTACATTTTTATATGTCTGAATAATTTCAAAATAAAAAATTATATTTAAAAATGTTTTAAATGTATTCCTTAGTAACAAATCATTGTTAGATGCAAGTCAATAACTACTGTGAAAGAGCCATCTATTAAATGCTTACTAATACCAACATCACTTTTTCGGTGATGATGACTGATATCAGGAAGAACAAAAGAGAAATATATTTATATACATGTACAGATGCCTACAGATAAAGCCAGATTCTTTGAGTAAAATGGGGTGTTACAGATATTGGCAAACAGGAGTAAATGGGCACTGTTCAGAGCAAATGTGGTTGCATGGTCATCCTATTTAGAGATCCTATTTAGAGAAGACCCTTCTGGGTTTACAGAAGAGCAGACTGTGATGAAGTGACTCATTTGTCTTTGTTCTCCAACCACTTAGCACAGGGCCTTGTGTATAGTAAACACTCAATACCGGTTTACTGAGCCACATAGAAGGCCAGTTTCTGATGGAGAAAAATTACATATTTGGTCTGTTTCATAGTTTAATTTGGGACTAGCAAGTCCCTTCATTAAGTCAAGTTTGGGCAGTTGTATTTCACACCTTACTGTTGTATTTCCAAAACTATTAATATCCTTGGTATTTATAATCACGTATATGATACCAATCCAAGCCCTAGAGGAGGATGTCAACTCAGAAGAGGAGATTACAGAAAGAATGGATGGGGTACTGTAGAAATGCAAGAAATTTCTATCTTAAAAAAAATGACTATCTTTTCTTCTGTAAAGAAAGCATAAATAACAACTTATTATTGAATGAGAAACTACTTTGTAGAGGGCAATCCAATTGTTGAATATTCCCCTGTTTGTGTAAATCAGAAAACTGTTGGATACCACTAGCTTCCCAATTCTCTTTCTTCACAAAAGAAAGAACAAAATCCTCAACAATCAATCAAACAATTCATTCAGAATCTGGTGCTATGTCAAAAACATTGCCAAGTGCTACTTATCATACTGCATTATCCTCCTGTAAGTAAGAATATAGTTTTTCTGTTTTTCCCTTAATCAATACACACACACACACACACACACACATATATAAAATCTGCTTTCTTTCACATGTCAAAAATATCAACAAAGCTTTGGATGGCTTTAAACTATACAGTGACAACTAAGTTCATTTTTCTGACAGGTTATAAGTCTCAAGTATTAATTCTAAACTCATGTATTGCTAATTTAATGGAGAGAATGTCACTTTGCCATCCCTAATTATACTACTCAAATTAAGGAATAATTAATAAAGATTATGTATTCTTGCCTGTCCCAACCCGCAGGACAGTCGAACAGGTTTCCTGAGGAAAGGAGTGAGAGACAGGACAGGACGAATGGCGCAGTGTTATGGTGTAGTGTTACAACACGGAGACAACACAGTGTTACAACTCTTCAGGGTCATCCGTTTATTGTGGGCCAGGGATCATGGTTATATACATGTTGGTGGGCCGTGATTGGTTGTTAAAAGGTGGGTTATGATTGGATGCTTTTGTGGACCAATCATGAGGTACTGGATATGCAAATCTGAGGGATTCTAGTGGCCAATCAGAGTATGGTTTTGAAGGTGAGGTTTGGAAGGGGAGACAATTGTGGCCTTTGGCATTGTGTAATTGTTTGCTCTCTGAGCCTAAGATGGCAATAGTAAGAGACAAATGAAAATGGCCTCGGCAGACTTGCTGGTGTGCAGCCTCCCACACTTGATTATTTTAAACTATAGGAATTTGGAAAGGTTTTTCTTTTTATGTTTACCATCATACTTAATAACTTAATTTTTTTTTTGAGAGGTTTTTGCTATAGGGCGTGTGCGCTCGCCAGACAGACAGAGAGAGACAGAGAGACAGAAAGTGAGAAATCACTCCGCCAGGGGGGATGGCCATGCCACAATCCCTTCTCCTCCGTTCTCCTCTTGGGATCTTGGGCACACACGCACACACGCCCGGTGTGAGTTTTAAGCCACCGGGTCCGGGACGCGAATCGCGGTCGACTATGTGGGAGTCCAGCGACATAGCCATTACACCAACTGCTGGTCCCTAACTTGATGTTTTTAATAAGTGGTGCAATGTAAATACTTAGAAGAAAAAAATGATTTATGGAAAACCTGTGATATGAGAAGAGGTAACAAGGTGTCAGTAGGCTGTGGAGAGCTTAAAACATTTATAAGATTTTGTTGTTTTTTTTTTTTTTTTAAGTAAAATCTTTTATTCAAAAACACAACAAAACACATATACATGCTAAAAAACTGAAATATTTACACTGTGGTATTGTAATGATCAGAAATATGAATACAGTTGTTGATCACAGACTAATTATTTTTTTACAAAAGTCTAAATGATATTTTGATAGTTTAGGAAAATGTCCTCTTGTTTCCCCTAGAAAAGAATTTATTCTCTCTGAGCATGTAAATCTCTGAATTTACAAACAACTGAAATGGTAATATTTTTTAAAATTCTGCAAGTAGGAATAATGAAAAGAGGCCTAGAGGGTATTAATTATGATACACAAGTAGTCCAACATAGGAAGAGCATTAATTCATCATAAACAATGTAACTGGTGGGTTCTAAAAGCAAAATATTTTCCTCATAACTTTTTTTTAAAGTTATTTCTCTCTTTTTTTATTGAGAGAGAAAGAGAGAGAAGCATCTTCAACAGATTCTCACACTGCAATCCCACCTTCCCTGCCAGGCAGAATTACGGACGTGTGTGCCTAGATGTACAGAATTTGACAGCTTCCATATGGATCCAGCGTAGCTTGAACAGTATGTGACCACTGTGCCACTGAGCCAGCATTTTTCCCATAACTTTCACAATGTTTTAATAACTAGTTTCTTACCTTTTACCCATGTATTCCTTTCAAGGCTGTGTAAGTCTGTGATTTCCTATGGACTAGAGGAAAGTTCAAGAAGTGGACAGAGTAGTAAGGAAGTAGGAGACGAAATGAAAAGCTAGAGATTATTTCTTTATTTTATAGTCCAGACACAGAGGAAAGAACCAAGTTTGAAGTAGTGTATATTCTTGGGTGACACAGTATGTAAATGCACTATAGTATGTTTTGCTTTATGTTTATGTGGGCTGGGTACGAGTTATAGATCGAAAAAAAATTCTCATTTTACTCCTGGATTAGCAAAAATAAGAAGCTAAAATTAGATCACGTATAGTTATTTAAATACTTTTGCTTATGCTGCCATTCCTTTCTCACATTTTATAGACTTGTAGTTTCATGAGCCATGATACCAGCTCTAGTGTTAGAAAATATTATTTGTAACATGAACATAATGGGTCATTGGAAAAGTCATGATGCATTTTTTGCATAAAAAATACGTCATAACTTTGTTGACCACCTAATATATCATAATAATTGTCTTAATAAATCTTTAAAAATACTAATTGCTTCCTAGTGAACATAAAATAGAAGCCACTGAGGCAGCTTTGGAAGATAATTTAGAATAGAATGGGGGTCTGAAGTCCTCTGCAGCTGAAATATCACTAATGGTTTAGTTTGGGCTTCATCAAGAAATCCAACCAAATAGGCAGAAACTGTTGGAATATTTGATGATGTATTCAGTTGTAAATGACCCAAATAGAACTGACTAAAAATTATCAGTGCATGTAACTGAAAAGATCACTGGTTCAAATGAGACCACACGAATCTGGAAACACTTTCTCCTCTTCTTTAACTCTGATTTTCTTTCTAGGCTTCATTGTGAAACCTGCTCTAATTCTTCACAGAAAGTAGTTTCAATTTATAAGTATTACACTTGGTAACACAAGAGAGATTTTTCTTCTCCCAGCGGGACCATGCAAAGTCCTAAGATTAAGCGTCATCAGTTGTGGCTTGCTCTGCTCAGAATGGTGTCAGTGTGCCTTTGCTTCCCTGACATCAGTCTCCTGGTAAACTTGACAATCAGCTAGTCACTAAATTCAAGAGAACTGGATGTTTAAATTAATGAGACTTAAGTTATATGCTCACAATGGCAGCCAATGTTTGAGTTAGCCCTATGCAAACTATGTAAATAGAGTAGGGGATTAGCAATCCATGAAAGAGAAAGCAGGGTGTCTGCTAACAGGGAAGAGAAAATGGATATGGGGAGGGTAAGAACAGATATCATCATTGTCAAAGAATAATATCTCTAAGTCTCTTTGAGACTCCTTTAACTAGTGGGTTTCTATGTTCAGCTAAATTTGACATCTATGAGGTCTCACACAGGCCGTGGGAAGGATCCCTTCTTATTGTACAAAGCTATCTTGCTATTTCTGAAATTAGCATTTATGCTAAGACTTAAAAGGTGACAGGCAGGAGATGGCTTGGTGGTTAAGGTGCTGGATTCCCACATAGCTGACCACAGGTTGAGTACTAGACTGGGTGGTTTTGAAAATCACACCAGGCATGTTTGCATGCATGCCCAAAATCCCAAGGAAAATGGAGAAATGATTGCTATGTGGCCATCGCCCCCGAGAAATGATTTTTCACTTTCGCTTTCACTATCTCTGTCTGTCTCTGGTGAGCACACATGCCCTATTGCAAAAATGTTTTTTTTTTTTTTAAAAGCAAAGAACACACTTACCTAAACTCAAATTAAAATATAATTGAGACCAGCAGTTGGTGTAATGGCTATGTTCCTGGATTCCCATGTAGCCAACCTCAGTTTGAGTCTTGGAACCGGTGGCTTAAACTTATGCCAGGTGCATGTGCACGAGTGCCCAAGATCCTGAGAGGAGAATGGAGGAGAAGGGATTGTAGTGTGGCCATTACACCCAGGGGGTGATTTCTCGCTTTCTGTCTCTCTGTCTTTCTGGTGAGCGCACACACCCTATAACAAAAACCTCTAAAAAAAAAAAAAAATTGACTTACACAGGATTCTGGGGGGATAAAGAAGTTTTGAAGGGAAGAGAAGAGAAAGAGCCAAGGGGAAACTGCCAAGGAAGAGGTAAATGGCCATAGGAGGAGGAAGTCTTAGCATTCTGGGCCAGCAGCTTAGTTCACATGACTTCCAAATCTGGCCAGGTCCCTTGTCAGAGCTTGTCTCAGCCCATGGCTTTCTGGCATCTTAGAGCACTAAATGTAATTCACAATCTCAGAACCTGCCTAAAGTACCTTTGATCCAAAATCAATTCTTTGGGTGGTTAAAAATGGGATGGACTGTGAATGCCAAAATAATTCTTCATTTCAATGAAAAACTTGATTGTTTGACATTATGTGGATGAAATTTTGTGGTTATTGACCAATTCTTTCCTCATTTAAAGATGTTGCTGGAACATCATACAGATGAGCCAGTTTTAGCTCAAGCAATTGCCAGAAACGGCCAGAAGTGGGATGGCTCTCTTAAGACTAAGACACTTTTTACCTTGAAAACCTCATCACTGGAAGACTTCAGAGGCATTTAATTTCCCCTATATTCTTTCTAGGGTGTTGTGTCTGCTCTTTTTATTTGACTTGCCCCCCCTCTTACTCTCATTTACTCCTCGTTAACACACGTGTACGAAGTGACTCCTACATACCACTGCTCCACACAGAGTAATAAAATGTCTTTTAAAAATTAGCTTCTTAGGCCAGCCCTGTGGTCTCGTTGTTGAGAGCTGGTTCCCACATGGCTGACCGCAGCTTGAATCGTGGCCCTAGTGTCTTGAAAAACACACTGAGCAAGTGCATGTGCATACCCGAAATCCCAACAGGATGGAGAAATGGAAAAGGGTTTGTGACATGACCGCCATCCACCAGGGGGTGCTTTCTCCCTCATTTTTGTCTCACCAGCAAGTTTACATGCTCTCTGGCAATATAAATAAATAAATACATAAATAGATTAGATAGATTAATAGGTAAGATGTTTTCTGTGTCCTCTGAGGTGAATTTGTTAATTATCTGTGTTTAAATTTTATTTCTATTTTCTCTGTGAATCTGAACTGTTTATTTTAACCACCCATTTCAGCTTCTGCCTCTGCTTCTTCGCCAAGTTGCCTGGTATTTATATTGATGTGTCCTTGTTTCCATAACATCAGAGTCCTCTATTTTACCTAATTTCTTTATGTTGTCTCCTCTATCTCCCACACCTCTTAAATTTAAATGTTCTTGAGATCAAAGTTCTTTATTCATGTAAGCTGGGTTTATTGTTTCTGGGTGTCCCCACAATATGCTATTCAGAAACTATATTGCAGTCTAAGGAGTTGTTCACATGTTGATATTCTTAACAGAATTTAAACTTCATGGGACCAGCTTGAGGAGAAAACTGGATACTATTTACCATTTTAACTTGACTCCCAACCCAGTGCCTACAGTTGAAAATAAACTCTTTCCCCCTGATAAACTATATCCACGTTTCCTCTCCTGCAGGAATCACCTAGTAGAAAGCATCAGGCCACAACAGGTTCATGGGACAGTGGGATTATATCTAATAAAATTTAGCAGCTCTTCTTCAAACTAGAAAAGTATTGTACTTTTCCACTCCAGGTTTGTGAAATCAGAATCTCTGTCAATAACTGGACACTTTTGATGACTTGGAAATACTTAGGTATTTGGATATTTAGTTATTGATATGGTTTGAATGTCTCCCCAAATTTATGTATTGAGATTTGGCTGTGATGGTATTAAGAGGGTGAAAACTTAATCCAACTACGGTGGTAAAAGGTATGACCTCTGGAAGAATGTTAGGTTTAAGGTCATTAGTGTGCGACCCCATGGTGGGACCCCCTGATGGTTTTGTGAGGAGATAGAAAAAGACCAGAATAGACACACAGGAACCCTCTTTCCCTCCACATTTTTTAAAGAATTATTTAATTTAATTTTATTCATTGTCATTATTTTATTTTATTAATTTAAAAAAAAAAAACGTTGATCAGAGAGAGATAGGGAGAGAGAAGGAAAGTGAGAAAGCAAGCTGCCAGGTTCGAGACTCGAACTGTGGTCACTCATGTGGGAGTCCAGCCACCTTAAGCACCATGCCACCTGCTGGCCCCAGCTCTCCACCACATGCTAGTGCACTAGATGTGAGTTGAATACATTTCTATTCTTAAAAATTACCCAGATTCTGATATTTTCCATTATTAGCCAAAATACACTAGAACAGATACACTTAGAGTTAAGACAGTAACTTCTGCCATATATAAAAAGAAAGTTAAATCAAAATGCGGGTGGATTCTGATACTAACTGACAGTCTCAGTGCATGACATTTTCCCCAATTAACATATAAAGACTAAATTCTACCACACTACAAAAAATGTTTTCTTCATAGGGATTTAATAGTCCCATGATTTATAAACTTGTTATTCACTCTCCTTCACTGATACTATTAGTCTGCAGTAAATGTTATTTATGATCTCTCCATCACTCCAATCTTCTCTCATCCATTACTCAGTTTAATTTTGTATACTTTAGTGAGGATTTAAAGACCTAATACTTGAGGTCTGCAATTGATTTTAGTTTTTGTACTTAGTTTCTACTGCTGTGATAAATTTATATAATTCATCTGTAATTGCTTTCACTAAAAATTGCAGGGATGATTGGGCTAGCAATGATGACAGTAAAATAATGAACACTACTGTGGATGTCCTAGGAATTAGACGCCTTTCTAAGTGCAGGTTAGTGTTGAAACTCAGACCAGCCTCAAGGAAGAGATACTTTTGCTATTCCTTCTTCTTCTTTTTTTTTTTTTTTCTTTTTTTTGGAGAGGCTTTCGCTATAGGGCGTGTGCGCTTGCCAGACAGACAGAGAGAGACAGAGAGATAGAAAGCGAGAAATCACCCCCCAGGGGGATGGTCATGCCGCAATCCCTTCTCCTCCATTCTCCTCTCGGGATCTTGGGCACACACGCACATGCGCCCAGCGTGAGTTTTAAGCCACCGGGTCTGGAAAGCAAACCATGGTCGACTACGTGGGAGTCCAGCGACATAGCCATTACGCTAACTGCTGGTTCCCAACTTTTGCTATTCCTTCTTAAGGATAGGAAACTGAGATACAGAGAGATTAAGTAAGAAATTAAATAATTTACTCTGGATTGCTCAACAAAATAAATCAGGCACTTCAATTCAAAATGAAGTCCTTCTGATTTCAGTGACTTTGATATTGACCACTATACTTTCTAACAATAAAAAGATTCTCTCTCTGATAATTGCCTTCAACAGATGTGAAATCAGTCCAATCTAACCCCCAAAACAGACAACAGAGAAACCCATCAGGGAAGTTTTATATTTATTTATTTTATTTATGTATTTATTTTCTAAACCTGGCACCAGGTAACTCCTCAATCTCCCTGGAGTCTTCTGTTAAAATAGGTTGTTAAACTGTTGGTTTAAGATAGTTTCCTCAGAAACCTGCAAATAAAACCACCATAACAACCCAGTAATTCTACTCTTAGGTATCTACCCAAAGGATAGAAAAACCTTCAGGTGGAAAAACACTTGCACATCCATGTTTATTGCAGCATTATTTACAATCACTAAGACATGGAATCAACCCATATGTCCAAAAATAGATGAATGAATTGAAAAAAATGCATGTGTACTCTATGGAATGCTACTTAGCCATAGAAAAAAATGAGACCCTGACATCTAATACAAAGTAGATGAATATGGAAGGTTTAATGCTAAGTGAAGCAAGCCAGAGTATGAAAGATAGACTTTGTATGTCCCCATTCAGTATATACCAAATATCTGTGCTCTGTTGCAGAAATGGAAAGAGTAGAAGATGTAATAGCAGAGAGGGCAGCTGTAGATACTAGAGTTAGTAAGAGAGAGATAATGGGGGAAGGAGGGAAACAGGGAAAAAAAATACATGTAATCGACATAAAAATGAAAAGTTATTTGATGCTGATTATGTATATATGGCAATGTCTTTGTCTTGACTGATGGACACCATATTCATGCTGGGAAAAGCCATGCTGTACACTGGTAAGATGTATAGTGATTAAATGTAAATAATATATGTATATTTAAAAAAGATATAAGCATAAGGAAATAAGAACAATTTACAGTCCTTTGATTTGTTTCTATAATTTTTGACAAGTCTTTACATATCACAGATTTCTCATTTTGACTATTAGTGGTTTTGATTAATTTTTCTCTAAGAATGCTTCCAGTGTAGCATTAAAAAAATTTAGTCACGATAGTGCTCTGAATGTGTAAATATACACAGCAATTTTGTACTCCAGTTAGTCTCAGGAGTCAGTTTTATAATATAATATTACAAATATAAAGAGATTCAATGAATAAACTTTGAATTCCTATTATTTTAATGCAGTGGTGGTGAAGACCATCACAGAGACACTAAAGTCCTAAAGTAGGACATTGCGTATTTTCAACGAATATTGCTTAAATAATAGCAAGCTGCCAAGACTCTCACGGCTCCTGCTCTTTCTATTGAAATGAGGTTAGAAGAGAAGGATGATTTGTCTTTAGAAATATTTGTCTTACACAGACAAGGTCTGAAGAAGCAGATTCTTAATAGCTATTAAGGGAAGGTTCAATGTTCAGAGCTTCTTGCAATGTTAATTAAAGTCTATCAGCCTTTGGAGAACTTTGAACATAATGAACATTGGGAACATGGGTACTGCTTGGCTAAGCAACACTAAGTGTAGATAGACTGGCACTGTTATATTAATATACTGTGACCTGACACATGCTCAATTTGGAATGAATAACCTTTTGTCTTAAATTTTTCTTCAAATTTAAAAATTAGGAAAATGAATAAAATGAGAAACTTTATCAAGTCTTGTGGTAAAGGTATTAGAATCATGTAGGTTTAAAAAACACTTGGTGCAACCAGCAGATGGTGTAATGGTTGCATTGCTGGACTCCATGTAGTCGAAGGCCGTTTGAGTCTTAGATCCAGGGACTGGAAACTCATGCCAGGTGTGTGTGTGTGTGTGCGTGCCCAAGATCCTGAGAGGAGAGTGGAGAAGGGATTGTGGTGTGGTCATTACCCCTGGGGGGTGATTTCTCACTTTCTGTCTTTCTCTCTAGCGAGCACACGGGCCCTGTAGTAAAAATCTCTCCAACCAAACAACTTGGTATTTAGAAGCCTTAGGTTAGAAGCCAGGAAGCTCCAATGGATCTTGCAATTTAAAGGTACCTGTTTTCTAACAAGGATTTATTTGTGAAGGAGAAGTGAGGAAGAAGCATTCATTCTAACTACAATAAAACACTGCCACAACTCAAGAAATGTGCTGTAAGAATATAGCGGTATAAAATAAAGAGTTGCTTTATATCAGGTTAATAAGTGCTCTGGCACGCTGCAGCAGTCTCGTGGTTTGGCTGGCTGCAGGATTTAAAGCCATCTTTTTGGTGCCTACGATAGTTTGGCGCCATCTGGTGGACATTCGGCTCTGGCTTTAAAAAGTAAGGCATTGATTCTGATTTCTGTGGCCAAAGGCTAAGGACTTCCAAAACAACTACAGTGCTTTCTGAAACCTCTCGGTTAGATAACACTTGTCTCATCTCTCCTGCAGGAGTGTCTGGCCCAGGAGAATATTAAAAATGAGGGGATCCACTCTGTCTTCTTTCTGCCTTTTCTGATGGGGTTTCGGGAGTACAGCAGCCAATCTCCAATGACATATTAAACATTGGGAAAATGGATACTACTTGGTTACATATTTAAGTGTGTGTTTTACAGGATTTTGCTGGATTTTGTCCATGCATAAAGTCCTGCTTGAATCTTAATTCTGGAGTCAACTGTACTTGTAGAGACAGGAATATTCTCTCCCCTTTCATTAATTAGCTATTGATCATTCTCCCAGTTTCTGTTGTCTCTGTCTTGGGGTTGTCCTTCCATCTCTCCTGGGTTCCTTAGGCCCTCTTTGAGTTCATTCTCTTTTGCTTGTAATGGTTGGAAGTTCTTCAGTTTAGTTCTGCTTCATTACTCACATACTACTTGCTTTACAACTTCCAGAATCTCTTCCTCACTCTTGGCTGCTGGTGGGAGAAGTATTTTAGAGTTTGTTTTATAATTGAAAAATGTTATGGTTTTTATACTTTATAGTTTTCATTTGGTAAATTAAATGTATTAATCTGAACTTTTCAAAGAGATTTGGAGGTGGAAGATAAGTAAGTGCATTTGCTTACACCATGTTGAGAGGGAGTTTCTCTTAGTTTTTATTTTTTTTAAAGAAGAGAAAGAGCAGAAAAGAAGGGGAGGAGGTGAGAGAGACAGAACGAGGGATGGATATTTTTGACAGGGTCTTAATGATCCTCTGCTCCACCATCCCAGTTAGCTGTGAAAACAAGCATGTGTTTCTGTGCATAGCTGTCCCTCGGATCTGTGGGTACTCACAAGCGTGATGTGTCAGACAGATCGGGCTGTGGATTTAACCTGCAGTCATCATGTGGTATTCATTCTCTTGCACAGCATGTTACTCCTGCACCATGGAGCCGATTTCCTCTTTATTTTTTATTTATTTATTTATTTTTTTGGAGAGGTTTTTGCTATAGGGCGCGTGCGCTTGCCAGACAGACAGAGAGATTGACAGAGAGATAGAAAGCGAGAAATCACCCCCCAGGGGGGATGGCCACGCCGCAATCCCTTCTCCTCCATTCTCCTCTCGGGATCTTGGGCACGCACGCACACGCGCCCGGTGTGAGCTTAAGCCACCGGGTCCGGGACTCGAACCGCAGTCGACTACGTGGGAGTCCAGCGACATAGCCATTACGCTAACTGCTGGTCCCAATTTCCTCTTTATTTTTAACAGGTGAGTGTATTTTTTGCTATAGGATATGTGAGCTTGCTAGAGAGAGGCAGAGAGAGGAGAAGAGGAGAAAGCACCTTTCATGACAAAGAATGGCCATGCTGAAATCCTTTTCCATTTATCACCCCTTTTGGGATTTTGGACATGAACACACACAGGCCTGGTGTGTTTCTCAAGATGCTATGTCTGGAATATGAACCAGTGAACCAGGTGGTTGGCCAGGTGGGATATGACTGTCTCAAGCACCAGGTTATGGAACTCGCTCACCTCTATTCTCCCTCTCTCTCTCTCTCTATCCATCTATTTAAGATTTTATCATGCACTCTCTAGAGAAAGAGACAGATAGAGAGAGAGACAGAGAGAGACCATGAGTGAGAAAGTGAGAAATCACCTTCAGTGGGGAATGGCAATGCTGCAGTCTCTTCTTGTTCATTCTACTCCTGGGATTTTCTGCACATATGCACATGTGTCTGGCATGATTTTTCAAGCCACCAGGTCCAGGACTTGAACTGTAGTCAGCTATGTGGGAGTCTAGTGCCTTATCTACCATACCACCTGCTGACTCCCAACTCTATACTATGTAAACAGTCCATCATTCTATTTCTCACTCTGTTATGGACTGAATGTGTTCCTTCCCTCAAAAACCCAAGCTAAAGTCCTAACCCCTAATGTAACAGTGTTTCAAGATGGGGCCATTGTTAGGTAATTAGGTTTAGATGAGGTCATGAGGTTGATGCCTTAGTGATGGGATTAGCCGCCTTTTCAAAGGAGATCGTCCCCAGTTGACCTGTATGTACTCTGTGTCATGCACACCCATGACCCTGGCTCGCTGGGAAGGCCAGGGGCAAGGACAGCGAGGGTGTGGAGAATCAGCACTTGAGGCCCTGTTGAAGATGTTTGTCTTTGTCTGTCTCTCCCTCTCATGAAGGAAATCAACTTACTTTTAAAATAGATTATTTTATTCAGGGTAGAGGATCTGACAGGATCTGACCATGCATTAGTCTCTTTCCTCTAGACTTGTAGTTCATCAGAAACTTGGGTGAGTGCATACTCAATGTGAGAAATGGACTTCTATTATATATTTTTTTAGGTCTTTGCTGTAAGATACATGCATTCACTGGAGAGAGACAGAGAAAGATGGAGATACAAAGAGGGAAAGTGAGAAATCACCCCTCTCAGGGGGATGGCCACACCACAATCCCTTCTCCTCCATTCGTCTCTTAGGATTTTGGGCACATACATATCCTTGACAAGCATGAGTTTCAAGCTGCCAGGTTTGGGACTCGTACCACAATTGACTATATGGAAATCTACTGCCTTGACTGCCGTACGACCTGCTGGGCCCCCAGAACAAACTTTAACAGACCTTTTTTTAAAAATCGGAGATACCAGAGAACTTGCTTACATATTATCTCTCTCTCTCTCTTTGTCATGTGAGGAGACAGTGAGAAGTCAGCCAAATACAGGCTAAGCAGAGGACCCTTACCAGAACCTGACCATGCTTTGTAACCAGAAGAACGCTATCACCCTGATCTTGGGCTTCCCAGATTCTAAAACTGTGAGAAATAAGTATCTGTTGTTTAGGCCAATCAACTTCTGGTGTTTTCTTACAGCAGCCCAGGCTAACATACATTCTATGCTTTCGCAAATTTATTTTCTTCTTTTTTAGAATGATTTATTTAATTTAATTTCTTCTTATTATTCTTCAGTTTGGCCAGAGAGAGAGAGGGAGAGAAAGCCATGAGGTCCAGGATTTGAACCACGGTTGGCCACCACTTGCTGTCCCTGCTTTCTCAGATTTCTGAAGTGTTGTTTTACACCATGTGCTTGTTAGGACTGTAATTTTTTTCATTCCTTCTTCAAATAATTTTACTTTCAGTAATTAAAAAACTCCTGTAGCCTCCACCATTCTTTTAATGAAAAATGGAGGTTGTGGTACTCCTCTCTAGACCTTACTCTTTTAGAACACGACTCTCATGTAAATATTTGTTATTTTACAAATTGGATTATTTTTTGTGTGTCTGAACAGAAAAGCAGCATTGTCACCATCATTGCTTCTTTTAAATTCAGTTTTTAAGAAAACTGCAGCCATCAAGATAGAATGCAAGCATTGTTATTTTAAAATACTGTATAGCATATAGTATAGACAGATTTAATGTTCTGGAATATTAGTCTGATGTGATAGTGTTTGTGTCTATTTTCAAATTTCATTTCATTGCACCTTTATTGGGGAACTTTGTCTCACTTCACTTTGTTTTTTTCTTTTTTTGGAGAGGTATTTGCTATGGGACACGTGTGCTCACCAGGAAGACAGAGAGAGACAGAGAGACAGAAAGCAAGAAATCACCCCCTGGAGGGATGGCCACACCACAATCCCTTCTCCTCTCGGGATCTTGGGCATACACATGTGCCCAGCGTGAGTTTAAGTTGCCTGGTCTAGGACTTGTACCATAGTCGAATACATGGGAGTCCAGCGACATAGCCATTACGCTAACTGCTGGTCCCTCACTTCAGTTTTCTCATCTGTAAAATTAGATGTTGACTGAATACTCTGTGTTCTGTCCTAGGACCAGTGCAATAATAATTATATCATGATGATCACCAATAACTTATATTTCTGTAGTACTTTGCTAATTATCAGTTAAAGTCCTCATAGCTTTAAAAACCAGTGGTTGTAATTAACCACTTGATGAATTAGAAAAATCAGGATTTAACTAATTTGTCTAAGAAAAAATTTCTATCTCATGAAACTAAGATTAAATTTGGGCTCTCTGATGCCAAATGTTACATTTTTTCTACCATGCCACAGTATTTTCTCATCTGGGAGATCAGTGATACTTCTATTTTTCTACTCCATTAGTCTGTCACTTAATTCTCATTTAATGGCTTTTCTTATATGAGATTATTCTCTTTCTAAAGTGACACAAATTCTACTGTACATATGGTTTATCTTAAGCCATTTGTACAAATCAGTTCTATTTTTTTTTTCCTTTATGATCCATGCTTTTTTCCTTTAATTAACTGTAATTTTTGTTTTATGTATTGGGTTGTATTGCTAGAAAAATATAGAAAACTATGTCATGACTTTTCCAGTGATGCAATATCAGCATCATACATCTGTGTGGGGTCCAGTATATTTTGAAGCATGTATATATAGTGTGTAATATATCAAGGATACAAGTGTATATATCACCAACGTTTAACATTATGTTGTGCACATTCAAAGTTCCTTCTGTTAGTTTTTTTTGGAAGTACATATTGAGTTGTCAGTGATGTTTTAAATCTACTCTGGCACATCTGTCCATAACCAATTCCACTTGTTTACATATACTCTTGTGTCTTTAGTCAATGTTTCCTGAACCCACTCAATCACTCACCCTATGTGCTGCTTCTGATAGCTACCATTACTCTCTCTACTACAATGCTAAGAAGTCTTTTAAAAAAATTTTTTTTAGAGAGAGATTTTTGCTATAGAGCACATGTGTTCACCAGAGAGGTAGAGAGATGGAGAGACATAAAGTGAGAAATTACCTCCTGGGGGGATGGCCATGCCACAATCCTGTCTCCTCCATTCTCCTCTTGGGATTTTGGGCATGCATGCTCACGTGCCTATTGTGAATTTCAAGTCACTGGGCCTGGGACCTGAACCGCAGTCAACTATGTGGGAGTCCAGCAACATAACCATTATGCCATCTGCTGGTCCCTCTGAAGTCTTTTAGCTTCTGCTAATGAGTGAGGACAGGTAGTATTTGTTAAGTGGGAATATACAGTATTTGTCTTTCATAACTTGTCTTACTTCACTTAACATTATACCATCTAGGTTCATACATTTTATCTCAAATGATGGGACTTCATTGACAGGACTTCATTGTTGTTGCTTATTTATTTATTTATTTTGTTGTTGTTATTTTAGATTTTTGCCATAGAGTGTATTCACACACTGGAGAGAGAGAGAGAGAGACAGAGAAAGAGGGAAAGTGAGAAATCAATCATCCCCTTGGGAGGAGGGCCACACCACAATTCTTCTGCCTCCATTCTCAGGATTTAGGGGCATATATGCTCATGCTGCCAGTATGTTTTTCAGGCCTCTTTATCTGGGATTCAAACCACAGAGTTGGCCATGTTGGATCCAGTGGCTTAACCACCACACTACTTACTGGCTCAGGATGTCATTATTTTTATGACTGGGTAGTATTCCACTGTGTAAATGTGCCAATTCTGCTCTCAAAAAGAGACCTCTGATAAATAGGTAGGAAATTCCTCCTTCTGTGCTTAGTACAGATTCTCTTCTTTGAAAGTGAGTAATTTCTTTTTTCCCCCTTTTTTAAAAAAAATTATTTTATTTATATATTTTTTATTATCATTCATACATTAAATCACTATACATCATTTAGATTGCAAAGAGACTTTACCCAGCATGATATACACCTCAGTTGGGTAATTTCTAAAGTTTGGGAAAAGATGCAAAGATTACTTTTAAGGAGGGGTGATGGCAGAGATTCAAATCAAGTGGAACTGGGTTGGCCACAACTCTAAAGATTGAAAAGACACCAAGAGAAGTAAGTTTAATGAAACTGGTCATGCCAGAATGATCATGAGCTTGGCAGCCAGATGATCCAGGGTTCACTATTCACTTTCTTCTCACAAGGCAAGGTTGCCCAACTTTGCTGACTTCTTAGAGTTCAAATCTTCTTCAGCAAAATACCTATAACATGTGGCCCAGGAGATTCTAAAATGCCAGAAATGTATAAAAAACATCTAATTCATTTTCAAAAATGTTGATAATATCAAATAACATTTCGTTTGGTGTGATATTGTGAATGGTAAGAAATATATATTGGGCTGTCAGAAATGTCATGACATATTTTTCTGTTTTTCTTTGCAAAAATGTGTCACGACTTTTCTGACAACCCAATTTTTGGTCTTTCACCTCAGTTTCTGGCACAAACTCCTAAAATCTCTTGCAGAGAGGAACATCAGATGAGATTTTGTTCTGAAATCTGGTTTTTGAGCACAGTTCCTGACACAGAACTCCTGAGACTTTTGCAGTTTCCTGAGTGATTAGAGTTTCTGACACAGCTCCTAAAATCCCTTTGAATTTCTGGGTGATAGGAGTATCTTTTCTTCTAATGAGGAGATTCTTGGTTGCCAGGGGGAACCAAGATGGTTGAAGGTTGGAAACTTCAGCCTCACCCTTCTGACCTGTAGAGAGGAGAGAGGCTGAAGGTCAAGTTGATCACCAAAGGTCAGTGATTTCATTAATCACGCCTGCGCACTGAACCTCTGTAAAACTCCAAGAAGACAGGGCTCAGGAGGCTTCCAGATAGTTGAACACATGGAGAAGCTTAGAGGGTGATGCACTCAGAAAGGGCATGGAAGCTCTCTGCCCCTTCCCTGCATTTCATTCCCTTCATCGCTTCCATTTGGCTGCCCATTTGCATCCTTTGTAATGTCCCTTATAATAAATGGATGAACAGAAATCAAGCGTTGCCCTGAGTTGTTCAGCTGCATTAGCAAATGAGTTGAATCTGAGAATGAGGGTCATGGGAACCTCACTTCACAGCTAATTGGTCAGCAATACAGGTCACAGCCTGGGACTTAAAATTGTCATCTGAAGTGGGGAGCAGTCTTAAAGGACTGAGCTGTCAACCTATGGAATCTGACACTATCTCCAGGTAGATAGAGTTAGAATTGAATTAGAGGACACTGACCTAGTGCCCACTGAAGAATTTCTTGGTGTGAGAAAACTCCCCACACATCTGGTGTCCACAGTGTTGTGTTGACTGGCTGCATGAGAGTAGAGGGGAAAAAAAAATCTATCTTTTTCTCTTCTCATATCCAGTTATACGAACAAATTAGATGATGAAATCTCTACATTCACGAACAATTCTGCCATTTAAATAAATGTTCTGGACTTTTATTTTTTAATGTACCAGTGCCATCAACTCAGTGATATATATAATGTCAAATTTTATGATTTGACTTGAGAAATCCATACCGGAAATGAAGAAATTCACCCAATTAATACTTATTGAGCATCTGCCAGAATCAGTTCTGGGGAACAAGACAAGCATTTTCTTAGTCCTCGTGGAACTTATGAAATGGTGGGTCATTTAACAGGAATAAGTTCCAGTGCACACATCCTTAGGTGATTTCGTTGTTATGTGACACCATAGAGTAAACTCACACAAACTTAGTATAGCCTGCTACACACCACAGCTACATGGTGTCATTTTATGGGACCACCATTGTGCACGCAATCTGTCATTGACCTAAATGTTGTTATATAGCACACAACTATATTTTATACTTCTACTTAATTGGCTCAATAAGACTTGAATGCACATTTTAGAAAATCTTGCCATTGATCAGTGAAAATTTACTTTTAACTTTGGTATAAACTTCCCTTGACAACACTAACTCCCACGAGCGTAACAAGGCAATAGATATGTTTGGCAGAGCAACTATTTATGTCCTGTCTTCTGTGTTGCCAGGGTGATGGTAGCAATATTGAAAACATTGGAGGTGGTTGTTATTGGCAAGGTTCCTGACTTTCATTTCCAAATAGAAGGACTGTAAAAAGCAAAAAGTAGGCTGGGATGTGGGCAGTAGACTGGCCATGGCTATAATACATAAAGTAGATGAATGGATTATTGGTGATTAATCAAACGTGTGTGCTATTCTTGGGAACATAATACTCATAGGCACTCGTTGCTTAATTCCATTTTTTATAAAATTTTAGCGATTACATCAAATATTTTGTTTTCTGGAAGAGCTAAAACTCTATCTTTGAATGCTTCCAAAAATGGTAATATTTTTTGCCCACTTTTCTCTGTCTCTCCTTTCTTCGGTTGGAAAACCATTCAGAAGGTATTCCAAACTTTCTGTCCTTCCTCTAAATAGGAATTGAAATGTTGCCTTGGTGTAAGTTCAACTTCTAAAGGATTTTTTAAACATATTGATTTTTAAACATACTTTAAAGGGAATAAATGATTATATACTAACTCTGAAAAGAAAAAGTCATCTGATCGGCCCGTGAATTTTATCTATTTGAAAGCACCACGCTGATTCAGACACAGGAACCAGGGGATAAGTAATTGGTGACTATTTTTCCCTCACCAACTTTATTCAATCAGTCTCTTACTCCAAGTCAACAACAAATTGCCATTGAACTAATTAAAACAACAACAAACTCGAGTGAAGAATACTATGGAGTCACCAATCAAACGATGTGGTCAGCCTTAGAGTAGGAAGAAAGAGTAAATGAGAGTGAGAAAGATACTGAAAAATACATCCCTTAAATGTTTCTAGATTTCTTTTTTTTTTTTTTTTTGAGAGGTTTTTGCTATAGGGTGCGTGCACATGCCAGATAGACAGAGAGAGACAGAGAGACAGAAAGTGAGAAATCACCCCCCCAGGGGGGATGGCCACGCCACAATCTGTTCTCCTCCATTCTCCTCTCGGGATCTTCGGCACACACACACACGTGCCTGGTGTGAGTTTTAAGCCACCGGGGCCGGGACTCGAACCGTGATCGACTATGTGGGAGCCCAGCGACATAGCCTTTACGCTAACTGCTGGTCCCAATGTTTCTAGATTTCTTGACACAACTTATTTTGCTAATTATACACAATGCTGTGACATTTGAAAGGCAGACAGAATATGGAGATATTTTATGTGTTTGACCTGTTTCATTTGTTTCTGCTGATAATCAAAGCCATATTGCTGTGAGTGTTTCCTCCGTAAGAGTTTTAGTGTCTACTTTCTGTCTCCTTAGTTTTGAGATGCATTTTACAGCCATTCCTGGAGGCCCAGCCTGGATCTCATTTCTCCAACTGTTGCAACCATTTTTTAATTACCTAATCCTCTGTTAAATTACTTTGTACCCAAAATACCTAAACTAGTTTTAGTGTCCTATATTAAACCTTGTCTGATATACCATGTCCTTCTATTTAAAAATTTCAAATACCTAACCACTTTTTATGGGAGTATCCAAATAATTACCATGATATTAATGAGTCTGTACAGTCATAAATATTTTATAATTACCTATGTACTTTATTATCTTTATATGTATTAAGTTTAGCTTTTCTAAAATTTATTTACTTATAATTCAATATATTTAGCAGCACACAAAGGTTTGCTTACATTTCTCTTTTCTCCAGCTTGTTATTGAAATCTGTCTTTCTTCAAATTCTCATTCAGCAGCAATATGATAAAGTACCTATAATCATCTAACCAGAATTGATCTCTTTCTCAAACTAATCCTGCATTTCTGTTTCTTTCGAATCATTAGAACCTTTACAACACCATTCAGTTTCAACTCAACATTGGTGACTCTCTTGCCCTCTTTATGTCATTCATTTGTTTACCCAATATTTTTTATTTTTTCATGGGCCAGTCATTGTACTGGGTACTGGAGTGAAGTACAAAAAGAATTCTCATTTTAATGGACCTTGTATCCTACTATAGTATATAGCATTATCAAAAGAACAGTCCCTAAAACAAGTGTCAACTGTGAGAGCCAGTAGGTGGCATCGTGGTTAAAGCGTTGGATTCCTACATAGCTGACCATGGTTCAAGTCCCAGACCTGGTGGCTTGAAAGTCATGCTAGGCATGTGTGCATGTATACCCAAAAATCCCATGAGGAGAATGGAGGAGAAGGGATTACAGCATGGTCATCCCCCTATGGAGTGATTTCTCACTTTCTTACTCTTTCTTTCTCTCTCTCTGGTAAGTATACACGCCCTATGGCAAAATCCTAAAAAAAAAAATGTAAGAAAGTGTCAACTGTGGTAAGTTTTACAGAGAAGTATTATTAGAGTGGATCTTATCTGGTTTGACTTGCTTGAGGGTAAGGAAAGCTCCACATGGAAGTGATACATAAGATGATATCTAAGGGATGATTAACATTCCATAGGGCAAAGAGGAAAAGCTGGCTCAGGAAGGGAATGGAGTCCCTGCCTGTTCTTATGGTAGCTTCAATTGCTGAGTGACTCTAATGGAGTTTCATCCTCATTTGCTTTGGAAGTGAAGGAAACACCTCTCCCCATGAGAATTTCCTCATCAAAGAATGCACTTTCTTTTCTATAGGGACTGAGCACACCCCTGCCTTTGAATGTTTCCTTTCTCCTCTTTAGCATTTTTTACGTAAACACAGATGCATGCATGCATGCATGCACGCACTCATTCTTGGGGGATGGTTGCATTAACATTGTACAAAAGAATACATTTACGAGTACTTACAAAGGTGTAAGTACTCTTTATTTATATCTATGTTGGCATTTTACCTTCGCAATAAACTTATGATGTAGATATTTACAAAGGAGGACATGAAACACAGAAAACACAGAGTACTTACTAAATGCAAGAGATACCCCACTGGGTTCTATGTGTTAAGTATACTTTATAAGCAGTATTTTTGTGATGATTATTCCCATTTTACCAAGCAGATTAAGGGAGAGGGAGATTAAGCGAGTTGCTTATGGTTATAAAATGTGGCCTGGCCAGGGTTTGAATGAGGCTGATTGAATACGCTTCAGCAGTTAACCACTCTGCTACTTTCCAGGGCTGATTCTAGACTGGTAAATCCTGCAAGAAGCATTCTGACCTCTGTTGTGGGGTTATTGCTGTAGAAAGCAGGTGTTCTTTCTTTTCAGCTTTGGGTTCTAGTCACCAATTCTGGGACAACCAGAAAATTTACAGTCATCATCCTACTGGATATGAGAAATTTCTTCTGTCATTCAACACATCTCTGGACTTCTGTCTCTCTTTAAGGTAATACCTGCTGATTTAATAGCAAATAACTGAGCCCCTATGCATTGTGAATAATGTATAATTTTGGATGTCCCACAGCCTATTTATTTCCACTAGTTTGGATTGGTGAGAAATACCTATAGTAAAACAATGTAATATATGAATTCATCAATTAATGAATGGGGGGCCAGCAGATGGTGTAGCAGTTATGTCGCTGGACTCTTAGATGACTGACTGTGGTTTGAATCCCAGATCTGGTGGCTTGAAAATCACACTTGGACTGTATGCATGCATCCAAGATCCCTGGAGGAGAAGGGATTGTGGCATGGCAACCCCCCACTGGGGGAGGGGGTGATTTCTCACTTTCGCTTTCATTGCTCTGTCTCTCCGACAAGTCATGTACCCTAAGGCACCAAGATCATTTTGCTGGTAAATAGGCCAACAAAATTATCTGTTGATGTTAATATGTATGGTAATATCTTTGATGGAACCAATATACAGTGTATTCAGGATGGGAAAATGCACTCGGTATGCTGTAATGATACACAATGACAAAAATAAATTTTTAAAAATGTATTTTTAAAAAAAATGAACTTGGGAACCAGCAGTTAGAGTAATGGCTATGTCGCTGGACTCCCATGTAGTCGACCGCGGTTCACGTCCCGGATCCGGTGGCTTAAAACTCACGCCGGGTGCATGTGCGTGCGTGCCCAAGATCCCGAGAGGAGAATGGAGGAGAAGGGATTGCGGCGTGACCATCCCTCCTGGGGATTTCTCGCTTTCTGTCTCTATGTCTCTCTCTAAAGTCATATGTACATATACAGAAACTGACACTGTCTGGCGAGCGCATGCGCCCTATAGTGAAAATCTCTCCAAAAAAAAAAAAAAAAAAAAAGATGAACTTAATGAACAACTTTTCTACTAGAGATGTAGAAAAATGGTCCTGAACTGAATTCTAAGTATGCCCCTGTAGAAGCATATATAGTAAAACCTCAAAACTATATGCACAATTAGTGTTTCTTTGTGTACATGCATTATTTTTCAAGGGAAAGAGTCCATTTATTTTACCAAGTTTCCAGAATGGTTCACTTTAAAAGGTGAAGAATTAGTAATGTAACATGGCAATATAATTATCAAAACTAAAGAGGTCTTAAAAAATATCTTTATAATTAAAAGAAAAGCATTTATCATTCTCTACTAAATAAGAAAACCATGGTATATAAAGATGAACTAGATAAACCACTAAAACAAGTATTGATTTACACGTGTCTGCTCTGGATGAAATCAAATAGGCCTCAGGCAGACAATCCCATGGAACTAATTTCCTGCATCAAACTTCCCTATGGAATTGCCTTATTTTCTTACGTCTCTTTACTTGAGGTGATTGCAAGTGTGCTAGGGTTCTGAGAGCTAATTTTTAAAGAATTATTTAATTTTATTTACTACTATTTTAAAATTTGCTATAGGGCTCATGAACTCACCAGAGAGACACAGAGAAAGAGAGAGGAAAAGTGAGAGCACAAGCCACCAGGTCTGGAATTCGAATCACAGTTGGCCATTTGGGAGTCCTGAGCTTTAACCACCATGCCACCTTCTTGCCCCGAGACCTAATGTTCTTAAATGTGTTCTGATAAATAAAAAGTCATATGTTTCTCTCCTCTCCCAATATAATTGCTAGAAGGCACAGTTGTTTGTGTCTCATTGGTCATAGCAGATATTCCAGTAGAATAATCTGATGGATTGTCATCTTCATAGCACAAAATGGATACTTCTTCCTTAGGGAAGGTTTGAATGTCAGCTCATAATCATTACTGTTGGTTTGGGAGATTACTGTGTCATTTATTAATTTGTATAGCTATAAAAATTGACTTAGAATCAAAAGTAAAAATGTAAAAGTCATATGTACATATACAGAAACTGACACAAATATATTTGAAAATAATTTAATACAGCATACACTTATAAAGTAAATGTCAAACTTGGTAGATGATGCTTGTTTCAAGAACTACTTTATTTAACTAAAGAAAAGTAGACTAACTTGGATAATACACTAGATGGGAGACAATATACTTGCCTTATTCCTGCTTGTGAGTAAGCTGCCAAGTATTTGTATATCATGCTCAAAATATCTTCATAGAATTATTGTACTTAAAAATGAAACTTCCTGTGAAATTACTAATATTGGGAGAATTTGGGGCCAACAGGTGGTGTAGTGGTTATGTTGCTGAATTCCCACATGACTGACCATGGTTTAAGTCCCAGACCCAGTGTCTTGAAACTCACAATGGGTGCATGTGTGTGCATGCCTAAGATCCCAGGAGGAGAATGGAGAAGGGATTGCAGCATGGCCATCCCCCCCTAAGGGGGCTTCTCACTTTCCCTCTCACTATCTCTGGTGAGTGCATGGGCCTACCCTTAAAGCAAAAACCTTTCAAAAAAATATATTGAGAGAGTATGAAATTGAGAGAAGGAAGATATTTGCAAGAAAATTCATTTACATTCAAAACCAAAATAGATACCACATACAATGGGAGGAGAAAGAGAAATGGAGAAATGAGAGGATACAGCTTTAGTCATTGTCTTTCTACCCCATCCTCTCATCTTCTTGGTACTTTACTAATCTAGGTTTCTCCAAGTCTTTCTCAGTTGGGTGTCTCCCTATATGTTATGGTTTGGAAAATAATTGATCTCCCAAAGATTCATGTTTTGGAATTTAATCCCCAATGTAATGACATTGGGAAGAGGTGAGACCTTTAAGAATTGAAACACGGTGTGTGATGATAGAATCATAGAGGCATCACCCTCCGAAATGAATTAAAAATGCCTCTGGAGACTTGGTGAGTTCTAGCTCACAAGTGAAGTGGTTAGTTCTCATGAGAGTTGGTATGCTATGATTAATTTATCTTGATTGGATTGGAAATTATAATGTGCCAACTTGTGCCTGTTTGCAGATCTTCATATTCTCCTTTCGTTTCTGCTCAGATTTGATCAAGCGATGACACTACTGACCTACAGAAGGAGCGTTTAACTGAGGGGGGCTACCACTGGATACACAACTTTATATGTCCATAAAACGTGGGTACTGAAACATTGTATCTTAATTTTTATTAATTTAGAATTTGTACTAAGCATATAAGAATATTTTTTTCAATTAGCAACAATTTTCAATTAGCAATATTACCTCAGCATACTGCCACTGCGCAAAAAAACTATGAATATTTTTTTTCAAAAACTTTAACTATTATCAAATGTGTCCAACATAACATAATGGTCAATGTTGAAAAAGATAACCATGTGTATATCTTTGACTTGTTATATACTGTTATGCAAGCTTTTTATTTATTATTCTTAATATTTTTTAAACATTTGATCACTATATATCATTTGAGTTGTAAAGGAAATTTACAAAACATGAAATACACCTCAGATCAGTCCAGTTGTGAATACTATACATGTCATCATCAACAGGTAATAAACCATTTCTATGTCCCATGAATGTCTTGCCTCTATTTTTTCTCCCTATTTTCCTTCCCTATATGCTTCCCTTCTCCCACACTCCTTCCACACTGACTTCAGTGTCCATACTATTTTCACCACTTTTACGTCTAGCAGTCTTTCAGTCTCCACCATAGAGTGTGGATAGTTGGTATGTATTAAGTGGAGACATCCAATCTCTCTCTTTCATAGCCTGGATTGCTTCACTGAGCAATAAGTATTTGACCACGTTCTATCAAATGCCAGGGTTTTTTTTTTTTTTTATGACTGAATAGTATTCCATAGAGTATTAAATGTAAATAATATAGAGTATATATGGCAGACTTTTTCAATCCATCCATCTGTCTGCGGACATTGGGTTGGTTTCATGTCTTAGGAATCATGGATAATGCTGCAATAAACATTGATGCACAAGCACTTTTCTGACTGAGCTTTCTCCTGTCCTTTGGGTAGATACCCAGGAGAGGAATGGGTTGATAGTTCATATGATAGTTTTATTTGTAGGTCTTTGAGGAACCTCCATATTGTTTTCCACAGTGGTTGGACCAATGTACATTCCCACCAACAGTATAGAAGAGTTCCCCTTTCACCACAGCCCTGCCAACACTTAATCATTTTTTGTATTTTTAATCTTCGCCATTCTGACAGGGGTTAGGTGGTATCTCATTGTGGTTTTAATCCGCATCTCCTTTATGAAGAGGGATGTTGAGCATTTCCTCATATGCTTTTTGGCTATTCAGCTCATTTCTCTGTCTTTTAATTGGGTTAATAATTTTTTCTGGGGTGGGGGTAAGCTGCTTCAGTTCCCTCTGTGTTCTGGTTATCAGTCTTTTATTTGAGGCATAGTTTACGAAAATATTTTCCCAGTCTCTGTTATGCATGCCTTTAAAAACCCATACTTTACCTCCCAAAGATAATATATTGAATATATGTATAGCAGAAATTATAATCAAAAACTTAGCCTGCCAGAGGATAAAAATCAAGAATTTGTTGTCATTGACATTGTACATAGTTGCTGTCTACTTCATATGATATTTTTGTTTTGTATCTTTATTTTCTTTGTTAAATGTGTAAGTTTTATTTTATATATTTTTATAAAAATATTTATAGGAGTAATAATATAAAATTTAACCCAGAAATATCTGAAATATTTCCTGTAAGGTTTGAGGTATAATTTGCATCTGTAAAATTCACCTATTGAATGCATAGTTCAATGAATGTTGATAAGTGCACACAGTAACCATTGCCACAATCAAGATATTGAAAATTTCCATCACTCCAAATACTTCCTCTGAGACCCTTTGCAGTCAATTCCATTCTCTCAAATCCAGCCTCTGGCAAATTCAGATCTCTTTCCTATCATTACTGTTCTGCGTTTACCAGAATGTCATATAAATAAAATCATACCATATATGGCCTGTTTTCTGGCTTCTTTTTTCAGCATATTGCATAAGCATTTCATTCATTATGTTGTATGTGAAAAACAATTCATTTCTTTTTATAGCTAAATAGTATTCCATTTTTGGAGTGTAATGTTAATCCATTCACTCATTGATGGACATTTGAATTGTTTCCAGGTTTGGCTGTTATGAAAAAAACAGCTATGAACTTTCACCTAACATCTTTCGCATATACGAAAGTTTTCATTTCCTATGGGTAAATTCCTAGGCTAGAATTGCTAGAGAATATAAAAAAAAATATTTACTTAATTTTATATGAAGTTGTAAAACAGTTTTCCAAAATGTCAGCACCCTTTTGCGTACCAACAAGCAGAGTATAAAAATTCCAGTTGCTCTACGTTTTCACTGGCACTTGATTTTTAAAAAAATTATTATTATTTACATTTAATCACTGTATAAAACACAGCATACAAAATGAATTTCCCCAGCATCAATACACTGTATATTCGTCCAAAGTTCTTACTATATACATTATCATCAGCAGGTAATTTTTCATTTTTGTGTCCCTTAAATGTTTTGCTTCTTTCTTTGTCCCCTTGATTATCCCTCACCCTCCAAAGTTTTTCTTTTGTTTTTTGTTTATTTGATTATTTGATATAGGGCATGTACACTCACTGGAGCTGTAAAAAACAGCAACCTTGCAGGAACTGGAGGAGGCAGACTGGGTATGGAAATTCTCAAAATAGCCCATCCTCAGAGAACTGTCATTTAACCCTTCTTATAACTCCCTGGAAGAGACCTACTTCCCGAGTTTTAGATTTGACCTGCCACGGAGCTTCCTTTCAGGATATGTCAGATAAAGGACTTGTATTATAAAATATACAAAATTTACAGCTCAGCAACAAAAAGACAACTAATCCAATGAAAATTGAGCGAAGAATCTTTTTGACAAAGGATTTTAATAGACATTTCTTAAAAGATGATACATAGGCGGGACCAGCAGTTAGCATAATGGCTATTTTGCTGGACTCCCATGTAGTCGACCACAGTTCGAGTCTTGGACCCAGTGGCTTAAACTCACGCTGGGCGTGTGTGTGTGCCCAAGATCCCGAGAGGAGAATGGAGAAGAAGGGATTGTGGCATGGCCATCCCCCCTGGGGGGTGATTTCTTGCTGTCTCTCTGTCTCTCTCTGTCTTTCTGGCGAGTGCACACACCCTATAGCATAAACCTCTTCCAAAAAAAAAAAAAAAGATGATACATAGCCTATGAATATACACTCAACATCAGTCTTTAGGTAAACACGAATCAAAACCACAATGTAATACTACTTCACATCGACTAGCATGACCATAATAAGAAGACAGATAATAGCTACTGGCAAGGTTGTAGAGAAATTGAAACCTTGCATATTGCTGGTGGAAATATAAAATGGTGCAGCTACCTTAGAAAACAGTTTGGCAATTCCCAAAATATTAAACACGGGACCAGCAGATGGCATAATGGTTACATTGCTGGACTCCCACATGGTCAGCTGTAGTTCAAGTCCCAGACTGAGAAGCTTGAAACTCATGCTGGGCGCATATGCATGTGTGCCCAAAATCCCGAGGGGAGAATGCAGGAGAAGGAATTGCTGTGGAGGAAACTCATGTCGGGTGCATATATGTGTGTGCTCAAAATTCCAAGGGGAGAATGGAGGAGACAGGATTAACTGATGAATGAATAAACAAATGTGGTGTATCTGCACTGTGGAATATTACTCAGCAGTATAAAAGATGAATATCAATACATGCAGCAATACTAATAAGCAATACCAATAATACTAAGACCTGAAAATATTATTTTAAGTGAAGAAGCCAGTTACAAAAACCCACATATTGTTATTATTTCATTTATATGAAATATTCAGAGTAAAGAAACCTTTAGAGACAGAAAATACGTTAGTGGTTGCCTATGACAAGGATAGAGGATAGGATGGGAAATGATTTCTAATGGATTTTTTGGGGGTTATGAAAGTGTTCTAAAGTTAGAGGATGTTGTTCTTTACATAATTCTGTTCCTCACTGAACATGATAAACATGGTAATATACTTTATTTGATTATCACATCTGCATGCATACTTTGAAAAACTGCATTGCACTCCACAAAGATGTACAACAATTAAGTAAGAGATTATGAGTAAAATAAAAAAAATTTTAAAAAAGCTCTGAGTATCCAGAATCTTCTAGGGTTTTTTTAAGAGAAATTTTTGTTACAGGGCATGTATACTTGCCAGAGAGACAGAAAGAGACAGAGACAGAAAGTGAGAAATCACCCCTCCCCCCCCAGGAGGGATGGCCATACTGCTGTCCCTTCTCCTGCATTTTCCTCTTGGGATTTTGGGCACCATGCACATGTGCCTGGCCTGAGTTTTAAGCCACTTGGTCCAAGACTCGAACAACGATCAACTACATGGAAGTCCAGAGATATAACCATTACACCACCTGCTGTTTCCAAAATTCTTTGATTTTTTTTTTTAATTGGTTACTTAAACACGTACACATTGTTTACCCTAACACATATACATATTGGGTCTTCAGGAACGTCATGATGCATTTTTGCAGAGAAAAACAGAAAACGCATCATGATTTTCCTGATGACCTAATATAATAAGTTACCATTTTGACCAGACTGGCAAAATTTAAAAGCTTGAGAATCCTGTCAAGGTTGATGAATAGGGAGCAGTAGGAACGCAAATTAACTGTTTGTGAAAATACATATTAGTGTACCCCCTTTATTTTATTTTGAGATATAAAAAAGGTTTAATAGTAATAATACGAGTTCCTGCTTTGATAGGTTATGGATTGTTGTCTTGCCTTTTTATCAAATTGGTCCACTCCTAGTTCAGGTTATTGTATTACCTTATAGATAATAGGTAATTTTGAAAAATCCATTTGGTACTTCTTTCTAAGGTATACATACATACATACACCCCATTATCCATCAGTTACACTTTTAGATATATACTGTAGTAGATCTCTTGCACACATACACTTAAAGAATCACACTATTCTTTTTTTTTTTTTTTTTTTTTTTTTTTTTTTAAGACAGATTTTTGCTATAGGGCATGTGTGCTCACCAGAAAGACAGAGAGACAGAAAGTGCGAAATCAACCCCTGGGGGGGACGGCCATGCCATAATCCCTTATCCTCTCAGGATCTTGGGCACACATGCATACGCGCCTGGTGTGAAAGGACTTGAATAGCAGTATACTACGTGGGAGTCCAGTGATGTAGCTATTGTGTCATTTGCTGGTCCCAAGAACCACACTATTTTTAAGAGCCTTGTTTCTAAAGGATAAACCTGGGAATGAAGTATAAATATCTATCAATAAGAAAATGAATGCACGGTGCAAGAGGTAGCATAATGGTTACATTGCTGGATTCCCACATGGCCGACTGTAGTTGGAATCCAAGAGTTGGTGGCTTGAAACTCATGCTGGGTACCTGTGAGCACGTGTCCAAGATCCTGAGCAGAGAATGGAGGAGAAGAGATTGCCACATGGCCATCCCCACTGTGGGGTGATTTCTTGCTTTCTGTCTCTGTCTTTGTCTCTCCAGCAAACTTGTGTACCCTATAGAAAAATCTCTCTTAAAAAAAAAAAAGAAAATGAATGCATATAATTTAACTTATCCTATAATAAAATGCACTACAGCTATGTAAATGACTGAAATACATCTTACATTAATGTAGCTGATTATTTTAATATTTTGAAAAACTAACTCACAAAGGCTATATTGAAATAGTTCTGCAAAACACAATAATATAAAATAATAAAATATATTTGTGCATAAATATGTGGTAAAAATTTAAAGTAAAACATAAAATACGGGACAATAGTTATCTCCATGGTTGGTAAGGAACATATAGGATACTTCAAGGTTGTCATAAAGTCAAAAATATCATTCTTAATTAAATCCCCTTCAGTAAACTTCACTGTTCATTAGATTCCTAGCCACGAAGTGAGAGTAAAGAGATAGTCAATATATGCTTGCTGAAATGTAAATCTGTATTTAGAAAAATAATACCTGGTTAAAAATTGCTAAGAAGGGGCCAGCAGGTGGCGTGGTGTTTAAGGGCACTGGACTCCCACATGGTCAACTGTGGTTGGAATCCCAGACCTGGAGGCTTACTTTCTCACTTTCTTCTCTCTCTGTTTCTCTCTCTCTCTCATCAAATAAAAATAAATAAATAAATAAAGTTAAATAAAATAATTCTTTAAAATAAAAAATTGTTAAAAAGATTGATAAGAAAAAGTATTTCCCAAGCTCCAAATCTCTGTAAATACATATATGCACAATATAAAAATATATATATAAATATTTGCATATTTATAATATAAAATTACACATAAGTATGTAAATATAAAATTTTATATCATTTATGTATATCTAAATAGCATAGATAAAATATATATATCTGAAAATAAATGAAACCTAAAATATATTTTTAGCAAAACTTGTTTCTGCTAAGGACATTTGAATTAGCGTTACTGAAAAATTTTACTGTCTCAAATTCTTTCCCTTGTCTTTTGGTAGCTAAACATTTTCCTGACAGTGACTAACTTTTATTTCTTATCTTGTGTCAGATACTTTTTTTCCTTATCTATGGGTTTTTGCTTTTTTGGGTTAAAATCTTCCTCAGTGAAATCTCATTTCTCTCCAGAGTTAAACACAAAAGGCACAAGATCAGTCTGTAATAGAACTACGTAGGAAAACCTTAGCTGAAAAGATGAGGCAGTAGTAACAAAGATGCCTCCCTAAGCTCTAAAGGTTATATATTCTCACCAAGCTGTTTTCTCTTTCACTAATGAAATTGAAAAAAAAAAATGTTTAAGTAAATTCTTTCTTTCTTTTTTGTTTTATGCTATGGGGCACATGTACTAGCTAGAGAGAGACAGAGAAGAAAAGTGAGAAATCACCTCCTGGGGGGATGATAACACGGCAATCTTTTCTCTTCTAATCTCCTCTTGGGATTTTGAGCACACACACACATAACTGGCATGATTTTCAAACTGTGGGGTTCAGGACTTGAACCATGGAGTCAGCTATGAGGGATCTCACATCTTAACCACCACACCACCTGCTGGCCTTTAAGTACTTTCTATGTTTCTGATATCAAATTATTTATATCCATATTAGGTAACAGAAACATCTAATATATATGTAAGATATTTTATTTAAGAATTTCTTGCTTTTAGAATATTCATTCAAGGAATATTTTAAAGAATGCAGTAAGATCTTAAATAATTCTGCTTTCTCTTTCACAGGCTCATCATTTCTTTCTTTCTTTTTCTTTTTTTTTTTTGGAGATATTTTCGCTATAGGGTGCGTGCGCTCGCCAGACAGACAGAGAGACATAGAGACAGAAAGCGAGAAATCACCCCCCAGGGGGGATGGTCACGCCGCAATCCTTTCTCCTCCATTCTCTTCTCAGGATCTTGGGCACGCACGCACACGCGCCCGGCGTGAGTTTTAAGCTACCGGGTCCAGGACGCGAACTACGGTCTACTACGTGGGAGTCCAGCGACATAGCCATTACACTAATTGCTGGTTCCCGGGCTCATCTTCATCTTAGATATTTGTAACCTAAATAATGGGATTTGAGAGTTCCTTCATTTATGTTCATTAATCCACTTAAAAATTCTAAGAAGATCATTTTAGATTCATTTATTCATTCATTCATTTATTTTATACATATTTTTTGCATATCTCTTGTCCACCCTATGCCTATTTGTGAGGCTACAATAAAGATAAGGAGATAAAAAAATCCTTGCTTTTGTGGAACTTAGAATCTATATAGGGAGATAGATACTGTTATCACTTAAAAAATTGTAGGCAGTATGAGGTCAGCAAGTGATATGGTGATTAAGTCACTGAATTTTCACATGGTCGACCATGGTGAGAACACAAGACCTGGCAACTTCAAAATCACACCAGGCATGTGGGTATAACTTGTGTGCCCCAAATCCTAGGAGGAGATTGCAGGAGAAGGTATTGTGGTGTGGCCATCCTCTTGGAGGGTGATTTCTCACTTACTCTCTCTGTTTCTCATCGTCTCTCTGCAGTGAGGACACATAGCCTATGGTGTGTAATAAAAAGAAAAAATTGTAGCCACTGCCATTTTGTGATCAATGGTGCAAATACAGTGATTTGACTGATGAGCTCGAGGCAGAACCGAGATAAGGGGGGTGGGTTAATAAAATAAAGAGAAAAAAACACATATCGAAAGCTATATGGTGGAAGGATTGGAGCTATGAGGACAAGAATAGAACAAAGAGGGCAAGAAACATGGCATATAATGAGAATATAAAGGTTGGGAGGGTGCAAGGCAGACAGTTAGCTACCTAGGTTTTTTGGGGATATATTTGTTTGTAGAATGTGGAGACATTGATATATATTTTAAAGAGATTGCTCTTCTGCATATTTGGGAATATTGGACAGATACTAGAGGGTTTGTGGGAGAAGTTCGAAATCTGTTGTATGAGTTTCTCTGGGAGATGATCGTATTTTGGATCAGGGATATGATGGTGAAGAAATGAAAAAGTGATTGGCATTAAGAAACTAGAATTAGTAGGGAAAATTTTATTTTGTTATGAATTGGATAAGGGTAGTGTCACAGAAAATAAGTTGTCACAAATAACTGTGCTAGATGGACAGTTACACACTTTGAAATTTGTTACACTGGAAGGGGGATGCATTTGTCAAAAATTTGGTTTCCAAAATATAAATGTGAAGTGCAACCAGAAATCCAAGAGGAAATGTTAAGCAGGCATTTGAATGTTTGGGTCTTGAACTAGAAATACAAATATCTGAGTTATGTGCATCTGGAGGAAAATGAGGTCTCCATGAGTTAGATGAGATCGACTAAGGGAAGGAATAAATAATACAATGAGAACAGCCTAGGATCTAGCCTTGATTAATGCCAACATTCAATGGCCAATTTCTCTCTGAAACTACATTTTATTTAGCCCACAAAATAAATATTTTGGGGGAAAATTACTTGGCAACATTCATATAATAGGAAGTTGTACATAAAATTCTACACTCCCAGCCTCTCTGAAAATCCAAAGCTATAACCACATTGACCTAGTATTCTAGCTGAACAATGGTTGGCCAAAGTGGAGCAGCTACTAACTTCCCTTCAGTGTAGCATATTTTTGGTCATTATTCACAATCCCTACTCCTTCTTATCAACTCCGAATAGGCTGCCATTTATTCTAACAACTTGTGTTGTGGATATACATAAGTCCAACCCCATTATCTCCCTGACCTCTTGCATGTATTTAAATTTGTGAACTCTGCATAGACTTGAAACCCCTCTGAAGTCCAGGGGGTAATAAATACCTCCAGAGATTCCATCTTTTAAGTACTAGAGAATGCTTGGGGGAAAAATTAAATTGTGAAGTGACTCTGGTGAACCTAGCACTGTTCTACCTGCCAACAGTGGTAAAAATGTTTTTTTCCTATGTTTAGATTCACTTCATGTAGCTGCCTATCAACTTCATATTGTGTTCAAAACCAACTTGTTTATATTCTTTGGTTCAGCTATCAACAACTGGCTCCTTACATCTCATTTTGATTTTTAGAGCACATTAAGAACATGGACAGGGACCAGCAGATGCCACAATGGTTATGTCACTGGACTCACATGTAGTCTAATCAACCACAGTTTGAGTTCCAGACCCAGTGGCTTAAAACTTATGCTGGGTGCATGTGTGTACATGCCCAAAATTCCAAAAGGAAAAGAGAAGAGAAGGGATTGCAGTATGGCCATCCTCCCTGGGGGGTGATATTTTACATTCTGCCTCTCTGTCTCTTTGGTGAGCACATAAGCCCTATAGCCAAAAAGAAAGAAAGAAAGAAAGAAAGAAAAAAAGAAAGAAAGAAAGAAAGAAAGAAAGAAAGAAAGAAAGAAAGGAAGAAAAGAAGAGAAGAGAAGAATGAATGAACGAATGAACATGGACAGTAAACTTTCTTCTCCAATTTGACTTACAAGTTCAAACATGTTGGGCCTCTGAAAACCAAATCTTCTCTTCTCTTCTCTTCTCTTCTCTCTCTCTTCTCTTCTCTTCTCTTCTCTTCTCTTCTTTTTAGAGGTTTTTGCTATAGGGCACATGTGCTCTCCAGAAAGACAGAGAGAGACAGAGAGACAGAAAGCAAGAAATCATTCCCTAGGGGGGGATGGCCATGCCACAATTCCTTCTCCTCTATTCTCCTCTCAGGATCTTGGGCACGCATGCACACATGTCTGGCATGAGTTTAAGCCACCGGGTCCGGGACTCGAACTGCGGTTGACTACATGGGAATCCAGTGACATATCCATTTGACTATCTGCTGGTCCCTAGAAACCAAATCTTTTATATTTCCTCAAACAATTCAAATATATATTTATTTCTAAGACATTAAATATTTCTCAGGTCAGCAGGTGACATGGAGTTTAAGGTGGCTGGATTCCACATGGCAGACTCTGTGGTTCGAATTCCAGCGAAGGTGACTTAAAAATCACACCTGGCACATGTACATGCATGCCAAAGTCCCAGGAAAAGGACTGAAGAGAAAGGACTATAGTGTGGCCATCCCCTTGGAGGGTGATTTCTCACTTTTTCTCTCTCTCTTCCCTCACAAGTGAATGTGCCATGTAGCAAATTATCTTATCTATATCTACATCTGTATCTGTATCTGTATCCGTATCCATATCTATATATATCTATCTATATCTATATCATCTATATCTATATCTATATCTGTATCTATATCTATATTCTCCTCCTCATTAACAAGTGATGATTTAAAAGCACTAAGATCATAAATACATATTATTACCTATCTAATTAGAATAAACTAATTTCAGCTTCTAAAAATAAGATGTAGACATTGATAGAATGGGAAAAAAATGTTATAGCACAAGGGCAAATGCCAGTTTTTTGAATTATATATAGTGATGATTCATGGACATAACCATAAATCCTAAATAACAGAGCACATCTATCTTAAGGGATTGTCAGGAGCATGTGGAGCCTTCAGGTGCTGTAGTGAGTAATGACTGCTCGTAAGCCAGAGTGAAATTCCAGCATCATGCTTGGGTCCACAGAAGTACATGATACAAACCCTATCACTTAAATATAACGGACATTTTAAAAAATTAATTTCGAGCTCCAGAAGAGAAAACTAGTACTGGGTAAATTAGATACCTAATGATCTGTTTATTCAAGATAAGCTTTTTTCAAAAAGAGAGGACCCAGTTCAAAATCATAAGCCTGCTCATATATACCACTGTGTGTGTGTTTGTATGTACTTTTTTTGTGTTTAAATGTACAGACTATAAACTTAGAGTCTCTTGTGCCATTGTGAACCAACCTTTTTCTTGCTGGTGGTTTATTATCATACAGAGGTGGACTTTTAATTGTTTGTGTTTTAAGGAAGGCTGAACAAGAAAACCTGGCTGAATAAAAAGAAAAAAAATGATTTCTGACATGGGAAGATATAATTGCACGCAATGACTCCCGTTTTGAGCTGGATGGCCAACCATGAGCTATTTTAGATATGAAACATAAAAGGTTAGATTTAACAAGGAAGTGCTGGTAATGGATTGTGAGGAAGAGAACTGATTTAAATCTTTTTTTGCTAGTGCTTTTACATGGCTAATACAGAGAGCCCATATTTAAAAGCTGCTGTCGTATTTTTTTTTCTTCAAAAAGTTAGCTATACGGTATATATTGACTGCCTGAAACCACAGTGCCCAAACCAAAGAGAAAGAAAAAAAATCCCTGTGTAGCAACAAGAGAGAAGAACCAACACTGTGTGAGGATCTGACTGTGCCTTTCTGCTGCCTGTAAAACTAAACTTACAGAAAGCCGCCTTGGTTGTTTCATCAACTCCACTGGATCCCACTTGCACAAAGCTTTCAATATCTGCACAGCCTTGGGGGACTCTGCTTTTAACAGTTCCTTCAGTATTACTCTTCCTGTTAAACCCCAGCCAGGTTATTTTTAGGTCTTAAGAGAAAGGGTATCAGGTGAAGAACAAAAATAGACCAAAGGTCAGACTGTAGGGAGTTGTCTAACTCAGCCACTAAAAGTTCACTAAATAGAAGCAACTCTGTATGTGCATTTAAAGTATTTTATACATTGCTTAAAAGTAGAATAAACCTGCTGGAGTAGTTTTGTATGCTTTTAAAGGTAAGAGAGAAATATAGAAAATGATGAAGAAAAATAGTCATGATATTGTGATGGGTTTTAAATCTCACATCTATCGGATTTAAATTTTTCTTCTAGGAAGAAGTTCGACAATTCTGACAGGATAAGCATAGAATATCTTTGGCCTTAGATCATTTTCTTCTATGTGTTTGCAATTTGATTTCTGTTGATTTCTCCTAGGGATTTTTTTCAGATGAATAATTAATTAATTTTTTTCAGATGAATAATCAATTTTCCATGGTCATTAAGTTCTGTCGAATTCTTCCTAGAAGAGAACTTTTGATTTGTAAAGAGTGAATTATTACATATTCTGCCTTCCTTGCAGTTTTCAGGTTGTCTACCTCCACATAAGATTTGTCACTAAAAACTCAATTAGTTTTCAAAGCATAATTCCTCCTGATACATGTTCTTTGTCACTCTCCCTTTCATCACTTCAACAGTACCCTGGGAACCTTTATTATAGTTTGAACAGTTTGAATTTTCTTAGTTTTACTATGAATCAGCAACCCCTTAGAACCTATGATATATTAGATTGTGAAAATATGTAGGTAGCTATTGTCTAGTCTTACTGAATTTTAAATTTTTACTTGATGAAAATATTCTAAGATTTCTTTTACCAGAAGACTGCAAGGAAATAAATGACTGTACAAATATGGAATCTAATAATTAGGAGGAAATTGAGATAAAGTAACTATTTATGGTTCTTGTTCTAAAATATAAGAGATAATTCTACAACTTTCCTAGCTTTTGGTAATCTTATCAAATGTTGATCATTTATACATTAAGAATAATTTTTCACAGCTAATGTATTCCATAAATTACAAAATGAGATAAATTTAACACCTCACATTAGTCTATACAAAATATTATCCTGGATAAAGTAGGAAAGTTATTGTATTGAATAAAATATATTTTTTTAATTGAGTGTTTGTCATAGGGCACGTGTGCTCATTGGAGAACGACAGAGAGACAAAGAGCGACAAAGTGAGATATCACTTTCAGGGGGATGGCCATGCTACAAATCATTCTCCTCCATTCTCCTCCTGGGATTTTAGGCATGCATACACATGTACCTTGCATAATTTTGAAGTTAGTAGGTCCAGGACTGAAAGTGCAGTTGGCCATGTGGGAGTCCAGCATCTTAACCACACTGCTAATTGCTGTCTGAATAATAACCTCTTAAATAAGACTCCTTAGGCTTGATCTGCTTGCCATTTCTGCTCAGACTACTGTTTTTACCTGTTAAATCTGATAGCCTTTGTAAAAATCTTGCTCCAACACAGATTTTTATTCATCACCCAAAGTCAGTGAACATGCAGTAGTTTAAAATAAGCCATCATGTATTAAGTGATTTAAAAATAAATGCTTATTCAAACATTCACTTTTATCACCTCTTATCAGAAGGGAAATGCAAATTGAAACCACAATGATGTATTTTCTAATCCTAGTCAGAACTTCTATGATCAAAAAGAAAAATAAAAAATAAGTACTGTAAGGTTGTCGAAAAAGGGAACCCTTGTATCGGCGCCATTGCTGGGAATGTACAGCCACTATGGAAAACGGTGTGCAGATTCCTCAGTCTAAAAATAGGACTACCATGTAACCCAGCAGTACCACTCTTGTATGTTTCTCTGAAGAACAGAAATCATTTTGTCAGAAAGACATTTACACATTGATGTTTATTGCAGCATCATTCACAACACCTAAGACAAGGCAAGCTAAATGCCCAAATACTGATGAATGGATTAAGAAGATGTGGCACATATACACAATAGAATGATACTCAGAATCACATAGAAGAATAACAAAACTCTATTCAACACAAAGTAGATGAACCTAGATGATATACTGCTAAGTGAAATAAGCCAGGCTATGAAGGACACATAGTATATGTCCTTGCATAACATAGACCAAATGTCCTCATTCCACAGGACTGGATGGCATAGAGGTGGAGAGAGTAATGATAGGTACCAATAGCTCCAAGTTTGGGGGAGGGGATTGAAAGAAAATGAATGACAGACACAAGAATGCATATGAACAAGTGGAGTAGATTATGGAATGGTGTACCGCAGCAGAGTACAAAAATGTCATCACCAATGCAAAATACTCTTAAAAATAAAAGAACTGGGTGAACTACCATCAAATGTGTATGACATAGTGTCATGTTCAATGTTGAAGATAAATATAACTATAATCTTCACTTGATGTATACAGCAGTACACAATGTTTACAGCTTTGAAAAACCATACTGTGCCCTGCAAAGTATAGACTGACTATATGCAAACCCATAATTATAATTAAAAAAAATGGTTTCTTTCTATCTGATTCAAAATAATTAATTAAACTCAGCAAATACAACTTAGTCAAAAGGAACAGCTGTCTTTGACTGACTGGATTAGTTTCTCAGCTTTGCACAGCCCACAAGTACTATGTAACTGATCTTTGGGCAGAGTGTTGATACAGAAGACAGGCTCATCTCATATTTTCTACAGATTTTAATTACAGTGACAAGGATTTTTCACTCTAATGTGTATCAGATCTCATCTCCATCTTCAAGTGTATTGAGTTTAAACTCATTTATGTGGCTACAAATGTGGGGATAATAAAGTATACAGAGGATGGGCATAGTCTAGACTACAGTTAAAGAGGCATTTGGGAAACAGCGCAGTAGGACATGAGAGTTAATAATTCTAGATAAAAGGAATCAGTTAATTCTATGAATTCTGGGAAGAGGGGTGCTCTTTCCATGTTGTGCTCCGTGCAGGGGCTTCAGAACTTGACCACTGAGGTCATAGGGCATCTCTGCCATTTACTTACTATGTGACTTGGGGCAATTGACAAAATAGTCACTCCGCAACACTAGACATTCTCTCTTAATAGGTAATGTCTTTGTAAATGTGACTCCTAAGATTGGTCTGATCATGCCACTTTCACTTGGGAGAATTTTTTTTATCAATTAAGTCTTAATAACATCTTGTGAAAAACTAGCTCCAGTGCCCACTTTTATTTCTCTGCACCCCTGCTCTCTCTCTTTTAAAATGGAGATATTGGTAATGCATGCTTTATTGGGTTGTTGGAGAGGTGAAATGAATCAATGTCTGGAAAGCACTTAGAACAGTGCCTGGAACATACAGCACACTATACAAATGAAAATCAATGTATGCCCAGAAGCTCTATTTTCCTCCTCAAAACCCAGTGCTACATGAAACTCGAATTCCACAGAGAAGATAGTATCAAGTGTTTGCAGAGCAGAAAACTACATAAAGAATACATACAATTTCCTTGGAAATAAACAGCAATAGAAAACTTAGTATTCATGTGGAAGGGGTGCAAACTTACTTTAATCTTGGCCGTGCGAAAACCTTTGCATAGCCAGAGGTAAAACAGACGACATTCTGTATACAAAGTCTAGACTGCAAGCAATTGTCTCTGCAACTTACAGTAAATGTCATGACATAAAAGAGCAATTCTTCTGATACAGAGAGAGCAGTGTATGATCCTTGTGGGACTTTAAGGAGTCTAGTCAGTAGGCGGGGCAAAGCTGAAAGATTAAAGATTGAAATATGAGGAGGAATAGCATAAAGGGCTGTGATGTGTATGCACTGAATTGTTATGGAAAGCTTGCAGAATACTAGAAGCACACTATAATGTATATTGTTTGTTTCATATGTATATGTGAAGCAAACCAGAAATATACACATACATCGATAATTATACTCACATTCACTGCTTCAATAGCTGTTTTTCATGGCATAGAGCCCTTCAGTCACTTTTTCTAAACTCTTTAATAACCAACATTCAAGAGCAACTTCTTACAAATTACTGTATATACAGGGGTGTAAATTAATTAAGAGAATGCTAAAATAGGCCATTCAGATACACTTTATAAAATGATGCCTTCATGAGTACCGCACATTCCATATAAGATTACAAATATTCAGAGAAACTTTGATTTTTGAGGGGTGGAGTTTGTGGATGGATTTGATATGGAGGTGGATGTTTGTCCTTCCTGTTCTCAGTGTAGTAACTACTCGATGTGCACTATTTGGTTTACCTCATTGTTCTTTAGGCTTATTCTTGCATTAAACAGAACATACTCATGTATATACTTCTAAAACTGACATGTAACATAAAAGCACCATACCCATAAAAAATGATAACTCCACTATACTACATATTAAGATGAGTGAAAGACATGCTAAATACCTGTGTGTGCATACACAAAATCCCTACAGGATGGAGGAATGGAGGATTTATAGCATGTCATACTCCATTGGGGGGGGGGTACTTTCTCTGTCTCTTCCCCATCTCTCTGTCTCTCTCTCTCTCTGTCAAATGCATATAACCTATGGAAGTGAAAGAACTAGTCATATCCTATTATATTTATCTGAATTTTGCCTCTCCATTACCTTCCCACACACTCTGTAACTACTCTTTTAAATATTGTATGTCCCTATGCTTTTTTGTGTGGGATCCATCTGCTTTTATGTACTTAATATGCTTCAATAATCATCTTCATCATTATATTCAACACTATTGTCATTATTAGTATTATTTTACTTGTCCAGTGATCAATTACAAACAAGTTTAAGTTCAGTATCGATTAAGGTGAATATCAATTACTCAGCATTGCCCCTAAGTCTTTTTTTTTTTTAAATTTCAAGTTCTTTTATACATTCAATCACAGTATTTAACTTGTAAAGTGAATATTTCAACATGTGTGCCCCTAAGACTTGTTGAAGTTTCTTCAAGATGATAGCCAGCACCATTCTGATTGTTTCTGCCCCAGGACATCAAATTGGTCATCCTCTGGAATGAATTAATTCCTTGCAGAGGAGTATAGAATCAGAGCCAAAGGTGGGCACTAGAAGGCGGATTTGAGGTCAGGAGGACATATGTAGAAGAAGATGGCGCTCTTGACCCACTTCTAATGGAAGCACAACTGAGACATAAATCCCTTATGGTCATAACTTACCTCCATGCTTATGGGTTCCTATGGATTATTCCACTTATTTCTAATATAATATGTTACATTGTTATACCATGCTTCAGTGTATAATTGTATTTACCACCAAAATTTTCTCCTACTCGGATAACAAGGTCAAATTCTTACTTATATTTTTAACAATTAGAGCTCTCAGAAGGGCCTAAGAGCCCTAAGAAGCAGAAGTTACATATCTGATTGTTAGCTCACCATTAGTACAAATTTTATCAGTGATTTAATTTCAATTTTAGGAATTAAAGCATACAGCTCAGAAAAATTCCTTTCTAATCAATGAACACCTTAACATGATAAATGATTACTATATGTCATATGGGAGCAAAACTTTTATTCTTTTGTTTCATTTCCTTTTTGCTTTCTCCCCTTTTTTACAAGCTTAAAAACAAATTTCATCTTCTGATTTCACACGTCTGCTCTGCCTTACTAAAGCATTCAGTAAACATTTGGTGATGAAATAGCAACACTGTGGAGCGATATGTACAGTTGCTAATTCATTCAATCTCGCTTGGATTATAAATCACTTCAGTAATATGACAACCCCTTGAAAAAAGAGGATTTTAGTCAATTTACTTTAAATTCCTTTTCAACCTTTACTAAACTTCTCATTCTTTTAGGCATCTATAGACAAGCCAGAAGAGAAATTTTGATTTAACTACAAGTGGGGTGATAGCTATGGCTCAGGTCTCATGAAGAATACTCCACTTTGAAGATGTGTTTAAATATTGTTGTCACTTTAAAGAAATCACATAAATTCCGAGTAAATCTAACTTTTAGGAGGTTTGATGCAGAAATGATTCACATATTTCCTCTGTATAAATCTGCTTTTGTACCATATCTAAAAGAAAATTGATCTGGCAATATTAATACTATAAACACAGATATATCAAAAGAATCCTTTTTAGTACAGAAGTTTGGCAATAATCAATGTGCTAATTACATATCAGAAGTAGAAACTTGGGATCAAACAGAATTTAATTAAAATTCTGGCGTCAGCACCTCCGATTTGTATGACTCAGGGCAAGTTTACCTAACCTCTACAAACTTTCATTTTCTTACTTTAAAAACAGAAATAAAGGGGAACCAGCAGTTAGCGTAATGACTATGTCGCTAGACTCCCACGTAGTCGACCGTGGTTCGCGTCCCGGACCCGGTGGCTTAGAACTCACGCTGGGTGCGTGTGCGTGCGTGCCCAAGATCCCGAGAGGAGAATGGAGGAGAAGGGATTGCGGCGTGACCATCCCCCCTGGGGGGTGATTTCTTGCTTTCTGTCTCTATGTCTCTCTCTGTCTGGTGAGCGCACGCGCCCTATAGCGAAAAATACCTCTCCAAAAAAAAAAAAAAAAAACCAGAAATAACATGCTCAGCACAAAACAAGCAATGCTGTGGTCTGTCACTTATTAAAACACACACGGACAAACAGGAATAATAGCTGCAACCTGCTTCTTAGAGTTACGGGAAGAGTTACGGAATAACATTTAAAATGACAGCGAAAATGGACAGCAGTTGTCGTCTTTGGAAGTTAAAATATTTTTTAAAAGTTTATTTCTTCCATGAGTGAGAGACAAATACAGAGAGAAGGCACCTCCAACACAATCTTCATGCTGTGATCCAGCCTCAGCTTCAGCTAGCCCCAGATCCTGAGCACACACATCTGTTGTGTTCAGTGAGGTCTCTGGACATGAACCTGGAACCTTTCCATGTGGGTCAGCCTCATAGAGCAGTAATACCATTGTGCCACCATCAGTCCTCTCAATGGCTTTTCTTTATAAATGTAGTATGAGGGTCTCTCAGGCCTTTTCCCATGCTCACAGTAACAGTACTGTTAGAAGAGGGGACTTCATCAAGTTTATAGGGAAAATGAAATTCAAATACTAGGTTATTTTGATGTGAACACACTTTTAAATTCCTGCATACTTTTTTTCATAGTGTGCCTTTTCCAGGAACTTTTCAAAGACCGCCCCTCCCTTTCATGTGTAGATGTCTTCCTGAAGTGTAGTGAACTATGATGATCCCCAAGACCTGGTATTTTTGAAAGCAGCCTAAACTCCTGAAAAAATCGGAGATTCCAGGTAATAGCTTAGGAGAAGGAAGGGTATGCGAGCTCCATAGAGCTTTCAGGTGATAGCCACTCTTTAACCCTGGGGCCGGCTGGTGGCATGGTGGTTAAGGGCGCTGGACTCACACATGGCCAGTCACAGTTCAAGTCTTGGACCTGGCAGCTTGCTTTCTCACTTTCTTCTCTCTCTCTCTCTTTGTCCCTCTCTGGTCAAATTAAATAAATAAATGAATAAAGTTAAATAAAAATAATTCTTTAAAAAAAACCCAATTAAACCCTTGATGTGAATTTGACCCTGAATTTTTGTATGCGGAAATACTATACAGAGAGGATGACATATAGGATTATTTTGTCTAATATATGCCATTCAATCCAGATGCATTCTTAAACATATAAGAATAATAAAATAATATTTTCATTACTATTCCATTTAAATTTTTCAAAAATTTAAACTAAGAATTTTCTGCTTGAATTTAGAGATTCAATATGATGTTGTCATGTGCATTAATTTATGTAAAGCTTTTTTTTGGGGGGGGGGAGGGTTTTTTGCCTTTTTTTTTACTTTTTTTTTTTTTTTTCATTTAGTTTATCTCTTTTTATTTTAGAGAGTTTATGCTACTGGGTCCAGGACTCAGTCGACTATGGGAGTCCAGCGACATAGCCATTACACTATCAGCTGGTCCCCATGTAAAGCTTTTTAATGACATTAATAAACGTAATGATATTAATAAAAGACATTCATTTCTCTACTGTGATTCAGTTAGCCTCCCGTAACTGCTATAAGCCTTGATTTAGGAGAAATATTTACTTAACAATTCTGACACCCATTTAGTAGTATGGTGAAGGGAACTTGAGGTTTGCTAATTAATTTTTTTCAAATCTAGAAATGTAGTGTTTACTACTGTAATATATGATACTGGCGCCCCCTGGTGTACAAATAAGTTACTACAATTACGTGGATCATCCCTTTGTCCTTTGGGCTCTGGGAATAAGCTATGTAAGAAAAGATGGTATTCTACAAATCCCCAAAATACATGTGTTAAGAATAATCTTTACATCTCTAACTCTTTTGTGATATATTTAACAATCCTTAGACTGTTTCCTTATGGTCCGTTATCGCCTATGCAAATCCAATAGATTCAATTTAAGTCTTTTGATTCTGTATTTTCAGGCTATCATTGTGCTATGAGCACGAACTAGGAGAAAGCAGATTGATCTCAGTATTAAAACTGAGCCTAGATTACCATAATATATAAGTAAGGCCATCATCATATTAAGTTGTTTCTTTGTTCAATACATATACTGTTCAGAAGGTTGACAGTGTTCTATTGTGCTTTTCTTATTAAAAATTGGAATTTGATTCACTATGATGCATATAACTAAATTAGATTAAGAAGAAAAGGCAGAAATTTGTCACGTTACATCCAATATTTCTCCACTAAAACTTTACTGAGAATTTATTTAGCCAAGGAAATATTTTTATTGGCTTTTTATTTCTCTCAAATTCAGTTCTAACTTGTTATTGTTCTATTTTTTCACCCCATCCTTTATATTGCTATTTTTGGTTTTTATTAATGCTGTTCATCAAAAATGTCCAGTTTTTCTCTTGAGCACATTGTAGAATTGCACTTCTGTACTCATGTGAAGTACGCGGTGGCTATGTAGCTTGTTTTAGCCAATGAAAAGTGAATTGAGTTATGCACTGGGATGTAAAACTTAGGACCCAATTTTTTTTTTTCCTCTTTTTTTGGAGAGGTTTTTTTGCTATAGGGTGCATACACTCGCCAGACAGACAGAGACAGAGAGACAGAAAATAAGAAATCACCCCCCAGGGGGGATGGCCACACCACAATCCCTTCTCCATTCTCCTCTCGGGATCTTGGACATGTACGCACATGCACCTGACGTGAGTTTAAGCCACCGGGTCTGGGACTCGAACTGCAGTTGACTACATGGGAGTTCAGTGACAGCCATTATGCTAACTGCTAGGACCCAATTATTTGCTTCTCTCTCTCTCTCTCTTCCTCAATGACAACAATATTCCAGATGGAGGCTGCTATGTGTCCCAGAAAGAAAAGAATGCAATCTAGAGACCCGAGCCGACCTGAGAGGGGCATGGAGTAAGAATGACAATTTAGACCTTTGCAGTTTTAAGCCATAATGATTTGGAGGCTGGTCCTTATTGCAACATTACCTAGCCTATCACAATAGATACACGCTTCTTTTAGAAGTCCTTATTTTGAAAACTGCCCCATTGTTAAAATACTTTAATTGCTTTATAGCCTTTGTAAAGTATTTTTTAACAAGAAAAGTTATATGTTTTAAACCATTATTTGGTTAATATTTGCCATCAATATAACACAAAATGAATTTTTTTCCTCCCATCATATTAACAGGTTGTCCTTGGCTGTTAAAGTGGAAGATGGGAAGCAGGTGGAAAGGCGGTTAATGTGCTGGATTCCACATGACCAACTGTGTAGTTCAAGACCTGGACCTGCTGGCTTGAAAAACACACTGGGTGCTTATGCCAGAGTGCCGAAAATCCCAAGAAGAGAATGGAGGAAAAAGGATTACTGCATGGCCATCTCCCCTAGGGGGTGTTTTCTCTCTCTCTCACTCTCTCCAGCATGTACACACATCCTACAACAAAAAACTAAGCTAAAATAAAAACTGTTCTTGAATGCAAGGAAATAAATTTTGAGACACTATAAAAATTAGAAATGGCAAAGCAACAGCTGGACTGAACAGAGTGCTGTGAAGGACAGATTATCTTTTGATTTCACTGCTCTTCATTAAATAGAAGTATACTTTTGTCAATAAAAAGCTTATTAAATGTATAATTCCAATAATTCTTACTAAACTAGTATTACTATAGTGACTTGGGCCAGCCCCATAGCCTAGTCTTTAAGGGAGTCAGCTCCTGCATGGCTGGCCACTGTCTGAAATCCGGCTCCAGTGGTTGGAAAAATACACTAGGAGTACATGCATGTATGCCTAAAATCCTAATAAGAGGGATAAATGGAGAAGAGACCTGAGCCATGACCATGCCTCATTGTGGGGTGTAACTCCACTAGTTTCTGGTGAATGCATGTGCCTTCTAGCAGTTAAAAAAAATGTGATCAACTGGGGCCAGCAAGTGTCATGGTGATTAAGGTACTGGACTCCCACACGGCAGACCACAGTTTGAGTCCTGGACTAGGTAACTTGAGAATCATGTTGAGTGCAGGTGCTTATGTGTCCAGAATCCCAGGAGGAGAATGGAAGAAAAGGGATTGTGGCATTGCAATCCCCCTGGGAGATGATTTCTCTCTTTCCCTCTCACTGTTTCTCTCTGGCAAGTGCAATGTGCCCTATATCAAAAAACAAACAAAAGAAATGATCGATTAGTAAAATAGCAACTTCTTCAATAATCTATTCTAACTTTGACCAGCCTGGATTAAATCTTGCATATCTAGAATCAAGATATTTACAATGTTAAGAATATGAACTTAAGTATCCAGAATTATTACCATAGCCGTATAACTATATAAACATCTTATTTTTTTTTTTTCTTTTTCCGTGGGCAAATAGAGAAGTCAAAGACTTCTATTTAGTTGCTCTTGGTTTTGGTACTTGCAGTTAAACAGTTATCGTATTTTCCTTTTGTATATCATCTTCTCATATTGTTTTTGAATTGTATTTAATTCAATCCTTTCACAAATAATTTTCAAGCTTATTTATTTATTCCATGAGGGAGAAAGACACAGAGAAAGAAAGAAACCTTGACGGGGTCTTCAGGTCACAACACCACCCCGGCTTCAGCCAGCTTGCTCATGGGCATGCACACAGACCCGGGGTGTATAGGGAGTCCTCAGGCCACCATGTGTCCAGCATTGCAGAACTTTATGTTATTGCTGAGCCACGTGTTGGTCCATCCCACAAATAATTGCTGAAAGCTTGCATATGCCAAACACTGTTTGATGCTAGGATCATTTATTCATTACCTTTCTTTGAAACTGCTTCAAGATCAAAATGGCATACTATAGCTCTGAAATTTATACGTCACTACCAAAGGTAAGTATTGTTTAATTTGAATACTATAGGTTTCATTTTGTTGATATATAACTTAACATGCAATAAAGTAGATTTTTAAGTATAAAATTTAATATGTTTTGAGAAATATATACACCTATAAAATTACCCAACTGAGTCAAGTAATAGAATAACCATCTCATCCACGAGAATAGTTAAATACACAGACATCTCTAATACCAAGATTCAGTGATAATGTATAGCAATTGGAACTTGCATTCATTGCCAGTGAAAGTGTCAAATAATACAATTGTTTTGCCAAACTGGCAGCTTCTTATAAATTTCAGCATATACATATCCTAAAATTGAAGAGTTCTTCAGCACAATATTTACTCAAGAGAAATAAATATCCATATTTTAAAAATCAGACAAAATATACAAGAATTTTCATAGCTGCTTGATTCATCATAGGTCCTACTTTCAAAATGCCCACTAATAAATTGATGAAGAAATTGTATATATTCATTCAGCAAGAAGAACAAGTATTCTATAGATCCATGGATTATATAAATGAATTTCAACATCCTGCTGCTAAGCAAAAGAAGCCAGAGTTTGAGGACACCGTGCACGCTTCCTTCACAGTGAAGTTCTAGAACAGACAAAACTGACTTGACAGAAATCAGAATAGGTGTTGGCCCTAAATAGAGAGGATTATGGGAGATGAAAACATCACGAGGGAATTTTTTTTTACTTTATTTATTTTTTCTTCCATGAGTGAGAGAGACAAAGAGAAAGTCAGAGAGGGGTGGAAGACACCCCTACCGGGGTTTTGTGCTGGATCCACTACTGGCCTCAGCCAGCGCTGGATCATGGGTGTACACAGAATCAGAGTAGTCACGGCAGGCCTCTGGATGCAAACCCAGTGTCTTTCCACATGGGTCAGCCTCACAGAGTCACATTTTACCACTCCACCCCTATCCGGCCCCACAAGGGAACTTTTACAATGGCAGCTAAAAAAAAAAAAAAAAAAAAAAAAAAGATAAAACCCCACAAAATTGTCTTAACTGTAAAAACAGAAGCTCACAGACAATTATATGACCTCTTTGAAATGATATGAGAAAATAACTGTATACCTAGAATCCATTAAAAACAATTTCCAAGAACAAGAATGAACTAGAAGTATTTGTTTCAGGCTAATAGAAAATTTGGGTTCCACTTCAATTAATGGTAGCGTAGACCCTCTAAATACCCTCCCACCTTTCTTCTCCCCCCCAAATAAAACAATGTTCTAGGATTTATGGTGAAATATAAACATTTTATTATTTAAAGTAAGTAGAAAGTGGACAGACACAAGCATACCCTAATAGAAGAAAATGACACTAGGTGAGACCCCTTTTTATTAATGGTTCTTTGCCCCATGGTAGCACTTGGCTGGAAAAAAACAAAGACCTCAGGGTTATTGGCACAAAGAATAAAGACAGAGTTTAGGTTGTCAGAGCAGCTGGATATCGATTGGGAAGTCCTAGAAAGAATAGAGCCTGTATTTTTTATATACAAAATTCTCTCCATCAAATGGTCCTCAAACTCCACTGACTTATGAAATATATATATGTGGCAAAGATTGTAACCAACCGTATCTCAAGTTTCAAGCAACACTGACATGCAGAAGATACACGGGTCCATTTTGGAGATTTTGGAAGCATTTTGTATGAAGACGATAACATGGTAGAAGGAGCAATTACGGTTAATGTACTATATGACATGAGGGGTAACTACTGAAATAGTAAAGACACAGTATATAGCATTCATGGTAGGATAGGAGATAAAAAGGAAGATAGAGATAATCAGTCTAGAATTCTATGTCTAGACAATTTATCATACAAATGTAAACTTTCAAACACAGGTATTTTCAGATATTCATAATATGGTCCCCCAATATCCTTTCATTGTTTTTGGAAACATCTGGAGAATTTACTCTGCCAAAAACACAGTGAAGTGGAGAGGTAGGAAATCAAGAACAGTAAGGAGGGTTGTCAATAGTTTTCCAGGGTGGGCCTAACAATATGCTGGGTGGTTTATATAACAGGAAGTTATTTTCTCATGGTTCTGGAGGCTAGAAAGTCCAAGGCCAAGGTGCAGGCAGTTGGTTTCCTATGCGGTCTCTCTCCTTAGCTTGCAGATGGCCACACTATTGCTTTCTCTTCACATGGTCACCCCCCTGTGTGTACCTGTCCGTGGTGTCCCTCTGTGTGTCCTAATCTTCTCTTAAGAGGATCCTAGTCATGGGACCAGTAGTTAGCGTAACGGCTATATCGCTGGACTCCCATGTAGTCGACCGCGGTTCACGTCCCGAACCTGGTGGCTTAAAACTCACGCCGGGTGCGTGTGCGTGCGCACCCAAGATCCCGAGAGGAGAATGGAGGAGAAGGGATTGCGGCGTGGCCATCCCCCTGGGGGGTGATTTCTCACTTTCTGTCTCTCTGTCTCTCTCTGTCTGTCTGGCGAACTCACGCGCCCTATAGCAAAAACCTCTCAAAAAAAAAAAAAAAAAGAGGATCCTAGTCAGATTGGATTTTGGCATACCTTAAAGGCTTTATTTTAACTTAACTAGTTCTTTAAAAGCCTCATCTCCAAATATGCTGAGGTACTGGGGGTTCAGGATTCAACGTTTGAATTTGGGGGAGCACAATTCAGTACATAAGAGAAGTACATTAAACAAAGAACAGAAAAATCTAATTTCCAGGGATAACGCTTTAATGAAGTTCCCAGGATGACAGCTTCAGCGGGACCAGAGAGGACCAATCCAGACTGAAGCCGGACAATGGAGATTCCCATGGTGAGGGCGAGAAAAACAATCACCTCTTAGATTTTTTTGACATGTTTGAAAATATTGAGAGAATATTTACTCTTCTGACAGATATCTGAGGATGAACTGGTGATAGATAAATAGAAAACTAAGCAAAAACCAAACCAAACAAAACAAAAAACTTGGCAGTAATTAACTCCATGGAGAACAAAGGGTAGTAAAAGAATGAGAAAGTCAGCTAAGCGCATTCTATGGCTTATCTGTGCATAATATTTTCATAGTTATGATAATAACACTGGCTATTTTTTTGTTTACAATTGCTGTAACTATTAAGAAAAAGGCCAGTTCCAAGTCCCAGATCTGATGGCTTGCTTTCTCACTTTCCCTCTCACTCTCTCTGTCTCTCTCTGGTGAGTGCACATGCCCTATAGCAAATTAAAATAAGAATAATAACAATAAATAAATAAAATTAAATAATTATTTTTAAAAATCTTGCAAATGTTTTGACATTTTAAATTATAAACATATTTTTTGGAGAGGTTTTTTTTTTTTTTTTTGGTTTTGGACACGTGCGCTCACCAAAGAGACAGAGACAGAAAGTGAGAAATCACCCCCCGGGGAGATGGCCACGCCGCAATCTCTTCTCCTCCATTCTCCTCTCATGATCTTGGGCACACACACATGCGCCTGGCATGAATTTAAGCCACCGGGTCCAGGACTCGAACTGCGGTCGACTACATGGGAGTCCAGCGACATATGCCTTACACCAACTACTGGTCCCACTATAAACATATATTAATAGCAAATTTTGGGGGGAAAAACTTGGATAAAAAGATGTACAATTTATATTTCAGTCTCCCATGCTAATAAATTCCAATCTAATATTCCAGTCCAAATATCTCTCTGAACCTATATCTTACTGTTATTGTGACAATCTCCATAAAATATTTCATAGGTAGTTCTTAATTTTTTTTTTATTCCCCTCACCTGCTTCCTCCTCCTCCTCTTCCTCTTCTTACTACATCTTTTTTTTCCTGGTTGTTTCTTCCTCTCACGCACAAAAGAGTACTATTATTCAGCCAGTCACCCAAGTCGTAAACTGAATATCACACTTATCAGACTTACTACTAACACATAATCACCAAAGCCTCTTGTTTCTACCTCTTCACAATAACTGGAATCATTATCTCTGTAAATTCTCATTTCTGGTATTACAGAGCCCCTTACAACTATCAAACATGTACCAAATTCTATCTTGTCTTTAGTGCCAATCATATTCATTCTTCTGCTTCGACACCATTTCTTTCTCTTTTAGGAACCAGCAAAAATACTGAATCTTTCAAAAAGTTCCAGCTGATGCATTCATCCTATTACTTAATTTGGCCTAGACATTATACGTGTGCCTATCATAATGACTGACACACAGAAGATGCATAATTTTGTTTGAAGAAAAGAATAAAATGAATGGATTCAATGAATATTGAGAAATTCCAAGAGAACGGCGCAGATCCTTGCATCACTACGGAGGATTCTGAGATTTCTAGGCTACTGAGATTTAGGTAAAAAGTTGCATATAGAGTTCCGTCTAAATTCTAGGCTGGCTAGAAGAGTTTTTAACTGTTTTTACTGTGAAGTCCAAATGTTCTAGCCATCGTATGCAAATTCAAACATCATGGCTTTTACATAAAATAGGAAACTGCTTGTCAGTGTAGGTGTTTTCTGTAACACACAGATATTGTGAAAGAAAGGTCTTTCTACTTTAGGAGGTGTCTTCTGCTTGGAGAGGTTAAACTCAATGAAAGAGCACCATCTGCCTGAAAGACAGCAATCAGATATTTAGCTACTCCTTTCCACCCTCTCCTCCCTCAGCTAAGCAACTGTCAGTTTGCCGGAAAAGACCCCAACCCTTGCTCTGCTGGGATGTCAGGGAGATGCATATTCATTGAAGATTGCTAGGGACAGGCTGAACTTGGGTGGCTACTTTTCACTGCATTTATTTTTAGATAAATTTATTTTAAGATAAAAATTTTCTCCCTCACATTAGGATATAATCTTGACAGCTCAGGGGGTAAACAGTCACGAGAGGTTGCTGAGTGGAAAATTTCAGTATAGTGAAGTTCAAGAAGAATTTACAATGAAAAGACTGTGTGCAAGCAACGTAATTACCTTTGTCATCTCCTTCAGCTTTCCAGTGCAGGAACTTTCCAGTAGCAAAACACACAACTAGCATGAATATATTTTCATGCACGTTTATAACCAAGATTGGAAAATTCAATTAAACTGTTGGGTATTTTCTCTATTTTTTTTCCCCGTGAATGTGATTAGTAGAGAAAATAGCATAAACATATAATTATTTTATTATGTCCTGGTTCATCTCTTACCTTGTGACCTTGAAAACCTATCACAGCAATTTAAAATTCAATTTAGTTTTCTTAAATGATTTTTTAATTTAACTTTATTTATTTATTTATTTTAATTTGACCAGAGAGAGAGAGAGAAAAAGTGAGAAGGCAAGGCACCAGTCCAGGACTCGAACTGTGGTCTGCCATGTGAGAGTCCGGTGTCCTTAACCACCACGCGACCTGCCAGCCCCAAAATTCAATTTAATTTTCTACAAAATAGGGATAATATGTGCTTTGCCAAATGCAAAGTTTATTTTAAAAATTAAATTACACAGAAGGATAGTATGAAGGTAAAAGTGCTTTACTAATGCAAAATATGGGACCAGCAGTTAGCGTAATGGCTATGTCGCTGGACTCCCATGTAGTCCACCACTGCTCGCGTTACGGACTCGGTGGCTTAAAACTCACGCCGGGCGCGTGTGTGTGTGCCCAAGATCCCGAGAAGAGAACGGAGGAGAAGGGATTGCGGCGTGACCATCCCCCCTGGGAGGTGATTTCTCGCTTTCTGTCTCTCTGTCTCTCTCTGTCTGGTGAGTGCACACGCCCTATAGCAAAAACCTCTCAAAAAAGAATAAAAAAATAAATGCAAAATATCATCCCTTTCATACTATATATGTTTCTTAATGAAATTCCCAAACATAATTATGAGTTAGTTAGACATACATTGTTTTCAATATACATTTAATATTCTTTATTTCCCCCCAGAAAATATATGCACTCCCTGGAGAGAGACTGAGAGACAGAGAGGGAGGGAAAGTGAGAAAGCATTCTTCATAGGGGATGGTCATGCTGCAATGCCGTCTCCATTTCTCCCTACTTCTGGGATTTGGGGCAGACATGTACACACACTTGGTATGTTTCTCAAGTCACTGGGTCTGGGACTTGAACTGTACAGCCCACTATGTGAGATCTAGCCACCTCAACCACCATACCACAGGCTGGCTCAGGATTTAGTATTTACATGGTTTGTTCACAGAACATGCTTAATAGGGCATTTTATCAAAGCAGGAAGAATTCTGCTCTAGAGTACACCAGAAGAAAGCAGTTAAAGGACTTCATATCATAATTAAGAATTAGGCTGTGAGGGCCAGACTCACGGCCTAGTGGTTAAAGGAAGCTGGATCCTACATGGCTGGTTACAGTTTGAATACCAGGCCTGGCAGCTTGAGGCCTGGATGTTACTGAATGCCTCTGTCTGCGTGCCCAAAATCCCAAGCAGATGCCAAGATGGAGGAGGAGAGATTGGGTGTGACCATGCACCATCAGAAGGGTGATTTCTTTTCTCTCTTTCTCTCTCTCTCTCTGGCAAGTACATACACCCACTGACAACTTTTCTAAAAAGAAAAAAAATTAAATTAGGGTGTGATTCTATTGATGAAAAGAAATGGATACTTTTCATTCATTCTTCTCCTCATTAGTATCTATTAGCTCTATATTACATTGGAGCTACTGATAAGGAACCGGCTGTGTATTTGGTGTTGAAGATAGATGAGCTTCACTCAGCTTGTCATCTAGCTCAACACAATCCAGAAAGATGGGATTCAGAAAGATGAGATCTGTAACAAAACACCCCCCACATTCTATTTCTAAGTGCTCTTTAATCACAGAAGGAGAAACAATTAATTTCGTATGGGGGTAGGATAGATATGTCCAGAAATGCTTAATGGAAGAGAAACGAGAATAAGAAGGATGAGTTAAGGTAGAAGGAGAAAAGAAGAAATTCAAAGTTACAAAAGCCTAATAGCATAAAGTAACATAACCAGATTTGAGTTCTAACATCAAGGTGCTGCTTAAAGATTAGAATACATGTGGAAGCCCTTGCCGGAAGACGCCCCATTATGGCGTAGGAGCTAAACACCTAAGACTCAAAGACAACTCCTTATTAGCATAACTCTGAGAAGCGGCCTATCAGAGCCCAACACGCCCAGAGACTTGGGGAAGGGCGGGCCCAGAGGGAATTTAAGGCGCATACCCGGAAGCCTGGGGGGAGAAGCAACTGAACCTGTAACAATAAACATCACGGAAGAGATCTCGGTTTCCAGAGTCGTTCCTCCGACCCCAACAAATACATAGTGATGAAGATTTGAGGAGAAAGAGGAAGGTCATTAAGAGTATTTTCTACCATCCTAAGAAATCTAAGCTTTACTCTGCATATACTATGCTCTCCTTAAAGAATTCTGAGTAGAGCAGTGTCCTTAGATTGTGAGTGTTTATTCTGAAAAGTGGTATGCAGAAAAATTCCAGTGTGAAGGGATCAAAATTAGGGTGGTAGGAGGTTACTGCAACACATTTCAAAAATGGCGAAGTTGTAAAATAAAATTACTGTCATGGGAAGAAATGGTGGCACAGCAGACACACAGCAGTCTATGATGCTGGCTGCAGTTTGAGCGCCAGGCCTGGCAGCTTGATGCCTGGACATGTGGATGCCTGTCTGCATGCCTTGCTACACGGGAAGGTCCAAGGTTCACATCCTGAGGTCTCCCTGTACGCACCAGGTGGGTGTTTCTAGGATCTACACTGGGAGTGCACCACAGCATGAAAACCCTGTTGAGGGTACCTAGCTCTCGCTCTCTCACTCACAGGAGAAATAAAAACATACACATTTTTAAAAAGTATGATGGCATGGAGACAGTAGGTAGTGTAGTGGTTAAGGCACTGGACCTCCATATGGTCAACCTTGGTTTGAGTCACGGATCTGGCAACTTAAAACACATGCCTTGTGCATGTGTGTGCCCATAATCTCGAGAGGAGAATGGAGAAGGGTTTGTGGCATGGCCTTCTCCCCCTGGGGGGTGATTTCTCACTTTCTCTCTCTTTCTATCTTGCCAGCATTGGACACATCCTATAGCAAAAATCTTTCTAAAAAATAAAAAAAGGATGATGATAGAATAAACACAAAATGTGATGGAAAAATAACATCCAAGGTGACTATCAGATTCTTTTTTTTTTTTTTTTTTTTTTTTTTTTGGAGAGGTTTTTCGCTATAGGGCATGTGCGCTCGCCAGACAGACAGAGACATAGAGACAGAAAGTGAGAAATCACCCCCCAGGGAGGATGGTCACGCCACAATCCCTTCTTCTCCATTCTCCTCTCGGGATCTTGGGCACGCACACACACGCGCCCGGCGTGAGTTTTAAGCCACTGGGTCTGGGACGAGAACCGCGGTCGACTACATGGGAGTCCAGCGACATAGCCATTACGCTAACTGCTGGTTCCCTAGATTCTGATTTGGGCACCAAATAGGATGGTGGTTATGAACTACAAGTAGAAAGGAAGGTTTGGGATATGAACTTTATGATTCAGTTAGAATATGTTGAATCTTATCTTTAGATCATTCAAAAGGAAGTGTTTACTTCATACATACAAATTCAGCCTCTGGAGAGAATTGACAAATGAGAAAGGGGAAATTCTTAAATTTATTGTTTTATAAAGCTGAAAGTCCATTGGCAGGTATTCGCTTAAATTTGCAGGTGTTGCAGGCTTAAAAGATTGTTGGATGGGAAGAAAAGACCTCCAAGAAGGAACTCTGTGTTTCTCATAGCTGTCATCAGGTCCACTACCAATACTATAAGTCTCTCATGACATTGAGATATTACCTTTTCATTGAAATGGATTAATGATATTGACTCACTGATTACTCATATATACATAGCAAAATTATGTCAGGACATTACAATAAAAATTTACCATAAAAATTTCTGTCGGGACCAACAACGTGGTGGCTATGTCGCTGGACTCCCACGTGGCTGACTGTGGATCGGGTCCCTGACCCAGTGGTTTGAAAATCATGCCGGGCGCATGTGTGTGCAAGTCCAAGATCCCAGGAGGAAAATGGAGTAGAAGAAACTGCAGCGTGGCCATTCCCCTTGTTGGGGAGTGTGTTGGGGGGGTGATTTCTCACTTTCCCTTTCACTGTCTCTGTCTCTCTTTCTCTCTCTCCAGCAAGCGCACATGCCCTATGTCAAAACCTCTTATAAAAACTCTTAGAGAATAACTATTGGCAAATGAAAGACTGGTTTGCAGATGAAGTGTGATAATGTTAATGCTACAGAGTTTTCTCTGGAGAGTGAGAATTGTGCTGTTGATTTCCTGACTCCTTTTCAAGATTTGTGTAATTTTTCTAAACCATTCCACAGACAAGAAAATGACATGCAAACATTTCACTAACTTTTTCAGAGAAAAAGATAGTGAATATAGAGAAGCTTCCCATGGTGTTGGTTGGATCACTTTAGGTGTAATGAGCCACAACAGCCCTGACTTGTCAGCGTAGACGGAGATGTGACCACTACATACACATTCAGCTCTGGACAATGAAGGAAATCAGGCATCTTATCATTCTCAGAAAATTAGAGTATTCCTAACCCAGAAGCCAAGGAGACTCAATGTTGAGCTTCTCTTTCCTTCCTGTCCTTATGTCAGTACCCTTTAAGTACAAATGTTGCCCAGCAGGTGGTGTAGGGGTTAAGGTGCTATTCCACATGGCTGACCATGGTTTGAGTCCCAGACCCAGTGGCTTAAAAATTATGCCAGGCATATGTGCATGTGCACCCAAAATCCTAGGGGTAGAATGGAGGAAAGGGGATTGTGGCATGGAAATCCCTCCTGCATCCCCCCGGGTGATGATTTCTCACTTTCCCTCTCTTTGTCTCTTCCTCTCTCTTTCCAGCAAGAACACATGTACTGAGGCAAAAACTCTTAAAAATATCTGTATCTCTATATATTATTTTTTTCTATGAAAGAGAAAGAGGTACACTAACAGGATCTTCACACCATGATCTACCCCCAGGCAGCCTAGATCATGGGAAAACATGCTCATGCCTGGCATGTATAGGGACGCATTGGTGCACAAACCTGGAACCTTTCCATGTGGATCTAGTTGAATTACCACTGCACTATTGTCTGGCCCCTTTATGCCAGTACTTTTATTGTCACTAAGCCATATAGTTATTACTAAGACTTTTGGCCTTATTCTAGAGATTTGGTTTCAACATGTTATCCTTCGAATCTAAATCTGACATCAATAATCTAGCCAGCTCTTACTTTCTCTAAGGCCAGGAGCTTTCCTCGGGATCACAGGCTTCCTAATGCCCTAGCCTGGAAACCAAGGGACTGCTGCTTTCTTTGGGTCTCTGGACACAGCCCAGACAGCCGTCTGGCCTGTCTCCTTAATATCACTCTGGCCAACATCAGAATCTTTATGGCAAGGCCTTGCTAATGCTCTGAAATGACACTTCCCAAATGCTTATCCATCATTGCGAACCAGTAAGTGATTAAGATTTCTGTATTGGAGAAAAAAAAAAAAAGCAATAAGAGAACAATAGTGAAAAATTAATGTTTTTAATATAATTTGGGCTTTTATTTTTAGTTGTTATATCCCTCCCAATCTTGAATGTGAAATATTCTTTGTTGAGTTAATATTGGTATTGTGTTTGATATTTATTCAAGTCTTTAAGTTGACAGTCACATGTTACCTAAAGTTTTCATATTTTATTAGATCATAAAATTCCAATCCTGTGGACAGTTCTAGATCATTTTAGTTACCTCTTTATAGCCCTCACAATCACTGGTGGCTTGCCCCCTTCATTAATTCTCAATTATTTTGCTAATTGGCTCTTACGTCGTTGACAAGACTGCAGTTTTCCCCATGGCCCGAAGAATGCTCTGCTCAAGAATGGCTATTTGATGAGGAGTTATTTTCTATACTTTACCAATCTAGACAATGATGACTACAAAGCTCAAGTGACTTGCTCCAAGTGACAGGACTACACGGTCCATCAATGCCAAAGTGGGGGTTAAAATGGATGCTTGCAATTCGGCGAGTGACTACAAATCAGTGTGACTGAATCTATTTGTCACATTCAATTCTGCTATAGGAAATAGGCTTGATGAAATACAATAACTTAATCCACCCAGCAACAACTTGCCCTATCCATCAAGCATATAAGACATCACCTGCATATTTTTTTCCTCCCAAACAACTTCCTTATAGAAACTTTCCCGATTTGTCTAAACATCTCTTCATGCTTTTTCTTCTTGTAAACCTGTGGTTGTCCTCATTTATCCATGAATATTAAGTAGAAACATTAGGATTCCATTTGCTAAGTGTTAACAAGGGTATATGCTAATATGAATTTACCTATTTTTGCACTTAATGTTCATTATGCAGTTTTGACCACTGGCATGAGAAGTACAATATTTATCCTTGCAAAGAGATTTTATTATTATGTAGGCAACTGAGAATAATTTTGACTGGCTACATTTTGGAAGAATCTTTCTGTTCCATTTTCCCACATATGCAAATGCATTATATAACAAGCATCATCTTAGATGTACATTATGCAATGGGGTCACTATTCAAGAGCTGAAAATACCACTTAGATGAATATAAATTTTAGATTAAAAATGTTTCAGGAAGTGTGAACACTTTCAATTCCCCAAGTGCCTCAGCTTAATCATGATCACTTCTGGGGTGGGAAACTGAAGGACAATCGCAGGAGTGTTGTTTATCTCTGTGGAGAGGATTCATTACGGCAGACGTTATTTGACATAAAAACAGATGTACCTCTGTCACTGCTTTGACCTCTCTAACAAGATAAACAACTAGGCTGAAACATTTATTGATCCAAGCAAAACCTATTCCACCGGAAATAGACAATAGATGCACAGCAGTGTAAATGAGGATTTAACATCTGTTCCAAGTAGATTGGCTATTAATCTGGAATCTGAAATAACACGACCAGCTGGGTGGCAGTACTACCTTTTTAATGTAGGTTCAAAGATAAAAAGTTCTGAATAGCTCAGTGGGTGATATCTTATGAATATAGGTAACTGTATATGAAACTTGCAAATCAAATATGCCAAACAGGCTGCATTCTGAGTGTGCTGAATATTGAAAATGTTTATCATTTTGCAATAAGCTTATCTCTGCTTCCTTTCCAAAGGTAACATGAAGTATTCCTTAATGTTGGTGAGTGCTTATTGAAGGACTCAGCTGTTCTTTCACTGTTACTGATATTATATAACACAACATATACAAAATGCTACATTAATAAAATGTTAAAGATTGTACAGTGATGAGGTACAAACGGAACTATCCAAATGAGTGGGAAACTTGGTTAAATGAATAAGGAGCAATTTTACAAACCTAACTAGGACTAAATTCTTTTAAAGTTTTTGTATAGATTTTATTTTTCATGGTTTCCAAGAACTGGGGGTGTGTGGGGGGGAGCAACTGACAAATATCTAACGCACATTGCTTACATATGACTAGGCAAAGGGAGAGAAAATACCTTGTCCTCACCCATCCTAATTCCATGGCTGACACCCACATAACAAAAGACAGATCAACAAGAGAAAAATCCTATACATGTATTTAATATAAGTTATACCTGACATGGGAGCCTTCACAAGAAAATGATGTGACGAACACAGGAAAGTGTTTTCTCGGAGGTTCAAGAAGAGGGAACAGTGCTAGGGAAGTCTGATTGGAGGACAATAGTGTATGATCTAATGGTAACAAACAGGAGGAAACATGGCAAGCCTGCTCAGATTCTTCCCTGTGTCCCTGTCTTCAGAAAGAAGGAATCCCCCCCCCCCCCCCCCCCGAGTTTAGGCAGGGTCTTCTTATTATTTTATTAAGGGGAAGTCAGAAATGCCTTCCTGGGTTTTATAATGAGCTTAAAGGCAGATAGACAGGGGGAAGGTAAAAGGGACCTTCCTGCCTCTGCTGCTTTCTGAAATGCCAAGGTGTCATTTTTGAGGTTGCATACCCTAAACCCTATCACTAAGTAACGGCCAGGAATCAGTAAGTTCTTTGATTCAACTAAATTTAAATTCATCTAGGGGAATAGTGGGGAAAGTAGGACACAGGGTATGATCTGGATGCTTCTGCGTATTCATATTTTTCCTCAAATACCCTTACCTCTACTTAAGGAGAAATAACATTAGTTTGATGAATATACATATATATATATATATATATTCATTTAGGTATATATAAATGAATACACAGACACATTATTGAACTTTCTGCCTATCTATCTAGTCAAAGTTATAAAGGGAAAGAATGATGTGTGTTTACTGTGGTAAAAAATTTATATCAGGGATACATGAATCAATCAATGGATTTTCAAAGTGATTTCATGGAACACCTTTTTTGCCAACTCACATGCTATAAATATTAGATGTGTCACGCTGAAATTGCTTTTTTCCCCATAGAGATTTACGGACAAATCCAAATCCCTCAGCATTCTAACTGTAGACTTTATGCAATGATGAATGTTGCTACCCATTCTTCTCACGTTTGGTTCATGCCTTTGTCTATGGGGCTGTGCTGCTTTAGTGGGGAAGAGATTTTCAAGCTGTCTCTCTTAGAGAGTATAATTTTCTTTCAAATAATAGTATTGAAAGGTGTGTAACTAAAAACTCTGCTGACCCACTTGCAGTGGTGTAGGTAATAAGATGCCAGTGAATGATTCTGGAACCATATGAACAGGCTCTGGGTTCAATTCCTGGGTTAACCTAAACACACCTGTGGCACCCATGATCCTGGCTAGCTGGAAGGCTAGGGGTGATTGTGCCAACACAAGAACCTGTTGAGGTGTCAGTCCTTGTCTTCATCTTTCTCATAAAATAAAAATATTTTTATAAAATAATTATAACAGAATAGGGGACCAGCAGTTAGCGTAATGGCTATGTCGCTGGACTCCCACGTAGTCGACTGCGGTTCGAGTTCCGGACCCAGTGGCTTAAACTCACGCCAGGCGTGTGTGCGTGCGTGCCCAAGATCCCAAGAGGAGAATGGAGGAGAAGGGATTGCGGCGTGGCCATCCCCTCTGGGGGGTGATTTCTCGCTTTCTCTCTCTCTATTTCTCTCTGTCTGTCTGGCAAGTGCACGCGCCCTATAGCAAAAACCTCTCAAAAAAAAAAAAAAAAAAAAAAAAAAAGACTCTATTCCAGAATATAATATGCCCCACATATTAACTTTTGGGGCAGTAGGCATTGTGGCAGTTAAGGCACTGGATCCCACATGGCTGACCCTGCAGTTAGAGTTCCAAACCCTGTGGTTTAAAAAATCACCCTGAGGATGTGTGTGTGTGTGTGTGTGTGTGTGTGCATGCCCAAAACCCTGAGAGGACAATGGAGGAGACAGGATTGCAGTGTGGCCATCTCCCCTGGGGGCGTAATTTCTCACTTTTCCTTTCTCCATTTCTTTCTCTCTTTGGCTAATGCACACACCCTACAGCAAAAACTAAAAAATATAAATTATAAGGCAGTGATGTTATTTGTTCACGATATTCATTTCAATTACATTTATCACTTTTTGTCTTGGAGTTTCTTTACTGGAGGTGAAGAGAGAGAGGAATGCCTGTCAAGATCATGCTACTCTGTGTCCTTTCCAAACATCAGCTTTTTGACTATTCTGCATCTTAAGCCAGGCCCACAAACAAGCCTAGAATGTTAACGTTAACTCAGGAACTGAGTGCTGGGCCTTCCCAAGTGGCTCCAGTATCACACAGGGGCACCCTGCAGCCTGTGCCACCACGGCTAGGCCAGCATCCCACCACTTTTTAGTGCGAGAAGTACATGAGATAACTAATAAATACATTTATGATAGAGTTAAGAGGAGAAAGGTGAACCCTAGCATAAAATTCCAAAAATATGGTATGACAAGTGTGGATCATGTGCCCAAAGACTATAGCAAGTCAAATATTTGGAATTTGTCTCTTTCAATGATTTCATAGAAACCAAATTACTCTCCCCCCAAAATTACACTTCTTATTTTCCTCCCATTAGCTCTTTGGAAAAACTATTTTAAAAATCCTCTTCTGATCTTTCTTTAATCTCCACAGATAAAGATATTATTTCATTGCCTTCCCTGTTGCAGCCTTATTAGTGACAGTGCATATTATCTTGAAAGGCTAGGCAAGTTGCAGATAACAGGCTAAAATTCAGGGAAAACTTCTCCCATAGATCATACTTCATTGATAGTTATAGTTATAAATTATATCATACTTAAGTTCTACGTTCTCAATGCTTAGAAGTTTGTCTAGCACTCCATACACACTCAATATTACTTAAATATGGAATATGACAAAAATCATGAGAAGGAAACTCTCAGATATCAGTAATGTAACCACTATAGAAAATAAGAAGATAGGCCCAGTAATAATGGAGGTATAGTAGTAACATAACACTGAAATGCTGGACTTTGTATAGAAAATCAGGGTTCAATCCCTGGGTCAAGCTGTACATGTTGGGCTTACACGCATGCACACAAATGATTCTGACTGGCTGGGAAAGGCCAGAGAGAGGCAGCAGAGTGTGAAGTCCTATTGAGAGTGCTTGTCTTTGTCTCTGCTTCTCTTTCATAAAATAAAATTTAAAATATTATTTGTCTGGAATCATCTAGAACCATAAAAGGCCCCATAAGGCCAAAGCAATACTGTACAAAAAGAACAAAGTAGGAGGCATCTCACTGGCTGACCTCAAAATATATTACAAATTTTGATAATCAAAACAGCATGGTATTATCACAAAAACAGGCAGGTAGGCCCAAGGAACAGATTGAGAACCCATAAATAAATACCAAAACACAGCCCACCGATTTTCAACAAAGGACACAAGGCAACCCAGTAGGGACAAGAAAATCTCTCCAGCAAATGGTGCTAGAAAAACTACATATCCACCTGCAGAAGGATGAAACTGGACCCCTATCTCTTACTGTTAACAAAAACCAACTCAAAAATGGATCAAATATCTAAAAATAAAACCTTAAACTATAAAGCTACTGGGGAAAAACTCTTAAAACACATCACAGTAGTAAAAGCCTTCTTAAAGACCCCCCAAAGCACAGACAATAATCCTGAAAATAGTTCCCAATTGGAACTACATGATGCTAAAAAACTTCTGCACAGCAAAATAAACAATAATTTGGGTGAGAAGACAATCCTCAGAATGATGGATATATTTGCAAACTATGCCTTAGATATGAGACTATTAACTAGAATATATAGAACCAGAACTCAAGCAGCTTACCTGGAATCCAATTAAAAAATGGGCAAATGAGCTGAACAGACAACTCTCCAATGACGACATAGGAATGGCCAAATAGCGTGTGAAAAAATGCTCAACATCTCTTCTCATAAGGGAAATGCAAATCAAAATCACAATGAGATACCATGTAACCCCACTCAGAATGGCTAAGATTTAAAAAATAAAAATGGGGAACAAATGTTAGTGTAATGGCTATGTCGCTGGACTCCCATGTAGTCGACAGCGGTTCACGTCCCAGACCTGATGACTTAAAACTCACGCTGGGTGCATGTGCATGATCCCAAGATCCTGAGAGGAGAACAGAGGAGAAGGGATTGCGGCGTGGCCATCCTACCTGGGGGGTGATTTCTCGTTTTCTGTCTCTCTGTCTCTCTCTGTCTGGCGAGCACACATGCCCTACAGCAAAAACCTCTCCAAAAAATAAAATAAAATAAAATAAAATAAAATAAAAAAAATAAAATAAAATAAATAAAAATGATAAGTGCTGGCGAGGCTGCAATGAAAAGGGAACCCACTTACACTGTTGGTGGGCAAGTAAATTAGTACAGCCACTGTGGAGAACAATAGGGAGTTTCCCCAGAAAGCCACAAATAGAACTACCGTGTGTAATTCCACTCTTAGGTATCTACCCAAAGGATAGGTAAACCCTCAGTCAGGAAAACACTGCACATCTATGTTTATTGCAGCATTACTCACGATTGCTAGGACATGGAATCAAGCCAAATGTCTAAGAACAAACGAATGCATTGAAAAAAATTGGACACACATACTCTATGGAATACGATTCAGTCATAAAAAAAATGAGACCCTGACATTTGATAGAAAGTGAATGAATATGGAAGATTTAATGCTAAGCCAAGTCAGACTATAAAATAAAGGCATTGAATGTCCTGAATATTGGGATCACCAGAGGGCATAATGGTTATGTCACTGGACTCCCACGTAGTCAACCATGGTTAGAGTCCTGGACCCGGCAGCTTAAAACTCACACCAGGTATGTAATGCATGCCCAAAATTTGAGAGGAGAATGGAGGAGAAGGGATTGCAGTATGGCCTTCCCCCTGTGGGGTGATTTCTTGCTTTCTGTCTCTCTCACATGCACCCTGTGATGCACCCTGTGGCAACCCCCCCCGCAAAAAAAAATACACACACACACACACGTATGTATATATATGTATACAAATGTGTGTGTGTAGTGTGTATATATATATATATATATATATATATATACACACAGACTATACACACACACACACACACACACACACATATATATATATATATATATAGAGAGAGAGAGAGAGAGAGAGAGAGAGAGAGAGAGAGAGAGAATCTGCACTCTACCACAGGAACTGAATGACTGGAAGGTATAACAGCAGGGAGGGCAACTGTAGATACTAGAGACACTACAGAAGGGAATGGGTAATAGGGGGGTAGAAGGGAGGGGATCATAGAAAAACAAATGAAACATTTAATAGACACAAAAATGAAAATAATCTGTTGTTGATAATGTATATGATAATATATTTGACTTGACTAATATGCATCATACTCATGCTGGGATAAACCTTGCTGTATACTATAAAAATATACAATTATTAAATATAAATAATAAAACAAACAAAAAACCCATTATCTTCTCATTTGTTTAGTTACCCATAGTAACACTATAAACAAAATTTTAATTTTGGCCACATTTTAATTCTTTTTTTTATGTATATAATAGTTACATGCATTAATAGTCATATGTATAGATTTTTATTCCAACAATATTGCTTGACATAAGTTGCTCACATAATTACAATTTTCTTAAACACAATTTTTATGCTTGCCTAATGGGTCAGTAAAGGTGTAGAAATTTGCTTCCACATTTCTTCATTAGATGATATTAGTTTGCTTCAATTACTTTGCAATTAAAATAATTTTTCTTTTTACATTTTGTTTTAGTTTGTTATTGTGTTTCTGAACAGAAATACCTGGGTGATCTTATAAGAAGAGAGGTTTAGGGCACAGCAGATAGTATAGTGGTTATGTTTCTGGACTCCCACATGGCCAACTGAGGTTCAAATCCCGGACCCAGTGACTTAAAACTCATGCAGGGCATGTGTACATGTATGCCCAAGATTCCAGGAGAAGAATGAAGCAGAAGGAATTGTGCCATAGCCATCTCACCTGGAGGGTGACTTCTCACTTTCCTTTTCATAGTCTCTGTCTCTCTCTTGCCCCTATGAGTGCATGTGCCCTAAGGCAAAAACCTCTAAAAAACAAAAACAACAGCAGCAACAAAAAAGTATAGAGGTTTATTTGGCTCATGATTCTGGTGGCTGGAAAGTTCAAAGGCATCAGTCCATCATCTGACCAGCCCCTGCTTCAACACAGCATGGTGAGAGAAGTAGAAAGGACAGCAGGCATGTGCAAAGAGAAGGAATGAACACAACTTGCTGACAGCTGTTTTTTTTTTGTTTGTTTGTTTTTGTATTTTAAATTTGCTAGAAGAAACATGTGCCCACTAGAGAGAGAGAGAGATTGAGAAAGTCACCCTCCATGGGGAATGGTCACGTTTCAATTACTTCTCCTTCTTTTCTTCTTCCTTTTGGGATTCTGGGTATGCACACACACACATGCCTGGTGTGTTTTCAAACCACTGCATCCTGGAATGTAACTATGCAGCTGACCATGTGGGATCCAGCCACTTTTACTACACACCACCAGCTGGCCTAATCCTCTTATTATTATAAGAACCTGCTCTCTTGGGAATGGGTTAGTTCACAAGACAGCAAGAGCTTCTCTCCTGCTAGCTGGCATCAATCTACTGACAAGTGCAGGGCTCCTATGATCAAATCACCATGCATTAAACCTCACCTCCTACCAGTCCTATGAAGTCTCAACACCATCAGGTCAACAAGGACAAAGCTTCCAGCACATGAGCCTTTGGAGGACAAAATATATCTAAATCATAGTGTATATAGAGATCTGTTTACATTTTTAAATTTTTATTTTTATTTATTATTTATTTATTTATAGATTTTTGTTGTTGTTATAAGGCGTGTGCCCTCGTCAGAGAGACAGAAAGCAAGAAATCACCCCCTACTGGGGATGACCACGCCGCAAACCCTTCTCCTCCACTTTCCTCTCAGGATCTTGGGAATGCATGCACATGCACTCTGTGTGAGTTTAAGCCACCAGGCCTGGGACTCCAACCACAGTCGACTACATGGGAATCCAGTGACATAGCCATATAAATAGGGTTTAAAAAACTATTATTATTGACAGAGAGTGTTTACGTTCACATGTGCATGCATGACAGAGAGAAAGAAAAAAAAAAACACAGGACTGGAAGATGGCATAATGGTTATGTTGCTGATATCCCACGTAGTTGACCACAGTTCGAGTCCCAGACCTGGTGGCTTAAAACTCACATTGGGCGCGTGTGCGTCCAAAATTCCAAGAGAAGAATGGAAGAGAAGCGATTGCAGAGTAACCATCCACCCTGGGGCGGGGGTGATTTCTCACCTTTTGTGTCTCTGGCTCTCTCTCTCTCTCTATGGTGAGCACACATACCCTATAGCAAAAATCTCTTTATAAAAAACAAAATAAAAAAATTAAAAAATAAACTAATAAGGGTATGTTCACACCACAATCCCTTTTAGTTCATTTCTTCATCTTGTCAGGATCTGAGGCATATATACACAAGCACCAGGCATGTTGTTCAAGCCAGAATCAGGATTCAAACTGCGTTGGACCATGGGGGATCTGGCTCCCTTATGCTACAGGGCCAGTCCTAACTAGTTTGTAAGGATAAAAATTTTTTCAATATCTGGCTCAATTTAATTTTCACAGCCATGTTTAAATACACCAATTTCTCTGTGTCCTTGTTATCATTATCTTAATCGTGTTAATGTGCTGGAAGAGTATGTTTGTTAGCTCATTCAGCTATTGGCCTTTGTTTGATACTTGTAAGTTAGAATATTTTATTCATCAGTAATATTCTCTATTTTATCATTTATATATTTATTCATTCAATAATATTTATTAAATGCTTATTCTCAGCCAGGCACTGTTTGACACAAAATATTGAAAGTTGAGAAGAAAGTACTTACTTTCAAACAGTTTGCAATCTACTGGGCATAGAAAAGCCAATAGGGCCAAAAAAGGAATTTTCTGGTGCTCATCTTTTTCCCTTTACAAATAAATTGTTATTAAGTAGTTTCTATATTCTGACAATATAATCCACGGATTTTCTTCTGGCGGCACAGTGTTGCAAAGCAGATAAAGCACCTATTGTTACCATGAGCTGAGATAATTAAATGAGCACAAAGGTGCTGAGATACAAAGTGCTGGATTTTAATGGGTGATGTCAAATGAGCCATTTACACAACATGAAATGTGAAATGCCTATATACAATTTATAAATGCGAATGATTAATAATCTCCTCCCTTTTACAGAACTGCCAACTCTTCTTTTGTGGCACTAGATGAAAATGATTTTTTTTTCCTGCACAATTTTCTTTCTTTCCTAAATGCTTCACTACTATCACATCTATTTAAAATAACTATCATCAGCATTCTATTCATTTTGTTCAATGATCACTTTTAGGACATGGCTATTGACAAGCTAGGATAATTACGTAACACGTTTCAGTCTATAGATCTATCTTGGACCCCACTGGAACTAACACTTAGCATTTGTTTTATTGTTTATGATTTATAAAATACAAGCAGTATTAGCATTTCTTGGAATCTGCAGTAAGGCATGGGAGGGAGAGATAATGAATGAGCTTTCTTTCAAGAACATGGTCGTGGAAAGACAGCCAAAGTCTCTAGCAAGACATGCGATCCCCAAACAACCTTTATCAAAAACTTCCTTTGGATCTTCAGCGTTTTCTCCTGAAATAACTGTGCCTCATCACTGCTGCTTCTTCAAGTAATATCCTTCCGATGACTGACTGGTACTATTTCTACCAACTTCCATATCTAATTTTCCTTGTTTCTTCCCTTATTCAACCTCTGGACAAATTAATTTCTCATTTCTTTGCGTTTCCAAAGCATTCTCTAATTCTTAGTATGTCACCTACAAATGATAATACGGCTATATGTTTTTCATTTGCTTCCCTCTCTCCCCAAGAATCTAGACCCTAGTACTATTTCTGATGTGTGTTAGGTGCTTAGGAAATACTTGCCAGTGGTTAAGCTAGTGTGAATAACTGAATTAATTGTACAACTTTGGGGTATTAAAAGTTAGGATAGGGGCTAGATGGTGGCCCAGCAGTAAGATGGGATATTCTCTAAGAACTGATCTGTATGGGAAGGTTCTGGTTTTGTGTCTGCAGAGCTCCTGGATCATTCTGGATACGCGACCATGCCAGTGTCTAAGGGCTGACTGAAGCTGGGGGTGGATTCTGGCATAAAGACCCTGTTAGGGGTACTGTCTGTCTCTATTTCTCTAGCTCAAGGAAGAAAAAACAAACAAACAAAAACAGAAAGAAAAGGGTAGAGGGAGCAGTGCATTTAAATGTGCAATTGTATCTCTTATACTAATTGCAGAGGTCCTGGGAAAACAGAGAAAGAGAGTAGCAGAGGGCCAATAATATGCCTACTTTGTCCTACTTGAAGTTTATTTGCTGGAAAAATACTAAAAATCTTATTTTTATGAAGACTTTTTCTTTTCATTTTATATGGAACTTCCATTGCATTAAGCTGAATGCCAGGGCATTTTCACATGGTTTTTCATCATTAAAAATTGCTAGGTAAAGGGAACCAGCAGTTAGCATAATGGCTATGTTGCTGGACTCCCACGTAGTCGACCGCGGTTCGCGTCCCGGACCCGGTGGCTTAAAACTCACGCCTGGCGCGTGTGCGTGCGTGCCCAAGATCCCGAGAGGAGAAGGGATTGCAGCGTGGCCATCCCCCCTGGGGGGTGATTTTACGCTTTCCGTCTCTATGTCTCTCTCTGTCTGTCTGGTGAGCACACGCGCCCTATAGCGAAAATCTCTCTCTCAAAAAAATTGCTAGGTAAAGATAAAAGTTATAAAGTATTTTGATTTCTTATAAAAAAGAAATTTAAAATTTTTATTTTGGTTAAAAAATAGCCATTTACATTCTGATTCCGTTTTTACAACTGAACATTTAAAAAGTGACTAAAATGCTTAATAAAACCCTGGAACAGAACTTACCTTGGGCTAGTAAGACTAATAAACTAAATAAGACAACTACTTAGTCATTAGTATTAAAAATAACAAGCTAAAATATCATATGCATTTGTTCTAGGCAAAGAAATCCTAACAGAATTAAAGATAGGACCACAGTCTTAGCAGAAATCCTAGGGGCTAGATGTATTTTGGAATTTAATACTTTTTGGATTTCAGAAAGAGAATATTGATGACAACCTGTATTACTTAACACCCCAAAGGGATTTAAAACAGCACTCTATAATCAAGCACATTAATATTTCTGCAGTACAATACAAATATTCAAAATAAGTATTATAAATAAAAACTAAGCCCTTCTTATTTTTTTCTGGTCAAAGTTTTCAGCTAGATGAATTAAGAGAAAGTTTTTATTTTACAGATCCTTTTAAAATAATGTTATTATGGATTAGAGATTATGAACATGAACTGTTTATGAGTGTATATAACATAGATTATATCAATGTCTAAATGAACCACAGTGAACTATAATTCCTGAATTTATATACATCAAATTTAATATTTAAAAACTTCTAATAGGCCCAATATTAAACATACACAGTTTCTAAAAATTAAACTTTAGTGAATGAATTTTGCATGTGTAACAAACTACCTCTTTTCAAGTTCTCAGAGAATATTTACATATATTGATCCTTTCTTTGGTCATTATGTGACCAATACATTATAAGACCTAGAAGTTGTAGAGATAACATTTTCTGATCATATTTTATATCAAACTAGAAACTACAAAGAGGAACTCTAAAAATTAACACAAATTCCTACCCTTTTAATTTTAATGAAAGACAGCCACAGTAGTAAATATGGCTAAGACATTGTGGTCTACGCAGTAAGGCCACCTGGAAGACCTAGGTTTTATACGTGGTCTAACCTAAAGGGCAGGCATGGCGGCACACACACACTTGTAATCCCAGTGACTCAGGAAGGCTGAGGCAAGAGAATTGAGGGTTTTTCTGTTACTTAGGTTATTAATTTTATTTTATTTTAAGAGATATTTTTGCTATAGGATGCATGCACTTGCTGGAGAGACAGAGAGACAGAAAGCAGGAAATCGACTCTCTGGGGGATGGCCATATGGCAATCTCTTCTCCTCCATTCACCTCTCAGAATTGTGAGCACACACGCACAAGTGTCTGGTGTGAGTTTTAAGCTGCCAAGTCCAGGATTTAAACCGTGGTTGACTATGTGGGAGTCCAGCAATGTAACCATTATGTCATTCACTGGTCCCTAGGCTACTGATTTTATATCTTCACATGTTTGGAGTATTCAGTAAGGTCTCCACTGTATCCTTAAATGGTTAACTTTTTGTCCCTTCTGCATCAAGCATTTATTGTATTCCTGAGGTCTCCAAAGTGACCAAAATAAGACCTGTGGGCACTACTATCTGACTGCTTGCTATAAATTATATGTAAGTAAAGTTCGATGACATAACACTTTGCAGTAAGCATCACTAAACAGTACATAGGGAATAAAGGCTTATGCTCTTAAGGCACTATTTTACACATACAAATTTAGCAAGAACAGGCGTAAAATAATCATCCCCCAAGGATGCCACAACTACAGCACAGGAAATCCAGTATATTCCAGCTACTTAACTGTTAGGATTGCTGGGACCAGCAGTTAGCGTAGTGGCTATGTCACTGGACTCCCATGTAGCCGACAAAGGTTTGAGTCCTGGACCCAGTAGCTTAAACTCACGCCGGGAGTGTGTGCGTGAGTGCCCAAGATCCCGAGGGGAGAATGGACGAGAAGGGATTGCAGTGTGGTCATCCCCCGTGGGGGGGTGATTTCTCGCTTTCTGTCTCTCTGTCTCTCTCTCTGTCTTTCTGGCGAGCGCATGTGCCCTTTAGCAAAAACCTCTCCAAAAAAAAGAAGAAAAAAACTCAAACAGTTAGGACTGCTAACTGAATTATCACATGGCTGAGACGACTTCAGCTCTTTCAATATGCAACATATATCTGTGCAAATTAAAATGTTTTTCTATTTGAACAATCACATTCCTGAGTATTTATGTATTGAGTAAAGATAAAACAAGTAAAATTAGGCATAGGAATAAAGGTGCCCATTATAGTGTTACTTATACTACTTTTATAAAAAGCATGAGATAATCTAAGTAGATGGTTTTGTTTTGTAATTGTGGTACCTCAATAAGAACTACATCTATAATATTACAATATCGGGACCAGCAGATGGCATAATGGTTAGTTATATCATTGTATTCCCAATGTGGCCAACCAGTTTGAGCGACAGAGAGACAGAAACCGAGAAATCACCCCCCAGGGGAATAGCCATGCCACAGTCCCTTCTCTTCTATTCTCTTCTCGGGATCTGGGGCATACACATGTGCCCTATAGCAAAAAGCTCTCTTGAAAAAATTACATTATGAAATACTTAAAAAAATCTCAAGCATACACTATGATATTAATAATGTATTAAAAATTTAGACATTGCTGGGGCTGAAATTTTTGCATTGTTTTACTTTCAGAGGTTACTTACTTCAATATACATGATTTACCAAGACAGTTGTTGTATTTATCAAAACTTACTAGAAAGAAAAATGTCTTACAAAATGAACACAGATTAGACGACTTATTCTGTCTTTAGTTTATTGCTATAATTTAGTACTCTGGAGGGGTACTGCTGAGAGGTCTTTCCCGGGAGGGAAATACACTCCATTTATTTTTCAAGTGTTAGCAGCTATAAGACAAGGCGACTGAAAAACTGGTTTTGCCTTATCATTTTAAATGGGTAAATGGCCAAATGGTCTCTGGGTATCACATGAATTAACCTCATTGCCGAATGCAAAAATCTAAATTTCTATTCAGGTAAATTAGGATCCAAGCATATGCTTCACTAGAAATCCTCATAGGGATTGCTTAAAAGCAAATTCAATTGATTCATTTCATATTAATTATTAGGAAAGGTTGGTTTAGCTAGTCTCCTAAATTGAACTTGTTTTCTACATGTTAAGATATCCCTGTGTCAGAAAGCAGGTTTGGAGGGACAAGCAGTTGGTGTAATTTTTACGTCACTGGACTCCCATGTATTCGACTGATTCAAGTCCTGGACCTGGTGGCTTAAAAGTCATGCCAGGTAAGTGTGTGTCCATGCCCAAAATCCTGGGAGGAGATGGGATTGCAGCGTGGTCATCCCCCCCCAAGGGCGATTTCTCACTTTCTGTCTCTCTGTCTCAAGGTTGAGCACACGAACCCGATAGCAAAAATCTCTCCCCCCTCCCCATCCCCAAAAGCAATTTTTGAGTTAACCTGTATCACTCGATTGGTCTCTTTCTCGTTCAATCTCAGCAAGTTTATTAGGAATGTCTCCATAGAATTGTATTTGTTCTTGTCATCTTAATAACAAGGTAAGAATTCCATCCTTGAAGAGAGAGCTTCTGGGCTGCCTTTGTGATTATGCATTTCAGTCTGCACTCTCTGACTTCTTAGTATTAGTTGCTCATGAGAAGAGGGATTCTCTATGTTGCTGGTGCCCCAGAATCCGGTAATTATGTTATAGGAAATGCATGAACCACCACCAAGGGCCTGGCCAAAGACTGACTTTGACATGTCCAAAAGCTGCTTTTGCCATCCTCCATCACTAGAGCAGAATTGCCAGGGCTGCCAGAGACGCACACCGTGAATGAGACAGTGGAGGACTCCAGGTCGGACTCTGCTGCTGAGAAATACATGGCTTAGTCTTTTAGCTGCTCAGTTACAGAGGCACAGATGCCTCCTTGAAAGCTTAACAGAAGGTGGGAAACTTTATTTTAAAGTTTCATCTGTTCTGAAAAAAATAAAAGAAAAAAAGAAAGCATACCCCTTTAGTTTATTAGATGTATTTATTAAACTAAGCAAAGTGATAACAGGTTGAGTGGCTCCTAATGCAAGTTTGTATTTTAGGTCTAAATTACCTATATTCTAGTAGACTAGATTAATATTTTGTTATTTAACTTAATTACATCAATACAATAGGTCTCCAATATTGAGTTTCATTCAAAAAATGTGAATATTTGAATTATTTTTTACTGCTTATTTGAAAGTTAATTATTAAATGTTCTTTTTAATGAAAGAGAAAGGGAGAAAGAGGAAAAAAAGAAGAGAAAAAGAAAGTGAGACAGATCTTTTCGACAGTCTTGCCGTGTCACAATCTACCTGTTCCAGCCTCCCACTTGGCTAGGACTGTAAGTGTATATCACCATCCCTGGCCTGTTGCACACTGGCCTGGGAATTGAACTCGGGCCTCCTCTGTGGCTCTAGCCTCCCACACCACCACCGAACTGCTTGCACCCATTACCGGCCATTAGTAAATGTCTTCTAAGAAAAATACACAATAACTTTTTGATTTTGATGGCAAGTTAATATAAAGGTAATCCCTGATGAATGACTATAAAATTTAATTTTTAGTGTAAACATTCATAATAACCTGCCCATATCAACTTTACTATGGACTTGAAGTTTTAGGATTGATGTGTATGGAATAAGTAATTGTGAAGAAGGTAGACATCTGCCTGGCCAGATGGATCAGCAAAACTAATTCTAGCAATAAGTAGAATAAAATATGTCAACTAGGTCATCTTTCCTTTTATCCAGAAGCGAGATCTCGAGAGTAATAATTTGCAGGCTGGCATATTTATTTCTTCCATATATTTCATTGAGCATCTATTTTATGACAGACACCAAATGAGAAATCAAGATTCAAAAAAAAATCAAGATTTTTATTATTTTATATGTTCAATCACTATATATCATTTAGCTTGTAGAGAGAATTTACCCAACATGAAATACACCTCAGACCAGTCCAGTTGAGAATACTATACACATTATCATCAGCAGGTCATAAACCATTTCTGCATTCCACAAATGTCTTACTTCTCTATTTTTCTCCCTTATTTTCTTCCCTACACTCTTCCCCTCTCCCACCCTCCTTTCCTACTGTCTCCAGTGTCCATAGCTATTTTCAATGCTTTTATACCCTCCAATCTTTGTCTATACCATAGAGTGCAGACAGTATATGTTAAGTGAAGACATACAATATCTCTCTTTCATAGCCTGACTTGCTTCACTCAGCAATAAATCTTCCATATTCGTGCACTTTCTATCAAATGCCAGAGTCTTGTTAAGATACCAAGTTTTTTATTATTTTATTTTATATATTTATGTATAAAAATTATATATATTTATTTATATATAAATATATATTTGTATATATTTTTAGAATTATTGTATTTAACTTTATTCATTCATTCATTTATTTTAATTTGACCAGAGACAGGGCAAGAGAGAGAGAGAGAGAGAAAGAGAGAGAGAGAAAGCAAGCCACCAGGTCCAGGACTTAAACTGCAGTCAGCCATGCGGGAGTCCAGTTCCCTCAACCACCACACCACCTGCTGACCTCAAGATATCAAGATTGTAAAAAGCCATGTTCTTTTTCCCAAGAAGCTCACTGTCTAGTGAGCCTAGAATGGTCTGCCATTTAATCTTTAAAATACAGTGATATTTACAGTGCACTAGAAGTAAGTACAGTTTGCTATAAGGTTACAGTGAATCATTACTAACCACTTCAGTTTGCTGAGGAAATACTGCCCCCCCAAATACACACATATAAGTAATATTTATTTGTAGATAACAAAAGGAGATCTAAGGAGGAGTTTGGCATTTAATACAGAGGACACAGTTGATATAGAAGTACCGAGACAGGAACTAGTTCAGGCTGCTCTGTGGCTTGAATGGTGTTCAGTGTGGTTAAGTTCCTTTGTGAGAACATGGAAAGGTGAGTTCTTCCCACTGGTTAATGCATAAAAAGTTTTATAAGCCATGTCAAAGAAATGTAGTTCATCTTGTAGGAGAATTTATTAATTTAAAGAACAACATGAATAGCTCTTCCTTTGGAAATGTGTTTGAAAGATTGAACAAAGAGATGAGGGTGCATTCAGGAAATAAGCTAAGAGCCTGTATCTATCAGAATCCCAACAGATTGTATGCCCCTCATAGGATAGAACCAAGGAGATGTGCACACATATTAATTTTAAAGGTATGGGCAGGGTGTAGAAGAATCACAAGGGATATTGCATGATTTGGATACTATGAGCAATGGAATGAGGAGAATTAAAAGTTATAGAAACCTCAACAAGGGGTCCTGCAAATTGGGTTGGCTCAATAGAAACAGTAACTTTTCATCACAACACAGCCATCCTTGAAGACACCTCAGGAAGGAAACCAGAAGATTAACTACTCAAACTTCATTATCTCCCCTCATTTGAATCTTTTTTAGATTATCTAGTAGCTAAACTGAACCTGCAACTAGAAGGCATGGCCTCTCAGGCACAGAGCCCGGTGAAGGCTGGCAAATGAATCTTGAAGAGCAAAACAAAGACAACTAGTTCTGTAGTGATTTTTGTACTGATTTTAACAACATAAGCAAAGGTCTTGGGGATAGAGAGAATTTTAAAACCATGTAAAAAATAGAGTATCTATGATATGACCTAACTGTATCAAATGAGTGGAAGCTAATAGTCAAATATAACTACAATTTTTTTTTTTAACGTGTGTTACTAAGGAGATGCTAGGGATGACACTGGCGATGTATCATCATCCGTATGGCTTCCCTTGCTATCTGGACCATTTCATTTCCCATTCTAGGCCATTACTCTCCCATCTGTATGTTTAGTCTCATTTTTTGAAATCCATACTATTAACCTAAGCATAACTCATCCTGTTCTATAATCTAGTGACCTTAATGACATCGCTGCCATTTGTGTAGCTCACTGAACAAAGTCCTAGCTTGCATTTCTCATCTATGTCTCCCTCTAGATGATTCTAAAAATCCAGATGGGTTAGACTCATCCAAAACTACATCTTATTTCAGCTACTCCATATGGAGGATATCTGGATCTTAACATCACCTGGAGCTCTGTACTTTAGCAACATTTCTTAATTACATCTAAGAAATATTACATATCAGGGTTAACTCTGACAAGTTATTATTCCATACTTCCCTTTTGCATGTCTTCAGTATATTGTCTAAATACATTAATCAGACTAGAGACACTGATGGCTCCGAGGAATGAGGATTATTCTTCGTATCAAGGTTAGGCTTCACAAAGAATGTAAATGTAACATATAACTTGAATACTGAAAAATTAGAAGTTTGTTAGTTCTACACAAGGCAGAAGGGAATTCTAAGTAGAGAGACTATTATGTTCAACCATATGAAGTTTTAATTTACAATGAATGTTAAGAATTACAAGTAGTTTATTGTTAGATGGAATGATTGGGTAGAAGGCAGAATCCTGAAGCAGAAATAGTGAAGCAATGAACTAGGTAGATCTCATTTGTCTTTATTATGAGGGCTACTAGAATGGGAATTTGGAAAAATGATGATCACTGTTGATGAATCCATTCAATAACAATATGATATTTAATAATATCCATAATATCTGTTCATTAATATACAGACAGATATAATAACCATATGTATGGACAATGTCCTTGCCTATTATATTAGTCAGCTTGGGTTGCCACAAAAACATGCCATAGACTAGGTAGTTTAAACAACACAATTTATTTTCTCATAGTTCTGGAGGCTGGAAAGAGCAACCTCTCTGGTGTCTCTTCTTATAAGAACACTAATCCAATTGGATCAGTGTCTCATCCTAGTGCATTTAACCTGAACTATTTCTTTCCTCCAAATACAGCCACACTGGGGGGTTAGGACTTCAATGTGTATCTGGAGAGACCACAAACGTTCAGTCTAGAACACCTATTTACAGCTAAGGTATTAAAAGAGTGAAGACAAGTATTCTGCAGAAATAATTAGCTACTTAATGAGATGCACAGTCAATTTTGTCAAATACTAAGCCTTACTACTCTGTTGCTCTACATGAAAGTATACTTGTTATTGTTTATGATCAAAGTATGTAGAGTTTATTTTCAAATTTTATTTCTTGCATTTTCTTACCTTTTCTTGTTGCACAGTCAGTTGAGTTCTGAATGCTTTTTTTAAGTCGAAAATTTTCCTTAGCAGATGTCCAGGACAGATTGTGTAAAATGAGACCATTGATAAGTGGATGCTATTGAGCAGAGGACTGCTTCTCTTCCTAAAGAATTTGCCAGACCAGAACAGCAGCTAAGCAAGGCCATTAGGAACAGTTTAACAGCTCTAACAGCCTTAGAATTTATAGCATATAGTTTCACAAATAACTAAAGTTCCACAAAATGTCAGAACAGTTTTCATCTCTATCCCAGAATCATTTCACTCCAAAGCAGACTAGCAGCATCACGATTACATTGTTTTCTTCATCTCACAAATTTAACTGGGAAATGCTGTGTGCCATTCATCTTATATTTACTTTTCATTATAAATTCACAAAAGTTACTTGAAATGAATGAAAATTCTGTGTTGCCTACTATAGTCTGGTCATTCTGCCTTGCAAGCCAAGCAGAGCATTCTAATGTTGAATGCAGAGTTCTGATTGGGGCTCGTTGTAGCTTCATCATCAGCTTTCGAGTTTATCCAGATGGAGCTGGTTTCACCCAATGTGTCATTTTATATTAAATGAACAATTTTTCCCTTAAGTGCCAGTAAAAGATGCATTTGATGTTTTCCCCTTTGTGAATTAACTGAGCCTCAATTTGAAGCATTTTTTTTAAACTTTGGAGAAAAATTGGGGGGGGGGGGCTTCTCCTTTTATATGTCTTAGGTATATTGTCTGCATACACCAAGATCAGAATATCCACATTCAGAAAACATCCATTCTAATGCAGTATATTTAATTATCCTTACTTTTAATTTTTTTTGCCATCTTTTACTAAACTTTGCCTAAAATTAGCCATCAATATAATTTTTTCCTGTAGCCAAGTTAGAATAACTAAGGACAACTTCTCCTAGGAGATAAATCTTCTGTGCTAACATAGTCTCTTCCTTGATTCTCCTTGGCAAAGGAAGGGTGGAGAACCTGACTTCTGAAATGTGGGTTGGTGATTAATGATCATAGGGAAAATACTTTTTTTTTAACTTTTTTTTTTTTTGGAGAGGTTTTTGCTATAGGGCGCATGCGCTCACCAGGCAGACAGAGACAGAGAGACAGAAAGCGAGAAATCACTCCCCAGGGGGGATGGCCACGCTGCAATCCCTTCTCCTCCATTCTCCTCTCGGGATCTTGGGCACGCACGCACACACGCCCGGCGTGAGTTTAAGCCACCAGGTCTGGGACTCGAACCGTGGTCGACTACATGGGAGTCCAGCGACACAGCCATTACGCTAACTGCTGGTCCCATAGGGAAAATACTTCTAATTGCTGTTACTGAGCCCCTCGTGCGTCTTTCTGAGCACCTAACTCACCACACTGTCATGTCTTTACACCTGTTTCTATAATTAAATAGAGATCCTCAGGGCAGGACGACATCTTATCATGTAGTTTCATATTCCCAAGACTTAGCCTGTCGCGTACTACTCAGGCAATAGTAGCAATGTGAAATTTCAAGTATTAGATTTATGAGTGCTTAAGAACATGGTTTTCCAAGTCAGAATGATCTCATTTTGAGGTCTGATTTTGCCAGTGATACCTGGATGATCTAGGACAATTGTGGTTAATTTTTGTCATTTTCTTTCCCTTACTGTAATTCATCTTATTTCTATTGCAGAACCCTGACTTTTTTCCTCTTCCTTTGGATCAGGCGTTGTAACTCCATCCCCAGTTGAAGAGATGATACCGTGATCCAGGCTAGATAATCCAGATATACATTCATACACTGATGAGGGGGGCTGTCTCAAAGACAGGCACATCCATCTTGCAAATGAGCCTGGGGTTTTGTTAAAACTATGCAGAAGAGAGAACTTCTCTTCTACTAGGAGTTTAAAGTAGAATAAGAATATATAAATAGAATTCCACGTTTCCACATGCACCTCAAAGTACCCCTATCTAACACATCTTATAGTTTTATATTTATCCTTGTAAAGACTGTGAATCAAGATTTTGAGTTAAGCCATTGCACTTAATTTTTTAAAAATACCTCTTTAACTGTATTTCTTCTTTTTTTTCTTTCTTTAGTTTCAAATGAGTTAGGGTTCACTCTCATGTATTTACATTTAGCCAGAAATGGTTGAACCAGCACAGCCTTGGAATTTTTCACAGATAGCTAGGTTCTTCTATCTAGTTCTAGAGAAGCCAGTATAGGAAATTTGCATCTTAAAGATAAAAATGCAAGTTTTGCCAAGGGCTTACTGGTTACCATACCACCAAAGGTCATGTGTAACCTCTAATACCCCCAAAGCAAAGGAGAATGCTACCATTTAATTTTGTATTCCATTCCAATGTACACTAGAGCAGATTGCAACAGCAAAGAATTTCATTCTCAATAGCATTAAAATAATCCCAGAGCTTTAATTTTTTCATCTTTCCCACAAGAGAGTAGATAATCATAGACATGCATGCACATGTGTACACACACACACACACACACACACGTTACCAAATTTCCAGATGATTTTCTGTTTCTTTAGCCAAATAGTAAGAATCTCACATTTATTGCCTGTCAAATAGGTGTGGCCACCTTCAGAACTGTGTTTCCTGGTAGGTACAAAAGGGAGACCATTTCCAACGTCGAGACTCCTATAGCAATGGAAACTTTCAGTAGTACTTCTTCCATTTACTGACACCAAAGCACTGAAAGAAACTGGGCCAAGTCTCCCAAAGTTTCAGTTTCCCCTTGCCCACAATGAGGAAGGGGAGAAGCTTGGGGCCAATGCTAGGGGTAGGGGCAGCTCGTAGCTCCTTATTGATACAGGGTGGCCACCTTACCAGCGCCTCCAACTCTACAGCTGGACATTTTTCTGGCCTTATCTCCCCATACTTAGCTGTTATCAGGGCCCTAGTTCAGAAGTATATATTCCAGAGGACTCTTAGGTGTACTGCTGGTACTGAGAGTTTGTTATCTGAAGCGATACTAAACATAAGACACAAATTGCTTCTCCTCACCTGTGACCTGCACACGTTTTTTTTTTTTTTTTTTTTTTCAAAAATGAACCCTTGCAAGAACGCTGCGCCAAAAAAATGTTAAACATATACAGAAACTGTACAATCTAGGCACATAGAAACAAAACCAGTTGACAAGTTGCAAAACCTCAGGAGAAAATGCAACCAAAAAGAAAAACCAAAAGCCAGCAACAAATTGGGGCAAACATGATACTTCCTACACCAAATCTCCTGGCAGGGAAAGACCTAGTACAACGTCACGAGGAGTCATTTCTCTCATCAGTGGTGCCTGAACAAATTGGCCCAAAGTATCCAAACAGCCAAAAGACCAAATGGCTAGAAAGCCCAAACAGGAGAGAAAGGGGGCTCTTGGCCTTCACAATGGCAGACTTACCCGGTCAAGAACTTGTCAGCTTGTTCCAGGGCTCATTTCCTCTCCACCAAAGACAAATGAGAAGGAAGGAAGAAACAGAAGACTCCCCAGAGCAAAACCAAGTTTCAGCAGGTGGTTGACACAGTCCCCAAGATCCCTACTCAGGGTCAGTTAACCATGAGCAGTTGGTGCCTCCGAGCCGTCACGGCCACAGCTGGGTAAATGAACGGATGAGACCCAAGGGGGTAAGAGGCTAAGGAGGACACCACCACCCAACCCGGTTTGCCAATATCTATAACTGGATGAAACTGGATCCCAACCCACCTTCTGCTGGTCACAAATGGTTAGCCAATGCTCAAGAGACCTGCGTTGGTGGAAAGAAACTTAACTTTATTCAGGCGGCCAGCACGTGCTGCTTTGCCCAGCACAGCAGTTCATCATTTCCTTGACTGTCCTGTAGAGGAGGCTTGTTAATGTCAAGATTGCTTTTTCAGCTACAGCTGGGTTGGCTGGACCTGTCCTCAAGGCAGACCTTTTTTCATCTTCCTTGACCACATCTGCTTTTTGGGTTGCAGTCTCAAGGCCTGGTCTCTGCAGAATCTCTCTGAAGCCATGACTAGTTTTTGCAAGTTAATCTATTGTGCTAGATTTAATGTGGAGTTACTTTTTTTTCTTTTTCTGGAGAGGTTTTTGCTATAGGGCGCGTGCGCTTGCCAGAAAGACAGAGAGAGACAGAGAGATAGAAAGCGAGAAATCACCCCCCAGGGAGGACGGCCATGCCACAATCCCTTCTCCTCCATTCTCCTCTCAGGATCTTGGGCACGCACGCAAACGTGCCTGGCATTAGTTTTAAGCCACCGGGTCCGGGACGCGAACTGCGGTCGACTACGTGGGAGTCCAGCGACACAGCCATTACGAAAACTGCTGGTCCTGTAAATTTAATGTGGAGTTACTTTGTCTTCCTTCATATCTCAGCCACAAAATGAGTACTTCTCCCGGAAGAAAAGGCATGATATGGAAGGAACACGCATCCTGATACAATCATTTGAAATCTACCTCTAGAATTTTTAGCTATGCAACATTAAATGAATTTTTTAACTTAAAGCATTTTGAGTTAGATTCTCTGATATTTATTTATTTTTATTTATTTCAACTCTTTAAGACTCAGTGTCTAAGTGTATAAAATAGGGATAATACAGAATTTATAAATGGATTACTTTTTTTCTACTTTAAAAAAAATTTCTGATGTAGGATGCATGCGCTCACCAGAGAAAGACAGTGAGAGAGAAAGAGAGAGAGAGAGAAAGTGAGAAATCACCCTCCAGAGGACATGGTCATGCCATAATCCTCTGGTCCCTTCTCAGAATTTTGGGCACACAAGCACATGTGACTGGCATGATTTTTCACAAGCCACAAGTCCAGGACTTGACTGCAGTTGGCCAGGTGGGATCCAGCCATCTTAACCTCCTCACCACCTGCTAGCCCTGGATTAAGATTTTTTAAGCTTATTTCTTTTATGACAGTGAGAGAGAGTAAGGGAGAGACAGGAACCCACAACAGGGTCTCACGGTGATCCTCCTCCCAGATATCCAGCTAGCCAGGATCATAGGCATGTGTGCCTGCCCAGAGTGCACAAGTCACCCTGAGGACTGAAGCCCCAGTCTGACACACACATCTATTATCAGTGAGCTGCCTGCAACTGCAGTACCACTGTGGCTGGCTCAGAATTTATAAAAAAAAAAAAAAAAATGCATACTATTTTTCCCCACCAAAACATTCCCAGCAAACCAAATATAACTCATTCTGAGTCACATCTCTTGATAGGAAGACTTAAAATCCCATTCCATATCCTAGGAAGAAGTTCATTCTTATCCCAAATTTCTGCGAGTTTATGGCTTACTTGTGTATTTTATTTATTTTATTTTTATTTTTAGTGTTTTTTTGAATTCCTGTATTCCACTCCTCTGATTTGCGAGGTCTCTCCTCTGCAGGAGAGTAGGTCAAACCAAGACGCTGAGAGTTGGAAAAAGATGCAAGGGACATTTGGGACTGATTGCACGCTGGCTTTTTTTTTTTTTTTTTTAAGAGGATTTTGCCTTAGGGTGTGTGCTGTCTCCAGAGAGAGAGAGAGAGAGAGAGAGAGAGACAGAGACAGTGAGAGGAAAAGTGAAAAATCACCTCCCCCCAGGGGTGGGTGGGATGGCCTCTCCTACAAGAGATCTTGGACAGCTGTTTAATTAGCCTGAGTTCGAGGCACTTGCAGAGCTGCCATCAACAGGTACACCTCCCTTTTAAGTGGCTGTGAACAAGAGTCGCTCGTTGCCAAGAGCAAATCTGTGTAATAGGGGCATGCATATTCCAAAATAGCAAGGTCATGGTTACATAACAGGCACTCAAGCCATGACTACTTATAAATCTTTCCCATGGCCTTCAAACCAGATAAGGCTTCCAATTGAGATAAACAGGAAGTGAGAGAGGCAGACTGTCCTGACTCCACTTGCAATACATCCTCCAACACTACTTTGGTTTTAAATCACGTATAGAACTTGGTCTGTTTTTCCTGAGTTTCAACAAAGTGAACAAAAATGCTCACATAAAACTTTGTAAATGTATGGATTTGGTGGACTGTATGGAGTTGGGGAGGCTTTATATTTCTGTCAAAAAGCTAGTTTAGCACTAATTATAAGCACTCTCCTCCCAAAAAAAACTCATGCTAATAAATGGAGTTCTTGGCCAATTTCCCTTGTTAATCATTCTCTTTCTTATTTCTTTTTCACTCTCTCAGAGGCAACTTAAAAAAATTGAAGGACTATGGGGCCAGCAGGTGTTGTGGCGGACAATGACTCCAGTCCTGGACCTGGGAGCTTGAAAATCACAACCAGGTGTGTGTGTGCATGCATGCCCCAAATCCCAAGAGAAGAATGGAGGAGAGGAATTGCTGTGGCCACCCCCATTAGGGAATAATTCCTTATTTTCCCTCTTTCGGTCTCTTTCTCCAGCAAGTACATGTGCCCTATGGGGGGGGGGGGGGAGAAAAGAAAAGATTAAAAAAAATAACAAAGCTGGAATAACAGCAGATTTCTCTCCTTCTGTTCTGTAGTTTTTCTGTATCCACAATCTTAGCTTTCACCTCACTTTGTGATTATAAATGCTTTGAAATGGTTTCTTGTTCACTTGGGACCTGCTAATGCTCCCTAAGAAAGGGACCATCGTGTCTCCCTGAATGTTGGACTGCAAAAGAGAAGAACGTGTTTTGGTCTTCCAATTACATATGTACTATGACTTTTCATTATTGGGATGGGATGAGGGAAGATACTCATATTGCCTCCCCTCCTTACCCCCTTTCGGGGGAATAGAGACTTTTATTTGGAAAATGTGACTATAACTAATGGCACATCAGCTAATATTTATGCAAAGATAAAAAAGACTACCATGTATGTCTCGACTTCACAATGCTATAACTGAAAAATGTAGTCCCATAACTCCCAGTTCTTGTTTTAGCTCTCACCTGTACTATAGGACCAATCCCCAACCCCTTTTTCCTTGCAGGGTTTGCATTTTGTGGAATTTTATGCATGCTGACGGCACACCACCTTAAGACCTCTAATGTATTTCCAACCTTGCTGTTTTGTGATCCCTCAAAGCTTGCAATTCTCTTAACGAGGGGAATCAATGCAGAAGATAGGTTGTAGCCTAACATTAAACAATGAGCCTTAAAAAAAAAAAACTTCACCTGAGCACCAAAATTGTAATTCTTACCTCAAAAAGTCACTATTAAAGCTTTTTCATCTTGGGACTGGCAGGTGGTGTGGTGGATAAGGCACTGGATTCCACATGACTGTGATTCAAGTCCTGGACCTGGCAACTTGCTTTCTCACTTTCCCGATTTCTCTCTCTCTCTCTCTCTCTCTCGCTTGTCAAATTAAAAATAAATAATCATTAAAAAAAACCAACAACACTTCTTCATCTTTTGGTCAAATAGCTAAGTCATGCAGCGACTTTCAATGAGAGTAGGGAAGGAAGCAAACTTGTCAGCCTAGGAAGCCTTGGTGTAGCACCATAGGCTGCACCCCACACCTCCTCATACAGAGGGGCTGCTGAATAAGAAAAGCTTTATGGGAGAGTGCTCTTACCCTCAGGAGCTTCTGTGTGAAGGGGGAATAAATACATTAATAACTCTTCCTCTAGGATAGTAGTTCTCAAATCTGACTGCAGAGTAAAATTATTGGAAGAGCTTTCAAAAAAATACCTATGCCCTGAAAACCATACCGGATCAATAAAGAAGATCATCAGGAAGTGGCTTGAGCTTTATGTTTATGTATATATGTATGTATGTACGTATGTATGTATGTATGTATGTATGTATTTTGGCTTCTGTGTTAGCATGGTCTGCCCTAAGACAGTACCACCAGGTAGGGTGTTTTAAACAAGAAGAATTCATTTTTCACAATTCTGGAGGTTGTAATGTTCAAAATCAAGGTGCTGGCAAGGTAGATTTAATTCTGAGGTCTCTTATCTTGGTTTAGAGACCTCCTGTAACTCTAATTGCTTCCTAAAAACCCTACCTGAAATACCATCACACTGGAGGTTAGGGCTTCAATACATGAGTCAGAAGGTGACACAGACATTAAGTCCATCGCAGCTTTCCAGGTGACTCTACAGTGCTGCCACCTGCTCTTCTAGGGATGGTGTAGGGGAGGCAAAATATTTTTCCTTTTCCCTTAGGTTTGTAACTATGGCTACTGTAATAAAAATCAGATTAACAAGAGAATAGGATACAAACCTAATATGTGTTTTTCATGACATAAGAGCCTTCGTAAGAAAATAAAGAATCTTAGAAATAGTTCAACCTGTGTATTTTGATGCTAGGTTTGATGGAGAGAGGGCAGTCATGGGGAAATAGGATGGAACAGAACTGTATGATCAAGAGATAATATGCTGGGGAAGCGTAGTAAGGCCAGTTCGGGAAGATTTTTCTCTGTGTCTCTAGAGATAAGGATGTTTTTTTTCTCTAGGCATAGAAGTGCACTTTTAAAAAAACTTAAGTTTATTTATTTATTGTTTACATGACAGAAAGAGAGAGACTGAGTGACTTCTGGCAAGGCCTTCTTGCTGCGATCCACCCTCAGCTTCACGCAAACTGAATCATGGGCACGTGTGCTCAGGAAGGTCTCAGGACATGAACCCAGGACCTCCTCATGTGGGCCCAGCGTCTCAGAGCATTGTGTCACTGCTGTGCCACGGGGTGACCCTGGAAGTATAGCCTTGAATAAACATCTTGTGCTCTGCAACAGGGAAAGGTGAGAAAATCCTCTCCAGGGACCAGCAGTTAGCATAATGGCTATGTCGCTGGACTCCCATGTAGTCGACCGTGGTTCACGTCCCAGACCGGGTGGTTTAAAACTCATACTGGGTGCTTGTGCATGCATGCCCAAGATCCCGAGAGGAGAAGGGATTGTGGTGTGGCTATCCCCCCTGGGGGGTGATTTCTAGCTTTCTGTCTCTGTCTCTCTCTGTCTGTCTCGCTAGTGCACGTGCCCTATAGCAAAAAAAAAAAAAAAAAAAAAAAAAAAAAAAAAAGAAAGAAAGAAAGAAAGAAAGAATCCTCTCCAGATTTTGTGCCCTGCTTCAGGGGAAAAGGTGAGAATGGCCTCCTGTGTTTTACTCAAATTCCTTCAGCTTAAAATATTTTGGGATAGCCTGTCCTGAACCCCATCAACTGTAAACCAGCCCTGATTGTTTTGTTGTTGAAGACCCCCCACAAGTGTTTACTGAATAACTGAGTCATGTTCTAGAAAGCAGAGGCCTTACAGTCACAGCCTGAGCATGCCTGTGCAACTGTGTGGGAATAACTGGTTTAGAATTTTGAATCTTAACTTAGAGTTGCTAGAGGGTATTTCTTTACTTTTACTACCTAATTTCCAAAAAGAAAATTTTACATTAATATAATCATAAACAGAAGTATCAAAATCCTCAGGCTTGCAGAAAGCAGATTTAATTTGTGTTTGCAAAAATTTTATAACTGTTAGGCACATGTCGTCAGTTAAAGAACTTCTGGATTGGTTAAAAAATAAAATTTGAAATCATGATTTTCTTTTGAATGGTCCAAGAAAAATCACATAAATAAAACACAGGTCCTATTTGTTACATCAAAAGACAGGAAAAGAAAATGTTTACCCAAAGTAATTTCTCAAATGAAGATTTTTTTGAAATGTGTGCAAATCGGGTGCATGCTATAGGGTGCATGCGCTTGCTGGAAATACAGAGAGAGACAGAGAGACAGAAAGCAATCAACTCCCCCCTGGGGGGGGGGTTGCAATCCCTTCTCCTTCATTCCCCTCTTGGAATTTTGGGTACGTGTGCACACGCTCCTGGCATGAGTTTAAGCCACTGGGTCTGAGACTCAAACTGTGGTCAACTACATGGGAAACCAAAGACATAACCATTATGTCATTCACTGGTCCTGTCGGCGTCACTTCTGCAGAGACGACATGACACCCGGTTCTTCCTCACGCAGTCTTTATTCACAGGTTTCCTTTACTTTTTCCTTTCTTTTTTCCCTCTCCCTCCCTTTTCTCCCGTATATATAGGATCCTCCCGACGGCCCCGCCCGCAAGTTCCTTTGCCTGTCCGAGGCAAGTACTGGAGACACGCCTCCCTATGCAGCCAGCAGCGTTATCTTGGCTCGGCGGCCAAAGGCGGCGGCCAACATGGTCCCTCAGAGCCTTTCTTGGGTTATCTCTCAATATCACATATTGAGTGACATTATTTGAAATCACTTCAGGTGGCATGGTGAGTAAGGTGCTGGACTCCCACATGGCTTACAGTGGTTCTGGTCCCAGACCTGGAGGCTTACTTCCATGCTTTTCTCTCTGGTGAAATTGAAAAAAATGATAACCATGATAAATAAAATTAAATAAATAATTCTTTTTTTAAAAAAGAAATCATTTCCACTAAGTAATTAGGGGTGGATCATAATGCTTCCCAGTTATGTATGGCAAACCCAGAAGATGCTTGCTATTCTTTTGACCCTGGCAATGTTTTCATGAACAAGAGACAGCAAGTTTCAGCTACTCTATGGATCCGGGATTTTGATTCCTGTTTTCGAAAACTTCCTGCTGCAAACTATTAATATGACCTTCCTCCAATAAAAACAAAAATCAGTAGAAAATTATTAAAAACTGCAGATATGAACTTAAGTGTTATTTTTAGCTTACTGAAAATTAATATATTGTTTTAATAAACTCCTTCCACTCCTGAATGTCACCATAAAGAATCATCTGCCAGCATTCACACGTTCCAGAGAATGTATTAACATTTATTACCGCAAATGTCCTCATTAATATTTTATAGAAATGGCTGGCACCAAAAGTGGCATTGAATCTCTGAAAAGCTGTTATCTTGTTTATTTCGTGCCTTTACTTGAGTTTTGTAATAGCAGTAAAGGATCAAAGTCTAGGTGATCCAACTGAATTTTAGAGAAATTTAGAGAATAGTCACTGTTTTTAAATTCACTCACTGCTTGTTCTCTTTCTCATTTGACTTATAAAATAAGCTAATCAGTGAGGAGATAAATTGGGTTACAAAAAATAGATAAGTAACCATGTAAAAGAACCCTCAAACATGGAGTTTCTTCTTTTAAAATAATTATATCTTCTCTGTGTTATATACTGCTAGGTATTTTGGAAATTTGGGAGAACTTCGCCCCCCTATGTGTCTTTATTATAAACATTCTATCAGAGTGTTCTGTGATGGGGAAAATGTTTTCCATCTATGGAACTGTCCGATATGATAGACACAATGTAGCTTTTAGCACTGCTGTGCCTGCTGAAACTAAGGAACCAAATTTGAATTTTATTTCATTTAAATTATTGCAAATTTAAATTAAATAATCACATATGACTCATGGCTACAAAAATGGACAGAGGGTTATGGAGGTTATAATACCAAAAACTCATTTTCTCAGTATCCTTTCATAATTGAGTGTGGTCATGTGCCATGTTTATGATTGATAAGACTGCATCTGTCTGAATATTACCAGGAAACCATGGTCATTTGAGATATAACAAGAAGAATTCTTAAGAATAAGAAGACTATAATGGCTATACATTTACTGGAATGTCCTAAGTTTTGTCCTAAGGTTGAATGTCCTAAGTTTTCTGCTAGGAAGATGTTCTTAGAAAGAAACAGCTTTGAGGACCAGCAGATAGTGTAATGGCTATGTCGCTGGACTCCCATGGAGTAGATCGCGGATTGAGTCCTGGACCTGGTGGCTTAAACTCATGCCGGGCGCATGTGCATGCATACCCAAGATCCCAAGAGGAGAATGGAGGAGAAGGAGTTGAGGTGTGGCTGTTGCTACTGGGGGGTGATTTCTCACTTTCTGTCTCTCTGTCTCTCTCTGTCTTTATGGCGAGTGCATGCTCCCTATAGCAAAAACCTCTCCAAAAACAGAAAAAGAAGAAATAAAGAAAGAAACAGCTTTCAGGAACCAGCAGATGGCATAATGGTTATGTCACTGGACTCCCACCCACATGGGTGACAACAGTTTGAGTCCTAGACCTGGCAGCTTGAATTTCACACCAGTGCGTGTGCCTGCATGCCCAAGATCCCAAAAGGAGAATGGAGAAGGGATTCCAGTGTGACCATCGCCCCTGGAGGATGATTTCTCTCTTTCTGTCTCTCAGTCTCTCTCTGCCTCTCCAGTGAGCACATGTGCCCTATGGCAAAAGTCTCTTCCAAAAAGAAGAAAGTAGCAGCTTTCAGGGAATCCATAAAAGATACAGGAAAGCTGCCACTCTTGTGCCCACCTGACTATGCTCTGTGCTGGAGACATCTCAGGACTCGAAAGCCTAAGAAGTACTTGCTGAAGATCTCACTTCAAAGACCATTTTACCAGCAGTGGTTGATTCTCAAGGGAACCCCCAGAGCCAAGAAAATGCTCTCCAATTATCTCAGCTGCTATTTAGAGCTACCATCAGAAAAGAAGAGCTTCTCCCCCTCTAGTTGTCAAATTGCTAGCTAGTAGAGTCCCTCAGTGGCAGAACCTAAACCAGAGTCACGCTGGGGAGATTCTGCAAGGTGTGGTACTGGCTGCTCCCCTGCAACGCACAGGGGAGTGTATGGGGGACAAGGAACTGTGCTGAGGTGATTAGAGGCATTCTGGCACAGAGATTTAAGAGGGAGTGTGGTGTGCTCAGTTCATCTTCTTACTCTCTGAAATGTGGATGGGTGGCAAAAAGTTGACCCATGAGACCACAATAACTGATTTTTCTGCTTTGTGTAAAGAAGGTATTGCTAAGTGATAGAGAAAAACAAAAGTTTTATCCCTTCTTCAGAAAAGTTGGGTTTATCTCTACTTAAGAAAAATGGTATATTTACTCATTTTATTTGAGCACTATTTATAATTGTGGCAAGCATTTCAAGTTTGTTCCTTCCTCAGGACCAGCAGTTAGCATAATGGCTATGTCGCTGGACTCCCATGTAGCCGACTGTGGTTTGAGTCCCGGACCCGGTGGTTTAAACTCACACCGGGCACTTGTGCGTGTGTACCCAAGATCCTGAGAGGAGAATAGAGGAGAAGGGATTGCAGAGTGGCCATCCCCCCGGTGGGTAATTTCTCGCTTTTTATCTCTCTGTCTCTCTGTCTTTCTGGCAAACACACGTGCCCTATAGCAAAAACCTCTCCAGAAAAAAAAAAAAAAAGAAAAGTTTGTCCCTTCCATTTTGTTTGATTCCTCTGTTTTTTTCTCTTTTCTCTCCCCTCCCCAACTACTCTTTCCCCCCAAATCATTTTTTCTTTTTAACTTTCTTCATTAACTAAATACTTAATAAGACCTTATATGGAGCCTGTATTATGCACTGGAAAAATCAAAAGGCCCATGTTATTAAAAACCTTTGGATATCACAATGGACCAAACTTATTTTTGAAGCTTATATAAAGAAGGTGGTTACCAATTTATAATTTCCTAAAATACTTTACCAAGAAATATCACATTTTCTTTGGACTACCCTACTAATCAAAATGAGGTTTGAGGACCAGCAGCATCAGTGTCACCTGAAGTGTGAAAAAGGAGCAGAACCCCACTTGTGAGAAGGACTCACTAGAAATCTTTTTTTTTTTGGAGCGGGGGGAAGGAAAAAGTCATAAGTATAATTTGAATTCAGAAATGCAAGAATATAAAGAATACATGTGATTTGGAATGGAAAATAATAAAGTTTATATAAAATAGGTATTATAAAGTTTTTTTTTTTATTTGTCAATCAGGGTTATCAAAGAATTCCAACGCTGACCATACACTTGAGTATAATCAGGATTTATGACCATATAGTGAGTTTGTAGTAGTATAAGAAGACTTTGTAGGAGAAAAAGCTTTCTCCCTATAGGTTTTTACTGAGAAATCTGAGAGTTCGGCCTTCTTTAAACTCTCTCCTCAGAGGTCCTTGAAGCCTTGGGCTGCTGTGTGACCTTGCATGGCACCTCAGCACTTAGGGAAGCTTGGCCTTTGTTCACCCCTCAGTGGTGCTTTGTAGCCCACATCTCACTTTAGCTAGTTTTTCTTCTGTCTTTTCTCATTGCATGAAATTGATAACTGCTTGCACTCTTGTCAGAAAAAGATATTCTGGAACAAGATCAAAATAGAGTTTTCTTTTTTATAAAAAGAATTTTAAATTAAATTAAATTTATTAGTAGTATTTTTTTTGTTTTTAACTTGGCATAGTCATCAGAGTGAGACCGAGAGAGAAGGAAAGTGAGAAAGCAAGCCACCAGGTCTGGGACTTAAACTGAGGTCAGCCATGTGAGAGTCCAGTGCCTTAACCCCACACCACCTGCTGGCCCCTAAAACAGTTTTCTTAAAAATAACTCAGAACCTTGATATACCTTTTCCAACACTAGAAAGCATGAAGATGACTCAGAAAGTGAATAACTTAAATATCTTGTGTGAAAAGACCAGTGCTTAGGATTTCTTTGTAAGTGGTTAATCAATGTTTTTTTTTGTGGTAGTCCCAGATATTTGTCAATGGAAGCGATCTACCCAGACCCAGATGAAAAGGTGGCAGTGATTTCTTATGAATCCCAAATAAAGACAATTCAAATGTTAAAGATATCTGTCTACATTTCTAAAATGATTATCAATGACGACGTTCCATTTCTATTTCAGACTCATTCATCATTCATTATTATGATGTCCCCTGTTGCTATCTTCTTTCTCCCTGAAATTCTCTCTTAATACACTGTCAAAGGAGTAAAAACCTAATGAAATCCAACATGGAGTGAATTCTCTGGGTTACTCTGCTTTTGAGATCATAACCTCTCAAAGTAATAAATTCAATATTAGAAAAATGGAAGGTTGGCCAAAAATAATAAAATGTGTTCATTGAGTTTGTTTGAAGAAATAAGACTTCAAACACAGATGCACATCCTTAATCATGTTCCAAGGGCATTCATATTGGGTTGTTGATGCATTTTTGCATAGAAAAACATAGAATAAATACATCATGACTTTTCTGAAACCCAATATATTTTCAATAGTACGTGAAATAGTAGTTTATTTTCCTTACTAAGAAATGTTTGGTTTCAGGGACAGCAGTTGGTATAATGGTTATGTCGCTGAACCCCCACATAGTCAACTGCTATTTGAGTCCTGGACCCTGCGGCTTAAAATTCACACCCAGCACGTGTGCGTGCATGCCCAAATTCCTGAGAGGAGAATGGATGAGATGGGATCGTGGCATGGCCATCCCCCCTGGGGGGGTGATTTCTCCCTTTCTGTCTCTCTGTCTTTCTCTGTCTCTCCAGCCGGTGCATACATCCTATAGTAAAAAATCTCTCAAAACAAAAACAGAAAGAAATGTTTGGTTTCTCTTTGCCTAAAAAGTTAAATCTCAGATTCAGAAGATGGATACAACAGGCTTTACTATAAACTTTAACCTGTCTGTGGCATCTCCCTATCCTGTGTTCCTACACTGCATGCTCTGTATCGTCTCCTAAGTCTTGACCATTCAAGGAAAATGGCCCATGCTCCCATATTTCCCTGTCTTGCATTTCTTTCATTGTGATTCTTCCTCTACCCTTCCGTACTAGCAAACTAGTAACGACCCTTCAGCTTACAACTCAGAGGCACAGCACAGTCCCCATCACTGATGACTCCCATCACATTAGGTTAGACTCAGTTATTCTCTTCTTGCCTTCTTTATCACAGAGTCTATATTCTAAGTCAACATGGAAGGTTTTGCTGATCTATTTATCTATAACATAAAAAACAGAATAAGCACTCAAAAAATGTTTGATAAATTATTTCATTAATTAGCTCAGACTGAAGTTGAAACAGAAATAAAACTTACTGCTCAGTGGTTCTGGACAATGAGAATTTATGTCTAGCTTGAGGTACGTGCCTGTCACATGTCAGCTGTGGTTGTTACATGTCATCTTCAAATGAGGGCCCAGGCTTTAGGATCAGCATCTATTTGAGACATGGTTGGGCTCAAGAGAGGGTAATAATAAAGATGGTAAAACTGTAAATTGGTTCTTCTTTTTTCTTTAAGAATTATTTTATTTAACTTTATTTATTTATTTATTTATTTATTTATTTATTTATTTATTTATTTAAATTAAACCAGAGAGGGACAGAATGAGAAAGAAAGAGTGAGAGTGAGAGAGAGAGAGGAAGTGAGAAAGCAAGCCACCAGGTCTAGGACTTGAACCGCAGTTGGCCATGTGGGAATCCAGTGCCCTTAATCACCACATCACCTGTCAGCCTCTAGATTGGTTCTTAAAGTTTCTTCTTGAAAGTGGCACTTTTAAGCTGGCCCTGTAGTCTAGTGGTTAAGGGAGTCAGATCCCATATGGCTGGCTGAGAGTTGACTCTTGAATGCAGCTTAAAAAACACCTCAGGTGCGTGTGTGTGTGCCCCAAATCCTGAACAGATGGAGGAAATATTCAGAAGAAGGGATTGCAGTGTGACTATGCCCCATGGGGAGAGTGTGCCTCTCTCTCTCTGGGGAGTGCACACATACACTGACAATTAAACGAAGGGATGAAGGAAGGAACGGCACTTTCAGTCACAATTTATTGGCCAAAGCAAACCATGCAGGATATGAAAAAATAGAAAATATTTCCATAGAGAAAAACAACAAATATTTTAAAGCATAGTATAATTTAATATAATTTCAATAACTCCAAACTTATTAATCATTTATTATGAAACAGGCATCATGCTAAGTACTTCACGGGAGTTATTGCCATAACAAGAAACTGAGGCTCCAGGAGGTCAAGCAATTTATCAAAGCACAGAGCTAGTAAATGGCAGAGTTTAATAAAGAAGACAGTTTAATCTGAACATTAAACATTTGAGATCTCATACTGCTTCCCCATAAAAGACTTACTAAATACCTATAATTCTCAAGAAAAAGAGAATTAATCACAGCCAACTGCTAGTTTAGCCGTGGTTTTGGTGACTAACTAGATGGTGAAGGACGCATGCCCTCACAGTCTGTCACATCTTTGTCTAGAGCAGTTGTTTTCAGCCAGACCCAATTTTGCCCTACAAGGGGACATTTGGCAACGTATGGAGATGCTTTTGGTTGTGACTCCCCTGCATTCCAGAGTGGAGGGAGTAAGAGTGGGATGTTTGCTCTAGTGGGTAGAGGCCAGGTATGCTGCAGTGCATAGGACTGGCCCCCACAACCAAGAATCAACTGGACCAAAATGTCAACAGCATCAAAATTGAAAAACCCTGGCCTAGGATATGCATAAAATCTTTAGGTAACCTTTAAATATGAGAACTTCTTCCTATTTTTTATTCTTAAAGCAATTAACTGCAGGAAATCTTTTAATTTTATTTGCCATAGGGCATATGCACTTACCAGAGAAAAACAGAGAGAAAGAGAAAGAACCCCTGTGGTGTATGGTCACACCACAATCCTTTCTCCTCCATTTCCCACCCTGTTAGGATTTTGGGCACACACTTACACACATAATGTGCTTTATTAAAGTCCAAAATCAGAATGACATCCCTTCTCCAACGTCCTCCTCTCAGGATTTCGGGTGAACATGCACATGGGCCCCGTGTGGTTTTTAAGCCATCTGGTCAGGGATTTGAACCATGCAGTCAACCATGTGAGAACCAGCCACCTTAACCACTGAACCACTGGTTGACCTGAACAATATCTTTATTTTTACTTCATATCAATTTAAAATACCCTTACGCTTTTGATGTGTTCATATATGTATCTTAAAATTAGCCAATATTTATTTAGAAATGATTCGAACTCTACACAAATTCAGAAGAATGATGTCATTCAGTAGGAAGGTGACATTTGGAGAAGAGGCTTTGAGCAGCACAGAAGGTGGTCGCCAGTCAAGTTACTAAAGAGGTGGAAGCTGCTGAGAGGTCGGTAGGCTCTTGGAATAAAATCACTTTTGATGCACTCTCGCAATATTTTCCTCTCCCACATCTCTACAAATGCACTTTATATTAATTAGCTAATGACTCAAGTATTTTAATAATGAAAATTCAAGTAAATAATCAGTGCCATTAGGGTCCATTCTATCTGTTCTTGCTGAACAAAAATAGCTTGATTTGCATAGTATGGGCAGTATTATTTCCTTATTAAATTAGATTTTTTTGTTACATATCCCTTTACTAATCTAAGATTTTTCATATTGCTGCCAAGTTAAAGAATGCTTTTCAGGGCCGGCAGGTAATAGGAGGTTGGGGGTGACTGGATCCCACATGGCCGATGTGCAGTCTGAGTCCTGGAGAAATATGCCTGTCATATCTGCATGCACGCCCATGTTCTGAAGAGGAGAATGGACGAGTGGAAACTGAGGCATGGCCATACCCCCAAGGGGGGTGATTTCTCACTTTCGCTCGCTCTCTGTCTTTCTGGTAAGCATATGTTCCCTAAAATTTTTTTTTTTTTGAGAGGTTTTTGCTATAGGGTGCGTGCGCTCGCCAGACAGACAGAGAGAGACATAGAGACAGAAAGCGAGAAATCACCCCCCCAGGGGGGATGGTCACGCCGCAATCCCTTCTCCTCCATTCTCCTCTCGGGATCTTGGGCATGCATGCACACGCGCCCGGCGTGAGTTTTAAGCCACCGGGTCTGGGACGCGAACTGCGTTCGACTATGTGGGAGTCCAGCGATATAGCCATTACGCTAACTGCTGGTTCCCCCTAAAATTTTTTTTCAAGATACTTTTTGACTTAGATCAAGGTTAACTTTACCAACCAATTTATGTTTCAATTTATTTTTTATGGACTGTTTTGAATTACATCAAATCATTTTAGTGGTGTCATTATACAGCAACACATTCATATAAGTGAAAATGCTAGTATAAGTATGCTTCTAGAAGTTGTAGATGATGACATACTGTGAAGAATCAAATAATCAATGTTTAATCAATGTTGGAAATCCTTAATTGTCATTTTGTTCATATAAACAAAATTGATCTGTTTATTCAGGCCAACTTTGATGAGATTTCGAGAAAATACACTAGTACAAGTGTTGGCAAGCTTGTTCTGTAACAGCGTTAGACTTCATGGGGAACCACTCAACTCTGCAATCATAGCACAAAAAGAGCTACAGGCAATGTGTAAACAAACAAGGGTAGCTGTCTTCATACACATTTTATATACAAATTTTATAAAAACGTGGTCAATTTGTCCAGAAGGAGGTAATTGGCTAACCCTTCCTTGCTCTTGTCAAATTGAAAGGGCGATCACAATTGAGTAGAAAAGAACTTTCCCTCTAATGAGACCATGAATACTCCGCAAACTCTTAAGTCAGTTAATTAAAATTCTGCCTTCTGACACAAACTCCATTCTCAACTTTTTTCTCCAATGTTTGTTTACATTCATCATACAACACCCTAAATAAACCATTCTTTATCCTCTATATAAGATTTAGGAATTCCATGCCTGTTACGCCTATGTAGCTTATACCGTTTAGCATTCTACCTTAAATTCCAGTTCTGTAAGTGATGCTTAATGTGGGAGAATGACCGTGTCTTGCTTTGTCTGACTCTGCCAAGTAAGTTCCTGCATCCAATCCAAGATGTTGAAACTGTAGGACTTTGGGGAAAGCAGGAGCTTTAGGGTCAGATGCAAAGGAGTTTGAATCTCAGCTCTACCACTGGTAAATGACTTTGCACTTGACCCCTTTGAAGTTTATTTTTTCATCTGCAATATTAGATAATGAATACCTGCACAGAAATATAGTTGGGAATAAATTAAGTAATTCAGTGAGATAGCACATACAGGTGCTCAGTACATGTCATGTAAGCGCCACCTTTTCTCATCTTTACAGAGTCATAAAAATAAAATTAATTAAAAAATTAAATAAAGTGCTTCAAGTCATCCAGTAAAACTTTTCTATTCTTTTTCTGTATTATTTATTATCATTATTATTATTTTGATTTTCTATAGGACATGTGTGTTCACCAGAGTGAGAAAGAGGGCGAGTGAAAAACAAGTTGCCAGGTCTGGAACTAGAACTGTGGTCAGTCCTGTGGAGAGTCCAGTATCTTAACCACATGCCAGCTGCTGGCCCAAAACTTCTTCATTCTTCTTCTTCTTTTTTTTAATGTTTTTGCCTTAGGGTACATGCATTTGCCAGAGAGAGAGAGACAGAGATAGTGACAAGGAAAGTGAGAAATCTTTCCCTGGAGTAGTGGCCAACCTGCAATCCTTTCACCTTTATTTTTCTCCTGGGATCTTGGGCACACATGCACACATGCCCGGCACGATTTTCAAGCCACCAGGTCTGGGATTCTAAATGCAGTCCGCCATGTGAGTCCAGCGATGTAACCCCTACACCATCTGCTGGGTGCAAATTTTTCTATTCTTATTGAAAATATTTAAGGCAATGTGATACAGAAAAAAAGAAAAGAGCTCAATAGAACCTAGATTTTTATATAATCTAAGTACTTATGGGAATTAGACTGATAATAATTATACCAAATTTGAGAGTAGAAAAAGTATCATTGTACAAATTGTGTGGAAACTACTACTAATTTAAATAAAAAATAAAACAAATATAAGTTCTAAAAAACATAAAACATAAAAATATGATGCCTGGGGCAGCAGGTGGTGTGGTGGTTAAGGGCGCTAGTCTCCCACATGACTGAGCGTGGTTCAAGTCCCGGACCTGGTGGCTTGCTTTCTGACTTTCTCTCTCTCTCTCTTTCTATCTCACTCTATCCCTCTCTGTTCAAATTTTTTAAAAAAGTAAATAAATAAAGTTAAATAAAATAATTTTTTTGAAAAAAATGAGGCCATAAATTAAATGGAGAAAAGTGTGAATCTTATCACAATATCAGAATATGAGAAAGACTTTTTGATTAGTTATTAATTAAAAGATTGAACAATTTGACCTTATAAAATTAATAACAAAACTTCTGGATGACAATAAATAAGTTCCATAAACAAATTTAAAAATTAATTAAACTTTATAAAAATGTATGCGTATAACAAAAGGGTAATTTTTTTAATTTACAAAAAGCTTATGCCACCAATAAGAAGAGATAAGCAAGCCAATTTCCTAAAAGAGCAAGGCATTTTTTCAAAAAAAATGACCAAAAGTTGCATGCAAATTATGTTCAATGTCAGTACCAACTGAAGAAATGCATATTATGACAACGTATTTTATTTTTCTCTTATTAAACTGACAAAAATTAGAATTGCACAATTTTCCCAGGGTGTGGATAATCGGGCTATCTCATACAGTATTGTTGGGAAAAAAATTGCTGTATCTTTTCTATAAGACAATTTATCAATGCATATCAAAATTTAAAATACTGATACCCTTTGTCTACCGCTAAAAATTTAACCTATCAATATATTTATAAAAGTTTGTCAAATCTTATGTACAGGGACATTCATTGTAGAAATTTTTTTAAGAGCAGAATTCTAAAAACAGCCCAAATGTTTTTCACCAAGAAGAAACAGGTTAAGACATGATAAAATCCAAGTATAATGGTATTCTCTATCATATGATAAATAACAAAGTACGTTATATATGCTAATATGAAAGATCTCTAAAATATGTTGTAAAGCTTATTTATTTATTTCTTCTATGAGAGAGACAGATAGGCACCCCTAACAGGGTCCCCATGTCATGAGCCATGACATTCTCATCTGGCTCAGATCATGAGTGAGAACACATGCAACCAAAGGGCTCAGGAGGTCCTAGGAATAGAACCCAGGTCCTTTCCTACCTGGGTCTACTTGCTTTACCACTGCACACCACCAGACTTTAACATTTATTTTAATGGGAAAAAGAAAAATGCAAAGTGACATGTTAAGATCTATCTTGAGAAAATAAATTCAAAAGTAGCTATTGACATAGAGATAAATGTACATTTTGGTGAGAGAATAGGATTACAAGGAACAGTTAACAGTGGGTACCTCAGGAAAAGAAACTGGTAGTAAGAATTGCTATTTTCTAGTATTATACAATACCTTCCATTATTATCATTTGTCACAGGAGTCAAATAGGTGGTAAGACAATAGGTGGGACTATTTTACAATTTCTTCTGTAGTTTGAAGAAAAAAAAAAGAATTAAAATTTTAAATACAGACAGAACAATACACATGTTTTCAAAGTAAAATGATTCCCAAGAAAATTGTTTTGTGTACAGCAGGTGGTTCATTGGTTAAGGTGCTGAACTCCCACATGGCCAACCCTGACTTGAGTCCTGGACCTGGCAGCTTGAAACTCATGCTGGTTATGTGTGAATGTGTGCCCCAAATCCCAAGAGGTGAATGGAGGAAAAGAGATTGCAGCATAGCCACCCCCCTCTTTCTCTTTCTCTCTGTCTCTCTGGAAAGAGCACGTACAGAAAAAAGGAGGATAGGTAACAATATCTGAGGTGTGGCACTGAAGAAAGGTAGGCGTGGAAGTGCATCTGCCCAATAAGAAAAATCTCTCAAAAAGAAAACAAAGAAAAGAAAATCATTTCAAGTGAGAGCATTTGGTTCGTACCAGAGTATGTTAAACATAAGGTAGATACAGAAAGAACAAAATGCTAAAAACCAAGGAAATGATCATCTAACAGCTTGTGGATAAATATATCTTGGTTTTTGGTTTCTGTCAGCTTTTCTGCTCTCAATAGCTACTTCTTAAAATGTTTATGATCTACATGCATATGATCGAGGACTCTCTAGCTCCACATTCGCTTTTTGAAATATACATGGTCCACCTGATAATTACAAGGGTAGAAATAATTTGTTTGTTAATGTGCTGATAACAGATATTTGTTAATCAGTACAGGGATCCACTAACTCAAAACCTCAGGTTGGCACTTTGAAAATAAAAAGAGTCACAAAACATAATTCTTGTATCCATTGCAAGTCAACTCCATTTAATACATGTAATCAACATTGCCTTCACATGTGGTGCAGCGGTACGTGACGCTGCGCGAGGCTGACCCAGATGGGAAAGTTTCCAATTGTTGCCTGGAGGTTTCCCTAAGTATGCCAAGCATGTGCATGTCACTAATCAAGGGCTGGTTGAGGCCAGGGCAGACCACAGTATCAAGTCCCTGCTGGGGGTGCTTCCTCCCTCTCTTTCTCTGTCTCACTCACTCATGAAAGAAGTAAATGAGTAAAACATTAAAAAAAAAAAAAAAAAAAAAAAAAAAAAGACCGTTGTATGGTTTGTAGTAATGTAAGGTGTGAAAAATCACAGGGCAGATGCACTCACACTCCTACCTTCCCTTCATGCTGCACCTCAAATACTGTGTCTGTCCTCTCTTTTTTCTCCATTATCCACATCATCTTTCCCAAACAGCCATTCTACTGCTCAAATCTGTATATTAACACTATTTCTTTTTTTTCTTAAAAATATGAGCAAATTTGCATCAAAGGAACTAGAAGTTGGGGTAGGATAGGCAGAGGCTAGGTGAAGTCCAAGTGAAGATTCATCTAAGAGTCTAAAATTGAAGGTCTCAAAACTGCTTCACCACTCCTCTTGGACTTTTTAGACACTAGAACTATGAGCCAAATAAACCTCTGTTATAAAACACCCAGTATCAGGTATTTGTGTTGGCAACACAATAACAACCTAATACAGGTATTTGTGTCATACCCATCTTGCCATTTTTAAGCTCATATATATTTTATTTTTTTTTGGAGAGATTTTCGCTATAGGGCGCGTGTGCTCAGACAGACAGAGAGAGACATAGAGACAGAAAGTGAGAAATCACCCCCCAGGGGGGATGGTCACACCACAATCCCTTCTCCTCCATTCTCCTCTCGGGATCTCGGGCACGCACGCACAAGCGCCCAGCGTGAGTTTTAAGCCACCGGGTCCGGGACGTGAACCGCGGTCGACTACATGGGAGTTCAGCGACATAGCCATTACACTAACTGCTGGTTCCCCTAAGCTCATAATTTTCTGTGACTCAAATATATAAAATGTATATGTTAAAATAAATCTGTATGCTTTTTTCTTTTAGTAATCTGCCTATTGTTAGTGACTTTACAGTGAATCTCTGGAGGTAAATTCTTTGCCCACAAAAGCCACAGCATGCCACAGTGATTCTCCATATCCTACTTCTCAAAGTTTTTAAGTGTGTACCCTACCTTTTCCTTTTATGATAAAATACCTATAACCTGACACTTCCTTATTTTTTTTTTTCCTACTATCTTGTTGGGAAGAGTTATTCCTTCTAAGGCTCATCGCTCTTTAGTATTGAAAACACTTATTTCACTGTTTCACTAAGTAGTCTGTATTTCTACTCTTTCTTTTTTTCTTTCAAAATTTCACCCTTTTTTCTTTATTAACAAGTATAAAACAGATGTTAATGAGATCTCCTGATCTCATAAAACGGAGGGAAGATCAGCTCAGATTCATATTCTACCCCTTGAAGAAGTCCAAACCCTCACTAAGAGTTCTATACATTTGATGTTAACAGCGATCAAGATGGTGAATGCACATCTGAGCTCCCTGTCTCTGTTTGACACCTAGTCCCACCGCCTCGCAACTCTGACCTCAGGCAAGTTATTTGACATCTCTGTGCCTTAAATCTTCTCTTTTGCATTATAGATATAATAGTACCCCATAGGGTTATTTTTTTACATTTCTTTTAATTTCAATTTCTTTTATACATTCAATCTCATGTTACTTAGGTTACAAAGTGAATATTCCAACATGTGTACATTTATCACCAGTCCAGTTGACAATACTATAAAGTTATCTTCAATAGATTCATTTCTTTGTCCCACAAATACCTTGCCTGTCTATTTTTCTTGTTAATGTCTTTCCTCAGACTCTACTTCTTCACCCATCCTCTTCCTACAACTGTGTCTGGTATTCCCAACCATTTACTAAGTTTCTATAACCTTAGGTCAATAGCTTTCGGCCATGGAGTGCGGACACTTGGTATATATTAAGTGGAGACATACAATGTCTCTTCTTCACAGCCTGGCTTGCTTCACTCAGCAGTAAATCTTTCAAAAGCCACGGTCTCTTTTTTCTTTTTTTTTTTTTTGTGACCGAGTAGTATTCCATAGAGTATATGTGCCACACTTTTTCAATCCATTCATCTGTTTGTGGGCATTTGGGTTGATTTCATGTCTTAGCAATTGTGAATAATGCTGCAATAAACATTGATGTGCAAGCACTTTTCCAGTTAAGAATTCTTCTCTCCTTTGGGTACATACCCAGGAGTGGGATTGCTTAATCATATGGTAGTTCTATTTGTAGATCTTTGAGGAATCTCCAAGTTGTTCTCCACAGTGGCTGGACCAATTTATATTTCCACCAGCAGTGTAGGAGAGTTCTCCTTCTACCGCACTTGCATCTTTCTCTTTGATACTTCCTTTCTGCATATAAATACAAGTTCTTGGGGTCAGCAGGTGGTGTGGTGGCTAAGGTATTGGACTCCCACTTGGCTGACCATAGTTTGAGTCCCAGGCCTGGTGACTTGAAAATCACATGAGGTGCATGTGTGTTTGTGTGTGCCCAAAATCCCAGGAGGAGAATGGAAAAAGGATTGTGGTGTGACTATCATCCCAGGGATTGATTTCTCACTTTTCCTTTCACTATCTCTCTCTGTATCTCTCTGGGGAGCACAGATGCCCTATGGCAAAAACCTTAATAAAATGAAATTTTAAAAAATGTACTTGTATTTCTCTTCCTATTAAATAAATAAGAAAGTAAAACTTTCTTTCCTTGATCTTCTTTTCTCCTAAGAGAGAATCTTACTCCTTACCTTAAAGGGAAAGTATTTCAGAAGAGTTTATTTTGGCTTCCTGGGTTTTGTTCATTACCTACAACTCACTTTTCAATCCATCACAACCTCTTTTCTGCCTTTTCACTTCACAGTGACTGCTCATGGCAAGACACTCTTAACTTATCAAAGAAACAACTGACAATCTGCATTCATGTTTCATTGACTTCTATGTAGTACTTGAAAAATATTCTTCTCTCATACTGCTTAATTTTTGAAATAAAAATTATCCTGTGGGCTAGTAGGTGGCATGGTGGTTGAGGCACTGGACTCCCACATGGCTAACTGTGGTTTGAGTCCTGGACTTGGCATCTTGCTTTCTCACCTTCTCCTTCTCTTCCTAGTGGGCACATGTGTCCTATATCAAAAGAATTATGTATCCCGTGTTACTAAGTGTCTTGCTACATCCTAGTGTTCACTTCTCAATCACCTTTACTGAAGCTTGCATTATTGAAACTACTTGCTTTTCTCTCCTTTCTCCTTAAAAAAGCTTAACTAGGTTCATGACCTACTTAAAACCTACAGTTTTAGCTTAGTTCCCGAACCTATATATGTAATTCTAACTTCCTTAATTCTGAGGCTCATATATTCAACTGCTTGGTGACCTTTCTATTGTTGGATACTGTCTTGGTTCACGCTATTATAACAAAGTACTATAAAATAGGTGACCTGTATACTATAGCTTTCTATTTCTCACAGTTGTAGAGGCTGAAATCAGGATGCAGAATAGTCTAGTGCTGGTGAGAAAGACCCTCTTCCAGGCTGCAGATGGCTGACGTTCAGTGTGAAACAGATGCCTCACAGTTTCCTTAAAATCAATACAGCCAAAACTGAACGTTGTCTCTCCAAATCTGCCTCAAAACTGAACATTTGCTCTCCAACTATGCATAAAACCAAACATTTCTTCCCAAAATCTATTTCTCCTCCCTTTTCCTTACCTGTCATATTCAGATGTCTATCCAATTCTATCAAATATCACTCTTGAAAATATACCAATAGTCTCCATTTGGGTTGTAGAGCGTGGTAGTAGAGCTGGCAGCTAAGGCACCATCATCGCAATTCTGCAGGTTTGACAGTTGCCCCCTTAGGAGTTTGGTTTTTGCATAGTTTTGAGAATTATTTCAACTTAAAGTCTGTGTTTTAAATTTTCTAAATTATCCTCTTAGTTCATAATAAATCTCTTTCTCTTTCATCTAGCTATAAAGATTAGCTATAAGATTCTGTTTTCTGCAAATAGTTCTCAACGAATACAAACCAATATAATTTTTCTGTAACAATTTTTGTTACCCTCCATTATACTTTTTTTTTTTTTTTTTTTTTTTTTTTTTTGGAGAGGGTTTTGCTGTAGGGCATGTGCATTTGCCAGACAGACAGAGAGAGACAGAGAGATAGAAAGTGAGAAAACACTCCCCAGGGGGGATGGCCATGCCGCAATCCCTTCTCCTCCATTCTCCTCTTGGGATCTTGGGCACGCAAACACGCGCGCCCGGCATGAGCTTTAAGACACCGGATCTGGGACGCGAACCGTGGTCAACTACACAGGAGTCCAGCGACATAGCCATTATGCCAACTGCTCATCCCTCCATTATACATTTTAACATGTCCATTTCTTCGACTTCATTGTGAACTGTTTGAGGACCATACCCTTGTTGTTGCACACATAGTGGACATCCAATATTTATAAATTGAATGAATGAATAAGTAAATAGCAGGTATGATATAATTTCATAGCAACTGTCCTTTCCTTTAGAGTCTATTAAACAAAATAAAATAGTTAAAATATTAATGAAAATGTGACCTCAACTCAGTATGCTAAAAATATTTTACAATACTAGAAAATAATTCCCACGATTTGTATTTTTCCTTAATAGTCATAGTTCGTTTCCCAGTTTTCTTTGATCAAAAAGATTGTTGTGAACCTCCAAGTGTTTAAGCATGATTTCATTTTCTTTGTTGCACTTGAAAATAGAAATTGAAGTTATGAAGTTATAACCTTAAGATACATTGATGCTGTCAAACTGAAGGCCATGTAATTTTTTCTTCGCCTTCCTCTGTGGTTCTTAGCATGTCAACAATGACTAGTCACTTTCATTAAGCACTACAACCCGGGTATGAAAATTCAAAGATATTGCAAGGCTTGTCAAAACAGCTGAGCTCTTTTAGCATCCTCTGGGCCATTTATTTTATTTTATTATTTATTTTAAATCTTTGTTTTCAAAGAATCAGAAGTATAATTGTATATATTTTTTCTCTCATAAAACAATTTTCAGACAACCTTGGAAAATGTTGACAGCCTATGAATGATCTAAAACCAAGTTCTTAAATGGGGTTTCACAGCCTTCCCCCACCCCCCTAAGAGATTCATGTGCCATTCATTTTAAAGTTAACAAAATGGAGAACCAAGAACGATTATTGAATAGTGACATAGTTACAGCTATTATTACAAATATAATAAATTATACATGACAATAAGTAGTGTTCATATGAAATAAAATCAGCTTGGCTTTCAATAAAATTAGCTTGGAAGAGGGATTACAAAATGAAACTGCCGCTGGGATGAGGCAGGTTATGTAACAAGTGAATTGGGTTCAATCGCACATAATGAGTAAGAAGAACTAAAGGAAGATTACGCTAATGGTCTGAAGGGCAGGCACTGCTCGGAAGAAATGAATTCTTGCCTTGTAGAAAGTTGGGCCCAGTGTGGCCAGATCTGATTTTCTTTTCTGTTATTATTATTATTATTTTAATCTGCCAAAGGGTACGTGCACACATTGGAGAAAGACCGAAAGAGAAAGAAGGAGAGAAAGTGAGAGAGTACCTCAAACATGCATGGGAAGTGGTCACACTGAAATCCCTTCTCTTTCATTTCTCCCTCCTTTCAGAATTTTGGGCACACACACACACACAGGCCTTGGGTGTTTCTAAGCCACCAGATCTGGGACTCCAACCGCACAATTGGCTAAGTTAGATCTAGCTGCCTCAATTACTACAACATGGGCTTGCCCCAGACCTAATTTTTAAAGGAGAAAGTAGGAGTCTAAGGTTTGTATGAGTTCTTGCGAATTTTAAATATTGCCAAATATAAAAAATGCACATCAAAAACCAAACTAAATTGAAATTGGGTGAATAGAGTTCAGTTCACTGGTTGTTATGTGCAAGGTTGAGGTTAGATACACTAAGAGAATAACATGATCACAAAAAGGTTTCTTTGTTTTTTTTTTTTTTTTGGAGAGGTTTTTTGCTATAGGGCACATGTGCTAGCCAGAGAGACAGAGAGAGACACAGAGATAGAAAGCGAGAAATCACCCCCCAGGGGGGAATGGCCACACCGCAATCCCTTCTCCTCCATTCTCCTTTTGGGATCTTAGGCATGCATGCACACATGCCCAGTGTGAGTTTAAGCCACTGGGTCCAAGACTCGAACCGCTGTCGACTACATGGGAGTTCAGTGATATAGCCATTACGCTAACTGCTAGTCCCAAAAAGGTTTCTATACTACACATGTGCGTTGTTTTGTCAGGAGTATTTTTTATGTCATGTGTATACTTCTGAAAAATTAAGTGGACTTTGGCCAATTATTTTTGTGTCTTTTTATTTGTAAATCATTATTTAGAGACATAATTAGTATTCTACTCACCAAATAAAATGTGTTTAGTTACTAAATAAATGAATAAATGATTAAGTGAATGAATAGCATAGGGTAAGAAAGTAAATGTAGAGAAAGTTTCTCTCGTTTGTTTTTTCTTTCTTCAATGAGAGAAAGAGAAAAAAAGACCTTGACAGGGCTTTGTCACACCACAAAGCTCCCCCGCACCCCCCACCCCCAGTTTCTCCTTCAGCCAGGATCACAGATGAGCCTGGCTTATTCAGGTCAGGTCAACCAGAGGCCCTTCCACGTGGCTCCAATATGGCACAGCAGTGTCCTAAAACTTGCGCCACCATAGCTGAGCCATCGCTACTATTTTTTTAAAGCATAGACCTTGATGTCAGTGATCTTACAAAACCATTGGAAAAGTGACTATCTAAACACAAAAATAAATTTTATACACCAAGCAACCAGTCACTGTAAATTATTAGGTCATTGGGAAGGTCATGATGTATTTTCCTACGTTTTTCTATGCAAAAAATATCTCATGACTTTCCCAATGGACCAATAGCGAAATGTAAGCCATTACACTTAGACTAGGCAGATTTTCATGAGTAAGTCAAACGCAAGTTCATTCCTAATGGAAATGATGCTAGGAGTAAGTTAAATACAAAATGCAAAGGAGAAAATATTCACCAAGTTTTGCATATAACTTTTTGTTAAAGTTTATTTTATTTTTCCATGAGATAGAGGGCACACTTGACAGGGTCTTTACATGCAATCCTCTACCAGGTGTCCAGCCAGCTGGGACCATGGGTGGCCCACTGGGGTGCGAGGCAGGTTGAGAGAGACCTGGGTTGTGAACTAGAGCCTCCCAGCTGCAGGATGCAGCTCCAGCATCATGTGACAGCCCCCACACTTCATGTGTCAGCGTGGCTGGGCCTACACTTGCAATTTTATATAGATGTGTGCTGTGTATCCACAAAGGACTTTTATATTTATCACCAAAGTAATAAAAACTGACTTCAGGTGAATCACTTAGGCTCTGTAGTCAGACTTTCTGACTTCAAAGGCCAGCTTTACTGCTTATTTGCTGTATATTTGAGTATGTTCTTTGACTTAACCCTCAGTTTCCCCATATCCTAGGGGGTGTTAGGAACAAGCAATGAGAAGTAAAATTCTTGGGGCAGGCAATACCACATTGGTAGCCCTCAATATTTATTAACTCTTATTACTTATTACTTATTTTTATATTAAGCATTTTCCTGACAAGCGTAGGGTATCTGATGCACTACTTTATTTCTTAATTTTCCAGATTTTTCATCTACTGACTAAATATTTAAGTACCAAGTATTAAGGCAAGAAGAAAAAGACAAGCTTCCATCCTCGTAGTGCTAGCAGAGGAAATAGAAATATGCAAAAGGTCCTCAAGAAGTTCATGGAAAACGTGTATTATGGAAGCAGTATGCATAGATCTCAAAAATGTTCCCACCCAAATAAACTTGTATTTCTATTTTTATTGAACTTTTTGAAGTCTCCTGGTATATATGCCAACAAAATTTCATACAATGTAATTTATCTTTATAAAGATTTCTTTACAAAATGTTAAAAACTATGTGTGGACCTGGAAGGGTGAAAGGAAGCTTAATAGAGGGAGGATCTTTAGGCTGAGTCAGTTTTGCGGAGTGAGTAGAAGTTTTCCACCTGGAGCAAAACAAGGATTCTGTAGAGTGAAAGAAGAAACTTGTCCCAAAGGATGTGTTAGGGACATCGTTTCTCTTTGTTTACTCAATACAAGTGGAAAATGGGCAGTACTGACTCAGTGAATTGTAGAAAGTTGAGAAGGCTGGATCATCCCCATGTTTTTGTGTGAAAGGCACTACAGTACATTTGTAGATCAAATTAACTTGACAAAAACAAAATTGCAAACACATGCAGAGGTTCTTATGCACCAGTCTCTGTTCGAAGCCTTCTACTTTTAATAACCTTTGGAATTATCACAAACCTGAGGTGAGTACTATTATTAACATCCCATTTTTACAGATATGAAAAATAATACAAAGATAAGTAAAACTAACATTTTCAAGGTCACACAGACAGTGAATAGAAGTGCTGAATATGAAGCCAGTTAACCTAATTCCATGCTCACCCCTACAGTATGACAACTCATTAAGTCTTACTTTCAATGCAGGTATTTTTTTCAGTGTATCTTCTGTTGGCTTGCTTGAAATATTTATGCTCTTAAGAGGATCATGTTAAGTGCAAGGATGTAGGAAAGAAAATAATAGGTCATTAGAACACTGATTTTATGACTTTCCTCTTGGCAAGAAGAGCCATTTTCTAGAATTACCTGTAATTCTTCATAAGTAGTTATATTTTTATAGTTAGCTTGTTTATGTTTGTGCTATTTTTTTTTTTTTTTTTTGAGAGGTTTTTGCTATAGGGCGCGTCCGTGCGCTCGCCAGACAGACAGAGACAGTGAGACAGAAAGCGAGAAATCACCCCCCAGGGGGGATGGCCACGCCGCAATCCCTTCTCCTCCATTCTCCTCTTGGGATCTTGGGCACGCACGCACACGCGCCCGGCGTGAGTCTCAAGCCACCGGGTCCGGGACGCAAAGCGCGGTCGACTACGTGGGAGTCCAGCGACACAGCCATTACGCTAACTGCTGGTTCCCTGTTTGTGCTATTTTCATAAATATATCAGTATTTCACAAAAGAAGATATATTTGACAGATAATACCCCAAATTTCCTTTCCTCTTCTCCTTCCCCTTCCTTTCCTCCTTCCTCCTTTGTCTCTCCTTCACTCTGTCTCTACTCTCATGAAACAAATAAATAAACTTAAAAAAAATTGTGGACTACACCTCTCCTGGAGCATCTATCCCACATTGCCTGGTGGGATCCGATTTCCCTTAGTTCTTGGAGCTACTCCTCACTGAGGTAATTTTCTTGTTTATTCTTCAGTTCCAGCACTGCCACTCTCTCTATCAGAATTCTTGATAGAGGAAGTAATATCATAGATGAAAAGTTGCCCAACTCCTAACCGTCTACCTATACATTCTCATGCATCCACAGCCACAGGTGCCTCCATGATCAAAGCATTGCCCTCTGCCTAGGTATCCATGGTCCACTTTCTCGGGCATGAATAGGCTGTCTTCCCATTACTCTAATCTGCAGCTCTTCACCTTCATTTTGCCTTCGGTCTCCACCTGTTACATTTGGGCACAGTCCCTTCGATGGCCTGCTTCTCCATAAGAATCCTCAGAAAGGTGGGTGTGACACAGACAGACTTTCCATCCTCTTTTCTGTTCTATGCATTTCGATTCTTTATCATCACAACCTAAAGTTGAATAGAACTTTATCATCACCACCTAAAGAAAGTTCAGGTTAATGAAAAGGAACTGCAACATAGGAGAGGAAATGGAGCCAAATGTTATTTTCCCCAGTAATTTAAGAGGAAAACATTTAAGAAATAAAATTTCCTCAAGAAAATCATAATTCAGGTGGAAATTTTATTGTCGATATCTCTGGTCATGCCTTACTATCTCCAACAACATGTAGTAAAATGTATTCTACATAGTTATTATTAAAAATATACACACAAATTATGCTAATAAGACCATTTCTTTTTTTCTTTTTCTTTTTTTTTTTTGGAGAGGTTTTCGCTATAGGGCGCGTGCTCTCACGAGACAGACAGAGAGAGACATAGAGACAGAAAGCGAGAAATCACCCCCAGAGGGGATAGTCACGCCGCAATCCCTTCTCCTCCATTCTCCTCTCGGGATCTTGGGCACGCATGCACACGCGCCTGGCGTGAGTTTTAAGCCACCGGGTCCGGGACGCGAACCACAGTCGACTACGTGGGAGTCCAACGACATAGCCATTATGCTAACTGCTGGTTCCCAAGGACCATTTCTTTCAAATCATAACTTGCAAGAAGGATGTTCTAGGTTATGTAGATAAAACTTTCTTTTCTAAAAATTATTTTGTTTAACTTTATTCATTATAATTACTATTATTTTCCAGTTTGATCAGAGAGAGAGAGAGAGAGAGAGAGAGAAAGAAAGGGAAAGTGAGAAAGCAAGCCACCAGAATCGAGATTTGAACCACAGTTGGCTATGTAGGAATCTGGCATCCTTAACCACCACACCACCAGCCGGCCCCTGTAGATAAAATTTTCTATCTTGGGAACCAGCAGTTAGCGTAATGGCTATGTCGCTGGACTCCCATGTAGTCGACCACGGTTCGCATCCCGGACCCGGTGGTTTAAAACTCATGCCGGGCGCGTGTGCGTGCATGCCCAAGATCCCGAGAGGAGAGTGGAGGAGAAGGGATTGCGGCGTGACCATCCCCTCTGGGGGGTGATTTCTCGCTTTCTGTCTCTATGTCTCTCTCTCTGTCGTGAGCGCATGCGCCCTATAGCGAAAAACCTCTCCAAAAAAAAAAAAATATTTTCTATCTTGCTACTTGTTAGCCAAAATTTTTGCTTTTTGTTGACGTTGTTGTTTTAAATTACTCAGATATTCTGGAAATTCTAAAAGAGAGTAACAATTCCACCTCTAACTCTTCTTTTGGGAAAGCTATTTTGGGAGGTGTCTACAAATATGAAGGAATCCTGGAAGGTCATATAAATTGCATTTATCTCTACCCATTGTATTTATTTTTTACTCAACAGAATTCTCCCTAACGAACATAAAACAAAGAAAAACAAATCTAAATTTTTCTATGAACACACAACGATTACTATCAAAATAAAATGACCTAATAATTCTCTTGAGGGCTGTTTGATGGGATTAGCAGCTAATGCTTTTGACTTGCGTATTTGCCAAGATGATTCAAGAAGTTCTCTGTGATTTCTATGCACATTCCTTTATAGTTCATTTTTGTTTTTTCTTGGACAAACATCTACTTTTCTTGAAACTGAAATTGCTGAGTACAACTTGTAATATAAAGCTTTATAAATATTCTATTCAGCTCTCTCAGAAGATTTAGTTGAAATTTTACCTGTGATGACAGATGGGATAAGGAAGACAGGACAACATTCTTTACTCTGCTCACATTCTGGATAGACAGGATTTATGTCTCTGTTTTCTATAAAGGACAGAGGATGCCAGGCTTCACTCATAAATCTATTTGCATTTGCTGTAAAATGAGTATCACAGACAAATGTTCGGGAGCATTGATTTGGGGGCTTGAAAGAGTCATTTTTATTTCAAAATGGGAAAAACATGAGATGATGAAAAAAAATCATCAGTGGCATGCTGGTAAAAAAAAAAAAAAAAAAAAAAAAAAAACAGCTCTCTAATGCATGAAAAGACAAAGAAACTCTGATTTGTGGCATTTTCTGATTTCCTCCTTCTAAATACATATTTAGAACATAATACATATATATCACATTGGGTGCACTCCCACCATTTCCAGTTCCCAAGACACTAATCTGATGTCAGCTGGTTCACAAATTCCTGCAACTTTAACAAGGGTTTTTGCTGGGACCAGCAGGTGTCATGGTGGTTAAAGGTGCTGGATTCCCACATGGCTGACCATAGTTTGAGTCCTGGACCTGGCAGTTTTCTCTCTCCCTTTCTGTTTCTCTTTCTGCCCAAATTAAAAAAATAATAATAATAATAATAAATGGAATTAAATAAATAATTCTTTAAAACAAAACAAAAAAAAAAAACAAGGTTTTATGCAAGAGTCATCAGGAGCTGTCTTCAGTTTATCAGTGAGTGGAACATAAGATTTATTTTTAGCAATGAATTTCTAGATCATTAATGACACGATCAAAAGAGATTACATATCATGGGCTATTCTGGGTATGCTTTTTTTAAATAAAAATTATTTATTTAATTAATTAATTTATTTTTTTTTCACATGAGTTTATTATATTTTCACAGAGAAAGACAGAAAATAGGGAGAGAAAGAGAGGGACAGTGAGAAAGCAAGCCACCGGGGATGTGAACCATAGTCGGCCACATGGGAACATGAGAATTCCAGTACCTTAACCACCAGGTATTACTGGTCCCTGGGTGTGGTGTTTTCTTTTATTTTTTTTGTAAGAACCTTTTTCCTTTGAAATATATACTTAGAAAAATAAATAGTGGAGATTAGGAAGTGAGTGGAAACAGTCTTCTTCCATTTAATTTTATTACAGTGGTACATAATAATGTCTTAAATTAATGTCATAGTAGTTTGTCACGTGATCAGAATAATTCTTATCTACCAATAAGGCCATGAGTATTAAGAAGCTATCACATAATTACATATATATCTCCCAAAATATTCAATATATGCAAGGCACATAAAGATTACTCTTCTACTGTATTTTAATGCTCTCATAAGTCAAAAGAAAATCTCTTTAATATTTATGGTGTAGGACCACCTACGCATTGGGTACACTCCTTTGATCATTACCTTGAGAGGTTTGCTCAGGTTCTCCAAGTAACATGGGGATATCGAAAGCATTAATTATATTTTACACTCAGTCATTGGGATCCAGATAAAGGTGCACACCCAGCTTATTAAAAAAACATAATAATTGCGACAACCCAATGTCAAATAAGACGAATATCTCTATGTCCTTGATTTGATTATTATACATGCTTTGAAAAACCATACTATACCCCACAAAAATGAACAATTATAGATAAAACAGAAATCACAATTTAAAAAAAATGCTATGACCAGGACCAAGTGGTGGCACAGCAATAAAACATAACAAACACTCTACAAAGTCATCCCACCTGAAAAGCTTCCTGGTTGGAGTCACAAAACGTCTCTACAACCACTAGATGTACGTGAGCTCATGATCTGGAGCTAACTCAAGCCTAGGCTTGGATGGTAGAACTGAAATTCTATTGTGGATGCCTCTTTCTCTGTCTCTGTTGCTCTTGAAAGAAAGAGAAGTTTTTTTTTGTTTGTTTTTTTTTTTGTTGTTTTTTTTGTTTTTGTTTTTGTTTGTTTTTTTTTTTTTAATTGCTACAACCATACCTCATAGGATTCTGCAACAGCATTTTGAATTCATTGCCCTCTGGCTTTTCACATGATCTTTTTGTTGCTCAATAGCAAATGTTTGTTATCTCTACTATGTTCTTCTAGAAATCATTTTACTCTGTTACTTTTTTGTTTTGTTTTATTCTTTTAAATTTCTCACTTGAAATGTGGAAAAGGAAACTCAGATTAGCTCAGCCCATTAGTATTAGCCTTATACTCAGATTAGCTCAGTCCATTAGTATTGTCCTTATGTAAGTAGAGCTTTGTGCTAAGACATCTTCAGGAAGGACACTGGGCTATTTTTCAACAAGAGACAGTAGGAGAAAACAGGACTTCATGTTTTGGCAGCTAGATGGATGTCACTGTCATTTATCACACGATGATTTCAATATTGGTTGACTTGAGTCTTACATATCTGCAAAACACATAGGTTGGGCTATTCATTCATTGCTAATATTCATTAAAGAAGAATGGAGAGGTTCAGCGGTCAGGCAGTCCCCCTGACCAGTGAACCATCATACAGTTGTCATGGTTAAATCAGTATCTCTTAGTCATGCCATAACTTAGCTTCATATCCCTTCCATCTTATTTTCATTTAAAAGCTGTGTGTCAATTAAATATTTAAATTAAATCCCAATGCATTTTGAGTGTGAAGTTTTAATTAAAAGTCAGTACACTGTGGTTTTTCTCATGTAAATTTGTTGCTTGAAGGCTGCCTGGCAAATAAAGAAAGGATAAAACAGAAAATGTCTTTGAGGTAAACTCAGGAAAATCATAGATGCAGTTCCTCTGAGTACTGCAGCATTGAAAATCCCTTCAGAGATGGAGAAAAAAATTCCTGTCTGCAATATTGCACATTCCCTAAACCACAGGCTTTGAAGCAGTCATTAAGAGCTGCATCCTTAGTGTACAGTGTTTTATGGCTTCACTGTGTGTGACAACATTAAACATCGTTAAAAAGGGTAATTAGAATAAAAATGGAAAGTTCCATATATCTTTTGAAATATATCAGATGTAGTTCTGTCCTTGAAACAAAAAAGGGCACGATAATAAAGTTAAATTTGTTCACTTCTAAAATACATGAATAGAATAAGGAGACAGTCCCTAGATGGCTTTAAGAGACACAATTAATAACTCTAAAAGGAACTGCAAAAAATACAAAATTTCAGAGCTTCATGTGATTCTTAAGTGAGTAAAATGTTTTTAAGGTAATTATTAATCCAGCGATTTACTAAAGAAAACAAAGTGTACAAGAATGTTTTTTTCAAGGAACCATAGCTTTGTGAGAAAATTAATAGCTAGGATTGGGAAAAAATTGAAAAAAAAGTCAGAACTTTTAAAGTAAAATATAAAACATCCATATATTGATACATTATACAAATATCAGGCATATTTTCTTTTTCTTTTCTCTCTTTCTTTTTTTTTAATGATTTTGGCATAGGGTGTGTGAGCTTACCAGAGACAGAGAGAAGACAGAGAGATAGTGTGAAATCGCCCCTGGGAGTATAGCCATGCCACACTTTCTTCTCCATTGTCCTCTTGGGATTTTGGGCACACATGTCATATGCCTGGTATGATTTTCAAGCAGTCAAGTTTGAGACTAAAACCATGGTCAACCATGTGGGAGTACAGTGCCTTAACCATAGTGCCACCTGCTGGCTCATAGCAGGTATATATATGTGTGTGTGTGTGTGTGTGTGTGTGTGTGTGTATATATATATATTATTATTATTATTATTATTTTTGGAGAGGTTTTTGCTATAGGGTGCTTGTGCTCGCCAGAAAGACAGAGAGAGACAGAGAGACAGAAAGCAAGTAATCACCCCCCAGGGGGGGATGGCCACGCAACAATCCCTTTTCCTCCATTCTCCTCTTGGGATCTTGAGCACACATGCACACATGCTTGGTGTGAGTTTAAGCTACCGGGTACAGGACTCAAACCACGGTTGACTATAAGAGTCCAGCGACATAGCCATTATACTAACTGCTGGTCCCTCTTTTTTGAGAGTGATTTTGCTTGCCGGCGAGATGGAGAGAAACAGAAAGACAGAAAGCAATAAATCACCTCCCTCCCTTAGGGGCAGATGGCCACACCACAATCCCTTCTCCTCTCTTCTGCTCTTGGGGATTTTGGACATGCACACACATGCACCTGGCATGAGTTTTAAGCTGTTGGGTCCAGGACTTGAACTGTGGTCAACTATGTGGCAGTCCAGCGATGTAACCATTACCCCATCTACTGGTCCCATAGCAGGTATATTTTCTAACTGTAGTTAATAAGAGAAAATACTAACATTGTAAAACATTTAAAAAAATACAACATACCCAACATAGAGAATTATTTAAAACCATAAGATCAAATATTCAGTAATGACTATCTCACGAGACATTCTCCAGAACATATAATAATTTTAAAAATTATTGGGAACCAGCAGTTAGCGTAATGGCTATGTCGCTGGACTCCCACGTAGTCGACCGTGGTTCGCGTCTCGGACCTGGTGGCTTACAGCTCACACCGGGCGCGTGTGCGTGCGTGCCCAAGATCCCGAGAGGAGAATGGAGGAGAAGGGATTGCGGCGTGACCATCCCCCCTGGGGGGGTGATTTCTCGCTTTCTGTCTCTATGTCTCTCTCTGTCTGGCGAGCGCACGCGCCCTATAGCGAAAAACCTCTCAAAAAAAAAATTATTTAGAAAGATGAGATATTTTCATATGTAGATTCTAGTAAATTTACCTACCCAGTAAAGTAAATAGTGGCCATCATAAGAGGTCGGCAGAAATGTTGGATATGGAATGCAAGTTCAAGTTATTATCTGTGATGCAAGTGACTATTAACGTCAATTATAAAGTGAATACTCAACACTACATAGGGAAATGAAAGTTTAATTAAAAAGACAATTTATATTTTGTTCAGGAAGAACTTATATGGTTGAGACCAGCAGATAGCATAATGATTATGTTCTTGGACTTCCGTGTAGTCGACCATGGTTCAAGTCCCAGACCCAGCAGCTTACAACTCACGTTGGGCACATGTGTGTGCATACCCCAAATCCCAAGAATGGAGGCAAAGGGATTGTGGTGTGGCCATCCCTCCTGAGAGATAAGTTGTCACTTTCTGTCTCTTTCCCTCTCTCTGTCTCTCAGGAAAGCACACTTGCCCTATAGTAAATCTCTCAAAATATATGTATGTATGTATGTGTGTGTGTGTGTATACACACACACACACACACACACACACACACATATATATATATATATATATATATATATATATATATATATATGGCAAAGCAATATGGTGGGTACATGTTTTTTCTTATTTTGCTTAGCTTTGATTTCAGTTATGATTTCTGTAACAATCTCCCCTAAAAACTACTGTTAAATGGATACACTAATTTTTTTTAAGAGAGATTTTTTTTCCTATAGGGCATGTGTGCTTGCTGGAGAGACAGAGAGACAAAAAGTGAGAAATCACCTCCCAGGGTAATGACCATGCTGCAATCCCTTCTCTTCCATTCTTTCCTTGGGATTTTGGGCACAAATGCATACATGCTCAACATTAATTTGAAGTCTCTGGGTCTGGGATTCAAACCAAGTTCAGCCATTTGGGAGTCTAGTGATGTGACCATTATGCCCTCTGTGGGTCCCATGTATACACTAATTTTTAAAGACCTTTTAATGAAATACATCAGAAAAATAAAAATGAAATACTGAAATTAAAAACTTCATGTTAAACATTAAGAGATAAATAACTGAGTTTCTGATAAATAGGTTAGGTATTATGAGAAATACTTGCTAAGTCAAATATTGACATGCTAAAGATGTCATTTGATAAATTCACAAGGCACTTTGAGATTGAAAACTATGATTTCCACTAGGAGTGAATTTACATTCTGCTTCCGGGGAACAAGATGTCTTCAACTTCTTCATCACTCAGTGTTAAGTACTTAGTCAGTCACAACTTTAGCCTCAAGCCTCTTTGGAGATTAGAGAGCACACACAGGAAAAGAAAGACAGTCCTAAATTAAAAAGATTGACAAAATCCTGACATAACAAACAGGGACTTGACTTCTTTTTCTTTTTTTTTTTTTTTTTTTTTTTGAGAGTTTTTTGCTATAGGGCACGTGCAGTCACCGGAAAGACAGAGAGAGACAGAGAGATAGAAAGCGAGAAATCACCCCCCAGGGGGGATGGCCAGGTTGCAGTCCCTTCTCCTCCATTCTCCTCTCGGGATCTTGGGCATGCACGCACACGTGCCCGGTGTGAGTTTAAGCCACTGGGTCCGGGACTCGAACCGCAGTCAACTACATGGGAGTTCAGCAACATAGCCATTACGCTAACTGCTGGTCCCTTGACTTCTTTTTCTCACCGAACTTAAATTTGTAACTAGTATTATATCTTTATGAAAATCTACCTTGAGTGTAAAGAATAAGAAGATTTTCAAATTCTAATACACATATGGAACAAATCCTTAAACATAATTGCTACTGCTAGAAATCTTGGTCTGAAAAAAATTTGTAAAGATTTTTACAAAAGGCAATCTTTTATATATCTAGATAGACCCTAGCAGTTTAGTTGATCAATGGCTACACTTTGGTACCACTTCCCTATTACTGACAAATATCATTGTCTTCAGGGTGTCTTTTGTAGACATTCTATGTTTATAGACATTCTATGTCTACAAACATATGAACCATAGACATTAGATGGGACTCATCTGGAGGTTTGTTAGAAATGTAAAATTTCCAACAGGTAGAGTAAGTGTAGGTGTTGGACTCCCACATGGTCGACCACAGAGTCAAGTCCTGGACCTAGAGGCTTAAAAATCACAACAGGTGTGTGTGTGTGCATGCCCAAAATCCCAGAAAGAGAATGGAGAAGAGAATGAAGAGTGGCCATCTGCCCTGTGGGGTGTTTCCTCACTTTCTCTCTCTCTGTTTCTCTTTGGCAAATGCACATGCACTATGGCAAAAATCTTAAAAAGAAAAAAAGAAAAAAAAGAAAGAAAGAAAAAAAAAAGAAATGCAAAATCTCAGCCCACATCCCACTAACATGACTGAGTTCCAGGTTCCCACCTGTGTGTGTGAATGTGTGTGTGTGTTTGTGTGTGTGTGTGTGTGTGTGTGTGTGTGTTCCCTCCCCCCAACTCCCAGGAGGCCCTGCTGTTGCTAGCGAGAGAAAGTAAGAAATCACACAAAACAATCTTTGCTCTTCCATTCTCTTCTTAGGATTTTGGGCATGCACTCACATATGTTCAGTATGTTTTTCAAACCATCAAGTCTGGGTCTCAAATCAATACAGTTGACCATGTGGTATCCAGTTGCCTTTACCACCATACCACCAGCTAGCACTCCTTCTGTAGTTTTTGTTTTGTTTTGTTTTAAAATTTTCCCTCTAATCTGCAGTTAGCTAAATTTCTGTTTGAGGGGAATGTGAGAGATAAAGATGAATGGCCCTGGATTTAACACACTCTCAAGTTAACTATTAATTAGTAGACATATGTTACAGAATTAAGACTTACAGAATTATTTTCCCATTGAAACCCTTAGTTGACCTACCTGAGTATCTTAGTTCATTATTGGATTGCTAAAGGGAAATGCCAAAGTCTAGGGGATTTATAAACAATAGAGGGGTTTTTGTTTTTGTTTTTGTTTTGTTTTGTTTTCTCGTCCCCCCCCCCCCCCCCCCCCCCCAAGATCCTAGTGGCTAAGAAGATCAAAGGTAAGGGATGGGCATCAAACTGGCTTCCAGTGCTATACCACACAGGGCTGACAGAAGCAGAAAGGAAAGAAAGGACAAGCAAAGAGAGAGAAAACAGAATTCCCACTTCCTCTATTTGCTCCTCCCATATCCCCAGCCAATTGGATAGTGCCCTCCCATTCAACTCTACCTCTTAAAGGTCCCACCACCTCCCAAAGCCAGTATACTGGAGTCCAAGCTAATCACAATTCAATCCATAACAGTGGAATGTGAGATTCTCATTTCTCTTTTATCATAACTTATTTCACTAAAATAGAATGCCCTCTTGAATCTACCCTAAAAAGATACGTTTTGGAAGAAGTTGTTACTTACATGATGAGTTTCTTCAAATGCCCTCCTTTCTTAAAGGTCAATTTCTTTATGTTATACAGGCAATTAAGCTACAATGTAAAAAATAAAATCTCAATTTATGTTATTATTTTCAATACAAAGTATACTTCTGCAAAACTTCAAATGCACTAGAATAAAGTGTGTGGTAAAGCCCTCTCCAATGAATAATGTGTTATTATCCAAATAAACCAAGCTTTAATGGCTCAGTATGCCTCCACGAATACCATAAGGGAAAACACCATATTGATAAATTCTAAATGGCAGCTCGTCAGGGAAGGTGAGAGTAAGTTTTTTATTGCTTATTCATTGGATTCTGGAGTTCTTAGCGAAGATTATCAGAAGCATGGTATGTCTTTGGATCAACTGACATAATATTAAAAGGAGGGTTAATAGAAGTGAGATGAGATTCTAAGTGAAGAAAAAGTGTTATGAGTTTAGTATCTAGGGGCTCAGGAAAAAAGGATTTAGTGGACACAAGAATATTAGGTTCTTTTTTGAAAATGATATATATGATAATATCTCTTTTGATTATCACATACTGCATACATACTTTGCAAAACCCTATTATACCCCATAAAGGTGTACAGCAATTAAATGTAAATAAGAAATTATTTTTAAAAATAACGTGCTGCATTGCAAGTCAAAAAAAGTGTTATGAGAGTCATCATGCAGTGTTTGGTTATAGCAACAAAAATAATTATGGTAGTTCTGTTTTTCAGGATAATAGAGGAGACAGGTGATTAAGCTACAATGTATAAAGTAAATAAAATCTCAATTTGTGTTATTATTTCCATACAAAGTATACTTCAGCAAAACTTCCAATGCACTAGGAAAAATACACAGTTGAATGCCATCTCGCCCCCAAAAGATAATTATGTGAAGTTAGTTCCACCCTATACTGTATGTTTGTATATACTCATTGTTCTAAAGAACTACTACTTTTCGAAATTGGAATATAGCTATTTAAATCTATGAAGTGATCAGATGTCGAAATGAGATGAAAATTTTCTATTGACTATTGTAAATTCAGTTATTCATTTTCCTTTGTATAGTGTGACTACAAGTTAGCACGCAGCACGCTCAGCTGCAAGTGTATGCTGGTGTGCGGAAAAACTAGACTTGGCCCGTGTTGCTCCACAACATAAATAGTGAGTGAGAAACACACGAGCCCAAAAGTCATACTCATGAACACATGTGTAATTATAAAGTGTGACCATGTTGAACTTTACTCTGGTGTTGGAATATGGAAAAGCAGCATGGGTTAAAGAAATTCCCCTACCCTTTAAACCTAATGGTTGGCTTACTATGAAATCCATGCTTTTTATATGATTTACGTATGACACGGCCACACTGGTACTATTCAAATTGCCATTCTTTACTCCAGATAGATGAACCGAACTGCTTGTCCACACTGATCCCAATGGGATAAAGGATTGGTAATTAAACTCAGTTTCTTCCCTTCTTTTCCTGCCTCCTGAAGTGAGGCTCATCTTCAGCCTGAACCACTGCACAGCTTCTGTTGAGTATATGCTTCAAGGCGTGACCTCAGGATAAAACATTCTTTGGTCCTCTGAAGCTACCCTTTCCACTTCCGCACATCCATTCTTTCTAGCCTGATTTATTCCTCTCTCTCTAACAACAACAATGATAAGATTCTCCTCCCTAACCTCTTGAAAGCCTGCAGATTTTATGGTGCTAGCTCTCCTTGCAATATCATCCCCCCGCCCAATGCCACCATGATCTTTATAAATCTCTTATTTTTATTTTATGCTTACGACCCAGATGTGGTACACACTGGTTGATGCACTACTTGGCAGGCTAAGGCCATAAGGAAAGGCAACCCTAACGGCTGGGTATGGTGGCACCCACCTGTAGTCTCAGATACTCAGGGGGCTGAAAGGCTAAGGAGGAAGGATTGCAACAAAGTGAGACCATCTTAAAAACAAAAAACAACAAACAAAATTTCCACCCCCTCACACAAATAAATAAAATAGTGAAGGAGAAAGAGGAGAAGAAGGAGGAAGAGGAAAAGAAGGAACAGAAAAAAGAAAGTGAAACACTGTTCATGAAATCTGACTGTCCAAGAACCTACAGAAGGCTATTTTTTTTTTTTTTTTTTTTTTTTTTTTTTTTTTTTTTTTTTAGAGAGAGATTTTTGCTATAGGATGTGTGTGCTCGCCATTTTCCTCAATTCTCCTCCGGGACTCTGGGCACACATGCACATGTACCTGGCATGATTTTCAAGCCACCAGGTCCGGAACTCAAATCGTGTTGCTGGCCATGTGGGAGGTTAAGCCATCTTAACCTCCATGGCACTTGCTGGCCCTGGTTTTAGATTTTTATGTTATTTTATTACATATTTTGAGAAGAAAAATCCTGGAAAGAAAGCCATACATTTACATTCTGACTTTAATTTTACAGCTTTGGTTTCCCAGATTTATATGTTGTCATTCTTTGCTCTCATTTTAACTTCTTTTATTAGATGGAAATTCTTGCTCCATCCATATTTTCCTAACATGAAAATCTCCAAAAGAAAACCAGAATTATGCACTGAGCACTCATACACAGCAACTAGATGTGATATTTAACATTTTAGCATATGCTTATATATATTATTAACAATTCAATATTTCTTTACTCTTTCTTTGTTGCCTTCTTTTTTTAAAGTATATTTTTAAAATTTATTTCTTCTAAAAGTGGGAGAGAAGGAGAGTGACAGAGATATAGCACCCCCAGCATTTTCGATGCTGCGATTCACTTCCACCTTCGGCCACCTGGACCATGGGCACCTGTGTGCCCACCATCTTCTGGGAGGTCTCTACATGTGAACCTGGAACCATGTGAGTCAGTCTTGCAAAGCACTCTGTTATTATACCACTGTTTGAGTCCTACAATTCTATTTTCTGTCAAAATTTATGTAAAATAAAATATTCGATCTTAAGTATTCTCACTAGAGATGAAAGATTAAAGGCTTTTTCATTATTATTAGTCTTTAAGGCTTTTGTTTTTTTGTTTGTTTGTTTGTGTTTTGCAATAGGACATGTGCATTTGCCAGAGAGAGAGACCATAGAGAGGGAAAGCAAGAAATCACTCCCACCAATGGGGATGGCCACACCACAATCGCTTCTCCACCATTCTTCTCTCAGGATCTTGGGTATGCATGCACATGCATCCAGCATTATTTTCAAGCCACCAGTCTGGGACTTGAACCATGGAGTCAGCCTTGTGAGACCCAGAGCCTTAACCTCCATGCCACCTGCGGGCCTAATTAGACCCTCTTATTCTTCTTTTCTGGTCATGCACATAGCCCTAAATGTGCATGTGGCCTTTTAAATTCCCAGGAACATTTTAGAGCTTTTTATAGTCCTCTATGGTCCTCTAATGCCTGCTTTACTTTTTAAGATTTTCTGGCCAATCTCTGATTTGTACCAACAGGCAGTGTAACCTCAGGCAACGCTGAGGTTCAACAATTGTCAATTGGTGTATTTTACTAATGTCCTGACTGTCATACTGTAAATACAGAGTGATCTCAGATTCAGGTCAAATAAAAACAAGTCATGAAAATGGCACTTTCAGCAAGCAGCCAGATGGGTCAAAAAGCAAGTATTCTGTGAGTTTGGGGTTTCTAGAGTACTCCAACCACTGGGCTGCTTCTAGGGCCTGCAAGGCAGCTGGTTAGCATAGCTATCATAGCTGTGAGAGTAGTTTGCATGGCTACCACAGACCCAGAGCAGAGCAGCATAAGCACATGAAGGACATATTAAATGCCAGAAAACTTAGTGTTCATAGTAAGATTCAACTGTTTACTCAGATCCATGCTCCTCAGATTGTTGCATGACTTCAGTTAATTTCCAGAATTCTAAAAATTTCCCCCTGTGTCCTCATTACTTTTATGCAAGAGTGGATTTTTGGAAGTCTCTACATTGCTTTTTAAGAAGTTAGCCTCAGAGAAATGAAAAACAGATTGGGGGGTGGGGTGGTGCTCTCTCTGTCTGGTGAGTGCACATACCCTGTTGGCAATGAAAAGTTTATTTCTTCTGTGAACAAGAGAGAATGAGAAAGGGAAAGCACCCCAAGTAAGGTCCTGATGCCACATTCCACCACTGACCCCAGCCAGCTCCAGATCACTGGGCAAGCACATGTGGGAATACTCAGGAAGGTCTCTGGACATGAACCGAGAACCTTCCCATGTGAGACTGCCTCACAGAGCATTGTGTTTCACTATGGACAGCATCACCAGATGGCCTCCCCATCATACTTTTTATACATTCCCCAAAAGTTAATTATCTAAAGGGGTGAATTGTCACTGAATACTTTATCTAGCTTTTTCTATAAATACTAAGTCCTTATTCCAGGATATGTCTACCTGCAAAAAAAGTCAAATTGACATGAAATAAAAGTGATAAAGTTTCTGAACAGCGTATTGCTTGGCATTTAGTATATTTTCTTTCAAAAAGAATAATGTGGGGACCAGCAGTTGGTGTAATGGCTATATCACTGGACTCCTATGTAGTCAACCATGGTTCGAGTCCCAGACCCGATGGCTTAAACTCATACCAGGCGTGTGTGTGTGTACATGCCCAAGATCCTGAGAGGAGAATAGAGGAGAAGGGATTGCGACGTGGCCATCCCCTCTGGTGGGTTATTTCTCACTTTCTGTCTCTCTGTCTCTGTCTTTCTGGTGAACACAGGCACCCTATAACAAAACCTCTCAGAAAAAAAATGATAGTGTGTGACCAGTAGATGGCATAATGTTTACATTGCTGGACTTCCACATAGTCGACCGTGGTTCAGGTCCCAGACCTGGAGGCTTAAAACTCATGTCAGGCACATGTGTGTGCATACCCAAAATCTTGAGAGGAGAGTGGAGGAGAAGGGATTGCAGCACGGCCATTCCCCCTGGGAGGGAGGTGGTGATTTCTCTCTTTCTCTCTGTCTCTCCAGTGAGCACACATACCCTATAGCAAAAATATCTAAAAAAAAAAAAAAAAAAAAAAGATAATGGGCAGTTTCATCTGCCCTACTGACTAGAACCATGTTTACCATGACACATTTTCCAAGTTTGAAAAATGCCAAGCATTATAGGATACAGATGTTCTTATTTATAAGCATTGTACCAGCCTTTAAAAGAATGAATCTAGACAGGCATGAACATTAGTTTCAATAAACTTTTGTTTTGATATAAAAAAAAATAGAAGATAGCTTTCTCTCTCATACATTTTAGTATCTCAAGTAGAAAAATAATGCTACCATCTCATGACACAAACTAATCTTATTACATTTGTCTAAATGCTCTTCCACTCCTCGCTCTTGTATAAATGTGCTTTACATAAGTATAATATCAGTACAATGTTTGATCATATTTTCTTGATAAGATCAAGAACATTTTCTGTTTCTATACTTCTATTTTTGTGTTTTATACCATCTACATTTCATAATTTATTGTTTCTTTACTTCGCTTATTTGTCTCCAATTGTTCGGGATTGCACAATGTATGTCTATTTTCATGAATATAACATGTTTCTTCCTTTCAATCTTTTCAAATGAACAATTCCTAGGAAGAAGAATTAGCAGATCAAGGGGTTCTTACATAACCGCCTTAAAGTACAATATACTTTCCAAAGCAGGGCTGTATTAATAGAAATTTATTATTCATTCCTTTTCTACATTTACATGCATCTCTGCCTTGTACACTTCTTCCATATTTATTCAATCAAAACTTTCCTAGTATACATTTTAGAAGCATTTACACATCTTACTTATTTATACTTTTCTGTGACATTGCACAAAATGGCCAGTAGGATTAAGCTAATTGAAATGTTTAATGCTGTTTAAATGAAGATAATATTTATTAATATATCATCTATATTATAAGCTTTTCTAGGAAATATTGGATTTGTTCAGACTAGTGAGTCCAAGACTATATTTTTGGTATGATTCAACTGGGGATTCTTATGAAGTACAGATTCTAAATCAGTAGATCTGAAGTAGCAGCCAAGAATCTGTATTTCTATTTTTTTTTTAGGAGATTTTTGCTACATTTTTGCTCATATACTCACCAGTAATACAAAGAGAGACAAAGTGAGAAATCACCCTCCCCCCCATCCCCGGGATGATGGCCATACTGGAGTCCCTTCTCCTCCATTTTCCTTTTGGTATTGTGGGCACACACGCACACGCACACGCACCTGGCATGAGTTTCAAGCCTCTGGGTCCAAGACTCGAACTGCAGTCAGGCATGTGGAAGTCTCATGTCATGACTACTACAGCACCTGCTGGCCCCAAGAATCTATATTTCTATTACGTTCTGTTAGCCATGAACCAATCTTTGGAGAGTTTTTTTTTTTCTTTTTGCTATAGGGCACATGCATTCGCCAGACAGAGAGAGACAGAGAGACAAAAAGTGAGAAATCACCCCCCCCCCCCCCCAGGGGGGATGGCCACTCTGCAATCCCTTCTCCTCTGTTCTCCTCTCGGGATCTTGGGCACGCACGCACACATGCCTGGTGTGAGTTTTAAGCCACTGGGTCCGGGATGCGAACCACGGTCAACTATATGGGAATCCAGCGACATAGCCATTACGCTAACTGCTGGTCCCAGTCATGAACCAATCTTAACTAAGAAGATCTTAGGACAGTCTTCTGTGTACCATTCAGCCATTTAAAAGGACAGATTTACACCATTTCCTTAGTCCTGGTCAAATCTTGTCTTCAACGCTTCATCTTCTTTTTGGAAATACAATAGGATCAGGACTCAGATGGGAACCGACGGATTTAACAATGTTTCTGGTGCATCTTCATAGATTAGACATCCTCACTAATTAGCTTCCCATCCTTTCTCCTACCTATCTACTCTCCAGGAGCCTATTTTAGAAGCATCACCTAAAGTTGAAAGTTAGATAAAACACCTTGTTGCTTTTCACTGATTGTCAAATTGTGCCATGTATATAAATCATTTTAAATAATAATATATTTTAGTAATAGCACTTAACTTTTCTTTCTGATTTTTAAAGTTATAATTGAAAGTAGGATCTTAGCATACTCCCAGGTGGTATTTGCCTCAGAGCAGTAGGCAATATATCCAGTTTCAGTGCTTTTATGATATATCCATCATCTTCTATTCTTTTCAAAAATAAAAATGCAGGCAGATGGCTGTTTGGATTTAATAAGTGGATTTTAGAAAGTAAAGTACATTTATCAGAATGTGCATTGTCGGCAGGGTTTATGATATTAATTTATTTAGTTTCTAAGTATTACACTAGAATTCTTCTCTTCTTTAATGTAGCTGTATGTTATCTGAATTAGGCAAAGACAGTTTCATTCCTATTTTTTAATTAGCTGTTTTGTATGGTTTAATAATACAAAGAAAGTATAGTAATATTAAGTAGGTCACTTAAAATCATATCGTAAGTGGGTCATGACAGCCATGGTGGATTGTGTAGATGTAAGAAGAAAAGGTCTTAGAAATATTGTATCTTAAAGACTCTCCAGGAGCCTATGAACAGTGAACCAGGTGAAATATAGTTACTATAAAATTTCAGTCTAGTAAAAATCTCCTGTTTGGAGTAGATGTGCCCTTACAGTGAAGACAGCCCTAAACTGAACATGTCCTCAGGTACATGGCAGAAGTACATTTTTTTTTTTAAATCAGCAATGTTATTTTAATACAGGTGTGGTACAGAATGTTTAATTACAGCAGGGCAGTCATTCCAGTTAAGTAAAATTAAAAACTTTTATTTTCCCAAATAAAAAATTACTAAATTGATGTCTTAAAAGAAAATATAACATGGTGAAAGCTTTAAATTATACCACCATTCACCACGGAATTTATGAATTAATTTAGAATTACCAATTACGTACTCCACCATTTTGGCAAAAGGACATTTTTAAAACAGTTTATAAACCTAGCATAGGAAAGACTGTATACACCTCCATATTGCACTTTTTTATGTACAAGAATAAAACAGTAAAGTCAAGCGTAGGAAGTATATTATTTACAACAATGTGGATTTCAAATGATTTTTTTAATTGTCAGAGAGAGACAAAAGGCGAGGGAGGAAGCATCTGCCAGTGGAGCATGGTCATGTTGCAATCCCCACTCTTCCACTTCTCCATTCTGTCAGAATTTGGGGCAAGAGTGTATAAACACCTAGTGTGCCTCTCAAGCCTCCAGGTCCAGGATCTGAACTGTGGTCAGCCATGTGAAATCTGGCTCCCTTTAACCACTAGACCATGGGGACTGGCCTTTGAACCTTTCTTTAAGTAATTGTTTAAGTATACCAGAAAAATCCAAAGATAACTAGACTCAACATATAAAGAGAACTCAGGAATGAGAACTAGCAAAAACACCACCAGAAGATACAGCTCTTCAAGGGCTTAATATAGTGAAACTATCAGAGTCAAACTATAAAACAATCATGTCATCTATGTTTAAAGCAGCAGCACCCAGGCTGTAAGAGATCTACCAGAAACGTGAAAGTAAACAAAGTGACATGGAATTACAGTAGTCTTCCACTTTCCATGCAAGGCCCCAGTGTATACCTAAAACTGCAGACAGTAGTAAACCTTATACATTTTTTTTTATTATACACACATACCTATAATAAACTTTAATTTATCAATTGGGCACAATAAGTGAGTAACAACAATAACTACTAGTAAAGGAGAGTGACATTTGACAGCTGATCCATTAACGGAAATGTCTACTAAGTCACGAACAGGCAGGTAGCATATACAAGCATGAATAGTTAAAGCATGATTTGTGTCCTGGTAAAATGGACTGGGACAGCTAAGATTTCATCCTGCTACTCAGCACAGCACAAAATTTAAAACTTATAAATGCTTTATTTCTGGAATTTTCCATGTAATACTTTTAGGTCATGAATGACCATAGATAACTGACAGAATGGGAAATGAAAATGAGGATAAATGGGAAACTACTGTAATGAAAATAACTATACAAGGTGTAAGAATAAAAGTTAGTGACAACACTTTAAAAAAAAATAAACATACCAATGTAATAGTAGACAAAACATAGCTGAGAAATTTAGAAAGACATTTAGAACAAAATAGTGTGTAGTACAAAAAGATAAAAAAGAAAAAATGAAAAGACAGAGAAGCTAAATAATAAAGCATAACATAATTTCAACCAGAATCCCAGAAGAAGAAAAGAGAGAATGGAATGAGGAAATATTGAAAATGACGATTGTTGAGGGTTTTCTGGAACTAATGAAAGATTATAATTCATAATTCAAACAGTTAAAAACATTTGAATTTATATAAATAAGAAATGTTACATATAGACACCCCACAAAGAAACTGGGGAAAGAATACAAATAGAAAATCCTAGAAACACCCAGCCTGGAAAATAAAAAGGACAACTTACTTTTTAAAACTTTTTTCTTTGTTCCTGACAGAGAGTGTGTGTGTGTGTGTGTGTGTGTGCACAAGACACAAGAGCATTATAAAGAAACAGAGAGAGATATGTACACCCTCCACAGGGCCTGGGCACATAAGGATCCCCTTCCTCCAGTTCTACAACTTATCATGATCTTTGGCACATGTATGGCAGGTTTTCAGGTTGATCATGAGTGGAATTTGAATCGTGGTTGTCATGAGGCTTCCATCACGTCAGTTCTTCACGCCAACTGTACCAGAGAGTCTGGGCCTTTTATTATCAAAGACCTTTTTTAAAGTTTATTCATTTGTTCTGTGAACAAGAGAGATAAGAAAAGTGAAAGAGAGAGACAGTGCCCAAACAGACCCCAATGCCATAATTCGTCCCAGACTTATAATTAGTCCTGGATCATGGGCGGGTGTGTGCCTGGTATGCTCAGGGAGGACTCTGGACCTGAACCAGGAGTCTTTCCATGTGGGATTGTCTCACAGAGCATCACATCTTACCACTGCACTACTGTCTGTCCTCAAAAGACATTGCTTTCAACACACTAGTGCTCAGATTGAGAGATAAGGAGACGTTATTTACAGCTGAAAAATAAATGAGATCCTTAATATTCATGACACAATTGATCTTTGAATGTAAAACATGTACTTTGTTCCAGCAAGAAAGAACAATATGGCTGAAGGTGAAGACATATTTATGAATTCATGGGAGAAATGAGAGTTCCCATCAATGAAATATCAGTCAAAATTATCGGTGAATAGTAGAGGAAAGGAAAGAGTATGGGAAACCATGAATTAGAGAGTAGAAGACCAGGAAAATATATGATAGTATGGCAAGCAGTAATGGATAGTATTCAAAGAGAATTGTATAAACGTGATACATAAGAAAGAGCTATAGATTGACAAAAGCAGGTCCCAGATGACAGGAAATTGGAGAGATTCAGTGGCTCAAGTGACTGTAGACAGGAGGCTGGTTAAGCTGGCAAATGACAACCAGGATGCATTTTAGAGCATACTCAATTTTCTCTGTGATCTTCACAAACACTTAAGAAAGAGATCTGGTAAAGCATCACGGCCACCTAAAATCAAAAGCTGTAGGTCAGAGCCAGTCACGGACTGGTGGTTGATGCAGCTGAATACTACATGACTGACCACACAGTTCAAGTGACAGATCCAGTGGTTTGAGAAATACACTGGGCACGTGTGCATACATGTCCAAAATCCTAAAAGGAGGGAAGGATGGAGGAGAAGGGATTTCAGTGTGACTAATCCCCACTAATCTCTCTCTCTTTCTCTCTTGGTCTCTCTGGTGAATACATGTGCCCTCTGGGAAAAAAAAAAGTTTCTGGTTTTCCAGATAGACATTAAATTGACATCTGACATTACAGACTGGTTAGAGTCTCAAATCTGCTGTTTATACCATTAGATATCCTTGCAAGGATGCAGGGTGAATTTTCTGACATGCTCATTTGGTGACGCAGATTCGTTTACAAATCGCTCTAGTGCATTCTATATGTTATCTCACCCAGTAGGAAGGGAGAGGTTCTACCACATTTCTTTAAAGGTTGATCTTTAGTATAAAGTTGTGGAGAAGAGCAAAGGCTGTGGAAAATCTCAAATACATTCCTTGGATAGTATTTTACCTGTTCCCCTCCTGTACATTGAAATGTTTGAGTTAGCCCATTGAAATAATCACTAGTTTATTTTGAAAAAGGAAGAAAGTAATTTATGAGTCCATGTCCTAGTTACAGCTTATAAAATATTTGAACAGCTGGGGGAACATTTAACTAAATAGGAAGGGAGTACAGGACAATTAATCATTACAATAATGATCTATAAAAGGGACTAATGAAGGCAATAGCAGGGACCATTGCTTCCGGAGGGAAGCCTGTTTACTCATTGTACTTAAGTAGCTTTGTGTTGCGGAGGAAGAAGAGCCATTGTGATACACTATGTGAACAAGGGCTAAATTGAGTGGCTATAAATTCAACATCAATAAAGATAAATAAACACTTAAAAGATCTGTAATCCATATTTTTCCAATAATTCCCTTTATCACTGTGCTATTAGACTTTTGCAAAACACCCACCTTATTTATGTAGTTAGAATTGTTCAAAAGTCTTTTTGCCTTCCTTTACACTATAAAATGAGTTTGGTACCCTATACAGGGTAGGGTCTCCATAACTGATTACCACTTTCAGGGCTGAATGGGCTATTATTTGAATATTTTATTGGCTATTATATTTCTAGCATTTAGGTTGGTGCCAATCCATTTAGGTATGTAAGAAATATTTCATGATTTGACTTATTATACTCAATGTAATCATATTAAAATGCTCAAGGTCAGAGTTTGGCACATAAATCAGTATTTGGAAGTATTTTTTTCTTTTTTTTTATCTTGTTTTTTTTTTTTTTTTTTTTGGAGAGGTTTTTGCTATAGGGCACGTGCGCTCGCCAGACAGACAGAGAGAGATATAGAGACAGAAAGTGAGAAATCACCCCCCCAGGGGGGACGGTCACGCCGCAATCCCTTCACCTCCATTCTCCTCTCGGGATCTTGGGCACGCACGCACACGTGCCTGGCGTGAGTTTTAAGCCACTGAGTCCGGGACGCGAACCGCAGTCGACTACGTGGGAGTCCAGAGACATAGCCATCACGCTAACTGCTGGTTCCCAGTATTTGGAAGTATTTTTAATTACCTAAGATAGAACAAAAGATGACTGTCCTAGTCACACATAACATTATGCATATCTGTTACACTCTTCTCTACATACTATATATATTATGTAATAATAATTTAGTATGCCTCTTAGGAAAACCTTGTTTATCACTAACTACAGAACAGGACTAGTTTTTGTAGACTTCAAAACTTATATTCCGCCAAATAGTTAAACTAGGAGTTTGACTCTTAGTAACCAAACTCAGAGAAGTCTGTGTGTGTGTGTGTGTGTGTGTGTGTGTGTGTGTGTTGACTTGCTGTATTATCTGTAATGAACATTTTTACTGAGGAATTATGTATTTTATTAATTAAAATAATTATTATTATTTTGCTCTAAGACATGTGCACTAGCTGGAGAGACAGAGAGAGAGAAAGCAAAAAAATCACCCTTCAGGGGTGGCCATGTAGTAATCCCTTCTCTTCCATTCTCCTGTTGGGAATTTTGGGCATGCACGCATGTGTGCCCAGCAGGAGTTTTAAGCTGCTGGCTCCGGATTCAGACCATAATCAACTACATCAGCGTCCAGCAACATAACCATTATACTATCTGCTGGTCTCTATTATTATTATTATTATTTTAACTTTCTATAGTCATCAGAGAGAAAGAGAAAGAAGAAAAGTGAGAGAGCAAGTTGCTAGGCCTGGGACTCAAACCATATTCAGTCATGTGGGATTCCAGTGCCCTAACTACCACGCCACCTGCTGACCCCTATGTTGGTATTTCATGGAAATTGTAACCATGTACACCACCTTGATTGATCATTTCCTTTAAAGAATTTACCAGTCACAGTCGTTGGTCATGGAAAAATGTATACTTCAGAACTTCTTCCTAGAACAGTCAACAGGAATACTGTGTGTGGTTTTACCATCTTAATTTTGTAGATTTTCATGATATGAAACTATTCACCTCTTCTCTTGGCTTGATCTTTTCTTTAATGAATTAATTCCACTGTTCAACTTTAGGTGCAATGAGGAGGCCAGAATAAAATTACATTCAAATTTCTTGTTTGAAATATTGCTAGTCCCAGTACTTCATAGGCAGCACACTCATTTGAGCTAAAGTTAGGCTCTTTGCTTTAAATTTATTTTCTGCATCCTAGTCACTGCTTATTGCCTAAGCAACAGAGACGAAATTAAAGCCTGAAATAATCATTTATATATTTTGCTTTTAATTCAAGTTACACCACAAATGGAATGGTAAGGAGTTTGGTGAAATCTGGTTGTTCTAATACTTTATGTTTGCATTACATGCTAAATTTTACAGTGGATGTGTAAACACATTCTATCAAATCAGTTATCAGCCCAACTCCTCTTGACTGGGATTAGCCCAATCATGTGTGTGTCACAGAGGCTCAGAGAAGTTAGGTAATAGCAAGTAAATAAAAAATGTGCAGAAGCCCAAGGGTTCTTGGTGACAATTTTCCATGTTAGGATGAATGCTGGTGGACAGTGATCAAGCTGAAAGACAATGTCTGTCACATGAAAGTAGATGGCACCGGTAATGGGTGCTTAGAGGATTGCTAGAAGTTGATGACTCACGCAGGGCATAAAAATGCTATAAAATGATATTGCAATAAGAATATAATCTAAATAGAAACCGACTGTATCACTTTCAGAAAGACTGCTAGTTTTAGAGCCATATGAAATGAACTTTAAAATATTAATCTTAACTTATTATGAAAGGTTTCAAAAGCTACACTGTCTGTACTTGTTCTTTGACCCATGAGTGTTCTTTATTCATTCTATTGAACTTGAACATTCTTTCAAATGGTAGTTGAATTAGTGGGCATTCAAATTTTGCCAACTTCTTTGTGATTGTTCTTGCTTTTGTTATAAGCATATTTTTCTTTCAACCTTTTGTTTATGAAATAAACATCTAGCATGAACTTTAGAAAATGACTTTGGGTTCAATACATATTTATCAAATATATCATACTTTTATTGGTACTGTTTTTTTTTTTAACTCTCAGATTTGAGAGCAAGCGTTGTCATAGCATATTATTCCAAATATTGACAGGAAGATGTAAAGTACTATAAGAATATTTCAGAACATGTCATATCTAAATATCATTGTTAAAATCCAATTTTCTTCCAAATTCTCTATGAAAAAGAATGATTAGCTAGTGTTTTAAATGTATTAATAATCTTTGCAATAAGACATTTAATATATATGATAATTTTATAAATCTTTCATGATGCAAAATTTTTCTCTCAAAAACATTATTCCTGAATACCTTGCCAATTTGTAAAAATTTCATGTCTATGTAGAAATCCACTTAAGAGAATATGATGCATCAGAGAATTGCTGAGTATTTTTTTGTTTTCCTTTATTCCAACTTAAACTTCTAATGTAAATACTATGAATCACTCAAAAGGTTAGAATTTTTAAGTAGTATTTTTGCACTCAGAGAATTGCTAAGTGTTTTTCTGTTTCCCTTGATTCCAACTTAAACTTTTAGTGTAAATATTATGAATTACTCAAATGATTCGAATTTTTAAGTAGTATTTTACATGCACTTACCAGAATATAATTGATCCTAGTGTTAATAGTTTTTTGATTACCAAAGTCTATCAAGTATAGTATTGTTTTATTTTAATTGCTTAAAATAAATATTTAATTTATTATCAGAACATAAATGGATATACATTTCATTATGACAAATACAAACTTACAGAGGAAGAATGAGTTCTAGTATTTTATAGCACAGTAATGTGACTATAGTTAACAGTAACTCACTATGTAGTTGAAGATTGCTAGAAGAAAGGACGTTTTAAAAAATTATTTATTAAATTGTATTTATTATTTTAAAAATTTGATCAGAGAGATAGAGAGAGAAAAAGAGAGAGGTAGAGAGAGAGAGAAAGTGACAAAGCAAGCCCCCAGGTCCAAGACGTGAGCTGTGGTTGGCCATGTGGCAGTCCAGAGCCTTAACCACACCACCACCTGCCAGCCCCATGGAAGAGAGGATTTTAATTGCTACCAAGTTATGGAAAGAGGAATTTAGATATAGATGGATATGGATATATGGACCCATAGAACCATGTGCATTTGTGGACCAAAATACGTCTATCTCACAAGTTTGTTGTGAGAACTGAATGAGACAATATATCTAAAGTAACCAGAACATCCTGGATAGTCAGTAAATATTTGCTTTAAAATAACAATAGTTAACATTTTATTTTTTTAACATTTATTTACTTATCTATTTAATTGTTGTGATTTTCAAGTGGCCAGGTCCGGTATTTGAATCATTGTCGGTCATATGGGAAACCAGTACCTTAACCACCACACCACCTGCTGGCCCAATAATAGTTAACTTTTACTGACTATTTAGTATATGTCAGAGTCTGAAAACAGAGTGATAATAAAAGTCAACATAGTTCAACTCAACGTATTTATATCCAATAAGGAGTAGATAGACAATGACTAGCTAAAACAAATAGGGAATATTTAACTAAATTATCTGGGCAATGCTGTAGAAAGTAGCTTGTAGAAAAAGTGTTTTAGACAGAATGAGACCTGAAAGTTTTATGAAGCAGCATGATTCAAAGTCTTGTCAATCAAGGATTTATACAATGACATAAGATCTGAGGAAAGACAGGAACTAGCTCACACACATTGTAAATCATGGTAAAGAGGTTGGATTTTACTGTAGAGAATTCAGAAGTCACTGAAGGTTTCTAAGTAGGAGAGGTATCATGATCCGAGCTGAATAGTTCACTCTCACTGCTGTGTGGAGACTGAACTGTAAGAAGGAAAGAGTGGGGCTGTCCCCATAGCCAATTGGCTAAGGGAACCAGAGCGATCCCACATAGTTGTCTGTGGTTCAAATCTCAGCCCTGGTGGCTTGAAAAACATGCCTGTGTGTGTGCATGCAATCCCAAATCCTGACAGAATGGAGAAAAGAATGAGAAGGGACTGCGGCATGACCACGCCCTATGGGGTGGGTGTATTCTCCCTCTCCCTCTCTGTCTCTGAGCAGCATAAGTGCCCTCTGGAAAATCAAATAAATAAATAAATAAATAAAAAGTAAGCTGAGGGGGAGTGGAGGAAGAAGGGAAGAATGGAATCAGTTTGTGATTGCATGGCTCTGGTGGGTACCTGTATAATGGTTGTTTAGTCTGTCAAGCAGGCAAAGGTTTCCCCGGCAGCAGTGACTGGTCAGTTTGCCACACTTCCATATGTTTTCCTGGTACGGACATAATGGGCCCAAATGGGTTTCGATCCTTTATAGTCTTGGCAGAATAAATTATTGGTTCCCTTTGGCCCCAGGTTCCATTTGGGTAATACAGAGGTCGGTTTAGGGATGTACAGAACACATCATGTCTGTGTCCCAGCTGAGAGAAGCAACCTGGATCACATATACACTGATGGAAAACCCTCTTCCCTTACAGAAATAAACAGTATTTAATACCCTCGGGTATCTCCACGGAGGAAGACTTAACTTTGCTACCCTGAGTATAAGACAATCTGATCCCTGTACTGACCCAAACACCCTCAGTGTGCCTGTGTACACCCAGGATCCAGCTGATGGGGAGGAATGGGGAGGAGATGGGTGTGAAGGATACCTCTCTTTCTCTTTGTCTCATTAAATAAATAAACAAATGTAAATCAAAAAAAAAAAAAAAAAAAAAAAGAAAAAAAACCACTTAGGTTTAATCATTTATTTGGGTCCTCACTTCATTATGAAGACTCCTTACATAAAACTGACATTGAATAAAGTTGTTTCTATTAATATCTTATTTATGCACTTTTTGTTACTGGAGTCCAGATGTAAACTTAGAAACAAAGGTGGAAAAGATATAATTCTCCCCTACAGAACTTATAAATTTAAAGAAAAAATATATGCATACATAAATATATATATATATGTGTATATATATATATATATATACACACACACACACGCACACACATATATATTATAAGAACATGCCTATCTACTTATTTTAGGAAATTCTAAACAACAGCAATTTTTAAAAATTCACTTTTCTGAGACACTTTCATGACAACGGTTAGGTTTCTTCAATCTCTTTCTATCTCTTTCACTTAAACATAAACAAAATTAGGATATTATTTTGGCCAGATATTTAGATTTATCTTTTGAAAGAAAATGTAAGTTTATGCCAGATTGTGTGATGTTCTCTCTTTTTCTATGAAGGCACATTCAGAATCTGTAATATAAATATTATGATTCATAAACATTGAAAAAATATGGCACTATTTTGACCTGCTGTGCTTTTTTTCTAAAAATAACTCATATTTATTACATTTTCTTATTGAAATTTTAATATCTGGGTATTACAGTAATAAAACTGTTCACTAAATATGTAATGGGTGATATTGTTATGTTAACTACCTACTTTACATTATAGTTATACATAATTTTTGACATCCATAAAGGTGATTGAATATTATAATAAAGTTTAAAGCAGTCATATCATTTTTCAGTTTTATTTCAGGTAACAGAATATTTTGTTCCAAGCATGTGGTAACCATAGTATTTAAATATCTAGTCCTATATATGGTGTTCAAGCTGTCATATTCCATTAGAAATGTCCTTGGACTAGAAATAAAAAAACTAGATTTTCAAACCAATTTCACACTCGTATCAAAAACCTTTTGAATTTAAGCCAGTTCGTATTCTAAGTCCGGTTTCTTTTAAAGCAGCGTTCAGTTTAAACACTCAGAATCATTTCTGAGTTCTTGCTGTATTCTAATCATTGCATGTGAAGGATTAAAAGGCACTGACTCTAAGCAATCAGTAGAGTCAAGTATAGTTTTCGACAAGTTAAATATAAAACACTGTTGTGTGAACATGAAGTGAGCACATGTCGAAGTAACTCAGTAAGCAGTGACATAGCCTGTAGGACGATAAGGATGGTTCAAAGAGAATGGGAAGAAGGACATATTAGGGGTGCCTGGAAGAAAACACTTGAATGATGAAGATTACCAGAACATGCCATCCTGACACGTCTCCTTGCCATATAGATGATTTTGAGCTAAAGGCAATTGAGAACCAACAGATGGAGCAAAAGCTCTCTTTATCTCTCCCTAACCGCCTAATAATAGCAGATAAATGTTCCCCTTTGTAAGGGAAATTTACATTTGTAAATGTGTCTCATGTCAGAAATAACTCTTATCACCTCTGAGACTCCTGTCTGCATAAGACAACTTTGACTTGCCATGCATTCCTTCCCCCTTAACTTTCCATAGCTTGCTTCCCCGGCTTAGAAGACCTATACTCCTCCTTTGTTTGGTCATCAATTATCTGGCTTCCTGCTTAAGACGCATTTCTTTATGAGAATTCTTTGCATGTGAGCCTAATTAAAACCTAGTTGAGAGACAGAGAGAGAGAGAGAGAGAGAGAGAGACATCCAACAGGACCATTACACTGCCATCCACACGCAGTCTCAAGCAGCCCAAAGCACAGACACACACACACGTGTATCCAGCCTGCTCAGAAAGGTTCTAGCATGCAAAACCAGGACCTTTCCCATGCAGATCCAGTCATTTACTACCATGCACTTTGTTTCTCTTGCTAGTATGACTTCTAACAACTGAACCTATGAGAGGAGAGGGGAAAAGGTATTTCTTCTTCTACAATAAGAATTTAGATGTAAACCTAGTTAATGTCCTACACGGAATAAAACTGCATTGCTGTAAGATAAGAAGCATGGCTAGCCCCATGGCCTAGTAACTCTGATTTTGACTTTAGCAGATTGGGGCTAGGACTGGATCACAGCATGGGACCCCTGTTGGGGTTATCTGTCTTTGACGATTCTCCTGAGACATGAAGGACAAGTAACCAAACTCTGCCTTACATCATCACTGAATTGGGCTACTCCATGAATGACAGAAGACAAAAGAATAGAAAATGAAATCATATCATTAAGGAGTAAATACAAGAGTGGGAAGTATCCTGTTTTAGTTTTTGTGCTTTGTTTTTGTTTGTTCATTTGTTTATTTTTAGAAGGATTTATTTGACTGAGAAAGTCTGGAGCAAATTAAATAGTCAGAAGCCCAAGGACACTGCTTTGGTGTCAGCAGCAACGTTTCAAGTATCTCGGGGAAGACCAGCTATGGGAAATCAGTTCCTGACATCTTGAACATGGATTACCTGTTATTTTTGAAAGGCAATGGTACTGGTGCTATTTACTATTATATCCTCTTGTTAAAGTTTCCCTATAGGAGCCATGATTACAGTTTAATATTGTGAGTGTAGATTCCACTGGGACTCTTTTTCATGTTTATAACCATTCTCAGTGACAAACTAAAAACTGCTATCATTCTAACTCTACTATGCAATAGATTTGGAGGGAAATGTTTAACTTAGTAAGAAAAAAAATCACCTTTGTTTTTAAGGAAAGCTATTTTATGATGAAATAAATAACCTTGGAATCACCACTGGCATCATTAAACCATTTGCTCAATTTATATTCAAATTATTGTACCTACAATTTATTTTCAAATACACATGGAATTTTGGCTAAGTCTGTTTTGCTAGTCTGGGGCAACAGAAACCTAAGATCATGAATAATATAAGCTGTTCTATTCTTTTTTTTTTTTTTTTTTTTTTTTTTTTTTTTTTTTTTTTTTTAGAGGTTTTTGCTATAGGGCGCTTGCACTCGCCAGACAGACAGAGACAGAGAGACAGAAGTGAGAAATCACCCTCAGGGGGGATGGCCACGCCACAATCCCTTCTCCTCCATTCTCCTCTTGGGATCTTGAGCACGCAAGCACACGTGCCCGGCGTGAGTTTTAAGCTACCGGGTCCGGATGCGAACCACGGTTGACTACGTGGGAGTCCAGTGACATAGCCATTACGCTAACTGCTGGTTCCTGAGCTGTTCTATTCTGAATATCTCTCATTATCTATTAACCTATGATGTTAGAAAACCAAATAAAAAACTAATTAAAAAGGGTACATATTCACATTATTGAACAAAGATACTCATTAATAATGGTAGGCTTTATAAAATTATGCATAATAATCTCTAAATTGTATACAAGAATCTTAAGAAAGCACGTTCAAATCCATTTTAACTAAAAGTTGACTTCCATCATTTGTCTCGCTTATCTAAAAAAATTATCTATGTTCTGGTTTACCTTGTATTCATCCCCTTCGTTTTCCAAGATTTATTATTTTCCCACGTGCCCAACTTCTTTCTTTTTCTCTGAGAAAGATAAAAGCAGCCCCTGACGGTGAAAACCTGCTCTTGAAGCGTCAGTTAAACCTGGGTTTTGCTAGCTGCTGACTTGCATCTTGGTGTTGTGTTGAACATAAATCATTTTATAGGACCCCAACATCAGACAATGTCATAGATGCCACCAAGTTCTGTGATTGCAGTGGACGAAGACCAAAACAAGATCACTCCATAACCATTTCCTTTTAAAAGAAATAAAAAGTCTATTTTTCCCTAAGTAAGAGAAAAAGAGAGATAGAGATAGAGAGAGAGAGAGAGAGAGAGAGAGAATTCCCAACAGTTTCTTGATGCTGCCATTTATCCCCAGCCTCAAGCAGTCCTGGCATGTGCATTCAGGATGTACTCAGGGAAGTTTCAAGACACAAACCTGGAACCTTCTAATGTGGGTCAGCTCACAGAGCCTCATTTTATTGCTGCTCCACCTTTTACTGCTCCTCACTGCTAATCTTTTCTACACATGGAGAAAAGTATGAACATTATTAAAACCAATATATGATGAAACGCCCACTATTCTGGCCAATACAAGTGCTGCTTCTTGACGAATCCCGGCTTTGGCATGCTCTCTCATTCTCCCAATTTAGTTAAGATTCACAAAGATAGCTGCTACAGACTGATTCCCAAACAACCAAAACTTTCCCTACCTACCTAGTGTTTACGCCTACGGGTAATCTCCTTCCTCTGCTCGTAGGTAAGATCTCTGACTTGCTTTTAAACAATAGGCGATGGCAAAGATGATATCTTCCTTCTGATATAAGAAGCAAGTGGTTACCTCCCATCTTGCCCCGCAGCCTCTTTTTATTGACTCTCCCTTGCTGACTTTGATCCAGTAAGCTGCCACGCGGAGAAGCCCACGTTGCAAGGAACTTAGGGCGGTCTTCAGCTGACACTCAGCAAGGGAGCTGAGGCTTTTAGTATGCCAACGTATAAAGGCCTGAATCCCGCCAACAACTCCCTGGACATGGAAATAGATCCCTCTCCCATTAAGCCTTGAGATGAGACCACAGCTATGGTTGCATCTTGATAACAGCTTTGTGAAAATCCCTGAAGCAAAGGATTCAGTTAAACTTTATCTAGAGTCCTGACCCACAGAAATGGTAAGACAAATGTGTGTTGTTTTAAGCTGCTAAATCTGTGGTCATACAATACGCAATAGCTAGCTAATACAATAGTCAGTTGTAGAATTGCCACCAATTCCTGACAAGAACCCCTTTGAAGCAAAGCTCCACTTCCTTCAAGCTGTCCCCAAATTACCAAGCAATAGCCCAACTTTATTTACTTATTTATTTTTGCCAGAAGTGTGTACACTAGCTAGAGAGAGACATAGACACAGAGATTAAGAGAGGTGGGGAGAAAACACCCCCACATGAGGCATGGTCGTGCAACAATCCTTTCTCCTCCATTTCTCCCTCTTTTCGGGGACTTTGGACATGCATGCACATGTGCCATGTGTTTTTCAAGTGGCCGGGTCTGGGATTTGAACTATATAGTCAGCCTTGTAGGATTCAGCCGCCTTAGCCAATTGGCCCTGAGCTAGCCCCAAAAGCCCAAGTTTTAAAATAGATTCCTAACACTCTCTCATTGAGGCATGTCAAAGATTCCCCATGGACTCCATTTTTTTTTTTTTTTCTCTTGTTGCAATCTCCTCCAATTTCATCCAGTTATAACTGTGGAGGTTTTAGCTTATTGAGCATTGGCACTGGTTTTCATCTTTCAACACTGAGCTAGTGTTATCTTTTGACTATGAACTTTTAGAAAGGCCAACAGAAATGCCAGTTGATCGGGATTAGCAGTTGGTGTAATGGATGTGTCGCTGAACTCCCATGTAGTTGACCACGGTTTGTGTCCCGGACCCAGTGGCTTGAACTCACACCGGGCACATGTGCGTGTGTGCCCAAGATCCCCAGAGGAGAATGGAGGAGAAGGGATCTGTGGCATGGCCGTCCCCCCTGGGGGGTGATTTCTAGCTTTCTGTCTCTCTGTCTCTCTCTGTCTTTCTGGCAAGCACACACGCCCTATAGCAAAAACCTCTCAAAAAAAAAAAAAAAAAAAAAAAAAAAAAAGAAATGCCAGTTGATCAAACAAACTTGAGATTCTTAGACCTACTGCAGAATCCCCATCTTTTTTTTTTTTTTGAGAGGTTTTTGCTATAGGGTGCGTGCGCTTGCCAGACAGACAGAGACCAGAGAGATAGAAAGTGAGAAATCACCCCCCAGGGGGGATGGCCACGCTGTAATCCCTTCTCCTCCATTCCCCTCTTGGGATCTTGGGCACACACACACATGCACCCGGCGTGAGTTTAAGCCACCGGGTCCGGGATGCGAACCGCAGTCGACTACGTGAGAGTCCAGCGACATAGCCATTACACTAACTGCTGGTCTCCAGAACCCCATCTTAACAGTCTTTTTTTTGGAGAGGTTTTTTTGCTATAGGGTGCGTGCGCTTGCCAGACAGACAGAGAGAGACAGAGAGACAGAAAGCAAGAAATCACCCCCCCCGGGGGGATGGTCACGCCACAATCCCTTCTCCTCCATTCTCCTCTCGGGATCTTGGGCATGCACGCACATGCGCCCGGCATGAGTTTTAAGCCACCGGGTCTGGGACTCGAACCGTGGTCAACTACGTGGGAGTCCAGAGACATAGCCATTACGCTAACTGCTGGTTCCCTTAATAGTCTTAATAGTGCTTAAAATGCAGAATTTGGGACAGGATATTTATGAGGCTTCATAGACTTGGCTAATGATTTTAAAGAAAGTCTTACAAGGCAGGAAACTGGTTGAGACTGGACTATATTAATGGCATAATAATTTTGGATGAGGAATACAGCTAGTTTTGAATCTTCCTATTAACTTGGATGAACAAACAACATTGTCTGGATAAATAGGATGTTTTTAGGGCTCAACATTGGTAGCACAGTCAGTAGGGTACTGAAATACAGTGCTGGAAGCCAAATGATGGACCACGGGTTCAGATCTGAAGCAGGCTGGGTGGGCAAGCATGTGCCCAAGATTCTGCCAAGCTGGAGAGAAGGGGAAGGGGATCATGACATGATGAAGCCCCATCAAGGTTATTTCTCTCTTTGGTGCATGTGTGTGCATGTACTCTGTCAAGAATAAAAAAAAAAAACTACAAAAACCCAGATATTTAAAGTATTTTGATTTGGTCAGTTATTTTTCTAAGAGCAAATATTTTCTGGATCAAGCGGCTCAGTTATTCTTACGTGCTCTCACTATTGTTTTAGGTAGCAACATAAATGTATATTTGGGGGCCAGCCAATGGCAAGGTGGTTAAGGCAGCTGGATTCCACATGACTAGCTACAGAGTTTGAGTCCTGGACATGGTGGGTTAGAAAACACACCAATTGTGTGTGTGTGTGTGTGTGTGCACCTGTGTGCTCAACATCTCAAGAGGAGAATGGAAGAGAAGAGGTTGCAGTGTGGCTATCCCCCTGGGGTGTGTACTTTCTCACTTTCTCTCTCTCTGTCTCTCTGGAGAGAGAGCACATGTGCCCTGTAGTAAAATGTTTAAAAAAAAAAGTATGTTTCGTTTTCAGTTTTGTTTAGCAAAAGGCAGGGAATGAGGTTAGCTTCCATTTTTCTATCACCTCATGGTCCTTGCTGCTATTTATCTGCAATGATCTAAATCCCATAGTTTGGGATTTCTCTTCAAATGCAGGCTATATTTGCTACTAGAGAGGACTGGCCTAACCTAGTTACTCCATGTTTACTTTCTATTCATACCTCTATCTAGAGTCTCTCATTTTCTATTTTCATCATATGGTCCAATGAAAATATACCAAGTCCTTCACCTAGTCTTTAGGCAGGATCTCGGTCATAGGCCTACGTGTTAAATACTCTCTTTCCTGGGCATTGCCTACCTGTTCTGGCTCCTTTGAGTAACACTATTAAAAATCCTTGCATGTAACATCTTAGAATTTTATTATTTAACAGCCTCACACCGTCTATGCTGTGGTTATGTTCATATCTAAAGTTTTTCAAAATTGAAATAACAGCCTATTCGATACTGTAGAAACCTTCCTATCAGTGAAAAGCTCCCTCTCTATAATCTTAGACAAGGATAAAAATATTTTAAAATGCATTGCCTCATGCTACCATGTCAGTGTTAGGTTTATTTATTTTTTGGAGAGGTTTTTGCTATAGGGTGCATGCACTTGCCAGAAAGACAGAGAGAGACAGAGAGACAGAAAGCAAGAAATCACCCCCCAGGGGGGATGGTGACACCGCAATCCCTTCTCCTCCATTCTCCTCTCGGGATCTTGGGCACGCATGCACACGTGCCCAGTGTGAGTTTAAGCCACAGGGTCCGGGACTCGAACCGCCGTCGACTACATGGGAGTCCAACAACATAGCCCTTACGCTGACTGCTGGTCCCAGTGTTAGGTTTATTAATGACAAGTCCGTGTGGCCTTAATTCAGGGCAGAAACTCATTTTTCTGTTCTTGCATCTATCAGATCTAATCCATTCCTGGGCTGCATCTCTTTTACAACTTCTCTTTTCCACTTACCATCCAAACACGGTAAGACAGTGTCTCCTCTAACTAGTCTTATCAGGACAATCAGTACAAGTATATAAAGTATAAAATACATGTGTGTGTTATGGTGATGGGGTGAGTACAAAACTGAATAATAACTGGAGGTTTATACTGACCATTTATTTAAGGCACACCAGATGCCAAGAACAGATATGTGTAACTCCAGTCACAAGAGTAAAGTACTTAACTTTGCTTTAATTCACTGGGAGAAAGTAACCCATTTTCACACACACGCTCCCCACACCCCTGGCCAGCATCAAAACCAGGCATATCATGTTGGTTGTACAAAATACTCGTCGATTGATTTCAGGCCAAGTCAATCCTACGGATATGACTGAGTTCCTGGTACTCACCAATCCCTTCTCAAGGTGCTTGGAATCTATCAGTGAGGAAAATGAAGACCCTCCCTGGGGAGCTTACATTCTAGTAGGTGGAGCCAGGCAACAAATAGTAGATAGAATAAATCATTAAACCATGTGATAGGTTGGAAGGTTAATAGGGTAAAAAGAGGAAAATGTACAGAAACTATGGCAGTAATGAAGAGCCCTGGGTGTGGATGGCAGAGCAGATGTTGCGTCATTAGAATGTTTAGGCCTTGGGCCCAGCAGATGGCATAATGATTATGTTGCTGGACTCCCATGTAGTCGATCGTGGTTCAAGTCCCAGATCTACCAGTTTAAAACTCATGTCGGGTATATGTGGATGCATGCCCAAAACCTCAAGAGGAGAATGTAGGAAAAGGGATTGTGGCATGACCACCCCGCATGGGAGGTGATTTCTCACTTTCTGTCTCTCAGTCTCTCTGGTGAGCGCATGTACCCTATAGCAAAAATCTCTAAAACAAAAAAAAAGAAAGAAAACAGAAAGAAAGAATGTTCAGGACTCTATGAAGAAGTGGAATTTGCTAAAAAATATATGTCAAGGAATGTTTTTCAGCCAGAAGGAACAGCCAGAGTAGAGGCTCTAAGAGGCTGTCCCTAGTATGTCAGAACACTTGCAAAAAAAACCTAGGGTGGTCAGATCAAACACAGCAGAGGAGAGAACAGCAGATCAGTGGGTAAAATTGGAGAACTAAATATCTTCACTTGTTCAATTCCAGAATTGATATTTGATAAAATTTCTCCTTTCAAAAATGACTTCCATAGGGACCAGCAGTTAGCGTAATGGCTATGTCGCTGGACTCCCACATAGTCAACCGCGGTTTGAGTCCCGGATCTGGTGACTTAAACTCACACTGGGCGCGTGTGTGTGTGTGCCCAAGATCCCAAGAGGAGAAGGGAGGAGAAGGGATTGCGGCGTGGCCATCCCCCCAGCAGGGTGATTTCTCGCTTTCTGTCTCTCTGTCTCTCTCTGTCTGTCTGGTGAGCACATGCACCCTATAGCAAAAAAAACAAAAAAACAAAAACAAAAAACCAAAAATCAAAAAAGAAAACCCTCTCCAAAAAAAAGAAAAATGATTTCCATAAATAGAAACAGATGAATAATATTAAAATATATTAAAATATTTTGATATTCATCATTCTCTATAATAATGTTAGTAATTAAGTGTCATTTAAATTAAGTACATTATTAAATATTTTGCTTTGTGATAAACAGATTTCATTTGGCTAGAAAGATAAATGGAAAAGTTAAAAAAATCCAGTTTTGAAATACACTTTCAATAGATTACTGAGTACTAAAGCAAGATTCAAGGCAATTGAAAGACATGTGCAATTAGAGCCTCAATCCTATCACCATGTTTCTCACATTACAGAATCTTCATTACGTTGGGCAACCTCTCAATTTAGGTAAAGCAGGCTTGTTTAGGAGTTTGGTCACTTAGTGCCACCTAGTGGCTATTATTGATACGGCAGCAAAAGTTTAAAACTATTTGTATAGCAAATATCAAAGTGGTATAAAAGGATCGAAAATTATAGGTAGCATTGGAAATACTGTGAAATGAACTAAAAATAGAACTTGATCCCGTTAAAACAGTGGTATAAGAAACAAGTAAGCAATAAGAGATTGAGAGACTCTCCTTGGATAACACAACCTGTCTCAACTAGGCAGCGAATATCAGGCTTTTAGAATTAGGCATTTATCTTTTTATGTTTAACCAAAGCCAAAGAATTGAAGAAAATTTTCAATCAAGCAGAAACTATAACAGCAATTATATGTTATCACTCACTAAAGAGTAGCAATAAGACTGTTTAAAATTATTTAGTTTAATCACAATAAACATTAACTTGATTTAAATCATACATCAAGTTAAATCTCGGTTGATTGATACAGGATCAATTCTACCAGTAAACTGGGTAGATTAAAGGCATTTATGATATTTATGATGGAAAACTGCTCTGGGAGACCCAAGTCCTGGCTTCTGATCCAGCTCTGTCATTGTGTCATTATTGAGGCAAACTGAAGTTGTGTATGCCCAGTGCGAGTTTCAGTGTCCTCACATGAAAATGAAGACAAGAAACTTGTTCTTTCAAAAAATTTATTTTACTCCTGATAAAGACTGCACATCTTCAAGAAAGAGAGAGAGAAGTATCCCAGCAGGGCCTCCTTATGCCATAATCCCCTCCCTAACCTTTGAGCTCATTAAGAGCTTGAGCAAATACAGGTGCACCTGGTGCATTTTTCAGGCTGAACTGGGAGTGAGCTGAACCTGTGGCTGGCCACGTGACTTCCAGCACTGCCATTCAGTTCACCAGCAAGTGTGTGGCCAGTCTGGATCACAAAATTAATTGCTTTTTTAGAATTATGTTGTCATCATAATATTGTTACACAATGATATTATAAAAAGTACACTATTATTACAATAAGCTATTATTTTATAAATGTTATTTTCTAGTCCATCGAATATTTAAATCTTGGGAGTTACAGCAGTAATAATATTTCCCTAGAAAATTATAATCCAGTTAGAAGCTTTTGAGATTGTGATGGAAAGAGAAATCTTAGATGAAAATTCATCTTTATTTAGTAAAAAGAACAAAATGAAAATAGTTTTACACATTGTATAAGAGGAGAAAGACCTAGGGACCAGCAGTTAGCGTAATGGCTATGTCGCTGGACTCCCACGTAGTCGACTGCGGTTCGAGTTCCGGACCCGGCGGCTTAAACTCATGCCGGGCGCGTGTGCGTGCGTGCCCAAGATCCCGAGAGGAGAATGGAGGAGAAGGGATTGCGGCGTGGCCATCCTCCCTGGGGGGTGATTTCCTGCTTTCTATCTCTCTGTCTCTCTCTGTCTGTCTGGCGAGCGCACGCGCCCTATAGCAAAAACCTCTCCAAAAAAAAAAAGAAAAAAAAAAAAAAAAAAAAAAAAAAAAAGAGGAGAAAGACCTGAAATACATGATATTATACTTTAGACCTAAAGGAAAATGTTCTATTAGCTGTTGTCACTTCATTTTGATATTTAATAATTTATTCATCTTTAACTTCAGGCATCAGCCAATCAAATTATTACATGGTTTCTAAAGGTTAGGATCACTTATAATCACTATTGCTATAGAGCATTTGAATTACTAATAGTTTGTATGCAGCTTATATACCATTAAAATACCCAGTGGGGGGCCACCAGGTGAATTGGTGGTTAAGGTGCTGGATTCCCACATGACTAACTGTGGTTTGAGTCCCAGACCTGGTGGCTTGCTTTCTCACTTTCCCTCTCTTTCACTGGTCAATTAATAATAATAATAATAATAGTAAGTAAAATTAAATAAATAATTCTTTTAAAATTTTTCAAAATAAAATACTGGGTATTTTAAACATTTTTAAGTTTATAAAGCTTTATTGTATCTGATTTTACTACATTGTGTAGCATGAATTTCACTAGGATATTTTTGTAAAATAATGCAAAATTCACAGGCACATCACTTTTTCTGTATACATTACTCACCTGAATCTATAAAATTTGGGGTGTCATATGGCATTGAAAAGCCCAAATTTACATGGTTTTAATTTTGCAATCTTGATTTTTAAATCTTGATTTAAAAAAGTATAGTTCTGGAAAGAGGTAGTTTAAAACATTACTGATAGCTATTAATAGATTAGTTAAACCTAAAGACAGCAATAATCAATAGTTTTTAAACTTGTTTGATGTTAAAAATCACAAAGGGCATTTCTTCAAAATATTGGGTCTTAGGAAAAGTCATGACAAATTTTTCTGTTTTTCTATGCAAAAATGCATCATAACTTTTCTGATGATCCAATAGTTTATCAGGCCCTCACCCCAGACCTGCTAAATTAGAATCTTTAGGGAACAAGTCTGAAAAAAGGTTTTTTTAAAATGTGCCATACTAATTTGTGAAATACAGGTCTAATGCAAATAATAAATTTAGCATAGGACACAATCTTTAAAGACAAGTAGGAGTCCCCCCTGCTCTAATACTTCTAACTTTGAATAAGTGCCTTGGTTAATCTAAGCTTTGATTTTTCTCTTCTGTAAAAAACGTAACAATAATTGTAGCTAACAGTGGCGGAGCGGTAAGCATTGAATCAAAGCATGTAAAATACCTACCATGATATCTTACACAAAATAAGAGCATAATAATTTTAGCTATGACAAATAATATATCAATGTTATCATTATCATTTCAACTCTCATGGATTTACAGTCATTGAAAAATTATTCACAATAGAACATTCCTACAGTTGTGAAATATACAGAGAAGTTAAATTGTAGAATAAAAATATGCTGCATGCATGCGTTGCATTTGTTTTTACAAATCTTGAAATGAAATATACTTTCGAAGAGTTATACCACCACCCTGTGGCAAAACGGCTGCAGAGCAATGATAGCCATTTGCGATGACTCCTTAGAGATCATGGGTTAGAAATTACTTATACAAATGAGGAAATGAATTAAATTCGATAATACTAGCCAATACATGTAAACGAATAAATGAGTAAACAAGTAAATTCCTAAATATAGGAAGAAAATTCAAAATAAAATTTTAACTTAAGAATTGCAAACCTTTCAGGGGTGGCAATGAGTAGCCAGGTCTCCTAGTCCTGGGCCTGCAGAGCTAAGGAGCCAGAATTAGAGTCAGTAAGGTCAGCTGTGTCTGAATTAGAGGTTACCTTCACAGTGCCCTGGCAACTCAACCTTGGTAGGACACCAGACAAGTTAGAATTATGGACAAGTGTGTAAGCCAACTGATGCTCGCACCAGAGCTGGTTTGTATATTTGCACTTTATACACATTCCTAGTCATGCTGTATGTTTTTAAAATCTACTTAAAGAAACATCTGAGATGAATTACACACGGAATCCCATCATTCTACCTTCTCTTCCCACACTGGGAATGTTTGAAATGGCTGGATAATTGATTTAAAATGCCAGCACATATTTCATAAAAATTTTAGATTATTTTCAATTTTACTGTTCAAATGAATACTAGAAAATCAACTATTTATCCAATCTGCCATTAATTTGATGTGAGCTGTCAATGTGCACTGAATTATTTTTCTCTCATCAAATTTTACCAGTTCATATGAAAATTTGACTACATGTTGACTGATTTCCTGACAAGTTAGTGGTATTGACCAGCTGAAATTAATTTTAAAAAACCATTTGGTATAAAATAATTAAGTAATGATAGCAAGATCCTCAACATTTTTCTATTTTTCATTTATAAAAACTCACCTGAACACACTTTGACATGCCCTGTTTAATTCTCACCCATAGGTATTCAACTATCACTCTATTAACATAGAAACCAATAATGGCTTTTCTAATCAACTTCACTATGCTAGCAATTAGAAAGAAATTAGTTTTGAATGTGGGGTCAGGGGAGAGGAACATTTCCAAAGAGGTAATTTTTTGAACTTAGAAAAATGTGATAGCCCCTAAAATAGTATATAGAAGTTTTTTTTTTTTTTTTTTTTTAATGTGTTTTTAGAAAGAGAATATGAAAAGACTAACTATAACAAAGACATTAAAGATCCTTGGGTATAGTATTTGTTAATTTTTTAAAAGAGATTTTTGCTATAGGGCACATGCGCTTACCAGAGAAACAGAAAGCAAGAAATCACCCCCCTAGGGAGAATGGCCATGCTGCAACCCCTTCTTCTCCATTCTCCTCTTGGGAGTTTTGGCCAATCATGCACAAGAACCTGGTGTGAGTTTTAAACCATTGGGTCCAGGACTCAAACCACTGTTTATTATGTGGGAGTCCAGAGAGGTAACCATTATGTCCCATTTGATGATGTTTTGACAGATGGCTCAATGATGTTCATTTATTAATCAGGGACAATTGTAAACTTTTTGAATGTATTTTATTAAGACATCTATACATATTGTTAGAAGTTGTACATTGGAAATGTGATCCTTCATGAGTTTATAGGATAAGGAGACAAAAAATGAAAAAAAAAAAAAGGTATAGAGGGACCAGCAGGTGGTATAGTGGTTAAGGCGTTGGACTCCCACCCACATGGCCAATTGTAGTTTGAATCCCAGACTCGGTGGCTTACTTTCTTACTTTCTCTCCTCTTTCTGGTGAGCACACATATCCTATAGCAAAATAAAATAATAATAATAATGAATAATTCTATTTTTTAAAAAAATGTATAGAAACTTGAGATTTCAGTGAAGGCAAAGGATTCACTGGAGAGTGGTAAATAACACAGTGCCAGCAACAGGAACCGCCCTCTCTCAACAGCATCCTCAAGTCTCTCACTCCTTTATCTTTCTGTGTAACCACCTATTAAGTAACAACCTGAAATTACTTCACAAATCTTCCTTCTCTGCCTTTGTACCCTGATTGACTAATAGAACAGTAACAGAATGAGGGTGATGGGACCAGCAGTTAGTGTAATGGCTATGCCACTGGACTCCTATGTAGTTGACCGTGGTTCGTGTCCCGGACCCAGTGGCTTAGAACTCACGCCGGGCACGTGTGCGTGTGTGCTCAAGATCCCAAGAGGAGAATGGAGGAGAAGGGATTGTGGCGTGGCCATCCCCTCTGGGGACTGATTTCTAGCTTTCTGTCTCTCTGTCTCTCTCTGTCTGGCGAGCGCACGCGCCCTTTAGCAAAAACCTCTCAAAAAAAAATTAAAAATGAGAGTGGCCTCTGTCCTCTTATTGTCTCTGGCCATCTGTCTCTCTGTTCTCTGTCTGTCTCGCGTTCTCATTAAATCTCTAATTTTTTTTTTTTTTTAATTTTTCAAGCACTTCCCCTCACCTTGGGCCTTTTCTTTTCACTTGCTAATTTCAGATGCCATTTTAAAGCTGAGGTGTGTCCTGGCCTGTTCAGGGAAGCTGTGCTCTAAACTCCATCTTCTAGACTCCGAAAACATTCAGGCAAGTGGAGGAGAGATTTTTTGTCACAGAGTGACCAGAAACTACCACAGAGGCACATGAAACATGAGAAAACAAGAAAATATCTATCCCCTAAGGGAAAAGAACAATCCCTCATCATCCACAGACAGTACAGTAGAACTCTTGGAAATGTCTGATAGAAAATTCAGAATATTCATAGTGACAAAACTAAATGAGATGCAGGAGCTGAGAGATAACGAACTCCAGAAGATGCAGGAGAAAAGAGACAAGTGTTCTAGGAGGTGTTGTAGTCCTTCCATGACCTGAGAGAGGAAATACACATCATACAAAAGGAACCAAATGGAGCTATTAGAGATGAAGGTTACCATTCAGGAAATCAAAACCTTCTTTAAAAGTATTAAAAGCAGATTAGTCAATGTGGAAAATTGAATCTCAGATGTTGAAGGCAAAACCTCTGATCTAGAAAAAACAAAAAAACAAACAAAAAAAAACCCTGAGAAAATAACCCCCCCCAAAATGAGAATATTATATGAGAAATACTACACAGCATTAAGCGGCCAAACATCTGGATAATCGGTATCCCAGAAGGTGAAGAAACTAATAAGGGCATTGATAGTCTATTCCATGAAATCTTGGAAGAAAATTTTCCAAATCTACAGAGGCATTCAAATATCCAGACTCAAGAAATACAAAGGACCCCAACAGAATCAACCCAAGAAGATCTTCTCCAAGGCACATCATAGCCAGACTGACCAAATCTACGAAGACAAGATACTAAAATTGCAAGAGAGAAATGTCAGGTTACTTATAAAAGTTATCCAATCAGGCTAACCTCATACCTTTCAATGTGAGCAAGGAAAGAAAGGGAAAATATATTCAAAGTGTTAAATGAAAAACAGTTTCAACCAAGAATACTATACCTGGCAAGATTATCTTTCACATGGAAAGAAAGGATAAAAACATTCTCAGATAAACAAGACCTGAAAGAATTTGCCAATAGCAGACACCTTCTTCAAGAAGTTCTGAAAGGAGTGCTCTCCCAGGAAATCTAAAGAAACATAAGGAAATAAGAGAACAAAAGGCAACCAAGAAAATGATCGATTTAATGCTAGGGATGGGAAATATCAATAATAACATTGAATGTTAACTTCCAGGATTTAAACAGAAAGATTGGATCACAGTAACACTGCATATTCAACAGAAGAGAATTTGAACATAAGACTGAACTGGCAAAATAGAATTTTATGACTTCTGAGTGAAACATTACTGATTTCTTTTTATTATGCTTTGTTTTCCCAATTTAAGCATTTTACTTTTTTTGAGTTGTTGATAGGTTCAGCAATTTTAAAAAATATCTTTCTTGTTTGTTTCTTTAAGTGGAAACATAAACTTTCTTCTTTCCTGACCCCTTTGCAATTGGAAAATATTTGGGAGTATTCTTATTTTGTGGCAGAAAGGTAATTTGTGTAAGTTCAATAATGCCTGTTGCATTGAATCAGAAATTGGAAATACTCATCATTGGACAGGGCTTTGACTGGAATGTCATATCTGAAGATTAATTAGAAAACAATGGAACTAAGGTGGATCTTAGCCAATAGAAGCTCTTAGAAAGAGCAGATGCAGGGGGGTGGAAGAGGAAGTTGTAAAAATATATAAATCCTTATCTTCCAAAAAGGGCAGTCAACAGATAATTTCAAAGAAGAAATACAGGAAGTAGTAGCATTTGTAAATGTGTTATGTGGAAATGTAGAGTTAAATTACAAAACATCAACTTGAAAAATTCCAAGTGGTTGTCAATTGGAAGGAAGAAGAGGGATGGCAGAATGTAAAAAGCTTTATGGAGCCGTTCACTACTCAAAATATTGTGTCAATAGTCCCATAATGAAAACAAACCAAGTGAAGATGAAGGAAGAATGAAAAATGAAAAATAAAAAATCTGGAAGAATATAATGAAAACAGAAAATGCTATACCTTTCTTTTTGGCTTGAATTTGTAGCAACTAAGGCTTACCATTTTTTATAGTAAAAGAATTGTTCTCATAGAAACAGAATTTTAATGATTAGTTTTCAGAATTAGTTCTGGAGTTTCTGGAATTAACTCTCTAACCTGATTAAATTTAAAGATGCCAGGGACGCTATACCCAGTAGTAAACAGAGCTCTGATAGTCTATGGCAGGACCTAACAATAGAAATATATAAATACATTGAATATTCTTCTATTTTAAAAAAGCTTATCCTATTTCTTTCATGAGAGAAAGAGAGCGCGAGAGAGTGAAACCCTTGGCAGGGTCTTGCCTCCCAGCAAGCCAGGATCATGAGTACATGTAGTATGTCCGCTGTGTTCAGACCAACGTGGAATCCAAACTTGAGCCTCCCATGTGACTCTGACATCACACAGCTATGCCTACTGCCAGGATCGCTCTTGTTGAACCTGCATTGAGTACTCTTCTTTAACCATTATCATCGAGGAACTGAGTGACTATATGTAATACTTTAGAATATTTAAAAAAATCTAATGTATACAATGATAAGGAGAGTATTTCTCATTGGTTGCTCCTCGTGTCATTGGATAAAGTAGTACAAGAGAAGAGTTGCCTCAGGAGTTCAAATCCCCAGTCAAGTTCTGCATAAATGACTTGAAAGCTTCTATTTGTGCACTGAAGGAGATGCTTCTGTCGTATAGCTGCAGGGTTAAGATGACTAAAACGCAAACACAGAGTCTCATCCTGTGTTTGTCTGAATTCCAAAGCAAGCTGAATTCCTAGTCTCATAGAATGTCTATTCTTAAAATGATGGCCTTGACTGAGAAAGATTGCAATCTTTTAAATTGGGATAAGGATATATGGGAAGATCCCCATGAAGCTTGCAATAATGAGTCAAAAATTTAAATGGTTAGCGTAATGGTTATGTCTCTGGACTCCCACGTAGTCGACCGCGGTTCGCATCCCGGACCTGGTGGCTTAAAACTCACGCTGGGCGCATGTGCATGCATGCCCAAGATCCCGAAAGGATAATGGAGGAGAAGGGATTGCGGTGTGACCATCCCCCCTGGGGGGTGATTTCTCGCTTTCTGTCTCTATGTCTCTCTCTGTCTGTCTGGCGAGCGCACGCGCCCTATAGCGAAAAAACCTCTCTAAAAAAAAAAAAAAAAAAGTTTAAATGGGCCTTCTTTGTCTGTGTAAGTGTCCCTCACACACATACCAGTAGAAGCAGCATTCTCACCCCTACTGATAATACTTTCTCTAGTGAAGGCCAGTGGTAGTAGCCTCTCTACCCATTCAAGGGAATGACCCTGCCTTACACTACAGAATGAACTTCCCTGAGACAGTTTCTGTGTAAGACAAGACTGATTGTACTCAGGATCAACTCCCATAATCCTCCTTTGTTTGTATACCTATAACTAGGCTAAAGTCCCAGGAGGCCCCTGGCATGTAACCCATGAAACTGTACTATGCCCCAAAGGAACTATTTGAATTTTCTAATTTATATGCAGAAGTATGGAAAATACATGCGAACCTAGATATTGAGGATGTAGGATAATGATGGAAGATAAATAAGATTTAATTAGGCTGAATAAATGGATACATTTAGATTAATAAGCAGCATTTCTGCATTTAAGGTGGCAGCTCAGGGGATTAGGAAGGACTCTAACAGTTTGTTTGGCTGGTTGGCTGCAATATTAGCCAAAAGGTAACCTATAGCCAGTGAATTAAAAATGCCTGGGCCAGCCAGTGTCATGGGAATTAAGGCAGTTGGATTCTACATGGCTGACTGCAGAGTTCAAATCCTGGACTCAGAAATTTGAGAAACACGTTGGGCAATTATGTATGCCTGCCCAAAATCCCGAAAGGAGAAATGGAGAAGGGATATGCTGAGTCTGCCTTGTTTTAATGCAGAGGAGCAGATTCAAAGAGCTATGGAGGTTGGAGTGTTAGAGTAGATTTGACATTTAACACCCAAAATGAGAGGGCTCAGAAGACGTGTTTTTTGCCCTTACTATGAGAAATAAATTTGTGAAGGGAGCCCAAGCATCCTAAAAGTGCCCTGAGACCACTCTTTCCTGTTGTTCAGATCTTACTGTGGGGATTCCAGTCACTGAACTGGGAAATCTCAATGCACTGGGAATAATTAGATACTTCAATTGTAGGGACAAAGTGGCAGCACTCCACTGCTAAAGGCAAAGTGGGGGTTGGTTACTATAATGGGCAACAAAGTCAAAGCAGCAGTCAGGATGATCTGACTTGCTCAGGCATATGGTGTCTTCTATTAATAGTTCATCATGGTGTTCTTAGAGATTAATTAGGAAGTATACAGATTCTTACTTGATCTGTATAAGCAGAAGATGCTTAGGTCAAGGGTAGAAAAGTATAACTAGATCATAAAAACACAGTCCTGGTTCATCAATCAATACCCAGACTTGAGCCGGTTTACAACCCCAGAACTATTTGCATGAATGGGAGATTTTGTCCTCTTGAGAAAAAACCCTGTACAATGCCAAAATATTTAGTATTAATTTTTCTCCCAGACCTCCTCAAAGGGATGTGTGTGGCCTTTTACCAGAGTAAGTGTGAATGGAGAAAAAGAAATAATAAGATATTTTAGGAATTGCTGCAAAGAGTTCTAAAACGACATCAAATCTAGGATGCCTCAAATGACACTGTGATCTACCCATTAGAGTAGGATCTCATACAGGTCTGGTGATCACCGGGGTTTTGGCTCAGATCAATCTCACAATGGGTCCAGTGGGCATCTAAACTCATTTTGTGGTTCTTTCTTGGGGTCCAGAATGAATAACTGGAATAGATATACTCAGAAGTTGACAGAATCCCCACATTCATCCTCTGATTATGGAAGGAGGACTAATATGGTAAGAAATGCCAAGTGGAATACATAAGAACTGAACCTACCCAGGAAAATGGCAAACAGAAAAATAATATCTCATTCTTGGAGGGTTTGCTGATATTAGTACCATCATCAAGGAATTAGAAGACTCAGGTGTGGTAATTTCTATTACATCCCCATTCAACTCACCTATTTGGCCTGTGTATAAATTAAATGCAGCTTGGAGGATGAGGGTGGATTATTGTAAGCTTAAATAAATAGTGGCTCCAATTGCAGCTGCTATGCCAGATGTGGTTTCATCACTTGAGCAAATCAGCACATCCCCTGGTATTTTGCATGCAGCAAATGATCTGACAAATGCTTTTTTATCTCCCTATCTTTCTTTAAAGACTATTAGAAACAACATACTTTTAACTGGCGAGGCAATATGTTTTCACTGTACTATAAAAGGGTATATCAACTCTTCAGATCTATGTCATAATTTAGTTTGATGGGATCTTGATCACCTTTCCCTCGCACAAATGATCATGCTGGTCCATTACATTGATAACACTATGCTGACTGAATCTACAGCAAGAAATATCAACTATTCTAGACTCAGTAGTGGCACATTTACGTAAATGAGGATGGAAAATAAATCCAACTCAAATTCAGAAGACTTCTATTTCAGTGAAATTTCTAGGGCTCTAGTAGTGTGGGGCATTGTCAACATATCCATTCTAAGGTGATCATGAGACCAAAGAAAGAGGCACAATGCCTAGTGTCCTCTTTAGATCTTGAAGGCTGCATATCTCTCATTGTGTTACTAAAACCCATTTATTAAGTGACCCAAAAAGCTGACAGATTTTAGTGCAGCCCAAGACAAAGCGCTGCAACAGGTCGAGGCTACTGTGCAAGCTGTTCTGCCCTTCGCGCCAGGTGACCTGCTGATCCCATGACACTTGAAGTGTCAGTAACAGACAGGCCTGCTATAGGTAGATTGCAGTGTAGATCCTCAGGATTTGAGAGCAAAGCCCTTTCATCTTTGACAGATAGCACTCTCCACTTGAGAAGCAGATCTTGGCATATTATTGGGCCATGATAGGAACTGAATGCTTAACCATGGGCCACCAAGTTACTATGGAACCTGAGCTGTCCGTCATGACACAGATATTATCAGACCCACCAAGTCATAAATTTGGATGTGCATGGAAGCACTCTATCAGATGGAAGTGGTATACCTATGATCAGGCCTGAGCGGGTCCTGAAGGCATGAGTGAGTTACATGCAGTGGCCCAATATTCCCTGGTCCCCACTCTTGCTGCTCTGTCTTCTCTCTCTTAAAATGCACTTATGACCTCAGGTGGAGTTCCCTATGATCAATTGATCTGACACTCAAAGAAAATACTTGGGCCTGGTTTATGTGGTTTCTGCACACTATATAAGACATCACCAAAAATGGGAGCTGTAGCACAATAACCCCTTTCTGAAGAATTCTTGGGAACCAGCAGTTAGTGTAATGGCTATGTCGCTGGACTCCCACGTAGTCGACCACGGTTCGTGTCCTGGACCCGGTGGCTTACAACTCACGCCGGGCGCGTGTGCGTGCGTGCCCAAGATCCCGAGAGGAGAATGGAGGAGAAGGGATTGCGGCGTGACCATCCCCCCTGGGGGGTGATTTCTCGCTTTCTGTCTCTATGTTTCTCTCTGTCTGTCTGGCGAGCGCACGTGCCCTATAGCAAAAAACCTCTCAAAAAAAAAAAAAAAAAAAAAAAAAGAATTCTTGAAGGACAATAGTGAAAGAAATTCTCTCAATGAGGACAACCTTGAGCAGTGCTTCTACTTGTTCACTTTGTTTTGAAGGAGAAAAGGACGGACCTGGGCTAATATGCTGATTCATGGGGTATAGCCGGTGGTTGATCTGGAGGATCACAGACTTGGAAGAAACATGACTAGAAATTAGTGACAAGAAAATCTGGAGGAGAGATATGAAATGTCAAGATATTTGTGTTCCATGTGAATGTGCACCCTAAGGTGGCCTCGATTGACGAGGGTTTTTACAAGTAAGTGGATAGGATGACCCATTTTGTGGAGACCATTTAGTGTCTTTCTTTTTTTTTTTTTTTTGAGAGGTTTTCACTATAGGGCGCGTGTGCTCGCCAGACAGAGAGAGGCATAGCGACAGAAAGCGAGAAATCATCCCCCAGGGGGGGATGGTCACGCCGCAATCATTTCTCCTCCATTCTCCTCTCGGGATCTTGGGCACGCACGCACACGCGCCCAGCATGAGTTTTAAGCCACCATGTCCAGGATGCGAACCGCGGTCTACTACGTGGGAGTCCAGCAACATAGCCATTACGCTAACTGCTGGTTCCCCAGCGTCTTTCTTTAGCCTACCCTGTCATCAGAACAAAGTGCTTATGTACAAAGTGGCAATGGTGGCAGGCTGGAACTTATATATGGACTCAGAAACCCAGGCTTCCTTGGTTATGGCCACTGCTGAGTGCCTAAGCTGCCAGCAGCAGAGACTAACAATGAGTTCACCATTTCTTGAAGGTTATCAGTCAGCTAACTGGTGTTAGGTTCGTTATGCTGGATCATGTCGATTATGGAAGGAACAACATTTGTTCTTATTGGAATGGGCATTTACTCTGTAATGTATTTACTTTCCCTGCATATAATGCTTCTGCCAAAACAATAGACTTGCAAAATGCCTTATCTACCATCACAGTGTTCCACATGGCATTGCTTCTGATCAAGCAGCTCACTTCATAGCAAACAAAATGCAACAATGGGCCCATGCCTCATGGAACCGTAGAAGCAGAAAATGCTTAGGTCTAGTGTTCCTCATCATGTTACTCACCATCCTACAGCAGCTGATTTGAATGGTGCAATAGCCTTTCAAAGACTCAGTTATAGGTCCAACTAGGTAGAGACACTGGGGCAAAGGTCTCCAGAAAGTCTGTACATGCTCTAAATCAGCATCCAAAATATGGTCCCACTTCCCCCACAACCATAATTCCTAGATGGTAATCAAGAGATGGAAATAGGAGTGGCACAACTCACTATTACTCTTACCGATACAATTTTTGCTTACTGTTCTCTCCACCTTATGCTCTGCTGGCCTACAGCTCTCAGATCTAAAGGGAGAAATGCTTCCTCCAGAAGACATAGCAATGACTGGAAGTTCAGATTTCTGCCCAGCAACTTTGGAGTCCTCATGCCTCTGGAACAATAGGCAAAGAGAGGATGGGACCCTCACACACTGGAAAGGACATACGCCTTAGTCATATCTTACTTACTCCCCTTTGGAGGAGTCCAGAGTTATTGTGCTGGTTAGGGTAATTGATCCTGACTATCAAGTTGAAATTAGACTATAACCATAATGGTGTTAAGGAAGAGTACTGTGGAATACAGAAGATCTCTAAGGATGTTGTTTAGTATTACCATGTCCTGTGATTAAGAACAATAGAAAACTACAAAAATCCCTTAAAAAAGGAAAGAAAACTATAACAATCCAACCCAGGCAGTACTATTAATAGTCCAGATCCCAGAATAAAGGATTGGGTCATTTACCAGATAAAGAACCATAATCAAAGGCCAGATGGTGATGCAGTGGTTAAACTAACTAACTAACTAACTAACTAACTAAACCTACATGCACAAACACACACGCAACACCTGCAAGGCAATCCCACATGGAAAGGTTGCTAGTTCATATATAGAGATGTCCCTGGGTATGACAGACACATGCTTCTCCATGATCCAGGACTGACTGAAGTCTGGGGGTAGATCACTGTATGGCGATACTGTTGATGGTGCTATCTTTTTCATTCACTGATGGAACAAATAAATAAACCTACAATAAATGAATAGATAAATAAATAAATAAACGAACCTTAACCAGATGAGGAAATTGAAGAAATAAGCACTGTAAATATTACTATTTTCTGCTCATTTTGTTATGATTGCATTTGTGTGTGTGTGTGTGTGTGTGTGTGTGTGTAGTCAGATGGATGTACCATAAGAAATTGCCTCACACACACAATTTTGGAGGGTAAGAAATTTATTTATTATTATTATCATTATTATTTTCCAGTTGATCAGAGAGAGACAGAGAGAGAGAGAGGAAGTGAGAAAGCAAGCCACCAGGTCTGAGACTAGAACCGTGGTTGGCCATGTGGGAGTCCAGCGCCTTTAACCACCATGCCACTTGCCGGCCCCCCTAGGCTACAGTTTTTAAGTTATAGGATATCAAGGAAAGGAGGAAACATCACTCAAGAGCTTCACCTTCTCTTTTGGGGCAAAGGTTAGTTCATTTCCAGTTGTAGGCAAGGTAGCTATCTTTAGTGAATTTGTGACCTTGTTATTATCTTTATTTGGAAATGAAGTATGGTTTAAGATGTGTGTGGGTGCCAAGAAGTAGGCTTATGATGGTTAGTTTTACATGTCAACCTGACTGTGTCAAAGGGTACCTTTTAGAAAAAGACATAATTTCTGGGTGTGTAGGTATTTCTGGAAGAGATTCGAGCCAGTGACTGAGTAAAACAGTTGGCCTCTGCAATGTGTATAGGCCTCACCTAATATATCAAAGGTTGAATAAAATTAGAATTGAAAGGATGAGTAAAAAAGAATTCATTCTCTCTCACTGTCTTTTAGTAGGTCCATTTGTCTAGTTCTGTCTCCAGACTCAGACTCAGAACGGAAATATACTATTGGTTCTCCACAGTCTGTAGCTCTCCAAGATCTTGGACTCAGTCTCCATAATTATATAAGCCGGTTTCTTCTAGTAAATCAATCAATCTACCTATCCATCTCATATTGGTTTGGTTTCTCTAGATAACTCAGACTAATATATATGTGAAAGGAAAAGAAATGGCTCTTGGTACATTAAATCTTGTAAAATGTCTTTTATATTGATAGATTTCGTGCATTTTTTAAAAAATAATTTCTTCCATGAATGAGAGAGAGAGAGAGAGACAACGCCACCAACAGGTGGGCAGCACTAGGATCTACCCAGCTTCAACCAGCCCCAGATTACGGGCATGCCTTTAGTTGGCATACTCATAGTCTCTGGATGGGAATGTGAAACCCTCCCTTGGGGATCACCTCCACTGTTTTACTGCAGAGCCACTTTCTGGCCTCTGGGCACTTTTTTTTTTTGACATAAAATGCACAGAAATATATTTGGAGTATTTGTATTAAACAGCCTAATTTTTGTTTCCCATAGGCACTGCTTTGAGGATTCTTTCAGGACAGGATGAATATTGAAGGGAGTAAGGCATTGATTTGGGTTGATACCAAATGTAATTTTCTTTGAGGACTCACCTCATCACATAACATTACTATCTCTTTGCAAAATGGACCTTTTGTGTGTGTGGGGGGAAGATCTCTACAAAATATTGAAGGGGGAAATGAGAAGGGTACATTTGTATAGGATACACATCGCTCTACACAAAGAAAAAACTAAAACATTTTAAATAAGATTTTGCCATTATGGACAGGAAGTGATGAATGCAGGAAGTTGAGGACCCCAAACTGTCAGAAAAATCTGATTTAGACTCATTAGTCACATAGGAAATAAAATATAAATAGATCACAGTACAAAGGCGCTCATCTCCGAGGGACTGCTGAGTACACACTCTGCATCCTCTCCATTAGCAGGGATCATCGCTGATTAAAGAGTTCTTAGTACACTTGGTATAATCATGTAATGTCGATGAACCAAACTCAGGGCTCCAGCAGAGGGCATGATTCACAAATGCTGGAGCAAGGGAAGATTTAGTAAAATTTTAAAAATAGAAAATATGACTGGAATTTCCAGCCTATTTCAATTTCAGGTCCTTTTCCTTCTGCAGTGAGCTGGATTCAGGGTCGTTTTGAAGTGGGCTAGACTCAGGCAGTCAGTAATTCATGCTAATACAGCATAATTCATGATGTTTTACCCTAAAAAGGGGACAGTGAGAAACAGGAAGCTGATTTTCTGGAAAGTGATTAATTACTGAATAAAATATTTTAAAATGTTTACTGAAAGAAGTGTTTTAAAAATAAAAATTATGTCTTTTTCTTTAACAGTATTGGGCATATGTCTTCCTTTATTCATATGGGCTGCATTATTGAATCCAGAATCCTAGGGACAAACAATACACATTTCTTCTTTTTCTTTCTTCCTTCTCTCTCTCCTTCTTTCTTTCTTTCTTTCTTTCTTTCTTTCTTTCTTTCTTTCTTTCTTTCTTTCTTTCTTTCTCTTTCTTCTTTCTTTCTTTGTGGTTAGGTATTTGCCATAGGATGTCTGCACTTACCAGAGAGAAAGAGAGAGAGAGAGAGAGAGAGAGAGAGAGAGAGAGAGAGAGATAATGACCCCACCCCCTCCCACCACCCCCCGCCCCCCCCCCAGGGAATGGGATGCTGCAATCCCTTCTCCTCCATTCTCCTCTTGGGATTTTGGGTACACACACACACACACACACACACACACACACATACACACACATGCCCAGCATGATTTTCAAGCCCCCACGACGGAGACTTAAATTGCAGTGGGCCATGTGATAGTCCAGTGCCTTAACCACCATGCCAGCTGCTGGCCCCAACAATACACATTTTTAAAAATACCAGGTTCCAAAATCCCAGGAGGAGAATAGAGAGAAAGACATTGTGGCAGAGCTATCCCCCTGGGGGCATAATTTCTCACTTTCTTTTTGTCTCCTCTGTCTCTCTCCTCTCCAGCAAGCACACATGCCCTACAGCAAAAGCCTTAACAGGACAACAACAAAAAACCAAATTAACAGTATATTTTAGGGAGGAAAAGTGGCTACAGTAAGAAACCTCCTGGAGTTTAGTAAGTTTTTTTTGGTTTTGTTTTGCTTTGTTTTGTTTTTGCCATAGGGTATGTGCGGTTCCCAGAGAAAGGCTGTGATGGGGAAAGTGAGAAATCACCTCCCTAGACTATGGTCATGCTGCAGTTCCTTCTCCTTCATTTCCTCCTGGGATTTTGGGCACACACACATACATGCACTCAGTGTGATTTTCAAGTCACCAGGTCTGAGACTTTAACCACAGTCGGCCACGTGGGAGTCCAACACCTTGACTACTACACCTCTTGTGGACCCCAAGAATTCTAAATAATGAGTCCTAAACACTATATATATATATATATATTTTTTTTTTTTTTTTTTGAAGAGATTTTCGCTATAGGGCGCGTGCGCTCGCCAGACAGACAGAGAGAAACATAGAGACAGAAAGCGAGAAATCACCCCCCAGGGGATGGTCACGCTGCAATCCCTTCTCCTCCATTCTCCTCTCGGGATCTTGGGCACGCATGCACACGCGCCTGGCGTGAGTTTTAAGCCATCAGGTCTGGGATGCGAACTGCGGTCGACTACGTGGGAGTCCAGCGACAGAGCCATTACGCTAACTGCTGGTTCCCCTCCTAAACACTATTAAACATTGTGAATAAAAATTAACTTTGCTCCTTCAATGAGTGTCTCAAAATATATCTTGCACTTTAAAAGTATTCCTGGTGTCCAAAGGGACTATTAGAAAACCAACTGCATCCATTTCCATCATCCAATTTTCTTAGTCCCCTCCTGCTCTGGGTTCAAAGCAGCTTCCATGAAAATATCCCACTATGAGTGGGTGTCAGAGCTCTCCATGTTCAAGTCAGGCATTGAATTTGATGATGACTAGAGAAAAATTTCCCACAAGCTTTTCCTCTCTTTGTCTTCTGAGTCAAGACCCAACATTTGGTCTTGGTGTTTCTGAGAAGAACCATGAGTTTGAGTTTTTAGCTTTAACTTTTAAGCAGTTGGCTCTGAGCCCTGACTCTTTTTTTATTTTTTTTTTAAGAGAGAGGTTTTCACTATAGGGCGCGTGCTCTTGCCAGAGAGACAGAGAGAGACAGAGAGACAGAAAGCGAGAAATCACCCACCCCCCAGAGGGGATGGTCACGCCACAATCCCTTCTCCTCCATTCTCCTCTCGGGATCTTGGGCATGCACACACACGCACCCGGCATGAGTTTAAGCCACCAGGTCCAGGACTCGAACCGCAGTCGACTACATGGGAGTCCAGCGACATAACCATTACACTTACTGCTGGTCTCGAGCCCTGACTCTTTCTATTATACATAGGATCCTGCAGATATTAGCTCACATTGGATAATGCTCTACATGTTGAAGGCAAAGTGGTACTTTTAGTAATGACATCGGATAATGGGTTTGATACTGAAATAATGAAAAATAATGAAAAATAACACTACACCAGCAGAGAAAAGAAATAGGAGAGAATAAAGAAGACAATTTTCAAAAGAGGGCAATAAGAACTAGCACTGGAGAGCAGTGATAGCAGGAGTGCTTGTAGAGCTGGAGGCCACGTGATCTACCACAGGTTTGGATTCCCAGGCTAGCCTGGAAACATGCTCAGGAACCTGAGGAGTGGAGAAAGGTGATGCGGCATAACAAGACCCAGACCAGGGTACCTTCTCTCTGTTTCACTTATGCACATACATAAACACTCTATCTTAAAAAAATGTAAGAAATGGCAATTGGTTAGTTATGTTTTAACTGAGGCCCCAGGCCTCAATGAAAACAGAATAAATTCTATTTCAGTTACACCTCTCAGTACACCAAATTCTTGGGATTTTTTTTTCCCCTGGAAGAAGATACACTTTTACATTCCACTTTATGAGAGTACTAAACAATTGCAGAGACGGAAGCTCTGAGCATTCCTTTGAAGTATGTACGAAGGAAGCATTTCAAGCACTACTAAAAGTGTGCTGTACCATCATTAAAAGCCAATATTAAAATTCAGGAAGCAAAAACATGTTAACACCAAGCTAAATCTTTTTTTTTCACACCTTAAAAGAATATCAAGCTATCCAAAATGATCTAGTTAAAAGGTTTCTTCTTGTTTACTCATCAACTAACAAGGCACTGGGCCAACGTTATTATATTTATCTTAGCATTTTTAGTATTCTCTTTGTATAACAGTTTTAAAAGGGCAAACTTGATACATACAACATCACATTTACTACAAGAAATAGGCTGTTTGACAAAATCAAAATTATGCTTAAACTATCAAAAATAATGTTGATATTCTCTAAAATTGAACGAATAATAAAATACACTGATTGCTAATTCAAACTTAACCTCAATCTTCTCTATTGGCTACCATTATTTTAATTACCATCAGGTTTCTAGCCTACATTTTCGTATTTTACCGGAGTTTGTTACAAAAGACCTTTGTGCTGACTGTGGAAGAGTGTGCTCAGATCTCCCTCGTGACAATCTTCTGTGAGGAAGGCAGTTGGCCAACTGTTTATAGCTGTTACTCAGCTGCCGATCCCTGAGCTCATATGTCTTCCTAGCCAAGGGCTGAGCACAGCAGGGATACTAGAACTGGTTCTTGTCTGCAGAAGTGACTCTTCCCCGGTGAACAAATTTATCTTGGATCCTCTCCGAGTCTGCTCAAGGTTTTCTCAGAACTATCTTGTGGCTGAAGGCTCAGTTCTCAATCCTTCTTACCCTTCACAGTTGCCATCTTTCCATCTTGGTCAGGAAGCTCTCCCTGCCTACTCCTCCCCACAGCTTTATCCTCCACAAACAATAACTTACTGACTGCCTTGCAAAAATAATCCTGCCATGATTTCTACTTCTTGGAGGACCTAAACTGGCTCATGATACACAGGATGGGCTGAGAAAATAGGCAGCAAGATAGGATCTGGGGACCCGATCACTCATGTCCAGGTGTCAAGGAAGAAGTCATCCTGGATGGAATGTGAGATGTGGATAGTCCCTGCATGAGGCAGACGCACGGTAAATAGTCCTTATGGAGAGGAATCGCCTTGTTGGTGCAAAGATGAAAGCATTTGAAAAACACAGTGAACAATGTCTACAAGGATAGCAGATTTAACTGCTCACTACTAAATTGAGTTGAGTTATAAATAGATAATGCTAATCGAAGGGCAATTGATAATTAGCCAAATTTAAGTATGAGAGCCAGAGGGGTACCTTGGTAGTTTGCATAGAAGTCCTTGTTTCCTGCAATGAAAGAGCAAATGCACTTGAGATGTAGACTCAGCACTGCAGAAAATTTAAAATGTTCAGCCAAGACAGTTATCAGTTCCTCTGTGGTTGGGGGAAACCTCAAACCTACCAGATAGAACCTGAGGGAATGCTAACCTAGAGGACCTTAAACTCCCTTTGGTTTTTCTCTCCAACTGTCTTTGGTTAGAATATTTACTTTAGAAAGCCCTTAATTGTAGTTGTAAATTCTTTGTTCCTTGAAATGTAAATTTTTAAAAAGTCTCTCAGCAGTTTTAAGACACAAGAAAGTCTTTCTCTAAGATTCCAAAGGCATCCTTTTAAAATGTAACCTTGAGGAAGATAGTGTAACTATCTCCAAGTGAATAGGAAAGGACAGGAGCCTAACATCTGTCACAACAAATTACTAAACAATAATTGAGAAAAAGCTTTTGCAAACTCAGGAGCAGCACTTTCCAGTGACTAAGCCCCTGCCTCCCCATCCCCAACTCTTCCCAGCCCATTTCCACTGGCCTATCCAGCACCTAAAATCCTTCTTGTCCTTTATTCAATGGATTCGAGCTCAAATTGAGTTCAGGCCTTTCTCCTTTATTTTAGTAGGCTTGACTCAATTTAAGCCTTGCTAACTTGCAGGGCAGTTTTTGCTTTGACAATGTCTCTGAGAATTGTGACTCTTAGATCTGCCTGGTTCTCAGAACGTGAAGAGAAGAAGCTGTCCTTCCCTCGTAAGAGCTAGTACTTCTCTGCAGGAAGAATTGGGCAGAGAGGTCTCTTCTCTGCAAGACAACAGGTGTTCTGTTCAAAAGTTGCTATTCCTCCCTATCCTGGCTACCAGGCTGATAATTATGATTAAATTATAGCATAATCTAACTAGAGACATGGTGGGCCTGATAAAGAACAAATGAGATTTTACACTGAGGAACTGTGAGAACTAGGTATGATGTACAAGCAGTAACCCAGGGGATAACCCTGGAATTAGATTTTCACGGTGCTTGAACAAGTGGTCCGAAACAAAAGACTGAGTAAGAGTGATTTATTCACTTGGCAGAATTTTTCTTAAACAGCTGATTTTACTCTTTTATACGGACACTAGAAAAAGAAACAAACTCACTGTTATGAGTGGCTGTTGGCACTCAGGGATAACTCATGACCCACAGTGAGCAGACTACAAACGTCTGTGTTGCCTGGCAAATTGTATAAAAAGAAGAAGAAGGGTTAGGAATGTGGGCCTAGTAGAACAGATATTATGTGAGGCCAGAAGACCTGTTAGATGATTTTGCCTCATGGGAGGTCCTAGGAAATCTAGCATTTGGTAACACCATTAAGAATTAACTGGCGGGAACCAGCAGTTAGCGTAATGGCTATGTCGCTGGACTCCCACGTAGTCGACCGCGATTCGCGTCTTGGACCCGGTGGCTTACAACTTGCGCCGGGCGCATGTGCGTGCCCAAGATCCCGAGAGGAGAATGGAGGAGAAGGGATTGCAGCGTGACCATCCCCCCGGGGGGGTGATTTCTCGCTTTCTGTCTCTATGTCTCTCTCTGTCTGGCGAGCGCACGCGCCCTATAGCGAAAAACCTCTCCAAAAAAAAAAAAAAAAAAGAATTAACTGGCATGTGCACCCACATTCATAAACTCTGGCCACTCATTTAAGAATGGCAGGGCAATCAGGAGTCTGCTCATAGACCTGGTTTGATTAGTATCCATGGGGATGATAAGGTCTGAGTAATTGAGGTTAGGGACAGTGCTTAATTGCCAAAAGTAAGAGACTCACAAGACTGGTGAAGAAGGGGGCTGTAGAGGGCCTTGGCCTTCAGGGAGTTATAGAGATTTAATATAATACGTCATTACCAGGGACAAAATAGGCAGGTAGCCAGTGAGTGTGCTAATTGACAACTACAATCAGAATAGGTTAGAATGAGGAGAAGGAGGCTAAAGGCAGTTACCACAATACAAAGTTGGAATTGGACGCCCAGCTTTCATACCCAAATTTATTTTGATTTCCAAAATCCATTGACTGAAGAGATGATCACCTGCCTAGGAGGAACAAGCCTGTAATGGGACAGCACACATAAAATGTAAAGATTCCCCAAAGGGACTTTAATCGCATGACCATTTACTAGGGAAAAGAAAAACCCATAGGACTGTCAGACACAGAGTCTGAATTGGTGTAGATACCTAGGGATGCAGTGAATCATCATGGCCCACTGGTTAGGGTAGGGACTATGGAGCCATGTAATAATTGGAGTCCTGCTAAAGTCTGGCTTAGAGTGGATCCACTGTGCTCACAGACATACCTAGTGGTAATTCCCTCATTTCCTATTGCCATTGGAGCTCCAATGCTCCATTTGGCAGATGGAGCAAACATTCCCCAGATTGGCTCTTTAAACTGATTGGAAAGGCCAAGTGGGAATTTCTGCAATTATCCCTCCTTCGCTCCCTATGCAAATGCACACTTTTTAATTCTCATCCAGAAAGGGCAGGAAAAGGCTGAATTTACATGGAATGGTCAATATTATTCACGTGCCACTTTTTTAACCCCCTGTTATAATCTGTTCGAAATTGAGCTAGGCCATCTGAGCATTTCACAGATTATCATATTGATTGATTATGTTGTTAACATTTTTATATGGGCAATACAGAAAATAGTTGGCTCGTATTTTGGAAGCCTTACTAAGACACATTTAGAGAGCTATAATTTCAGTTGAAAAATTTCAGGGTCCAGTGGTGAAAGGTATTTGAGGAATTCCTTGCAAAGTAAAATACAGATCATGGTATCTTCTAATCTTATCACAGAAAAGGAAGCACAACATCTGGTAGACATTTCTGGGTTTCTGCTGGAACATGCTGGGCACATAGTAATACTGTCTGGCCCTTAAGTCCGGTGATATGGAAGTTGCCAGCTTTGAATGAGTCCCAGGACATAAAGGGCTCTGTAGCTGGTCCAGACTGTGTTACAAGCAGCCCTCCTATTTGGGTCACATAACCTGCCAGGTTCTGTGTTGTAAATGTCAGCCGTGGGAATAAGATGGAATGTAAGTTTACGGCAAACCCCAGTGAGAGAGAGTCTTAATGTATGCTTTTGAGATTCTGGAACCAGGCCATACCATTGGCAGTAGAGAATTCGCCTTCACTTAAGAATCACTTCCTGGCATGATACTTGGTCCTACTACAGATGGAACACTTTGACAACAGGCTTCCAAATAAGCATGTTTCTGGAACTGCCCATAGAGAGCTGAGTTGTTTTAGATCTGCAGTGTCATGTGGTCAGCAGGCTCCATGATGAGTTACAGCGGCACATTTGAGATCAAGTCTAAGCCGCAGCAGAGGGCCCAGGTGGGCTTCGGGAATAGGGGGCCCAAATTCCCATGTCCTTCAGGATGGTCGTACCTGTGCCCCCTACTGGATGCCTTCCCTATGACCAGCTGAAGAAAGAAGAAAAAGCCCAAGCTTCATTATGTCTGGGGAGGCTTTTATATGGGTTCAAACTCAAAATGGATGACAGCAGACAGAAATATTACTCGATGACAATGGGAAGAGAGAATCTTCCCAATGGGTGGAGGTACAGAGAACCTGGTCATTCATCCTGCGTAAGGGGAAGGAAGTGCCCTGAGGGGACTGCACACTGATATCTGGACATTCACTAATGGCCCATTTGGCTGGTGGGGGACCTGGAAGGAAAGGACTGGAAAATTACAGGCTAAAGTTCTGGGATAACAGATAGTGGGGCATGTGTGAGTTGGCACAAGTGTGAAGATGTTTAAATTGTAAGTTGATGCCTAACAACGTATTCACCAATGGAGAAACGCTTAGACAAAATGATTTGGCCAGATGACATTAGCCACCTTCATAATTGACTGCTCCAGCATGGGCACGATGGGCACACTAATAGTGTCTCAGTAACAACATTGGTATTTACTGATCATGGCCAGAGATTAGGTTATGCTTCAGTCTATCAATTTGCCTTTAATTGTTCCCATATCTTTATATCAAACTTAAAAATCTAAAACACAAGGCTTAAGACAATTACATAAACAAATTATGGAGTCTAGAAGAAAACTATCAACACAAGAAATTATGTGACTGGACAGAGTTTTAGCAGAAACACAGTAAGTTCCACAGAAAGAAAACCTTATTTTATTGATTACACATATTCAGATTCACATATTGACTCAGACCAAGTATAAAAAGTATTCAGTCATTTGGAAAGTCATGACACATTTTTCTTTTTTCTTTTTTTTTTTTTTTTTGTGTGTGTGTGTGCAAAAATGCGTCGTGACTTTCCCAATGACCCAATAGTATTAAATCTTGGTTAATTATAGTGACTTTTTTTGAGAGAAAGCACATAAAATTTGGCAGTAAATAAGGTAACAGAAAGGTTTTATTTAAGAAATGCAATAATGTTCTTAATTATGTTAGATCTATAGGGCACCTGTGAATGATGTAGATCAACTCTTTAATATGGAAAAAAAACTGAGCCCTTGAGAGGGGAGATACGTAACTAATGTTACACACTAATTAGTGACAAACGTATAATTAAAGTTCAATTCTCCTGGCTGTCTTGTCCTTTTCCCCCACTAAGTACCATTGGCTCTTGTTCATAGAATAATATCATTTAAATATATTGTGATTAACCACATTAAATTTGTACACTTTGAAACAACTCAGCTTTTTATATTATCTTAGTGATGACCCTGAATAACCCTTGTACTTGGTTTTCTGAAAAGGAATAATACAATCAAAGAAAGTGGTGGTAATGCTGAATGTGTGAAAAGTGACAGAAGGTTGACAATTCTCAAATTACAAATTTGTCCCAGATATTTGCTCACCTGCTTGTAGTGGGTATCTTTTGAAAATGTCAATTAACCTATTCAACCTCTGGACACTCTTTTTTTAAATTCCCATTTACTTTCTTGAAAAAAAGTTTCCAGATTTTACTGACCTCATTTCCAACCTCAACTTTAGAATCTCATAGAAAATTTTACCATGCTTTTTGGTCAGTTTGGTGATGACTCATATTCAGAGTTATTTCCTTTTCAGATTCTAAACTTCAGATTGTTTCTGGGGCAGTGGCTAATTAACACTGCATACTAATATTCTTTGAACAGTTTTTGTTTTTCTTTCTCAGATTCCTCACCAATGCAAGTACTTTTATCACTTGAGTGATCGTACTAAGATTATATAAGGCGATAAAAGCTTATGTGAGCATACTTTTCTTCTTCTCCCTTATATATTTTTCAATTTTAATTGTATTTACTGATAAATGTTTTTTATTAAGTAAAATGTATTTTGTGCACTAGTGACAATTCTATGTACAATTTATTGACAAAAATGTTTAATGACAGGAAATGTTAACACTTATAGGAAAAGAAGATCTATTTGTCTAAGAGTTGACGGAATGCTAGAAGAAAGAAGGAAATCCTAAGTAAAGCCAAAAAGTTTAAATGGTTTTCACCTCTTTCATTCTACAATATTGAACCTTTAAAGCCTTTTACTGTTATGCCAGTGCTTTTCTATCTCGTAGTTCTTTTTTTCTCTCCCCCTTTTCTATATCATACTTTCTGGAAAACCATCCTCTTCCAGTTCACCTTCTTAGAGAATTCTGAGAAGGATGTTATTCTCTCAGCTTTCTCCAGACTTTGAGCCAACCTGATTTGTGTCCTTTTTCCTTTCCATAGGAAAGGATGAAGTGTGTGTGTGTGTGTGTGTGTGTGTGTGTGTGTTGGAGATGGAAAATAGGTGGGAATCAAGCAGCTGACCAAGAAGCCTAAACATTTCTTTCAACATCACCAAACTTTAGACAGGCTTCTTTGAGACTCTAGGCCTCTTCTTCTCCAAGCTTTAAATATGGTTTACAACACAGAAATATCTTCAAAAACCTTGGAGTAGCCAAGGAAGATAATGCCCATACCTTTCAGTTTCCATAGGATGGTAGAACCCTAATTTTAGTGGATGCCTTACTCCAAGTTGTAAAACTACCTTTTCCCATGAAGATATGGGAAGTGTGTTTGGAGAGGATGAGGAGAAGGAAGATTTGCTTAATTACTCATTTTATTCATTTAAATATTTTTTCTTCCTTTTATCCTTCTAATAGGCTTTTTTTTCCCTGTTCATTTTGTAATATAGCTGTGGTTATTTTTATAGAACTATAGTAATTTATATTTTTCTTCATTGGGAAAAATTAGTGGGTCAAGAAGATTTTCTGCAATTTTCCTTTAGAGTTAAAACTGTCTGAGCAAAAAAAAATAAGCAACAATATTTTGCATTGAGTACCTGCTCAATTCTAAACGCAGTGCTCAGAAATGAGTTTATAATGATCTACAAAACAAACATGGTTCTTGTACTCATGCAGTTTTTATTCTCTCATTAGGTAACTAATCCACAAATAAGTAAAACTTATGATAGGCACTAGGATGTGCTACAACACAGTGCCACTCAAGTGCAGCATGTGGAACTGATCAGTCTTAGAATTCGGTGGAAGTGGTGGTTAAGGGAGACAAATCTCAGACAGAAGAGCTAAGTTATAACATGAAGAAGAAGAAGAAGAAAAAGGATAGCATTGGAGGAATAGGAGAAGAGTCCTGTGGGTAGATGGGCAAGGTCTGTGGAGGGTCGTGTGAGGTGACCCAAGAGCAGGAGGTTTTGGGTTGCTCACTATTACAATGTTCTAAGTTAGTGGTAGACTATGGGAGTGGAGAACGATAAAACCAGATTTCTGTGGCTGAAGGGGAGAAAGTGAGTGGGAGACAGTGCAAGTGGGGGAACTAGATAGGAAGCAGTTGCAATAGTTCACATGAAGGAGAAAAAAGTAAATAAAAGGATGAGTTTTTGTTTGTTTTAAATTTTATTTTTAATGACCTGAATTGGAGGGGAGAGTGAAAGAGAAGCCGGTGTCAAGGATGATGCCCAATTTCCTGCCAAGATTTTGGCAATGGGAACCACTAAGAAGTTTTAAGTAGGGACATATTATGGTCAGAGGTATGTTTCAGGGTGATCACAGGAGGCTGATGGAGGAAGCATCTGAAGGCCATTAAGAGGCTGCAGTGGAAATCCAGATACAAGCTGATACGCTCTGAATGAAGCATAACAGAATTAAATATTTAGGCAGCTATAATTCATTCAGTCAGCAAGGCCTAACTACCAGTATAAAGAAATAGTTCCATATTACAAGGATTTGTTTTAAATTTCTTTTTAAACGTCTGTAACAGTAGACTTGAGTAACCCCTTTTAAGGGAGTACTTGAACTATTCAAAGGCTCTAATCAATCGGCGATAACAGTTTCTTGAATTTTACAGGTACAGCAGAAAATGAAACGAAATCTCCAGCTTGACAGTTTGCCCCTCCAACAGAAACTATTCTTCACTAAAACGGAAATGTCATTCGAACATTGTGAGGTCAGTACGAGTTTAACAAAATGTATTACACAGGTAATGAAAGAAAATTGGTCAATTTTGCTAATAATCAGTTTTTGTCTTTGACTCAGCTATTTAAAAGATGTTTAATTAATCGGTGTTATTCTGTGATGGCTAAACTTTTATAGAACAATAAAACCTGAAAGCTGGTCTCTTTGTACTCATATTTGCTATGTTTGCAAATCTTCACTCACTTTCATGTATGATTCATTTCTACTATTATATTATTTTTGTTCAATAAATACTTTGTGATAAAAAATGTTTAGGTGCAATTCTGAGTACCTCGACGAAAATGGCTATCTGTCATTTTCTTGAAACATGCTGTGAAGTACAGAGAATTTTAAAAATGTCCAGAATTACTTTATTTGCAAATTTTTTCAATTGGAAAGTGAAAGATAAAGTCAGATATTGCTCCTGTTGAATCATTATTCAAAAATACTCAGAATTTATGGCAGTTTATGCAATCTGATCTTGATACCTTATAAATTTTTCTTCACTGCTGTAAACTATGCTTGGGAGAGTTTCTCAGAATTTCTGAAATAAGCAATACATTTTTACAACAGTTTGGCTGCTTACAATATTCCCTTAGCCTTCACTCTTATTCTCTAAATCCAACTGGTACACTCTAATCCCCTTCTAAGACCTCAGAGTCCTCTGTAACTTCCCTGATTTATCCAGGAAAAATGTTATACCATCTTCTTTTTGTAAATTTGTAAATATTTCTCTTTTACAGTCTATCTTTACCTTTTTTCAGTACCTCTCCTGTGGTCCAGCAACTTAAAGTCAGCTTGTCCTGTACTCTAAAATCTGTTACATATCTGTTTGTTTGTATCTTAATCCATCTGATAAAATCCACTCAAATTAAAACTTACTATGTCCTTTTCTGCTTTTACATAGAAACTCCAAGGAGAGGCTGGAAAAAGTCACGTGGCAAGGGAGATTGATGTCATTACATACTGTCACTAAGCTCAAAGGGAACCTCAATTTGCACCCTTCTCGTCCTGTCTACTTGTTATCCCACTCATCTCCAGGACTATTAGCAACCTCATTTACTCTCTTCAAATAGTTAATCCCTATAGGGTTCCTTTCTACTATAAGCAAATGACTTCAATCCTTATTTTACTGGGGAGATCATGATCATCAAAATAAATCTCTTCTTCTTTTTTTTTTTTTTTTTTTTGTTTTTGAGACATTTTTGCTATAGGGTATGTGTGTGCTTGCTAGAGAGACAGCGAACACTAAATCACCCCCAGGGGGATGGATATGTCACAATCCCTTCTCCTCCATTCTACTTTCAGATATTGGGCACACACACACACACACACACACACACACACTCAGCATGATTTTCAAGCCACCAGGTCCGGGACTCAAACCACAGTCAACAGTGTGAGAGTTTAGCACCTTAACCACTATGCCATCTGCTGGCCCAAAAGAACTCTCTCTTAATGTCTTTATATTAAGCCTAAAATCTTTTTACATATGTATTAATCACATTTTCTATAATGTTTCACTAGGGTAGTAATTTCTTTCCTCTCTTTTTTTCCCACATTAGTCAGGTACTGTGCTAACTGTCCTAACGAGGCTCAAGGGGGGGGGGGGGGGCGCATCTCCTACAATGAAGTGAAAATCTATAAGGATCAACACTTAAATTCTGTTTTGTTTTTTTTTCCTAATTGTTGGAGACCACATGCACGTGAGAGAGAGACAGAGAGAGCAAGAAGGAAAAAGCAGCCCCGTATGGAACATGGTCATGCTGCAATCCCTTCTCCTCTATTTCTTCATCCCTGCCAGGATTTTGGGGTGCATGCCTGCATCCTGTGTGTTTTACAAGCTGCCTGGGCTGGGATTCAAACTGTGGTTGGTTATAAGGGATCCAGCTCCCTTAATCACTAGGCTACCGGAGCTGGCCCTGGGTGGTAGTTCTAAACTTCAGCTGTATATTGACGGCATGTGGGGAACTTTAAAAATATACTTATGTCAGGTCAGCCCATGGCCTGGAGGTTAAGGGAGCTAGAGAACACAATGAATGAATGTGCAGTTGGAGTCCCAGACCCAGAGACTTGAAGAACATGCTGGATGTGTATGCATGGGTACGCCAAATCCCAACAGGATGAAGGGATTATGGCATGACCTCCCATGGGAGGGGGAGGTTTGTTTTCTCCCTCTCCCTCTGTCTCCTATCTCTCTTTGGCAAAAATATGTGCCCTCTGGCAAACTAAAAGAATGTATATATACACCTATGTCTGGGCCTCAAAAGTAGAGATGCTGATTTAATTGGTCTGGGTTGGAGATTGGGTATTTGTATTTTTCAAAGCTCTTTAGATGATTTTAATGTGTAGTCAGGGCTGAGAATCCATCATTGGATACAGTTTAATTCCTACTGCTAGAGGAGCTGTCGAACAGTTTAGATTTTATCTTCTCATACTGGACATTAAAATTTATCCATCCCTGGGGCCAGCAGGTGGCATAGTGGTTAAGGTGTTGGACTCCCATGTGGCGGACTGGGGTTTGAGTCCTGGCCTGAAATTCATGCTAGGTGCATGTACGAGCATGTCCAAAATCCTGAGAGGAGAATGGAGGAGAAAGGATTATGGCATGGCCATCGCCTGTGGGGGGTGATTTCTCACTTTACCTCAATCTCTCTCTGTCTCTCTCCAATGAACGCACACATCCTATGGCAAAAACCTAACAGTTAAAAGAAATTATCCATCCCTTCTTTATATCTGTTTACTTCTCTGAATATATTCTTTCCATTGGCTTTGTAATTTATTCAGTCTTCTCTCATCTTAAAACCAAACCAAACCATCTTTTTTTTAGAGGTTTTTGCTATAGGGAGCATGTGCTTGCCAGAAAGACAGAGAGAGACAGAGAGATTGAAAGCGAGAAATCACCCCCCGGGGGGGATGGCCACGCTGCAATCCCTTCTCCTCCATTCTCCTCTCGGGATCCTGGGCATGCACGCACACGTGCCTGGCGTTAAGCCACTGGGTCCAGGATGTGAACCGCGGTCGACTACGTGGAGGTCCAGCAACACAGCCATTACGCCAACTGCGGGTCCCACCAAACCAAACTATTGGCTACCCAATCAACCAGAAACCTTAGATTTCTCCTTCCAGTCTAAGATTGTTTTTGTGTCAACGTGGCTCGGGTATATCACCTAGTTATTCAATCAAACACTGCTCTAGGTGTTGTTGCGAAGGTATGCTTTACATGTAATTCACATCTTTAATCAGTTGATTTTAAGTAAGAAGATTACCTTAAATATTCTGAGTGAATCTGATCTGTTAAGTTGAAAAAACTTAAAAGCAGAACTGAGATATGCAAAATGAAGAAGAAATTTCACCTGTGAACTGTGGAGGGCACTGCATACGGAAGCCATCTTGAGCTATCCGCCATCTTGAGCTATCCACCATCTTGGAAACCATTAGGCTTCACTTCCTCATGAGCAAACTATTTCTCAGAAATCATGTGACCAACCCTTCTCCCTGGAAGTGGTTGGGTTTCTAGGCAACGGGAGAGATCCACCCACATCAATGATTGGTTCATGCTGTTCTATCTCATTTGCATTTCGGGCAACCAATTGGTGCCCACCAGCTGTATATAACTCGCCATTTTTCCTCAATAAATGGAAGTAGAAGAAGAAGAAGACTTGATCAGCACCTCGTATTGTGTGTGCATGTGTTTGTCCCATCTCTCACTCCCTCCCCCAGGGAACCTGTTCAACTGTCCCCTGGGTCAGGACAGTGGACGGCAGTGTCACTACTGTCTGAGAATTTCTAACCAGTTTTTGTTACGAACCCAAGTATGGAAGAAGAATTGAATAGTTCTTGAGTCCATTAAAAAAAAAAAAAAAACTTATTTCTGTCCCCATCACTTTACTCAAACAGCATACACAGGTTTATAATTAACCTCATTTGGCAGAACACACATTCTACTTCTTTTGCTCAAAAAAGCTTAATTATAGCTAAATGTTTCTTATTCTTTCTTCCTTTGGAAATTATTAAATTGTAAAAAGTAAAATACTTAGAGTATTTGGCTTAAAGAATAATTATTAGACAAGAATCTATATAATCACTATATAGATGAAGAAAAAGCATATAGCTAGAATCTTAGATATTCTTCTGCAATTACAACTACTTCAATCCCCTATGAGGTAACTATCTTCTCTTTTCTCATCATCACTTTCTTGTCTTCACAGTTACTCGAATCGTTCCATATATTTTTTGTGGCATATCAATTTCTTCACACATTTGTGAAATTCATTCATATTAATATATTATTTATAGTTTTTGTGTGTTCATTTTTATCACCAGATTATTCTGTTACATTGTCAAGTCCTTACCCTTTTCATTACTGGGAGATGTTTGAGCTATTTTGAGTTTCGGGAATATAATGAATAATACTGATGTTAATATACTTGCAGAGGTGATAGTCAAAAGTATTTTGAATGATCTATGTATGTATGGCAAGGTCACACACCAGTCGTAACAGTTGCCAACCTCCTTGAATGGGAGCCTGACCAGAATGAAATCTCTCCAGTAGCCTATACCAGTTTATACTAGCTAAACAAGCACCCAGCATACTTAGACATGTTTCCTGGTGCATGTGTTCAAGAGTTTTCCTGAAATCTATATCAAGAAATGGAATTATTGAATTGTAGGAAATGGAAACCTTCCCTTTACAAGTAATTTCAAGTGATTTTAAAAACAGGGTTTTTATACCAATTTATGTTTATACCAGTTTATATTTACATGGGATTTACATTATCAACATTTGACATCCTCAGAATAGATTTTTACAGTAGTGCATTTTATTTCTCACTGCAGTTGAAACTGTAGTTTATGTGAAAACTAATGAGGTGCAGTATCTACTAGTATATGTTTATTAACCATTTGGATTTTTTCTCATTTAAACCATCTGTTCAAGTGTTTCTTTTTCTGTATTTTTATTGTACTGCTTCTCTTTGTCCCCTGATTTGTGATTTTTAAGTATTCTTGATACTATTCTTTTTAATTTTTTCTATATCAAATACCTTTATGAGTTTTGTAATTTTTTTTATAATCTTCTTTATGGAGCCTGAGATACAGACATCTTTATTTTTATTAGTTGAATTTATCAGAAAATCTTCAACTCTTAACCAACTACAATATGAATACACAATCAGCAAAATTCAGATCATGAGAAACCTTATAGTGTAACAGATTTTTTTTTAAAAAGGGATTCAATGAAAGAGAAGGGAGAGAGAGGAGAATACATAGACTAAAATAAGCTTAGCAGACATATTAAAAATAAAACAGGAGTACAACACTAGTATTTAGTCAGCAGATGTGAGTGATAAGCCAGAAAATAATTAAAACTGTCATCAAAATAAGGACAGTGATTATTTTATCAGGTAGGAGAGAGTTATGCTAGAGATGGGTTAAATGAAAGACTTCTGAGATGGCTGACAAAGTTCAATTTCTTTTTATTTTTCTTCTTCTGTAGGTTTTTGCAGTAGGGCTCATGCACTCACTGGAGAAAGAGAGAGACAAGTGAAAGGGAAAGTGAGAAAACATCTCCAGTTGGGATAGCCACACTGCAATTCCTTCTGCTCTAGACTCCTCTTGGGATTTTGGGTATACACACACACACACACACACACATACACACACACGCGCACACACACACACACACACCTGGCATGAGTTTCAAGCCACCTGGAGCAGGACTGCAACCCTAGTCAACCAGGTGGGAGTCCAGAACCTTAATCACCATGTCACCCGCTGGCCTCTCAAAGTTCAATGTATTTACATAGGTGGTGGTTATAAGTGTACTTTACATGTGATAATTTATCAATCTATGCATTTGTTTAACTTTTTTTTGTATCTGTACTATGTTCAGTTTTTTAGGGGCCAGAAGACTGCATAATGGTTATGTCACTGGACTCTCATGTCCTCGACCTTGCGGCTTAAAACTCACGCTGGGTGCATGTGTATGCATGCCCAAGATCCTAAGAAGAGAATAAAGAAGGGATTGTGGTATGGCCATCCTCCCTGGAAGGTGATTTCTCAATTTCTGTCTCTCTGTCTCTTTCTGTCTCTATGGTGAGTACACATACCCTATAGCAAACATATCCCTCTCTAAAAAAAAAAAATCCATCTTTTTTTTTTTTGGAGAGGTTTTTGCTATAGGGCGCGTGCGCTCGCCAGACAGACAGAGAGAGACATAGAGACAGAAAGCGAGAAGTCACCCCCCCCCCCCCCGGGGGGATGGTCACGCCGCAATCCCTTCTCCATTCTCCTCTCGGGATCCGGGGCACGCACGCACATGCGCCCGGCATGAGTTTTAAGCCACCGGGTCTGGGACGCGAACTGCAGTTGACTACGTGGGAGTCCAGCGACATAGCCATTACGCTAACTGCTGGTCCCCCACCCCCCCAAAAAAATCCATCTTTTAAACTGTATGGGTAAATGGTTTATAATGCAATTTTCAGATAAAATTTTCTGAAAAATTCTATTTCTATATTAAGTACCAATCTTTCAAGCTGATAAACACAAGAAATCAAAGTTGATATTTTCAGTATTTATTAGTAAGGCTGAGGTGACAGCCTTTATACAGCACAATTTACATAAGTTATCAAGATACATCTTGTATACAATCACAAAACCAAGACATATTTTTACATAAAGTAAAACTCAAGACAGATTTACAAGCATCTTTTTATACAGTTCTCATGTATTTGCAGTTCAATTTATACAACCTTCAGCCCAAGAATTTGCATTTTATTCCGTAGATTTTCCAGAGGGATTGAATAAAACAAACCGAAAAGTAACACATTTGCAAATCACCAACATGGCATGCAACATATAGTCAGAAACAAGACATATCTCAAAGTACTTTATTTTTTAGTATTTTGAAATCAATTTTATTTGGTTTCTTTTATTTTTTGCAGACAAGAAATTTTTTTCTTTAACACCAGATGTGTTGTTGTTAAGATATTAGCACACACATTAATCAGTAGTGGGAGCACCTGTACACATCACTGGACAAATATATAGACACAATCAAACGGTAATCATATTCACATGCTGAATGCCAAATGAAATTCTGTGTCAACTTGGTCTATTTTACCAAATGTATAGTTATGTACAGGGTAGCGAATTAAGAAAATGCTTTCAATCTACCTATCAGTTAAGGAATTTGATTAAATGATTTGGGTTTGATAGGTACCATTAATAATAACAACATGGAACGTACAGAAACATCATTGTTCAATGAGAGTATGTTTCACTCATTCATTCCTGTATTACACCAAAGGCAAGTAATTATTAATGAAACAGCTCATAATTATTCATTAAGCTTTCATTCACTTTCATTTCAAGCTCAGCAAGAGGGAAAAATCACTTCTGTCACACGTATAGTTATAAACACATATATAGCTATAGTTGGCTGATTTGGGAATTTTAGACATCGTAGCAATGAAAATAAGTTTTTAAAAATATTGTTAGTTATGATTTAAATAATAAAGTAAAAAAATACTATAAACATCTTTATGATATATTAATGAACTGATGCATTGATCAAATAATTTATAATAAATTGGGCACAATATATCATTTAATTTTACTTCACATCACCATCACCACTAGTATCACTACCATTACTACCACTATCACAACTGTTCCCATACGAATCAGTATCAGCTGGTTACCAGCTATAATATTCCCACGATATGACTATTTTAATGTGTGTCATTCATAAAATTAATCTCACTGATAGGCTGAAAATAGGCGTTTAATTAGTGTGAGTTATTAAAATATGGGCAATAGTAACGAACAAAGTCAATGGCTGCCCTGTAGTCTTGAATATTATTCTTTTAAGCTGAGATGGTAAATAAAGAGTTCAGTTACCAACACAAAACAAAACAAAAGAACTCCTTAATCTTAAGTAAAAACAGGGAAAACACTTCTTGCTATGAATGTTATCTAGATCTGTAATGACTATTCTATAATTCCCTGCCTCTTGTGAAAATTCACTCTGTGCTTTTGCTTCTACAGTCACAAGTTTCATGAGGACCAAATTTTAAATCAAGAAGCAACTTCAATCTCTGATGACTCAATTAAACTGTGGGAAAGATTGAGATGTTTTTCCAGAGATAAGTGCTATAATTGAACGAATCACATTTTTATCTAGAGATTACACACTGTCACTCTAAGGATTAAAAAAAGGGAGTCCCAATAAAATTAAATGAAAATAAAAAGTGGAAAATCATGTGCTGTGATATTTACAAAAACGTAAAAAATACCAAGAGCCCTATTTGCAATTAAAAAAGAAATAGTTTTGTTGTAAGAAGGGTAATTAATCATCATTCAGAAGAAATGCGTTCATATAAGGATCAGTGTTGCATAGAGTAATTCCAGTACAGCCTAGGAGTTCGACCAGCTGCAAACTTGGCACTCTGGCAGGATCTTATGGTCTCCAAAGGGGAATGCTGGTGCACGGAAAGAAGCCCTGTCCTTAACTTTCTTGATCGACCTCGGTGTGCTAGTTCCTTAGAATGAATGGGCACCTATAATAGAAAGACTCCTACTCTTGCAGGTTCAATAGCTACCAAAGGCTGATCTTTGTTTTGGCGGCCCCTCCATTTGTATTCTAAAATAAATTGCAACTGGAATGAAGCAAGCTAACTGGTCACGCTGCCTCTCACACACACCTCTGGTTGTGAGTGGCTGCAGAAGAGGACCGAAGATGAGCCAGGGCTTCCTTTTAAGGGCAAATAGCCTAGCCTTTTTATGTCAGAAAGAGATTTTCCTGGATCCTTTTCTTCCCCAATTATGAGTGATGATTCTAGACCTCCTCCAGCGCTAGCTTCTGCTGGAAATATCCATGGCAACCATCAGCAGAAATAGTAGCGTCTAAAAATAAAATCCTAGCACTATTTAGATTGACTTAGAGCAATATTAATTGGTAAATGACATTGCATTGTTGTAGGAGAGGGGATAAAAAATAAGAAGAAAAGTGATGATTGTTTTTCTTAGGTTGGAGAAGAGTAAATTTGTATGAATTGATGACTATAACAAAGATATATGCTTGGGATATATTAAAAATTCACTTACTGTTAGTATTTTACATTCCTCGTAAATGTAAAGTATTTTTTTCTCTAAAAATGAGAAAATTTGATAATCAATATTTTGTAGATGGCTTCCTCTAATTCCACTGATACCTCTCCCTTGAAAAAGCAGCAGCTTCTTAGTTCAAAATGCTATGAGAAGCATTTTAATTTATTTGTTTTTGGTAGGCTATGGGGATGGGGTAAAATTCAATTAATTTAAGATAATAAAATTTGCAAATCATTTTCATTTGATTCTTCACATTTTTTTCAGGTTAAATGGAAGTTTATATTTTAAAATTAAAAATTGAGTTTTAGAGCTAATCTACCGTTTTGTTTCTTGTTTTTTTATTTTTTATTTTTTTAATTTTACCCCATACCAATGCTTGCCATTATTTTGGAGGATGTTTTCACGTACAAAATTTGAGAAATAAAAAGCTAAATAATAACTACTTCTCACTTGGATATATAAAATGTATTTGAAAATGTGCTTTCATCTTTCACAGGTCTCTTGATTTGATCATCCTAACATCCCATTAGGAAGGCTAGGAATATACATATTTATTTTTACACTACAGATAAGAAAACTGGGAGAAAGTAGGTTTAAGTGACATTTGCAAGGTGACAGGTGCAAAGTCAGTGGCAGAATCAAGACCAGAGGCCAGGCTTTTCATCTCAGTTGACTTGTTTGCTATAACTCTGTGTTACTTCCTTCATTAATGTTGTCAGTTGATGGCCAAGAGGATGCTTCAACTACTTTTTTTCGGCCAAGATTGAGTATAGGAGAGGATTCTTCATTTTAATAACTTAGACATTCGCTCTTTTATTTTATATTGTTTAAATAGTACCAAGTATGTTTTAATCTCAATAAATATTGACTTTTCATATATTTCCCCAACATCGATGAACTTGATCACTGGGATATTGTCAGTAAAAAGAAAACAAAAAAAAAGCACTAGAGAGAATTTGCATTTGGTGTTAGGGTTTCCATTATACAATCAGTTAATGAGTTAAGAGAAAAACAATATGAAAAACAGGAAATGACACCAATTAAATCAATGTCACAAGATTAATACAATTTTTTTTTTGTCAGTGAAGGAAATTTCTCTCTGCCAATACATCACTCAAGAGAAAGAAAATATGCAGAATAATACATTTATTTGTGATTCCACAAAAAACTAGTTACATGCTTCCTAAAACATACCACTTTATTCTAGATCCTCAGTTACTTACATTGAAAATTCCTAGGCTTAATGGAAAATTAGAGAGATGTTTTTGTTTTCAACCAAGTTATCAATATATTGTGGAGCAACCTTCTTTCTTGTTAGCCAGCCCTGGTTTTAATTCTAGATAAATAAAATTTCATTTCTACCTTGTATTATTTTCTTCGCTCTATATTACTTCAAATTATCCTGAAACAAATGTGCTTTTACCACATAGATTCCAAAACTGGTGCTGTACATCCTGATGACATACAGACATAAGAAAGTCTATATGATTCAGTTCAAAGCCATCATTTCTGCATCTCCTGTTCCATTTTATTTCCTACAAAAACGGCCACTTCCCTTTCAGTCCTAGACACATATCGTTAAATGTATCTTATGCCAGAATCGCAAAACAGTAAGTTGTTTGAGAACATAAGATGAAGAAGAAAGTTTCTTTTTTTAACTTTTAAAAACAAATTTCTTAAACCAATTCTTTCCTTTCAACCAAGATTTCTTTACATAAAAGATTGCCTTTGTGCTGTATTGGAAACTACAGAAATCTGTGAGCTTTTGTCTTTAGCTATAGCTCAACTCTGCTCAAAGATTTTGGCATTAAATAATCAAATTTTCTTTGTTTCTCTTGATAACCATAGAGAAATTCAAGGTCTCTGAGTGCTTTTTTTTTTTTTTTAAATTTTTTTTTTATGTCTTTAACATATGGACTCTTTCATTTGGATCTTTTTCTGTTATTAAATATATTACAATAATATATTTAAAAGGCATTAAGTTATGTTTTTGAGTCATTTCTCCTATCATGTTTGCTCCTGAAAACATAGCTTAGTACAATAGGATCAAAATGTAAACTTGATGTGAGACTATTTAAAGTAGTTTCTATACCCTGAGCAGACACGTTTCTTCAATGCGTTTGAGTGGGACTGACCAAAAGTTTATGCCAGTTGACTATTCTTTTTCTGAGGTCCACTTTGTCAAGCCAGATACAGGCTTCACCAATCAAGGTCTTTTTCATAAACTTCCCTCCATTGGAGAAAAGTAAAATCTAGAAAAATAGCCAAAGTTATATGTAAGTACATATTTTCAATTCTTTTAAGAACATTTCATCATTAAAGTATCAGCACAGACATGAGACAGTAGGTGTGAAATGTCACGAAACAATGATAGCCAAGATAACCTCTAAATATTTGCATAATAAAAATTGATTTACCTCAATATTTTTTATTGTTCCTTAAAGGAAAAAACACACTCTGAAGGATATGAGAATACTAGATAAGAAAAAAATGTATATTGGGACCAGCAGTTGGTATAATGGCTATGTTGCTGGACTCCCATGTAACTGACTGCAGTTTGAGTCTCGGACCCAGTGGCTTAAACTCATGCCAGGTGTGTGTGTGCGTGTGTGCCCAAGATCCCGAGAGGAGAATGGAGGAGAAGGGATTGCGGCGTGGCCATCCCCCCTGGGGGGTGATTTCTCGCTTTCTGTCTCTTTGTCTTTCTCTTTCTGGCAAGTGCACATGCCCTATAACAAAAACCTCTTCAAATAAAATAAATAAATAAATAAAAATGTATAAACAGCTTATTCTAACTATGTTTATAACTAAATTGATAGGAAGTTTCATAGAATAATGTTGCTAAATTCATTTTTTTACTAGCATGAAATACTAACTCAAATACCAAGTTATATGAATGTTGAATAAATAAATAGGAGTTCATAAACTATTAATTTTATTTAGTATTAATTTCCTGGTGATTTTATTGCAATATGCACTTCCAAAGTGTTTTTTTTTTTTGTTGTTGATATTTATTATTTTATTTTTTCTTATAGCCCATACACTTGCTGGAGAGAGACAGAGAGAGGGAAAGTGAGAAATCACCCACCCAAGGGGGAAGATCACACAATCCCTTCTTCTCCATTCTCTTCTTAGGACTTTGGGCACATGCTCACAGATTCCCAGCATGTTTTTTTTGCTATAGGGCGCGTGTGCTCACCAGAAAGACAGAGAGACATAGAGATAGAAAGCGAGAAATCACCCCCCCCAGGGGGGATGGCCACGCTGCAATCCCTTCTCCTCCAGTCTCCTCTCGGGATCTTGGGCACACATGCACAGGCACCCGGCGTGAGTTTAATACACAGGGTCCGGGATTCGAACCGTGGTCGACTACATGGGAGTCCAGCGACATAGCCATTACACTAACTGCTGGTCCCGCCCAGCATGTTTTTTCAATCCACTAGGTCCAAGACCTGAACCACAGAGTTGGCCATGTGGCATCTAGTGCCTTAATAACCCATGCCAACTCTTTGCCCCCCCAAAGTATTTGTTTGTTTTTTTAAGTCAAATGTAGAGCTTATATTGTCCCACAGGATCTCAGACTAAATAGACTTGTTTTGTCATTTAAAGATGAGCTGCAAGAAAGGTAGAGAGCATTAGGCGGAGTTAACAATCCTTGAGATTTCTTCCCCTCACTTGTTCTCTTTTTTTTTTTTTTTTTTTTTTTTTTGCTATAGGGTGCGTGCGCTCACCAGACAGACAGAGAGATACAGAGAGACAGAAAGCAAGAACTCTCTCCCTCACAATCCCTTCTCCTCCCTTCTCCTCTGGGGATCTTGGGCACGCCGCACGCACACGTGCCCGGCGTGAGTTTAAGCCACCCGGTCCGGGACTCGAACCGCGGTCAACTACTTGGGAGTCCAGCGACATAGCCATTATGCTAACTACTGCTGGTCCCACTTGTTCTCTTCAGAATTGCCTTCAGATACTCACCCCTTTCTTTCTTTTCTTTCTTTTTTTTTTTTAAGGGGTTTTTGCCTTAGGGCACTTGTGCTCATGGTGGGGTAAGGGGAGACAACAGAAAGAGGGAAAGTAAGAAGTCACCCGCCCCCATCCCCACCAGGAAGGAAGGCCACACTGCAATCCCTTCTCCTCCATTCTCTTCCCAGGATCTTGGGCACACACATGCATGTGCCCGGCTTGTTTCAAGTCACCGGGTCCAGGACTTGAATTGTGGTCAGCCATGTGAGAGTCCAGAGATGTAACCACTACATCATTTGCTGGCCCAGATACTCACCCTTATTACCTGGATAAAACTTTTGTGTGTCCAACTTTGAAATCTCTATTTCCAGATATGATTATATTTTCTGAATATTTTCACTTGAATCCCTGCCTTCCTTTTAAATTCATCCTAGACAAACTCAGATCTTTTTCTTTCACAGCTCTCCTCTCTTACTGCTTAATCTCTGGATGACATAATTGTTTACAGAATTCAGAGTTTTCTTTAATCTTTTTATTCTCTTTCCAATGTCAGTTAATCTTCTCAATGCATTTTTGCTTTGTAATAGTTCTTTAGTTTATCTCTACTGCCAAGCTTTATTTTAAGTTTCAGTACCATAGTCTCTGTCCATATATTTTCAACTCCTCCTTCCTTCCCTTTGTTTCTTCATTCATTCCTTATCTCTATATTTATTGAAGACATATTATGTACAAAACATTTTACTAGGCTGTAGGACAGAGAGTCATGAAAATTAGGCCTTGTTTTAAGGAGGCTGATGGGATAGAAGCAGGAACAGGTCAGTACATAAAGAGCTACAGACAAAGTCATGACCCATTTTTGCATGATAAACAGAAAAAAAATACATCGTGACTTTTCAGACAACCCAATACATCATTGTACAAGATGGACAGGGATCAATAGCATAAGATAAACAGAACATTTTGTGAATAGGTGTGATGAATTATACCCAGTGTCACCAGGGAAGACACTGAGTTTATACTGAAGGCTATGGAGTACTGTGATGGATGGAGAGAGATGAAGGGAACTTCAAAGGGGAGAAAAAAAATTATGAGGGAAGAATATGAGGCTTAACTTGATTCGAAAAGATTCTGATGTGAATGGAGTATTGAGAGAGAGGAAAAACATACAAGGAATTGAGAGCAACTCAGCACAATTAAAACTTTGGAGGACTCTACATGAGTCAAGATAAAGAGTTTTAATGTACTCCAATCATTGTTCTTAAAAGAGAACTGACTGGCGACTAACAGATGGTGGAATGGTTACTTGCTGAACTCCCATGTAGTTGACAGCAGTGTAAGTCCTGGACCCAGAGGCTTGAAACTCATGCCTGGTGCTTGTGCATGCGTGCCCTAAATCCTGACAGGAGACTAGTGGAGAAGGGATTGCAGCATAGCCACCCGGGGAGGGGGGTGATTTCTTACTTTCTGTCTCTCTCTGTCTCTCTAGCTAGCACACACACCCTATAACAAAAATCTCTCTCTAAAAAAGAACTGGCTGCACTGCAATGGAATGAATTACTGGAGTAAGAAATGTATGGCAAGTTGGCCAGATAAACTGTCAAAATGATTTAAAAATCAAAGACAGGGCTAAAAAAGATTGGTGGTAGTGAGCACAGAAGTAAAAGAAATCTGTATAAAATAAACTGAGCTGAAAAAAAAATAAAGACTTAGCAACTATCTAGAAAGGGTGAGATGGCTATAGAAATTCTAAAAGGCTCCCGGAGTGATGTCTCTAACAATCAACTAGCTTCTCAAACATCATATAGCATATGAACAGTATATAAATATTGAATGGAAAATAAATACAAGTATATATATATATATATATATATATATATATATATATATATATTTTTAAATTAGTTTTAAATAGAGTTACCTGAAGAGAATGTCCAGCAGGACTTAGGCTGAATCTAAAAGTTTCATTGAAAGAAGGTTCTCTATCATGTCTGCATACTCTTGTTTTTTTCTTAATCACCTTTTTTTGGGTAGCTATGTTCATCACATATATTTTCACATATAAATCTGAAATTAGAGTTCAACCCATTAAATATCTATCCATTATACAATTTTCAATTAGGAGAATTATAATTCTATGCTGAGAGTTACCCCTACATTTTTGTATAATGCCAGTTGATTGTGTACAATTTGTTTCAGACAACACACAGTGATTAAGATATAGCAATTTTCTTAACAATTAAATTTATTTTCCTGTTATCTAATAATTATGTCATTCCAATTTATGTGTTAAAAAATAGCTAAAAATTAGGAAAAAAAATCTTGTTCCATATAAGATAATTTAATCAGTTCTTTCTTTCAAAATTTTCTGATATGTTTGGTATACAGACCAAATTTTAGTCAATATTTTCCAGAATATTTAAAACCTACTGCTAATAAATTCCCAGGTTTATTCTATTAGATACCTGGCAAATGATCAGGAGACTTAAATTTGTAGGTGATATTTCTGCATTGAAGAATTTCAACTATTAGTTGTTCACCATCTGTCTTCATTTCCTTCTTCAGTGCAATCTTGATTTCCCCCATCACCTGAGTTTTAACTGGAAGAATTTAATAAGAAAGATAAGGGATATATAATGCCATTTATTAAAGTTTATTTCAACTGTTCACTCATACATTTGTTTCTTGACTGTTTTTTTAGGTCTTAAAGACCCTATTGCATTCTGTTGCTATACAGATAAATGAAATTCAGTTCAAGTTTGTAAGGAATGAGCAGCTTTGTGGAGAGACTGTTAAATTAACCAGACACAACCAAGTTTGTTAAGTATCATAACCTGACAGGCTGGTAACCAGTAAAGTGGAGGAAATACAATAGATAACTGAAATTCAATTGTAGATGTTTAGGCCGAATGAGGTAATAAAGAAGACTGTAAGAATGAAGGTATACATAAAAATAATATAATTTACACGAAATAGGTCATGTAATGCAAGAAGTCGTCAACAATTGCTCATTACCAGGCATGCTCAAGAAAAATATATCACAACAAAATATCATATGATTTCTACTTCCCGTTTCATTTGTAAAAGAAATAGCCAACAAGAACATGTAGTAACAAAATTTCATACTGCAAAATATGTGAGTCAATCTGTACTCAATATATTTCATTCTAGTGTTTATCTTGCATCTCTACATTATTGAGGAATCTGTGCGCATGAGGTCGAATCCTTTAACAATTCACTAATTTCTCTATCTGTTTATAGAATCATCTATTGATCTACTCACCAACAAATATTTTATTTCCCACCATATGACGTGCTAGCACTGTACTATGAAGAATAGTTGTGATGTCAAGCCAAACATGCATGCTTATGACTTCTGTGCATTTTTTCCATCTATTTGGAAGAAAATCTTTTATCAAATATTTCTATCAATAAATATATAATTGGAAAGAGAGAAAAGGTTCTGAAGTGCAAGAGCATAGGTTCAAGAAAGGCTTCAACATAGGAGCACTTGTTGGGGGAAGTGCTGCTTGAGCTGATGGAAAAGGACATTCTAGAGAGAAGGAATTCTGTGTTCACAAAAGGGAACATTCTATGGTAAATAAAGGCTCATGTGTTTGTAGCATACTGTTAATTGAGGCCATGTTAAGAATTTGGGTTTTAAGACCAGCATTTGGTGTTATGGCTATGTCGCTGGACTCAAATGTAGTTGACCACAGTTCAAGTCCCAGACCCAGTGGCTTAAACTCACCGTGTGTGTGCATGCCCAAGATCCTGAGTGGAGAATGGAGGAGAAGGGATTGTGGCATGACCATCTTCCCTGGGGGGTGATTTCTCACTTTTTGTCTCTCTGTCTCTGTTTTTCTGGTGAGCACACATGCCCTATAGGAAAAACTTCTTCAAAAAAAAAAAAAAAAAAAAGAGTATGGGTTTTATCTTTAGGAATCCATGGTCAGTCTCTAACCATAACTATATAGACAATTTGTTCTCAAGCATTTTGGTTTCAGGATTTCTTTACATTCTTAAAAATATTGTGTTGCCAGAAAAGTCATGATGTATTTTTCCATGTAAAAATGTATCATGACTTTTCTGATGACTTCATATTAAGGCTCTTCAAGGAATTTTGTTTATGTGGATTAAAACTAACAATATTAGAAAATTTTAATTTCTAATTTTAATTAAAATTTAAAATTGGATTTAAAAATATTAATTCAGTGAAAATGAAAAAATATCCATAAATAATGCTTTTCAAGAATTATTTATTTAATTTTTAAATTATTATTATTAATTTGACTAGATAGAAAGAGAGCAAGAGGGAAGGAAAGTGAGAAGCAAGCTGCCAGATCTGAACCTGAGCTATGGTCAACCATGCCTCAACCACCACGCATTCCTGCCAGCCCCTATAAATAATGTTTAAATAAAAGTAACAATATTTTCCCAAACTAAAAAGTAAGGAATGCTCAGGTCAACTCTATAGCCTAGCGGTTAAGGAAGGTGGATCCCACAAGGTCAACCAGTTAAAAGCCCGACCCCAGTGACCTGAGAAAAATGCCAGTCCTAGGTACATGTGTTTGTGTGCCCCAAATCCACAAAAGATGGAGGAATGGAGGAGAAGCTATTGAAGCATGACCACATTCCATTGGGGAGTGCTCTTTCTTTCTCTTTCTCTCTATCTCTCTCTCTTGTGAGCACATGTACTCTCTGAAAACAAACAAACACAAAACTTAAAAATAAGTAGAGTGCTGTTTTACATTTTTCAAGTTTCCTTAATGCTTAGCTCAATAGAGGTCAGATGGATCTTCTTACTTGTTTCTACACTATGTCTAGTGCAACATGTTGTTTTCTTTGAAGTATAAGAAAAAAGTTCAGACTCACACAGTCGTGTAGTTGGAAAAGGGAAGAGTATCTTACCATCCTTTTCAGACAATTGTCAATACTATTGTACTGAAACTTTACAAGTGGTAGTGCCTTTTTTAAAAAAAAAATATTATTCTTTCTACTAGAGAGAGTAAGAGAGAGAGAGAGAGAGAGAGAGAGAGAGAGAGAGAGAGAGAGAGAGAGGACAGTACCGTCAACAGAGTCTTGACACCACACAATCCTCCCTCAGCTTCAGCCAACCTTGGATCATAAGCATGCCTGTGCCCTGTGTACTCAGGGAGGGATCCTCCCTAAATCCAGCAACCTTCCTGTATGGATCTGCCTTGCAAAGAATCATGTCTTACTGCTGTGTTACCCTCTAACTCCTTTTTTTTTTTTCTTTTTCAAATTTCATGAGCGAGAGACAGAAAGAAAGACAGGAGACAGGCATCTCTAACAAAGTCATACTCTGTAATCCATCCCTGGTCTTGGCCAACCCAGATCGTGGGTGCCCAGGGTGCTAAGGGAGATTGCAGGATGCTAAACTGGGACCTTTCCCATATGGGCTCATTTGTGCTGTCACTGCACCTACCGCTCGGCGGATTTGTGGGGATTTGTGGGGAGGTTTCCCTGAAAAGATGATAGAGACTGCTTACTCATTCCTTTCAAAGCATTAATTTGTAGAGTCTACTTCTTCATTTGTTACAGGTAAGGAGTTACAATGTAATAAAGAGGCATTCAATTTATTAAACAACTCTGTGTTTGACGGATTTTCTGTATTAGTCTGCAGCTTGTAAAGTGTAAGAAATGTGCCTTGGAGGCCAGCAGGTGGTGTGGTGAAGATGCTGGACTCCCACATGGCAGGCTGTGGTTTGAATCCTGGACCTGGTGGCTTGAAAATCACACAGGGCATGTGTGTGTGTTGTGCCCCAAATCCTCTGAGAAGACTGGAAAAGAAGAGATCGTGGCCTGGCCATTCGCCCTGGGGAGGTGATTTCTCACTTTCCCTCTCTTGTCTCTCCAATGAATGCATGTGCCCTACGTCAAAAACCTAAGGAAAAAAAATTTACTAGAACAGTACCATATTTATCCTTGTCTTCTTAGCCCCTATAAACTATCTAGTTTATGTTCAGTGTTTAGTGAATGGAATGTGTAATTTCTCTAATCTTTACATCAAACCTTCAACGTAGATATTATTTCCACCTAGGTTTGAAGAAAGTGATTTGTCAGGTCAAAAAGCCCATGTTTGCCCAGCTCAATGCAGCTGAGGCCACTGATGAGGGATATTTTTGATTGTTTAAAAAAAAAAAAAATCACACCTACTATTTCCACACAGTAAATGATTATGTGTTAGTCTTTAGTGTGTGTGTACATCCAGAACCTCTATTATTTAAAGTTATTTAGTGACATTCTGGAGCATTGTCATGTCTTAGGGCTGAGTGGTTGAGTGGGGCTGAGGGAGAAAGTATTTTGTTGTTTTCATTCATTTTTTTTTTCCCCCAAGGGAGAAGAGTTCTGTAAGCTTTCATTAAGACTTTTATTTGAAATAACCCAGATTCAAGGAGATATTTTATACAATAAGGCAGGCATGCTGTCCTAATAAGATTTGAGAGTTCTGTGAAAGTAGGACGAGCTCGCACATTCTCTCTGTTTTCTGTTATATAAAGAAATCCTTTCTTTATGAGATAAAGCAAAAAAGAATATAATTTTAGGAGGAAAATAGATTTTTCTGATTGATCTCTTTCAATTTTTTCGGCACTTTAAATTTTTTTAAATTTGTTTTTGCCTTTTTTATTTTTATTTTTATGTTTTTATTTTTTATTGGAGAGGTTTTTGCTACAGGGCATGTGTGCTTCACCAGACAGGCAGAGAGAAACAGAGAGACAGAAAGCGAGAAATCACCCCCCAGGGGGATGGCCACGCCACAATCCCTTCTCCTCCATTCTCCTCTTGGACACGCACGCACATGCACCCGGCATGAGTTTAAGCCGCCAGGTCCGGGACTCAAACTGTGGTTGACTACATGGGAGTCCAGCGACATAGCCATTATGCTAACTGCTGGTCCCTGTTTTTGCCTTTTGATACATACTTCTTAGTATTCTTTTTCCTGTGACTGAAAAGAACTGGCCCTGTTTTTAAAACATTTTAATGAAAGCCTTTTATTGTCTTGAAGGAGACAATAACAAACAAAAACTTTCACTATTAGAAGAGAAAAACTGAAAACTTAAACAGACATTGCATAAAACATGTTTAGAATTTTAGAATAATTCCCTGAGACCAGGAGATGGCGTAATGGTTACATCCCCGGGTTCCCACATAGTCGACTACAGTTCAAATCCTGGACCCAGTGGCTTAAAACTCATGCCAGGCACATGTGCATGAGTGCCCAAAATCCTGAGAGGAGAATGGAAGAGAAGGGAATGCAGCGTGGCCATCCCCTGGGGGGGATCTCACTTTCTGTCTGAATCTTCAGTGAGCTCACACCCTCTATGGCAAAAGTCTCTTTCTAATAATAATAATAATAATAATAATAATAATAATCTCCTAATGCCTCAGGAAAGCAAAGCCCAGCAGTGAGGTAGGACTTGTGGTACTAGATATCAGTCAGCACGTTAGTAAAGTCCTTTCTCAGTGAAGAGTCCAGCCTAGGAAGACAAGGCTGGCTTCCTGAATTCACAAACCCTTGGCTAGCTCCTTAGAGTTGCATTTACTTTTTTATTTTTTTTTTAAGTTTTTTGCCATAGGGTGTGTGTGCTCACAGGAGAGAGACAGAAAGAGACAGTGAGAGGTTAAAGTAAGAAATCACCCTCCCCCAAGTGGGGATGGCCGCACCACAATCCCTTGTCCTTCATTCTCCTCCTGGGAGTTTTGGGATCCATGCACATGCACCTGGTGTGATTTTCAAGCCTCTGGATTTAGGACTTGAGCTACAATTGACCATGTGAGTCTAGCCCCTTACCTGCTATACCATCTGCTGCCCCCAGTTGCATTTACTTTTGATCTAAAAGCAGGCAGATTACCAACCCAGTAGGAATGGTGAGTCTACCTACCCTCCCTGAATACAGAGAAACATTAGCATCATTGTAATAAATTTAGAAAATGAAACCACATAATGTAATAGTGTAATGTTAGGGAAACTAGGAGTCTCTGTGAGGAAAAACAACTGGTCTCTGTAAGGGTGAAGCTACCAATAACTACAGAAGAGGCATTCAGGTAGCCTCTGAAGGCACCTGCAAATACCTCCTGAATGAAGATAAATAGATGGCAGCAGTCAAATGTTTACTCAGGCCCACTGTTTTCTTTCTTTTCTTTTTCTTTTTTTCTTTCTTTCTTTCTTTCTTTTTTTTTTTTTTTTTTTTTTAGAGAGAGGTTTTTGCTTTAGGGTGCATGCACTCACCAGAGAGACAGAGAGAGACAGAGAGACAGAAAGTGACAAATCACCCCCCAGGGGGGATGGCCAGGCCTCAATCCCTTCTCCTCCATTCTCATCTCAGGATCTTGGGCACTCACGCACGCGTGCCCAGTGTGAGTTTAAACCACCGGGTCCGGCACTCGAACTGCGGACAGCTACATGGGAGTCCAGTGACATAGCCATTACGCTAACTGCTGGTCCCAGCCCACTGTTTTCTATGGCTGGATTTTCGTCACAGCCTCCCTGCTTGTGCTTCAGTAGACCAAGGAGAAGTAATGGCTTTTCTTTTGTATTCTGTTCATCCATGAGTTTGGACAAACATATAATAGTACACGTCCACCATGGTAGCTCCAACAGAGTATTCTACTGCCCTCCAAACCCCCTGAGCACCACCTAGTCCTTCCCCCTTCTCTCCAGTGCCTGGCAGCCACGGATCTTCTTATAGCCTCCATCGTTTTGCTTTTTCTTAATGTCACGTAATTAGAATCAGACAGCATGTGGCCTCTTTCCAGAGTGACTTCTGGCCACATTTCTGTTAATTTTGGTGTTTTAAAAATTATTGTTATTTTTTTAATTTGCCAGAAACATAGGTTTGCTACCCTCAGTAAGGATGTTAGGAACCTGGGTCTTTTAAAAAAAATTCTCCTCTGTCATTTTTATTACTTGTTTTCATTCTCTTTGTCTCCTCATCACAAGATGCTTGCTGAGTATCCAGGACCACTTCTGCCTTCAGACACAACCCTATGGGTCAAGGACAAAATAGTTTTATGACACAGGATTTTGGGAAGATTTAATGAACTAATCTATGCTCAACATTTTTTAAGCTGTCAATGTATGTAAGTTATTAACATAACTCCTAACAGTCACTCCTTTCGTGTGTTTTGTTTGTTTGGTTTTGTTTTGTTTTTGCTATCAGGCATGTGCACTCACCAGAGAGAAAAAGAAAGCAAGAAATCACCTTAGCGGAGATGGCCACCCTGCGATTCTTTCTCTTTCATTCTCCTCTTGGGATTTTGGGCATGATGCACACACACTCCCTGAGTGTTTTTCAAGCTGACAGGTCTGGGACTTTAACCATAAAGTCCGCCATGTAGGATCCGACCTCCTTAACCTCCATACTACCTGCTGGCCCCCAGTTTCTCCTTTCTCCCCCACCATTTTTTTTCTTTTAAAAGAGATTTTTGCTTAGGGTGTGTGTACTCACCAGAGAGACAGAAAGCAAGAAATCACCTCCCCCCCCGGGGGGGGGGGGGGAGACCACATAGCAATCCCTTCTCTTCCATTCTCTCTTAGAATTTTGAGCATGTGTGCATATGCACCTGGCATGAGTTTTTTTTTTTTTGGAGAGGTTTTTGCCATAGGGCGTGTGCACTCGACAGAGACAGAAAGCAAGAAATCACCCCCCAGGGGGGATGGCCACGACGCAATCCCTTCTCCTCCATTCTCCTCTTGGGATCTTGGGCACGTACACACACGCGCCCGGCATGAGTTTTAAGCCACTGGGTCCGGGACTCGAACCGCAGTCAACTAAATGGGAGTCCAGCGACATAGCCATTACGCTAACTGCTAGTCCCTGGCATGAGTTTTAAATTGTCAGGTCTAGGACTCAAAACTGACTATGTGGGAGTCCAGCAATGTAACCATTATACCTTATGGTGGCCTTGAATTCCTCCTTTTTACAATGAAAATTACTACTCATTACATATTGTTTAAGACTCAAAGTGTTTATGACTGATACAGTGTTTACGACTCAAAGTCTAGGTAATAGACTGTGGTACATCTCCTTGGCAGGAACATCACATTGACAACTCCAGAGGGTACCATTCACAAACTGTGATGCAGCCTCCTGGAATTTGGTTGCTTAGGTCCATACATGGGTGGTACTAGCTTCAAGCTTCTTAGTAAGTCAGACGTTCAAGACTATCACTGTTCTTGATAAATACAAAAGATACTTTTTTTTTTTTTTTGAGAGGTTTTTGCTATAGGGTGCGTACACTAGCCAGAAAGACAGAGACAGCGAGAGACTGAAAGTGAGAACCCCCCGGAGGAATGGCCACACCGCAATCCATTCTCCTCCATTCTCCTCTCAGGATCTTGGGCACACACGCATATGCACCCAGCGTGAGTTTAAGCCACCGGGTCTGGGGCTCAAACCGTGGTCAACTACATGGGAGTCCAGCGATGTAGCCATTACACCATCCGCTGGTCCTGATAATTACTGTTAAAGTCAAAATGATTAAGTATAGAATTTAGCAACTTATCTTACAAGAACAAAAGAAGAACATTTGCCTGCTGTCAGATTCCAGTCTTTTTGATGGAAGTTAACCAAGACTCTCTCCCAGTGCTCCTTTCTAATCAAAAATAGCTACTTTCTCCCCAAGTGCACAAATAGCAAAATGAAAAAGTGTCTGTGTTTTTTTTTTTTTTCCTAAGAGAGATATTTGCTGTAGGGTACATGTGCTCATCGGCGAGCCAGAGAGACAGAAAGTGACAAATCATCTCCCAGGGAGGATGGCCACGCAGTCTCTTCTCCTCCATTCTCTTCTCAGGATTTTGAACCTACATGCATGTGTGCCCGGCATGAGTTTTAAGCTGCTCAGTTCAGGACTCGGACCACAGTCGACTATGTGGGAGTCAGTGACATAAGTATTACGCCATCTACAAGTTCCAAAAATGTCTCTTATATTCTCTTATGCTAGTTTACAGAGTGACACTGTGAATAAGTAGTTACTGATAATATTAGAATTCTTTTAAACTCACATAAGTCTGAGATTTCCCCAATAGTAGATGTTATCTAGTACAAAAGTGCTTGGAGCTTTTATATCCAAAAGTAGTAAATCAGATTATTATTATTCTATTTTTAAAGAAGCTTGAAATTTATCATTATTATTGCTTTTGCTTAATTTGCTATAAGGCCTGTGTGCTCACCAGAGAGAGGCAGAGAGACAGGGAAAGAGAGAGAGAGGGAGATAGAGAGAGAGAAGTTGGGTTGATCCCTGAAGGTAACATTTAATTTCTTTCAAACTTAGCCATTTCATTTCAGAAAGTCACAATAGTTAAAAATAAGGATATCAGACAATTTGGGGATGGTAGCTGTATGTCTGAAAAGTGAACATTTCAACAGGCTGGTGAATAAACTCAGTTCTCCAGCTACAGAAGCAAAATGCCAGGTTATTTCTAAGATCTATATGTGGTATTTTGAAGATACAATAAAAGATAATTGTTGATTAAAAAATAAAATAAAAATAAATGTGGAAATAAAAAAGAAGCTTGAAATGATAGGAAATGAATGAAACGTAATACTCGGATTGATTCAAGTATATAGAGATTACACTATTTGGAAGTGCAAGGATTGAGATGTAATTTTAACTCATATGAAATAGTCCTAAAAAAAAAAATCAGGTAAGAGTACTTCATGAATAGTGGATTGACATGAGCAAATTTTCTGAGAAAGAAAATAAAAAAGCGAATTATTTTTAAATAATCAAAACACCACAAAATGTTCAAAAAAAGTAACAATAAGCAGTACTTTCCAAAATAAATAAATACAGGGCCGGCAGGTGGTGTAGTGGTTACATCGCTGGACTCCCACATAGGCAATCCCAGTTAGAGTCCTGGACCCAGTGACTTGAAACTCAGGCCAGGCACTTGTGTCCATGTGTCCAAGATCCCAAGAGGAGAAGGGAGAGAAGGGATGTGGCATGGCCCCCTGCAGGATGATTTCTCACTTTTCCTCCCAGTGTCTATGTTTTTTCCTCTCTCTCTCTACAAAGAGTATATGCTCCCTAAGGTGAAAGTCTCCTTAAAAAAGAAAAGAAGAGAAATAAATCTAATGACATATTAAATTGTTTTAAAATTGAAATTTATCCAAATTAATTTATAAAAATTCTCCAGTTTAGGCGAGATGAAGCCCATGCTCCTAAACTTTTTAAAAATATAAATTAAATGATGTATTTTTATTATATTATTTTAAATCTTGTTTTATAAAGGAACTGCCATTTCTATAATTACATGCAATTAAATTCCTTCTCTCTTCCCAAGAAACAGAAATTTGTGGATATCTGGGGGAGAATTTTCCTGACTGGACAAAACGTTTAGAAGTAGATGTAACCCAGCACATAAGGAACCAGTTAAGGTGACTAGAGCGAAGTGAACAAGACGGAATGGTAGGCAATGAGGTCAGGGGTCACGGAGAGTCTTACAGAACGCTGACTTTTATTAAAAGTGGTGTGGGACACTATTAGGTGGATTTGAGCCAAAGAATAAATCTAGCTTAGGTTTCTCTTTTAGGAGGAAGGGGAGATTTTTCGTATAGGATGTGTGTGCTTCTCAGAGAGAGAAAATGAGAAATCATGGCCCCCAGAAGGGATAGCCACAATGCAATTCCTTCTCTTCCATCTCGTTCCGGGATCTTGGGCATGTATGCACACGCTCTCAGTGTGATTTTCAAGTCACTGGGTATGGGACTTGAACCGTAGTCGGCCATGTGGGAGTCCAGTGATGTAACCATTACACCATCTGCTGGTCCCCTGACTTAAGTTTGAAGAGGATGACTTTGGGAACTCTGTTGAGAATATTCCTAAGGGGAGTAAGAGTGGAAGAAGAAAATAACTAACAGATATTTGTCACAACTATCTAGAGAGGACAGGAGGATGTCTTGTACCACATAAATAATCCAATATAGTAAAAACAAGTGCTTAGACTCTGCATATCACTTCAGGATTCATACACACGCACACATACACACACACACACACACACCAACACACACTATTCTATATTGTGTGTGTGTATATATATATATATATATATATATATATATATATATATACATATATAGTATATAAGTATACACACATACATGTACACACATTCTCTCTATATACATACATACATATATACATGTACATATATGCACATATATGTCTTCAAATAATTTGTGAGAAAAATGCATGTTATAAAAAAAGTATGAATTTCAATCTTTTTGTTCCAAAAGTCCTATCCTTGTACTCTATTTCCATTTTCCATGAATTTTTTTAAGTCTCCTTGTGTATGTGGAAAGAGAGATGTGCAGACAAAAGTTACTTTGTAGTTAAATTATGCTAAAAGTGACAAAATCAGATTAGACAGTGAGTGTAAATGGACTTAAAGGTGATGATACTTCACCTTCAAGTACTTCAAATGTAGTTAAAAGAGCAATTAGGAAAGGAGTCATTTCTTTTAGTGAGATATGATGAAAACTTAAACTTGAGTAGTCCTTGGGATGGAAAAGAGGCAAAAGAGTGAATAAATACTTAAGAGATAAGATCTGCATAGGTTTGGCCATTGTCCAACTGTGGAAATGAGAAGTATTCAGAAGAATAATACAGCCAAATGAGATATGAAATATAGGGGGAGGAGGAGTTTACCGGTTAACAGCTGTAGTATTCACCTCTATCCTGCAATAAGATAAACCAACCAACTTCAAAACTAAAATCTGGTCTATTTTTCATGCCATTAAATTTGCATATTTTAAGTTTTAAATTTTCTTGTTAAAATCATACAAGAATTATTCTTAATAAATTAAATGATTGCATATTTTTGCTTTAAAAATTATTTATTAAATTTTATTTAGCATTGCTATTAATTTATAATTTGCTACAGGACACACATGCTCACCAGAAAGAGACAGAGAGAGAGTAAGAAAGAGAGAGAAAGTGAGAAAGCCAGCCCCTAGGTCCGGGACTCGAACTGTGGTCAGCCATGTGGTAGTCCAGTGCCTTAACCACCATGCGATTTGCTAGTTCTGATTGCATATTTTTAAGTAACATAAAATTATAAATTTCTATATCATGTCTACTACGATAATTCATCATAGGCTAAATTGTAGGTAGGTGATATTTTGGCAAGCAAGACAATTAGTCACTCCATAAAGATATAACTTTATTAAAGATATAACTTTAATAAATATATAACTTTTTATTAATATTAATAAAGATATAAATTTTAAAAGAAGATTTTAAAATAAGTCAGTCATTCCCTTCCAACTGATTTCATTCTTTTAATTTTTCTTTTTCTTTTTTGGAGAGGTTTTTGCTATAGGGAGCGTGTGTTCGCCAGACAGAGAGAGACAGAGAGACAGAAAGTGAGAAATCATCCCCCAGGGGGGATGTCCACGCCACAATCCCTTCTCTTCCATTCTCTCGGGATCTTGGGCACGCACGCACATGTGCCCGGCGTGAGTTTAAGCCACCGGGTCCGGGACTCGAACTGCGGTCGACTACGTGGGAGTCCAGCGACATAGCCATTACGCTAACTGCTGGTCCCCTTTTTCTTTTTTTTTGAGAGGTTTTTGCTACAGGGTGCGTGCGCTCACCAGAAAAACAGAGAGAGACAGAGAGACAAAAAGTGAGAAATCTTCTCCCAGGGAGTTTGGCCATGCCACAATCCCTTTTCCTCTATTCTCCTCTCAGGATCTTCGGTACGCAGGCACACGTGCCCGGCGTGATTTTAAGCCACCAGGTCTGATACTCGAACCACGGTTGACTACATGGGAGTCCAGCGACATAGCCATTACACCAACTGTTGGTCCCACATTCTTTTAATTTTTAAAATAATTACTTTCAGGAACATTTTAGTAGACCATTTTGCTTAAAACATATTAACACTTTATTAAAGAAAATATAAATGAAATAGAAAATGATTAATTATATCTATGTATAGGAAAGTTTAAAATAGTAAAAGAGACCCAGTTACAGTGGTGCAAGCGGTGGGGGCGCTGTTGAGCCATGAGAGAAGCCGTTTTGGAAGGCTCTGGGTCAGTGTTACAGGTCTGCCAGAGCACATTGGGCATTTCTATCTCTTTCTCAATAGTTAATAAGCTTTAAAAAATAGCAAATGTAATGCTGAAAACAATCTCAATCAAAGCTGCTAATTGATAACAAAAAACCCCCACATTTTGAAAATAGATCATATTCAGAGCTTTAAAATGCTCATAAACCAAAGAGCAATAGCTCATATTAATTTTACTTAGATAAACTTACTGCTCTTTTTTTAAAAAAAAAAAATGTGTAAATTGACTGAGAAATATCATAGCAGTTTTAAAACCAAACTAAATTGCACAATTTGACCTACATTTTGAACCAAGCAATTCATCATTGATTAAAAGGAAATGAACTCAAACAATCAGACTGTCAAAAGTAATAAGCATTTGGGGGAAAAAAGCTATCTGTCTTAAAAATACATTGCTGAGAAATAGTTCTTGTTTTTTACCCCCTTGCAGCAACTGAAGTACTTTTAAACTACCTTTTGCATCAATTAAAATAGTTAGAAGCCAAATAAAGCTTGTCCCTGCCGACTCAACACAGAACCGTGGAATGCGAAATGGACTCCGCACTTCGGTACTAAAACACTGCTTATTGATTTAAATCACTGGACTCAGAAGCTTACTTCTCTGATTGATGAAGAATTAATGAGTGAGAAAAACATTTAAAATAGGCACAATAATAACACACTTAACTTTCTTCTTCTAGGAGGTAAGATATTTTGGTAAATTCTATTTCTTCTGGTTCACAGAAATCCCTTCATGATCTCAGAGAACTTTGTAAAATATTTATACCAACATCAAAGCTTTTTCAAATAGAGAATTATAACTTATTTTGTTTAAACTTTCTTTCAATACTTTATGGTAGTATTCTGGATTACTAATTCCTTTGTATTAATAACATAGATGGCATTAAAAAATATTGAACTAATTCCACAACTGTCTTCAGGATACACTACAGAAGTTTTTATTAAAAAACAAACAAACTCTCATCTGAATTTGTTCACCAGTGAGAGTCCTCCTTCACTCCAAGAGTTCTGCACACACACTGATAAAGGAATCAGTATGTGGAAGGATTTGCTTCATCATGCTTCCTGTATTTGGAACAACAGATTAATGTCACCATATGCACAGACAAAGCTAAGAGAGAAAAATTGTGACTAGCAGATGGTGTAGTGGTTATGTCACTGGACTCCTACATGGCCTACTGCAGTTTGAGTCCTGGACCCAGGGGCTTTAAATTTAGCATTGGGTGCACGTGCGTGCATGCCCAAAATCCTGAGAGGAGAATGGAGGAGAAGGGGCTGCAGTATGGCCATCCCCTCTGGGAGATACAGAGACAGAAAGCGAGAAATCACCCCCTGAGGAGGGAGGGGGATGGCCACACCACAATCCCTTCTCCTCTCAGGACCGTGGGTATGCATACACACACTTTCTGTCTCTGTATCTCTCTCAGTTTCTCTGGTGAATGCATGCGCCCTATAGTAAAATCTCTAAAAAGAAGAGAGAGAAAAATTCAAGCATTCTATCTAATTCAAACTGCATTTTACCCTTAATTCATCTTTAAAGTGTACTCTGAAGTGCATAACATACGGCCTTCTAAAGCACAATTGGTTTCTTTAAAATTCTGTGAAGCATAAGCTTACTTTTTAAATTTTCTCATAGTTACCTTTATCAATGTTTACATTGCCCTGCATGGTCAACGTTTTCTCTGTTTCTTTTTTTTTAAATCATAGTTAATGAATCATCAAGTAAAATGGTCACTTACACAATGACCATTATTATATCATTTCATTTCCATGATACTAAAACTCAAAGCTGTTTAATTTGCATTTTGATTCCAAATCATTTTCAGAAAAAAGGCATCCCCAGTCTTCTTCCTAGGTAGTACTCAGAGCTGTCTGTCTGCATGTTTCCTACCCTCTGGTTCTTTCTGCATTCCAGACCTAATTATTTCTTACTTGGACTGTTGAATCACTTTGTAATGTGTCTTCAGACTGGCGATATGATCCCCTATAATCCACCCTTCACGACATCAAATCTGTGTAATTTTCCTTCTTAAAATCCATCTAGATCTTCCAATTTCTCATCCAGAGTGGAGTCCGATTTCCTTCTGACAACATCTATTTCATAAATTATCTGAGCTTTACTACCTTTCAAGTTCCATCTCCAACTATTCTCCCTAGTAAATAACTTTGCCACAATCTAGCAAAAGGGCACACAGGTTCACCAATATCAGGTATTCTGTCATGTTGCAAAGGCTTTGAACCTGAGGTTTTCCATTATTGTAACTCCCAGAAGACCTTCTCCAGATACACTACATACAGTTGTTTTTTTTTTTTCTTTTTTCAAAACACGATCTAAGAAGCATTTCTACCGGCAAACTCTCTTAATCTAACCTGAAGCACAGTGCATCAATATTCAATGTACATTGGGACCAGCAGATGGTGTGTGTCGTTGGACTCCCATATGGATGACTTCAGTTTGAATTCCAACCTGGCAGCTTGAAACTCATGCAGGCTATGTGTTTGTGCATGCCCAAAATCCCTTTATAATGAAGAAGGGATTGTGGTGTGGACATCCCCCTGGGGAGGGGGGTGATTTCTTCTTTTCTGACTCTGTCTCTCTCTGTCTCTCCAGTGAGTACACATGCCCTATAGCAAAAAATCTCTCTCTAAAAAATAAATTATATATATACACACACACATCCAATGTACATTCACCTCGGTCACAACTCTTATCCCAATTGTTCGTGAACATGGTTATCTGTCCCACTAGACTGGTACTTTCAGGCAGATACTCAGTATTAATTACCTTTTATGGGTCATTATAAAAAACAATATCAAGGGAACCAGCAGTTAGCATAATGGCTATGTTGCTGGACTCCCATGTAGTCGACCGTGGTTCGCGTCCTGGACCCGGTGGCTTAAAACTCATGCCGGGTGCGTGTGTGTGCGTGCCCAAGATCCCGAGAGGAGAATGGAGGAGAAGGGATTGTGGCGTGACCATCCCCTCGGGGGGTTGATTTCTCGCTTTCTGTCTCTCTCTGTCTGTCTGGCGAGTGCATGCGCCCTATAGCGAAAATCTCTCCAAAAAAAAAACCAAAAACAAACAAACAAACAAAAAACAATATCAACAAAAATACAGGTACTATACTTTTGAATAAATTATGTAATTTTTAAGTGAACTAATATATTGGAGTTCAGTTTTCGTATGGTTTACAGGATTCACATCCCTTTTTGAGGTGTTTGGGTATTGTAGACATATATAAAAAAATCTCAAGTTTTAAAATTCTCTCAATATTTTTGCATAATTATTCACTTCAATTTCACAACTATGTTACTAGGCTTGAATTAACCTTTAGTCTGAGTGTTGTTTCCTTGATTCCATATTGATTCAAAAATATTTATCAGGGACCAGCAGTTGGAGTAATGGCTATGTCGTTGGACTCCCATGTAGTCAAATGTGGTTCGAGTCCTAGCTTAAACTCATGCCAGGCACGTGTGCGTGCATGCCCAAGATCCCGAGAGGAGAATGGAGGAGAAGGGATTGCAGCATGGCCATCCCCCTGGGGGGTGATTTCTCGCTTTTTGTCTCTTTGTCTCTCTCTGTCTTTCTGGTGAGTGCACGCACCCTATAGCAAAAATCTCCAAAAAATATATATATATATATATTTATCTAGTGGTTATTTCACACATCCCTGTTCTAGACACTGAGAATAGCTTAAATCTTATAATATCCACTACAGAGGTTTCTTGTGAGAACTGAAGCCAACATTTTTTTTTTAAGATCCTACCAGAGTGCATGGTAAATAGGCTGTTATTACTGTTATTAAGGGGTTTGTGTTGACTTTTTTTTTAAAAAAGGTGAGTCATCAAGTAAAATGAATATATATAAATATATATTCAGTTGCAAAAATGTAATAAAATGTGTGAGGTAAAGTCCTGCCACTCCTAATTAGTATTCTCTAATACCAATGACAGTTGTCTAGACTCTAAAATGCAATGCAGATGACAGAAGTCACAATGGTCTGCTATTTCCTGGATAAGTAAGATTTTGCTTTGGATGAGAACAGCCTAAAATTTTCTCTTCTTAGTTAAGGAAAATGCTAAAATGCAAATGATGACTTGAGTAAATAACAATTCTGTTTTAAAATGAAAGCCATCTTTCTTTTTTTACAGTTCTTATTGACCCAAATAAAATAAATATATGAATTATTTTAGAGACCAGTGATCAATAGGCTAATACACAAGTGGTGTGCACATCCTCCAGACTGTATTATCGCATGTCTGTGTTACTTTGCTATCTGTGAAATTGGTTCCTTATGGGAAAGTGATAACTAGGTTGATCAAGAGCTTCTTTTGTGAGATGTGCTGGTCTCTTCTTTTTCAGTTCTACTTTTCACTCAGGCATAAAGGGCTTTTATCTTACAGAAAATTATGTAAATTTCCAAGGCTTTCTGAATAAGATGAATAAGAATATGTTTTATTTAGAGAAAGTAAGTAATAATTTAAATAGTGGAAAAGTGAATTATCCTCATTTGAATTTTGGCATTTTCCAAATTCTGGTATTTTTCTTGCTGAATGTGTATACATTTCTTTTAAACTTTTGAGTGAAGTGGGAAAAAAAAAAGAGTTAACTTGACAGCTTGAATTCCACAGACATTTTTTTCAGAGATTTTGTATTTTCCTTTTATTAGTTAAAGTCAGATTTCTTAAAAGTGAGAACCTCACTCTAAAATATTAGTGGTATCAGCAAGCTTTGCAAATATGTTAGATAAAGACAGCACTTAGCTGAAATTGCTATCAAAGTCTTTTAATAGGATGGATATTTATTGATGTAATGATTTAGGAGAATAGTAGAAAGTATTTATTTACTACAAATAATACCAGTGTTTTCTTCTTGCTCATGAATACAGTTAGAACACTATTAATTATACTTATTTCTTTACATATCAAAAGGTTAAATTATTGTATGACTTCTTTTTTTTTTTTTGGAGAGGTTTTTGCTATAGGGCGCGTGCGCTCGCCAGACAGACAGATAGAGACAGAGAGATAGAAAGCGAGAAATCACCCCCCAGGGGGGATGGCCACGCTGCAATCCCTTCTCCTCCATTCTCCTCTCGGGATCTTGGGCACGCATGCACACGCGCCCGGCGTGAGTTTAAGCCACCAGGTCCGGGACTCGAACCGCGGTCGACTACGTGGGAGTCCAGCGACATAGCCATTACGCTAACTGCTGGTCCCTGACTTCTTTTTAAAAATTAAACCTCACATGTCTAAAGTATTTTTTAACTTTTAGTTTTTTATATTTTTGACTAAATAATTATATACTAAAATAAACTTAATTTTTTTTTTCTTATGCAGAGAGCATGTGCATGTGTTCCAGAGGGGAAGAGAGAGCAGAAAGAGCAAGAAAGAGCACCCCTCAGCCGTGCCTGGTCACTGCAATCCCTTTTTCCCCAACAGTTTTCATCTGTTAAGATTCTGGATAGCTCAAACTCTTTATTTTGCTTAATCCTTAGTGAAATAAATTGCCAAATAAATCTACTGTCAACTATTTTTATCTGTCTTCTGGGTCCTTTTCATTTGTATTTCTCAAAATAATTTTGAATTGCCTTTATAATACATTTAAAAAAATTGGTAGGTAAAATTTATCTTTCTTCAATCTCTTGATATAACTTACTTTTTTTTTTTTAAATTGCCAAAGATAGCATGAGGTCATGAGTGAGAAAGAAAGAGAGGCAGCACCTCTCAGCAGAGTGTGGAAATGTCACAATCCCCCTCCCCCCGTTTTTTTTTCCTCCATTTCTCCATCTCATCAGGATTTTGGACACACATGCACTTATGCTCAGCGTATTTTTCAAGCCACCAGTGCCAAAATACAAACCCAAGACAGTTTTGTGGCTGTTGCTTAATTACTGTGTTGCAGGCTTGGCCCTATAATACACTCTCACTGAAACGAATATTGGTACTCACCTTTACTTGAATATTTAATAGTGTCTATTATTGCTGAGACAATTTGGGTATTACATGGAGTTCCTTACTTAATTCCACTTTTAGTTTTCCTCCCAAATTATTACATTGTTTTGAAGCTTGCTTAGCTTTCCATGTATCTATCTCGAATTGTTCACGTAGCTATTTCTAATACTTCCAGGAGCATTAAAATCTCTCCTAATACTATTTGCATACATCATCACATCTGTCAAATTCTCTTTTCCTTTCTTGCATATATACTCCACTGAAATATATATATATATATATATATATACACACACACACACACACACACACACACACACATATATATATACTTCCATTATACATATATATATATGTATGTATATGTATATATGTGTGTGTGTGTGTGTGTGTGTATACACATACTTATAATACATAAGGTTGTGGTGGCATGACCATCCTTCATGGGGGGGAATTTTATTACTTTCCCTCCTGTATCTTTGTCTCTCTCCAGAGATCACATATGCCCTCTAGCAAAATGCAAAAAACAAAAGAGTGGGGGGAGTGCCTAGATTTGACTGAGTCTCAGTTGTAGACACAGAGTATTATTGGCTCCAGTTCTGAGTTCCAGCCAAGCTCATGGATACTCTGCTGATACTTCATGTTCTGGGAAAGCAAAGCCACAGTTGAGCCTTTATGTTATCATAGTACTTGGCCCACTGTGTGTACCTGTTCACCTTGCTGGAAACCAACCCTACTCAAAACTGGGTCTTCAGGGTCGTGGAAATACTAAGTGGATTTCTAACCTTCTCTAGGGGTGGATATTTTCTTGGGCTAATAGGAAAGTCTGAGACCTCAAAATAACTTTGAGTTAAATTCAACTTTGGAACTTTTTGATATCTGGGGATAAATTCTAATATCTATGTTTAATACTTTCAGGTAGATCATATTTTCCTGGGTGTTCTTTGTGAGTGCAGCATGACTACAGTCCTTAGATTCTTTTTAGCTCATCATGGGAGTCCCCCGCCCTTCTTGTCTCTTGATTCCAAATCATAAGGTGTGGTGGACAGTGTGTGTGTGTGTATGGTTTGTTTTCTATTTTGATGGAGCGTACTCAAGTGTAAGTAAACCTTTTGAGACTTAATCCTCTCCAAAATGATTTCATTCTATCCTTACATTTGATGGATTGTTTGTGGATACAATTTTAGTTTATAATCTGTCTCATTTGGAGTTTTGAAAGCATTTACCTGTTACCTGTTTTTTTTTTTTTTTTTTTTTTTTTGAAGTCTATTACTGCTGTTGAGAAACTGCTTGGATTCTTACGCTCCCTTCTTTATATATTATACATATTAATTAATTAATCATCTCTAGAAATGTTCTCTATAGTTCCTGTTTTCCAGACTGCTATGTTGTTTCATGTTGTAAGACTTTTCATTCATTGTCTTTTGATGAAAAGATTTGTTTTCTTCAGTTTAAGGGAACGAATGAGTTTTTCTTTTTAAAATAATGTCTCTCTTCATTTCTCTCCTTTTGGTGGAATTATTTCTAGTTAGAATTTGAAGCATTTAATGATCATATAAGTCACAATTTTTGTCAGCTTATTCATCATTTGACTATTGTCTTCTTATAACTTTTATCATTATTTGCAGACAAATTGTTTATAATTTCTTTGATGGCTCATCGGTTTCTTATATTCCTACAAATCTGTCCCCTACCCTCCACCTATATTATGCAAATATCCTAAATTTCCTTCAAACATTTTAATTATTTTATTTTAAAAGTTTATCTTATTAATCCACTTTAAAATTATTTGGTTTATGATATTATCTATGAGTCAAATTTTATTTTTAAGGAAAAAAATCATGCCAGAACTATTTACTAAATAAACCATCTTTTCTACTGAAGGAAAAGACTATTCCATGGGATATTATTGTAATAATTTACTTTAGTACCATAGATCAACTCTCTATGTTATTTCATTTATCTGTCTACTTTTTGTTAATAAATGTTGTTTAGGTATAGTAATTATATGAGCATTTTTAGTATCTGGTAAAACAAGACTTAAAATGTTTTTGGTAAGCTACATAGCACGAGCAATGTAACGGTATTGATACTAATTAATTGACCATACTCATCAAAAGTGTTAGGTATCGTTCTTCTCAAATCCTAGAAACAGTCTTATAAATTTAATTTTTTTTTAAATAGTGCCATAACCATCAATATTAAAATAAAAATGTTGGTAAGTACAGTTACCGACAAGAGTTGGGTTATATTAAGACTATCTATCTGTAGGTTCTAACTAGGACTATTTAACTATGTAACTGAGTAAGTGTTTTAATTGCTATACCTCTGACTATTTTGTGACAAGTAATTCAGATAATGTAATGGCATTTAGAAGGAAATAAACACTATTAACAGATGTGTGTGTCTGTGTGTGTGTGTGTATATATATATATATATATATATATATATGTATATATATATATATACATTTTTCTATATTTACATTTGTACATCTTTTGCTAATTTTCTACATTTATGTTAAAATATTTTTGGTTTATATTCATTCAGTGCCTTGTTACTATATTTTAGTGTCCTTTTCTTGATTCAAGAGCTTCTCTTCTATAAGGAAACCAGAGCACCAAATCCCAATGCAAACATTTCAGGGACTTCTAGGAAAAGAAAATGATATTAATATATAATTTATATATTTCTATTTATCTACCATCTATCTATATATATATATAACCACTATTTCAGATACTAATTTCTGAAAGTCTACAATACTTTGAGCTTTAAATTAAGCAATTGCAAATTGTTGAATGTGTACTAAGACTATGAAATATTCACAATTACTTCCAGAAATTGAATTCATTTAACTTTCTAGTGGTCAATTTCCTCTAGAAATGAGCATGGGTCAGAGTTAAGATTCAGGGTTTTTTGTTTGTTTGTTTGTTTTCTATTTTAATAGTAGATTAATTTTTTTTGATAGATGCCTTCAATTTTAAATTCCCAGTGAGTAATCCCGAACTAGAAATCAGTTGACACTGATTTTTATATTCAGGCAATTTAGAAAAGTCTGATTAAAGTCTAGAGAAACCATCCTCCACTCACGAGAGACAGTTCTATAAAGGGAATCATGTGAAAATTATTTTGGGAAGAAGAGTAGTTTTTGAAGTATTGTAATAAATACATGTATCATCTTTTCAAAACAAACTGGGAAACAGAGCTCTTTGAAAACATCTTTTCTTGGTTGATTGCCAGAAACCAGAAACAAGAAGTATTTTAGAGAATATGTTTTTAAAAAGCTTGGAAAAGTAAGGGAGGAGAAATCGCTTACATAATGTGGGGGATGACGGGGAAAATGACAGCTGGCATTCATTGATTATGCGCCAGTCATAGGTTACCATATACTCATTATTTCCACTTAATAATTGCAACACACTAAAGTAGATATTATTATTTATGACTTTGTCAATTAGAAACCAAAGACAAAGAACTTAAATAACTTGCCTAATATCATGCGTATTAAATTTGCTCTCTAAATGTAATGTATAAAATAATAATTATCATTTTCTACTTTAGCACTCACTGGAAATTTCCAGTCTATCATTGGACCCTTTCCAGTGGAGCTTGTGCATGTTTAAGCAAGCTGTTTCAACTTGAATTCCAAGCAGTTTCTACTTTTTATCTGAAGTTGGCACATAGGGGAAACTTACATTGACATTTCTGGTCTAATATTTCTCTTAAACTAATTCTGGGAAAATTTATGAAACTGCTTACTGCTATTTCCCCCTTCCTACAGCCTCTCAAGTGTCAAATTATTGTGCTATGTCATCATTGTTTGATTATATTTTGCTCATTTTAAAAGATAAATAATTCTAAAAAAGCAAAAACTAATCATTTTTCTATTAATTTCTGCCCTGATAAATTGTAAATGTTGTGTCAATAAATACACACACACACACACACACACACACACAGTTAAGTGAATTCCCTTTGTCTTCTATTTAACGTAGCTGCTACTACGTCTTACCAATAATTTGGGATGCAATTTAATCTCAACCACCATATTAGAAAGTTACATACAACAATCAGTTAAACATTTAAACAAGTACTATGACACTGCAGTGACCTTTGGCCAGGGTCCTTTGGCCAGAATCCTCTGGCTAGAGCCTTCCCTTACTGCAGCTGACACCCATAGGTGGGCTGATAAGGTCACAGTGGCAAGTAAGCTAACCAAAGTACCCGCTATTCTTGTGACCTACCTCTCCACTCCTCCCCCACATAAATACATCATGTCTCCTTGGTAGGGTGGGCTGAGATACCTCCGGCTTCAGACCCCTGGGTACTTTTTCTCTTAATAAACTTTCCTTTTTATCTTCGGGAAAAAAAAGTACCATAACAATAACAATGAGCAAACAAAATTATTTAGCATAATATTGAAAAAAAAATTGTGTTTCTGGAAAGACAAAAGTAATTTTAACTAAGGAACAAAAACATATATTGAGTAATAGAGAAGCAAACCATAAGAACAGGAAATTTATGTAAATTCATCAATTTCTTCAAGATTATACTAGAGTTTCAATATAATTTTAATAAATCTTCATGTAGAATTTTCTTTGCTAATCAGCAAAGAGGTTTCTTGGGTTGTTCTTTTTTTCAGAGAGTTTTTTTTGCTATAGGGTGCTTGCCAGAGAGAAACCGAGAGTCTGAAAGTGAGAAATCATCCCCAGGGGGATGGTCATGCTACAGTCCCTTCTCCCCCATTCTCCTCTCATAATTTTGGGCATGCATGCACATGCGTGTGAGTTTTACTATTCCAGGTACAGGACTTAAGCTGTGGTCAGCCATGCAGGAGTCCAACACCTTAACCAGTGCATTACCTGCTGGCCCCATCAACAGAGTTTTCAAAATATATTTGGAAGCCAGCCCTGTAGCTTAATGGTTAAGGAAGCTAGATCCCACATAGCTGATTGTGGCTTGATACCTGGCCCCAGCAGCTTGAAAAACATGCCAGTGGGACCAGCAGATGACGTAATGGTTACGTCACTGGACTCCCATGTAGTCCATCGCAGTTTGCATCCTGGAATTGGTAGCTTAAAACTCATGCTGGGCATGTGTCCCAAATATTTTGTGGCCAAAATCCTTAGAGGAGACTGGAGGAGAAGGGATTGCAGCCTGGCCATCCTCCGTTGGGGGTGATTTCTCACTTTCTGTCTCTCCATCTCTGTCCCCAGTGAGCACATGTGCCCTATAGCAAAATCCTCTCTCTCAAAAAAAAAAAAAAAAAAAAAAAAAAAAAGAAAAGAAAAGAAAAAGAAAACCACGCCAGGTACATTGGCATTTTTGAATGCTCTGAATCACATTTTTGCGTGCCCAAAATCCCAACAGACCAGAGAAGTGGAGAAGGGATTGTGGTGTGGACACAATCCAATAGTGTTGCTTTTTCACGCTCTTTTTGTCTCTGCACCTCTCTATGGCAAGTGCATATGTCCTCTGGCAATTTAAAAAATAAACTGGGTAAAGCAGGTCAGCTGTGTGGCATAGTGGTAATGTGACGTTCCATGATGCTGAGACAACTTGAGAAGGTTCCGGGTTCTTGTCCCAAGTTCTCCCTGTGCACACCAGATGAGCATGCATGCATGTGTTTGCCTGTAATTGAGGTTGGCTGAGTACCAGAGGAATCCAGGTGGGGGTGCCTCTCTGTCTCTCTGTCTCCCTCTCTCATGGAATAGGTAAATAAAAATAAACTGAAGAAAATCAGGAAAAACATAGAAAACCAAAAATAAAATTAGAATAATTGAATGAGTGTAACACTGATGGATCCAATAGACAAATAATTCAATGAAATGTTCCATAAAGCCCAACACAAGACTTAAATAAGTTTAATAATTTAAAGTATGGTTGACATGATATTTCATATTAGTGAGGAAAGGGAGATTATTCGACAAATATTTCCAGGAAAATTGATTGACTGTTAATTTTATCACATAAAATAGAAGAAATTGACTTCAAGAATTACTTACTACCTTTCACACCACAAAAGAGCTATAATAAAATCAAAATAATTACGTACCTAATATTGTTGATGTGGGTAAATCATAGCTAAGCAAATAATTAAAGATAAAAAAATTATCTATAAATTTGATCCTGAATATTTTTGTATTTAAGTTTATGAATGAATGTCAGGGATTCAAGTTATTTTAAAGCACTTAAGTGAACCCTTTATTATCATATCATGGTACTGATACCCACAGACTAAATAGACACTTTCTGTCCTTTTTATTCTTATTGGTAACCCAGATAACTTCAAATGTCATTCATAAGGCCTGGTAAGGCAGTATTGTGTGTTGCTTAAGAGCACAAGTTTAAGAATCACAAGTTTAAGAATCTGTGTCTTGACTTACATTCTAAGACACTTAAATTTTCTGATTCACAATTTCCCTGTACATGAATTACAATAAAATAAAGACTATAACATGTTGTTACTCAAATTTTTCTATTTCTGGTGAATGGGATTAACAAAAGGTAATGCCATTGATTATTCCTTGTTCATGAAAGATGCTCCATTGATGTTACTGCATTATGACTCTAAAAATCTAGATATAAATTCTAATCATCTCCTGAACGCTAGATCCATAGTCTCACTACATAATAGGCATCGTTTCTGCTTGAATTTCTCATAGATATTTCAAACTCAAGTCCTAAAAGGCTTCAGTAAATAAAGAGGACTACCTTGTTCTTGCATGGAAAGATTCAGTATTGTAAGTGATTTGACTTTCTGCATTTCTCATTAGCATTTAATAGCTTCACATCATTCACAGAAGGATACAACTCCCACATCGCAGCCAAACTTGTATATAATTCCAATTGCTCTACTCTCCCTGTACACCCCTTGCTCCAGCTTCACTGAATTACTTTCCCTGACATCCCTCTAATCCTTTCTCCATTCTGTGTCTTTCCTCATGTTCTTCCTTAGTCTGGCATTTCCTTTCCCATTACCACATGTATAGACCTCCTGTCTTTTTCAAAGAAGTCATTACTTTCATCCCCTTTCACAATCGTCCGCTCCAACCTGATACATCTGCTCTGGCAATGCTTTCGATGTTAAACTCCTGAAGCACAATTTGCTCTCTTATACGTTTTTATAATTTTTCTTTGCATCATGGTTATTAAGGCCCATTCTGAGTGACTATTAAAATTTTAACAAGTGATGTGACACAGTCACCAACCAATCATCAACCAATCTGAATGGCCACTGGCTGTATATACATCGTTGAGCAAACATGCTTACTTACTGAATATGAAATAGAACCATACTAGAGAGACCATATACTCTCCCAGATTAGCATATGTGTTGAACCAACCACTACATACTAACATTTTTAACAGTGTCTTACATAAATTTAAATGGTAGGAATTCAACTATTCATCAGTATATATAGTTCAGAAAAGTTGTAGTCCAGATAGTTCAGAAGCATATTATTTTTTTACAGGAATAAAACACTTCATTTTATAAATATAAATAAGCTTCAAATGAAAACTTCTGTCCATTTATTGAGTATTCACAATATGCACTATACAAAGCATTGAAAGTCTTGTTCTTACTCTTAGAGCAAAATGGACTATTTGTCTACACTTGATTTTGCATGACGTTGACACCTTAGTTACACTGTCATAAAATGACCATATCTTCAAAACTTGATCAGAATACGAAGTTCTAATCCACAGAAGATCACGTGGATTAATGCAGAAATCCACCGGGGAAATCTATTAGCTATTGCACTTAATGTGTTCCTCCTGTGAGACCACTCTCTCTTCCTCCTCTGAATGCCCCTCCACCTGCTCTTCCATTTCTAAGACCATTGCCTCTATGACCACATCTGCCACGTGCGCCTCTTCCTTCTCCTCCACCTCCCCTACCACCACCTTCTGAAATTCCTTTCCCATCTGGAGGCTGAGGTAAAACCCCTTGCAGTGGTGGCAACTTGCATAGGTCTACATAAAACTTCTGTAGTTTTTAAAGGAAAATGCCTTCATGATTTTTTTAAACAATTTAACCGAAACAGAAAAATCTCTAAGTTGCCCCAATATTTCCTCTACTTCTCTAATTTATTCTTCGTTTCCTAAATAAACAGGAACATTGAAATAAGGCATCTTTTTTTCCTCTGTGGTATATTTACAAACTATGTCATCTTCACAGGGATGCATGAACTCTCCTAATAATACTACATGTTCTGGGAGTCCTTGATCTTGGCCTTTTTAATGCCTCTGCAGCCACCAACTCATCCAAATCCTCCTCTAGCCACCTCTGCCATTGCCACTGGTTTGGCTCCACCTCAGAAATGGGTGTTGGCTGCTGTCGCCTCCACCGCCTTGATTAAAGCTGCCACAACTTCCTTCTGGAAAAGACTTTCTCTCCCTACCGGCACCATGTGCACCACTGACCTGGGTCTAGCAGGCACCAAGTCGTTGGGCACTTGCGCAGCAATAGAACCTCTTCGGTCACCGTACCGGCACAGAATTTTTTAGAAAACTGGAATAACTGGTTCACCAAAAAACCCACTGGAAAATCCAGACATATTATAACTTTTTTTTTTTTTTTTTTTTTTTTTTTTGAGAGGTTTTCGCTATAGGGCGTGTGCGCTCGCCAGACAGACAGAGAGAGACATAGAGACAGAAAGTGAGAAATCACCCCCCAGGGGGGATGGTCATGCAGCAATCCCTTCTCCTCCATTCTCCTCTCGGGATCTTGGGCGCGCACGCACACGCGCCCAGCATGAGTTCTAAGCCACCGGGTCTGGGACGCAAACCGCGGTTGATTACGTGGGAGTCCAGCGACATAGCCATTACGCTAACTGCTGGTTCCCCCAGACACATTATAGCTTTTGAAAACACCTTTCAGTGCTGGCAAAGCAGCAATACTACCTAACTTCAACCACCAGTTTACAACAGAGTAGTAAACTTGCCTGGAGCTGCACAACAAAAGTGACGTAGAATAGCAGCATCTTGGTGTTAACGGAAGTCCAGAAGAGTAGTGCTATTTTCTGTTACAGCTTAGGTAAAAATCCCCGAACCTTTGATTTCACATTCTATTGTTGGGCCAAGTTAGCTTAATCACCGCCATGTTAGGGAATGCTGGGCCGAGTTGTTAGGGAATGCTGGGCCGAGTTGTTAGGGAATGCTGGGCCGAGTTATTAGGGAATGCTGGGCTGAGTTATTAGGGAACGCTGGGCCGAGTTAGCTTAATTGCTGCCATGCTAAGGCTTCAAGGATGGAGCCCACTGTGTTAAGGCCTCAAGGACAGAGACCAGGAGTCTGGGAACTCAGAGATAAGCAGAAAACAGGAGGGCCCAACTCCTCCGAGACAAGGTCATCCAGACCCTTAGCTGAGAGCCCTTATCTAGACTTACGCAGGTGGTGACAGCCAGACTCTGGCTTCCCATACCCCCTGCTTTGTCTGTGTTACATTCTATGGAAAATCCTGAACTATAAAAGATCCCTTTATCTTAGGTACGGGGTCCTTGTTGAAGGCCTGCTGTGACGGGCAGAAACTCGGACCCTAGCTAGCTGGAAAAAGAATAAAAGCCTCTTTTGCAGTTGCATTGTCGTTGTCTTTTCTGCGTCTCCATCAGTTAAATCGATCTCTGGACGCTTACACTATTTGTTGAATTAGTTTCATGCTGAGATTAAAATTTATTTGTCAGTGCTGTAGAAACCTTACTACAGAAAATGACTAAGTGAAAAATTGATTTTTAAAATCAGAAGCCAGAATAAATAGAATTGCTTATTAATACATAGAACAAAAACACGGCTATTTAGCATTATAAAAGCCTCAATAACATGCTCAACAGATATTTTCAACCCCATAAACACAGCATACTGTAACACCAAAACAAGAATGAATAAAAATCTTACGAGGATGCCCCATTCAAAGGTGATTACTTAACATTGATGATAGACTCTGGATGAAAGTATGCTGTTGTAAATTTTCGTAGATCAATTGCCCTCAGAGTCATCAAAGTGTTCATAAAACAAAGTGTTAGTAGAATAATGTGAAATACTCAAGATGAACTGGAATATTACAAAGATCTACTTTTTTTTAAAAAAAAATAAACTGTTCTTATTTATGAAGAGACACTGTTTTGTGGTGCTGAAACAAGGAATTGAAAGGAGGAAAATTAAATCAAGAAATTATGTATTTTGTCTAAAAACAAGGTAAAATGACTGTTTTGTTCATTGACTTTGAATTGGCTGTTTATATTGACTGTCAATAAAAGGAAGTGGAGCCAACTTTTTGGATCAGACATATGTGTATCCCAAGTACAACACAAAGTTGATTCTATTAATATATTTCTTTGGGACAAAACAAAAACGTGCACTTTAAATTGATGTCTTTCGGGAACCAGCAGTTAGCGTAATGGCTATGTCGCTGGACTCCCACGTAGTCGACCGCGGTTCGCGTCCCGGACCCGGTGGCTTAAAACTCACACCGGGCGCGTGTGCATGCGTGCCCAAGATCCTGAGAGCAGAATGGAGGAGAAGGGATTGCGGCGTGACCATCCCCCCTGGGGGGTGATTTCTCGCTTTCTGTCTCTATGTCTCTGTCTGTCTGGCGAGCGCACGCGCCCTATAGTGAAAATCTCTCCAAAAAAAAAAAAAATAAAAAAAAAAAAAATAAAAAAAAAATTGATGTCTTTCATCTACTTAAGACAAATTCCTAATCTAAGATTTTCTCACTTTATCTTTCTAAGTTAAAATTGTTCCTAAAATTTAATACTAATCACAGTTTTTCTCCATATTACTTGCTATCTCATATATCTCTTACAGAAATAATACAGCCAACTCCACATAGATATGTAAATTATGTATTTGATTACTGTCAAAATGTCAGCAGTAATTCAATCAAAAACAATTCCTCCAAATATTTCTACCAGCAGGGCACATGACTATATATGATTCACATTGCAATACATATTCCATCTTGTTCTTATCCTCAACCCTCACCCCCGTGCTCAATAACTGATCCCAGATCAACTGTTGATCAGGGTCAGTTCACTAAAGTCTAAACATATTGACTCATAGTTTAAATAAAAATAAAGTAGCCTCTGATTGGCCTCTTTTTGGAAAACAAGCATGTTTTGTGTGGGACTGATATGAGAGAAGAAAGCAGAATTAGGGTGACAATTTCTATTCATTGACAGCTGTTGACATTTATACTGAAATCATTTTACTTATAAACATTAAGATAAAAAAAAGGCAAAATTAAGTAGCTAAAAGTACATATTAATGACTTCCCTATGTACCTGAATTCTATAGTCATTTGAAAATGACTGGTCATTAATTTTTATATGATCATCCTGGTTATTCATTCACTCAACAAACTTTCTTTAAGAAACTCTATAGGCATGACGTTGTGCTACACTCTGGGACACCTAGATAAACCACATTTCTGGTCTGAGAGTCGTTCAGCCTTATGGAGGAGAGAAATACAGAAATAGAGAATTTAAGTAAAAGAACAATGATAAAGTATGCAAAGTATTGTATAAATAGATGCAGATTTTGTAGCTAGTTTGTAGAAGAGCAGAGGAAGACAGGGAAGCAAAGTGAGGAGGAAACTAAATTAGGTTCAGGGCATAGGTAGTTTGATGCATCTATGGGATTTCCAGGAAATATGGTACTAGTCCTGTGTTGATGTTTTCTCAAGTGTGTTCTTCCTCCTTTCTATATTCTTTTCTTAGAGTAGCTACTCCCTAGACTGTTTCTTAGGCTCCTCTTTCCTGTCACTGCTTCCAGCTGGATTGGACCAAATGCTGGCCAAGATTGGAGAAAAGAAAGAAGGGAGAAACCAGAATATTTCTCCCCATTCTTTTCTGTCTTAGAGATTTCTACCATTTGTTATGTCTCTTCCTTGTCTTCTGCTTCCCCTGGTTTCAGTTGTCACCGGCCTAGAGCCTACAGGGACAATAGCTTCTTTCTGCAGCTCCAAGATTCACTATTTAGTTTCCAAGTCTCATCCATGATAATATAATCCATTTCTGCCCAGGTTATTTCCTTTATTTTAAATATTGAGAGTGATTTCTATTTTCTTGGTTGGGGATAGGAGGTGGGAAATGCTTGCTAGACATTAATTAAATCTGAATTCTATGGATTGTTAGACTTGGGAAAATCAACCTATAGGAGAGAGTCTCCAAGAAAAATTTTTTTTCTCTCTGTTATCTTTCCTATTCTATTTTTTTTTTAAATTTGGTACCCCAAGTTAGATATAAATGCAAAAAGTGAGAAATTATAAAGTTACTATATAATTATGACGGTGGAAGGACTGGTGGGTTGAGGATAGGACCCTGGAGAACATGGCAAAAGTAGAGGAGGGACAACTTTTGGATGAGTTCAAAGAAAAATGGAGAATTTTGAGTTGAACCAGAAAAATGTGATATTCATAATGAGGAAATCTAGTTATCACCTAGACCTAACATTTGTCTGATTAAATATCTGTTGATAGGCAAGCAGGTCACATGCCTGGTAATAGACCAGAATTGAAACCCAGTCCTCCTCTTCCCTTACCATTATGATACTATGTCCACAATCATGTTTTCTCATTGCACGGTATTTGGTGTCATTTTCCTGAGTTGAAGTCATTTGTTCTACCCTTATGTGATCTTTGCACTTCAGTCTCCTTTTATGTAAAACCAGTGTATGATATTATTTACCATGTAGGTAATTTTTCTTTTTTTTTGGAGAGGTTTTCGCAATAGGGTGCGTGCGCTCGCCAGACAGACAGAGAGAGACATAGAGACAGAAAGCGAGAAATCACCCCCCAGAGGGGATGGCCATGCTGCAATCCCTTCTCCTCCATTCTCCTCTCGGGATCTTGGGCACGCACGCACACGCGCCCAGTGTGAGTTTTAAGCCACCGAGTCCGGGACGCGAACCACGGTCGACTACGTGGGAGTCCAGCGGCATAGCCATTACGCTGACTGCTGGTTCCCACCTTGTAGGTAGTTTTAAGAATTCAATGAGATAATATATGAAAAGAACTTACAATAGTACAAGCACTTAGAATAGTTAAAATTACTGAGAGGTTGTTGCAATTCATGAAGGATAGCAGAGCTACCAGGTTTTATCACATTACTGTGTGGTTTCACTTTCCATGGTTTTGCTTTCCCAATTTCAGTGACATGTGACCAACTGAGGTCTGAAAATTGAAATGGAAAACTACAGAAATAAACGATTTGTGAGCTTTAAGTTGTGCACCGTTCTAAGTAGGTTAGGAAATCTCACACTGTTCTGCTCCATTCTGCCTTGGACATCAATTATTCCTTTGCCCAGTGTCCTCAAACTATATATGCCTCCTGCTCATTTGTCACTTGGTCTATATAGGGTTTGCACTCTGTGGTTTTAGGCCTCCACCAAAGGTCTCAGAATGCATGTGTAGTGGATAAAAGGGGGTTCTATTATATTATAAAATATAAGCTAGTCATTATGCTGCTTATTGATATTCTTATCATGTGTTTGCTAAGGAACTTAAAGGTATTTTTGTATCTTGTAGTCCTTTACTAATTGTTCAGTAAGAGAAATTTAGTTTTTACGCTAGAAGTTAGCTCAGTAATTAATCTTTTATGATATGATTTGTATATCATGAGTCTCTTTCCATCTTCGTACATTTAAGAATTTTCATTGACATAAAAGAGGTTTCGTGATTCACTTCTACTTTTATATATTGAAGAAAACATTTTTTAAAATTTGAAAAATGATTATTTTCCTTAGAAAGTCTTATTTTTTATTCTTTAAAAAATTTTTTCTCTGTTATCTTCCTATTCTTCTATTTTTTTTTTAATTTAGTACCCCAATTTAGGTATAAATGCAAAAAGTGAGAAATTATAAAGTTACTACATAATTATTTTTCTTTAATAGAAAATGATGACTTACTACCTAGTGCTTTTGCTATTAGTTTTAGACATTTAAATTTACGTTAAAGAAAAACAATTCAAACATTTCTAATATGTATATCCAAATAACACTACTAGGATGAGATTCAACCAAAATCCAATATTGTAAATTTTAATTTACCTTCAGTGTCTGCCAGTCCTACTCCGACTCCTGGCTGTTTTACAGGTTCTTGGCCATTCTGTCCCATCTTCCCTCTGTTTAGAACGAGAACAGAAAGATATACTCAGTTATGATCTCTTGGATGCAATGAGAAATCTGAGTTTGCAAAAATAAAATAACATTATATATTCAGACCGGTGATAAATTATTTAAGTGATGAATAAATTCAAAGCTCTATATAATAATTACAAATAAGAACTTGTTTATTATTCATATTTACTTTAAACATAATGCCTTAAATTCAGTAAATCTTATCACTTATCAAAAAAATAGACCACATAAAATTTTGAAATTTTGTTTAAAAGATTTTTTTTCATTTTAGAGAGATTTTTGCTATACAGCATGTGCGCTCACTAGAGAGAAACAGACAGAAAGTGAGAAAATACTCCCCCGGGGGGATGGCCACACCACAATCCCTTCTCCTCCATTCTCCACTCTGGATTTTGGGCATGTACGCACACATGCCTGTCATATTTTAAGTCTCCAGATCCAGAATTCGAACTGTGATTGACTACATGGGAGTCCAGCAACCTAATCATAATGTCGGCTGCTGGTCCCCAAAGTATTTTTTTTCCTAACATTTTTAATTCAAGAAGTGAGAAGGACTTTTTATGTCTTTATCATTATCCATTGTTATAAGGAGATTAGAAATATTGAATTAAATAACATACAGAAATAGTATTCTAATAGCACATTTTTTTTTTTTTATTTCACTTGATTTTTTTTAGATCCTTTCTGTATTTTCAGCTATTTGAACAACCTGGCTTTCGAAGTCAGACTGCTTCATCTGCCCTTCTGGTTTCATTATTTATTGCGAGGTGCAATCTAAGGCAAAGTTACTTCACGTAGACTAATTTCTTGTCTGCCAATATGAGAATAGTAGCATTCGCTACCTTTTGAATTTTAGACCCTCAAATGGAAAATGTATATACCAAGTTTAACATGGTGCCTGTGTATTATAAGCATTCAATACATATAATGTATTAATAAGTAGGTATGTACATAACAGCTTTAGAATTCAGTTCAAATGTATTCACTTTTAGTTTCAGTCTCAAACTTCTTGGAAAAACAGATAAATAAACATTTCATGAGACTTGGAGCATTGTGAGTATAGAATATTGATAATGTCACAGTCAAAAGATTGTAGGTGCTTCTTATTCCATAACCAGAGGAAAAGCTACAAGGCATACAAAATATTTTGGATTGCCTTTATATGTAGGTAGATACGATGTTCCCAAAAGATGGAATAACATCTCCTAAATGTTAAAAAGGATGCTTTAAGACAATGCTTTAACAAAAGAACATCTTGATACCACACTAGGTAGACAATAATTCTAATATAGTAAGATTTACTAACAATTATTACTAGCCTCAAAAGTATTTGGTTTGCTGGACATGCTAAATATATCACCATGCTTATTTCTTAAAAATCCAATTATATCTTTCTTGAAAATTGCTCTACAGATCCTCTTATCGTTCTGTTCCAGAGAAGATGTTTAAATGTTTCTGCACAGGCTAAAAGTGGAACTGATATAAATTCAGAAAGTATTGTATGTTGATAGTCATTGTTTTGTTATGATAATTCTAGGTCAAAGGTTTAAGCACACATTTTTAAGTGATTATATGAGGGAACAAGTGCATGCACAAATGCTAGAAATTATGTATAACATTTTCATATTTATTTATTTTCTTAGGTTTTTGGCACAGGGAGTATGTGCATGCCAGAGAGGGACAGAGAGAGGGAAAGTGAGAAATCACTCCCCAGGGAGGATGGTCACACCACAGTCCCTTCTCCATTTTCCTCTTGAGATTTTGGGCATTCATGCAAATATGTGTGGTGTGATTTTCAAGCTGCCAATTCCAGGACTCAAACTGTGGTCAGCCATGTGGAAGTCCAGTACCTTAACCATCATGCCACCTGCTGGCACTAAATATAACATTTTAAACTGTATATAGTCCACATCTAAATACAGGCATTATGACATTTTATTGTGCCTCACAGACACTGCACTTTTGTACAAGGTGAAGATTTTACCATGCTGTAAACAGATGTGCAACTTTGCACTGAACAAATCTTTCATCACATTTTTTAATTTAATTTTATTTTTTTACAGCATGTGCTCACTTGATGTCTCTGTATCACATGTTGGTAGTTTTCACAAAGTTTTAAACTTTTTAATTATTATTCTATCTTGTGTGATCTGTGGTCAATGCATTTTAATGTTTCTGTTGAAATTCTTTTGGACATCACGAGCCAAGACCACATAAAATGGCAAATTCACGAAGTTGGTTGTTCTGATTGCTCTGTTTCCTGGTCTCTTTCTCTCTTTTCAGGTCTCCCTATTCCTTGAGATATAATATTAAAATTAGGCCAATTAATAACCCTACAATCACATGTTGGTAGTTTTCACAAAGTTTTAAACTTTTTAATTATTATTCTATCTTGTGTGATCTGTGGTCAATGCATTTTAATGTTTCTGTTGAAATTCTTTTGGACATCACGAGCCAAGACCACATAAAATGGCAAATTCACGAAGTTGGTTGTTCTGATTGCTCTGTTTCCTGGTCTCTTTCTCTCTTTTCGGGTCTCCCTATTCCTTGAGATATAATATTAAAATTAGGCCAATTAATAACCCTACAATGGGCTCTGAGTGTTCAAGTGAAAGGAAATCTTGACTGTCTCCACCCTTCAAGTCAAAAGCTTGAAAGAATCGAGCTTAGTCAGGAAGGCATGTTCAAAGCTGCGGCAGCCTGAGACTCCTGTGGATTAGAAGCGTTCAATACATATAATGTATTAATAGGTAGGTATGTACATAACAGCTTTAGAATTCAGTTCAAATCTGCTATTCACTTTTAGTTTCATTCTCCAACGTCGCAGATAGCGAAGTTGTAAATGCAAAGGTAAAGTGCTTGAAGGAAATGAAAAGTAACGACGCAGTGAACACACAAATAAGAAAGCAAAACAGCCTTGTAGCTGATATGAAAAGTTTTAGTGCTTTGGATAGGAGATCAAGTCAACCACAACATTCCCTTCAGCCAAAGCCAAGTCTTGAACAAGGTCTGAGCTCTCTTCAATTCTGTGATGGCTGAGAGAGCCAAGGAAGCTGCACAAGAGGAGTTTGAAGCCAGCCGAGACTGACTCAAGTGGTTTAAGGACTGAAGCCATTCCCATAAAATAAAAATGCTGGGTGAAGCCACAAGTGCTGATGTAGAAACTGCACCAAGCTACCCAGAAGATCCAGCAAAGATAATTGATGAACTTGAAGACACCCCCCGCCCCCCCCAAAAAAAAAAACAACAAATTTTCAATGCAGATAAAACAGCCTTATTGGAGGAAGGTTTCATCTGGGACTTTTTTTTTTTTTTTTTTTTTTTTTCCTTTCGCTATAGGGTGCGTGCGCGCGCCAGACAGACAGAGAGAGACATAGAGACAGAAAGTGAGAAATCATCCCCCAGGGGGGATGGCCACGCTGCAATCCCTTCTCCTCCATTCTCCTCTTGGGATCTTGGGCATGCACGCACACGTGCCTGGCGTGAGTTTTAAGCCACCGGGTCTGGGACGCGAACCATGGTCGACTACATGGGAGTCCAGCGACATAGCCATTACGCTAACTGCTGGTCCCCTCATCTGGGACTTTTGAAGCTAGAGAAGAGAAGTCAATGACTGGCTTCCAAGCTTCCAAAAAAGGGCTGTTTTCTCTCTTTAGGGGCTAATGAAGCTAGCTAGGGCCTTTGGGGTGAAGCCAGTGCTTGTTTACCATTCTGAAAATCCTAGGGCCTTTAGGAATAATGCTAAATCTATCTTGCCTGTGCTCTTTAAGTGGAACAACAGAGCCTGGATGACAGCACATCTGTTTACAGCATGGTTTAGTGAATATTTTAAGCCTACCCTTTAGTACCTATTGCTCAGGAAAAAAAAAAAAAAGAACCATTATTTTCACAATATTACCGCTCATGGACAGTATCCCTGGTCACACGAGCCCTGATAGAAATATACCAGGAGGTTATTATTTGCATGCCTGCTAACATAACGTCAGTTCAGCAGCCCATAGATCAAAGAGTAATTTTGTCTTTCAAGTCTTGTTGTTTAAGAAATACATTTTGTAAGGTTATAGCTGCCATTGATGGGGATTCCTCTAATGAGTCTGGGCAAAATAAATGACAAACCTCCTGGAAAAGATTCATTCTAGATGCCATTAAGGACCTTTCTGATTTATGAAAGAAGGTCAAAATACCATATTAAAAGAAGTTTAAAAGACATCGGTTCCAACACTCATGGATGACTTTGAGAAGTTTAAGACATTAGTGGAGGAAGTAACTGCAGATGTGGTGAAAATAGCAAGAGAACCAGAATTAGAAGTAGTGCCAGAAGACGTGACTGAATTGCTGATATTTCATGGTCGAACTTGAGGGAGGGCCAGCTCTGTGGCATGGTGCTAATGCACTGCTCAGGAGAAGCTGGATCCTTCAGTGACCACAGTTTGAATGTTCCATGCTCCATCTGGTCAGCCTGAAACATGCCCAGTGTGTGAGTGACTAAGATTCAGTGGGCTGGAAGAATGAGGAAGGGGATTAGATGCTATGGAGGATACTCCTTTCCCTCTCTCTCTCTCTCACAAGCATGTGCATGCATACACACACACCCTCTATCATGAATAAAGAAAAAAAGAAACTTAAACAAATAGAGTCCTGCTTTTGATGGGTCAGCAAAGGAAGTGGTTCCTTGAGATAGATTCTACTCCTGGTTAGGATGCTGTGAATTTTATTGAAATGACAACAAGGGGTTTAGAATAGTACATACACTTAGTTGATAGAACAATGGCAGGGCTTGAGAGGACGGGCTCCACGTTTGAAAGCAGTTCTCTGTGGGTAAAATGCTATCAACATTTCATGCTTCAGAGAAATCTTTCATAAAAGGCAATGTGACAAACTTCAATGTTGTCTTATTTTATGAAGTTTCCACAGCCACCGCAACCTTCAGTAACCATCACCCCAGTCAGCAACATCAACTTCTAGGCAAGACCCTCCCAGGAAAACGATTATGATTTGCTGCAGGTTTAGATGATTGTCAGCGTTTTTTGGCAGTGATTATTATGTTTTTTTTTAATAAATTTTTGCTATAGGGTGCATGTGCTCACCAGAGATAGACAGACACATACACACACACACACACACACACACACACACCACACGGAATGTGAGAAAGAGCACTTTCTTTCCCCAGCAGGAATGGGAAAGCTGCAATCCCTTCTCCTCCATTTTCCTCTCAGGATTCTGGGCACTCGAGCACCTGCACCTGCTGTGTTTTTCAAGTCACCAGGTCTGGGGCTTAAATAGCGCAGCTCAATCAGTGATGTGGAATCTAGCCACCTTACCACCATGCTATCTGCTGACTCAGCCTTAAAATATTTTTAAGGTTTATATATTTATTTTTCCCATGTGAGAGAAACAGAATGGGGCACACTGCAAACAGGGTGCTCAGGCCATTCGCTACCACCATCCTTAGCAAGCAGTTCACAGACATGCCTGAGGGATGCATCTTCATCCACCAGGGGGGCCTTAGGACACAGGTAGGTTTGGTTGTATTACCATCGTGTTACTGTTTGGCCCCAATAAAGTACTTTTTAATTAAAGTGCATAACTTTTTTTTAGATATAATATTATTGCACACTTACTAGACTATATTATTATATTAATATAACTTTTATGTGCATCGGGAAACCAAAATATTCATACCACTCTGTTATTGCAATATTTGCTTTATTACCGTGGTTGGAACTGAACCCACAATAACACTGGAGTGTGTTTCAACAAGAGGAGTATTGTTTAGGCAATGACACATGATTTCAATTTATGTTATGCTTTCTTTGAGGTTCAAGACAAAGTATTTTAGTTAAAAATGACACAAACTGCTCTATATATTGCAATCAGAGAGGCAAAAAAATTTCATAATTAAGCAGTAATTTCACCTTTAGCAGTATAGTATCAGGTAGAAAGAGCCAAACCGAGCCAAACTCAACTGAAAGTGAGGCTCTTGGTAGTGCTATTAATCCAGCAGATCAGAGTACTAAAAATTAATATCTTTATACTACACCAAACTTCTCAAAAATAGTTACAATTTTGAGTAATTATAATCAAAATAAATATTAGATAATCTTTAGATTTGTTCTTGAGGTCTAGAATTTAATTGTTTTGTTTTGTTTTGTTTTCATTATAGGGTGTGCGTGCTTGTCAGAGAGACAGACAGAGGGAAAACAAGAAATCAAACTCCCCCGGGGAGATGGCCATGCTGCAATCCATTCTTCCCTATTTTCCTCTTGGGATTTCGGGTACACTTGCTCACACTTTTTGTGTGATTTTCAAGCTACCAAGTCTGGGACTTGAACTGCAGTCGGCCATGTGGGAATGCAATGCCTTAATCATCACATCACCTGCTGAGACCCTAAAATTCATATTTTAATGTTGAGATTTGGCTACAGTTTTTGCTTTTCATGAAAACTGAGCCAACATGTATATGAAGTGCATTTTAAAGAATATGTACGAAAACCTTTGCACATTGTGAAGTGACATGAAGTACAAAGGAAAAAGTAACTGGATTGTATGAAGGATATAATTTTTTTCTGAATTTCCAGTAAAGAATCTTCAATTCTGAACAATCTGACTATATATCTTATAATTTAATTTTTTAATTGATTATCTAATATTTATTGAGTACTAATACTAGTCCAGGCAGTAATTGTGTTAGGCAATAGGGCATGCAAAAGAAGTACCAAATACAATTTCTTACATATATTTTGTACTAGTGTAAAAAAAGTGAATTTTATTTGTGCTCATATGGTGAAACAGTAGTCTCTTAAGCAATTTTGAGAGACTCTGGTTTCCAAGAGAAATAATAAAATGGGAGAATATGAAACTGAAATATGGTATGTAAGAAGTAAATAATCTACTTCTCAACACGTTCAGATACTGAGAAAATAACGTAAGTTACTCTCAGGAAGTTATAACCATTAGCAGTGATAACTTACATAATTTGTAAGGCACTGATAAATTGGGAGGGTATCAAATTATGAAAACATCTTTGTAAATTCATATGACAGTCACAGCTTACAGAAAAATTTAATAAATTTCCTGAAATTTTTTTCAGCTAAACTGGATCATCAGAAAACAGAACTAATGAGATCAGATTCCTTTTTGAAATAATTGACAACAAAAAGAACTGATTAATTGCAAATGACTCTATCGAATCCATAGCCTAAGTCTCAAAAAAAAAAAAAATCAGATGGACAGGTAATACAATACTAATTTGCATAATTTTAGTTGAAAAAAAGTAACTTGAAAATCAGACAGTAAATATCTTTTTTCACTGTAAATATCCATTTTCCCTATTATTTTGTCTTTGTAAATGGAACCATTATCTAAATATTAGAATTATTCTGGGAGTCAAAAAAAAAATCAGAAAAACCTTGACATTAAAACAAAGAGAAATAGAAATTCCATTCTATTCACTCAGCACTGGAGAAGATAAAAAAGTCCCTTAAACAATGATCCCCTTTCTGTAAAGGGCCAGATAGTCATAGTTTCTGTTGTATCTACTAAGTCTTGACCTTGAACTATGAAAGTAGCATCAGGCAACAACATAAGCTATTGGAGGAGGCTGTGTCCTAACACAACTTTATGTTGACTGAAATTTCAATTTCACATAATTTTCATGTCAAGAAATATTATTTTTCTTTTCCCAAACATTTGAAAATACAAGAGCTACTTTTTAGCTTACAAGTCTTATAAAACCAGGCTAGATTCTCCGTGGGTTGATCATGGGAACTGGATGGCCCAGCTGGTGTTTTGAAAATCCAGAGGACTAGTCAGAGGAGAGGAGAAGGAAAGATTGGGAAGTTTTGATTTTGATCTTAGAACAGATGTCTACATATTTATCTTGAATACTGCTAAATTTTGCTACCAATATGATTAAAACTTTTCTATCACATTCTAAACACAGTCTGCTTTAGTTTTATATTTGATTTGTAAACTGATTTATTGAGCTATACCATATTATAAATGAGCCTTATTCCCAGAGTACATACTGTCCTTGATAATTCTTCTAGAAAATATGGAAGCACTTCAAAACCTTCCATTTTAATTGCAGAGATATGTATAGTTGAAAAGTCTATATGATTAGCCCAACCTGTCATATAAATATTTCAAGTATGATATACAGATTATTTGAATATGTTTAAATCTCCCCTAATTCAAAGCAAATTAATCTGACTCAAATACCATTAAGTTTGTGTTTGGTCATTATGTAATTAAAGCATCAATGCAATGCTGCTGAACTTTATTCTAGCATGGCTAAGTTATTATTTTGGAGGCTTTTCTATTAAATACAGATTCTACTGATTAAGTAGTCCTGGTAATGACCAACATTTACCCTTAGAATGAACTGATTGAATCCTTCCTAAGCAAGCTATTCTTATAGGCATAAATGGTTCAAGTGTTTTAGGAACAATGACTCAGAATTGGATAATTATCTAGTTATTTCCTGTGAAATGTTAAGAATGCCTTACTCATGATGCTTGTAACTTTGTAGTATAAAAAGAGAAGCACTTACATCCTTGGAATAGGAAATAGATTAGTCTCCCCTGCAGTGCTGCTGCTTCCTTCACTGTCCACGCTATACCCACTGCCAAAGCTGCTGCCCGAGGAGCCGGTGGACACAGAGCTTTCTGCAGGCCGGTGATTGGTAGGCTTTGCTGCATGGTGTGGGAAGAGTCAACACCACAGTCAATAAATAAAGCTCACATTAATCTGTAAATGCATAATATATATTTTCTTAATTTATGAGTATAAGAAACAGCTATAGCAGGAACTCTGCAATTCTCAACCTGCTTTTTCGTTCTTGATAATGCACAGTGGGCAACACTACATTAGTTTACTGTTTTTATTGGACATAAAAGAAAAACAACCACTTTTAGGGGAAAGCCATTTAATTTTTATGCTGAGTTAAATGGTATGTCACTAGTCTATCAGTACCTTTGTGGGTCCTGTGCACAGCAGTGCAGTAATGATAGAGCACACAAATAAGAATTTTGGCTAGTTCCTGGAGAAAAGAGTTTAGGAAGTCTTGGGTAGATAGAAATACCAGAGTAAGGGAAATTGCTCTATTTTCCATATTAATATCTAGTAATCTGTTTTTCTCTTTAGAAGTGAAGAAGCAAAATAGAATAACATTAAGAAGAGAGTGAAAATGTTATGCTTGTTTGTATGTAGCTCTACCAACTATCTCTAGCAGGTTTTAAAAATGTAAAGGTATTTGTTTTCCCTTTGGCACTTCCTAGTTTATGGCTAGAACTTGTTTCAAAAATTTTATGTTTGATTTTTTTCATACAAGAATCCCTGGTCCCATAGACACATTATCAATTTGAACTCTATGCAGTAGAAGCATAGTACTAACATTGTTAGCAGAGTTCTAGATTTACGGAAGATTTAGAAGGAAATTTTGATGCAAAAAGAAGGAAAAGAAGGTAAGTGCTTTCTTTTATTTTGTGGGAGAGAACTTTCTCCAGCAGGTTTTTGAAATTACTGTTTATCTTCTGCTAAAGAGTACAAACTGTGGTCATACTGATCCAGTTTTTGAATCCCATCCTCATTCCGTAGAAAACTCTTAGCTTTCTCAGTTTAAAACAATGAATCGGGAATGCCCACTTTATACGATTGTGATTATGAGGGAGAGAGAAAGCAGAAGTCCAGTGACTCACTCTTCTTTCTCTCATGATTTTATTTGCTATAACCTCACTTCTTGGGGTTTTTTCTGTCAATGGCTGTTTCCTAGTATCTTGGTGTTTATACAGTCTTTGGCGATGAATATGTCTTGTTTCTCTTTTAAATCTAGGTGTTCGAAGCTTCAAAACTACTTAGAGTCTCTCTCCTCCATAAATACATCCAGTTCCATTGGGAGTTTCTTAGTCAGTTGGGTAGATTCATACTACTAGGTGAACAGTTGTTCATCTTCTCATGATCTTAAATGATATATGTGTTTCTTAAGAAAATTAATATTAAAATATCATAATTCTTAACTGTGTGGAATTTTAACTGGTATAAACAAAGAAAAGGAAAAATATAGATATTGGGAAACCCTTCAAGGACAGGAGTCCACCATTAAGGGTAAGGATAAGGTTTGCAAAGGATTTAGCTTTTTCCTTTTTCTTCCATTTTAGCAATAGCAGATTCTCTCCAACCAACAGGAGTTTTCATATCTATTCCAATGGTGGTATGATCCTTTCCCCAGAATAGAGAAATAGAAAGAAATTTTAATAATTAGTCAATTGTATATCAGGTATCTATAAATCAAAACAACTATTTTAAAAAGGTCTGAATGATATTAAATAGTGATCAATGAATTATTAGGCATTCATGGGACTTTGCTGAAACAGAATAGTTGGAGTGTTTGTTTAATATTTCCTTCAATTTATGTGGAAGAAACCCAGATGTTATATTTAGTGTTAAAAAAGCACATTTTTGAAGAATAATTTTAAGAGCATAAAGATAATATCAAATAGATGAAACTATTAGCATGTTTAAAATAGATTAAACTTCCTCATTAACAATATAATGAGTCATATTAGTCAATTGATTGTAAACAAAGGAAAGCTGTTACACTCTCTTGGCATTATAGAATTCAATGAATTAAAATGTTCATATGTTTTAGGGTGACAGTGAATGAAAAATACTAATTTTATTAACTGGAAAAAATTTCAGTACACTATTTTTAAGAACAAAACTTAATTAGTAGTAGACATTCCACAAGAACCTCACAGTACATAGAAGTCACTACACTATAGAAATATTTATATTTCAAAATATTCAATTTTTTAATCAATTGATTTTTACCTGATAAAATTTCTAGTTCTATTGATCTTCAGGGAAATTTGAGAAATATTTATAGAATGTAAAACAACATAATAAGAGGAAGGGAACAAGGCTAGAAATTAACTTAAAGGAAGACAGTTTTCTCAAATAGAAATCTTAACTAGGAAGACTGGAAAAGTTGTTAATATTTCAAATGCAAACAAATAATATTTTATAAGAAATATAAAAGAAAGAAACATAAATCCGGGGAACATATATATATATAAAATGAAACAAGACTAAGTATATTTAATACTGCTGGAAAAGAAGATTATGTCTAAGGTTGAGTCTACAGAAAACTTCGGCAGTTAGAAATTAAGTGAATAATTCAGAGTCTAGATGACTGACATTATCCTAACAAAACATCTAATACCCCATTAATTTTTCATTTTTATCCTTGAATATGAGTGTAATACAGAGGTAGCTTGACATTTGGTTAGTTTATGTAAATGTAGAATGCACCTTCCCTTTCAAAGGAGCTATCTCTACATAGCATAAAATGTGTTAAAACATACAAATATGCAAAGGTTTAATAACCTGGGGCTAAGAATCAATGATTTTAATAGTTCATTCCCAGATACTTGAAATATGGATATTTACTGGTTGCTGTCTATTGAAATAGACCATAAAAAGAAAAGCATCGATTTACCAAATTCAGCTAACTCTGCATTAATGTAAACTTTCAGATGAATAAAGTGAATTTAGGACTTGATGTCCAAGGCTGGATCTTTCATAATTTCAAGACATCTAACAATTTCAGCCAAATTCTTTAGTTCGCCTCTCAAAGTCCTTTAATGTTTTCTGCGTTCCATATTTACCTCCTAGAACTCTCCTTCATATGCTTTATTTCGAGCCCATTCAGAATATTAACATTGGTTCCTTCAGTTTGGCTTTATTCTTCCCAACTCTCCTGTGCCTCCCTTTGTTGTCACTTTTTGTGTCTGAATTAAACTCATCTTAAAGGCACACCTGCTTCGTGCATTTTTCTTGGCTTCCCAGTCTGAAACTCCCTCCCCTAAGTGGGATTCTCCTTACATATAATGTGTCCATCTTTTTAAGCAATGGTCACTTTCTATGTTTGGTTGTAGTTGTTACATGTTCTTAGAAGCAGAGCCTGTGTTTGACCCTTGGTAACCTCCTCAAAAACTTGTCATGGAACTCAGGACAATATTTAATGAGTAAATCAACAAGCAATATTTAGTGAGTAAATCAACATCCTCATGATCACCATACATCGACACTTCTTCCCTTAAACAAAAGCGAAACGTCGGAATGATGTAGTAACTATTTCACTTTTTTATCATCTATTTGTTTTATATAAAGCATAAATCTCTCATCAAAAAGACCACTTGATATGGAAGGTTTGATCTTTTTCCATGTTCTTTAAATAAAAACTTGGAAGAATCAACTTATTTTGTACTGTTAAAAAATCAGAGATAGTGAACTTATTCTATCATACTATATAGAAAAATGTGATCACTCAGCTAGATTTTATTTTTAATCCGATTTCTCCAAACACTGATTTGGTTGAAGGAAATAATTAATGATAATACACTAAACACAGGTTTATGAATTTCAAAAAAGTTCATAATAGCCATAAATATCATATATATATTTTTAATTGGCTTGATGGATGATATAATACGTATAGTATTCTGTGGGAGCCCTCACTATTATAGACTCTAGAGCTTGTGTGGGTCCCACATTTTGGTATGTGGACAGTCAGAAGTTCTGAGGCATATGTTAGTATACTATCTCTCTTTCTATGTTCTTAAAGGAAATAAAATCTTAACACATTGAAACAAAATATAATCTCTCATAACTTTATGATTTCAAAGCAAAATTTAAAAATATTCCACCTTGGCTTTATTCTTCCAACTGTTTTTTAATCAGTTTCGGACAGAAATCCTAGACCTACTATGCATGAATATATTGCAGCTCATGTTTATCACACATATGAAAAATATTTATTTTATATAAGAATGGAGGATTTTTAAAAATAATAAGCACATTTTTGGAGCTCTTTAAAAATGAGTTACATTTTTTCTATATGTCTACTTTTTTTTTTAAACCCTAATGGTACTACCAACTACCAACTAAAGGAAAAAGCTCACTCCTATAGAGGGTCCCTGGGCCCTGGAAGAATAAATCCTAGAATATTGAATCATTTTTGTGACTCAGTTATTGAGGGAGCCTATCTGGTAAACACATTTTATCTTCTGTGAGGCAGTTCAATATGTTTTAAGTTATTCTTTGACCCATTCATTTTCTTTGGCTGTTAGATGGTTAGACAGCATTGTGTTTTATTACTCCACCGAGGCCAACCTTAATTAAATCTGATGGTGTCTTTTTGACTACCCATCTATCGTCAGTGTGCCTTTTGGCTTTACCCTCCTCTTTACTATATGTAAATACACAAAACCATCAGTGTACCCACCACACGGTGGCAGCACTTCGCTGAGAGGCCACGGATCAACCAGACAATTGTGGAATTCTGGAAATTAAAAGCTGCTAAGAAGTATAAAAACAACCTGTTCTGGAATCATCTTTTTGCCTATTAAAATTTTTTTAAAAAGGTAAACCCTGTAAAGATTAAGTGACTTGTTCCAGGTCACACACTAATTAATGTCAGAAAGAAAATTGAAACTACAAAGTGTTAATCTACTTTCATATTACATCCAGCTACATTATATGAAAAAGATGAGGTCCCTGCCTACCTTGGAATTTAGTGCTGAGAAGGTCTATAACCTTTCTTCCTGTGATAGTCAATCATTGGTCCAGCCTAGCTATTTCCAATTGTTTCAGGAATACTTTATTACATAGATAATTTATAATTGCCCACATTACTTGGTTGAGGGAGTATTAAATACTATCTTCATAGATACACTCTATAGGATTTTAAGATTAAATGTTTGAAATTAAGAACAATCAATGAATAATGATTTTGCTTACACCTATGGTGGAAGTGGAATAACTTGATTTAGAAATCATATATTTAGGGCATTTATCTTTTTTTCTGTTTCTCTAGCTAGCTTCAATTTTAACTTAGCTAGCATTTGCTTTAGGAACCTTTTCTGCTTTCTTGTCTTGGCCTGCCTCTCTCCCTTCTTCCCTCCCTTCCTCCCAATTCCTCCCCTTCCTTCACCCCCTTCCTGCTTTTCTTTCTTCTTTCTTCCTCCAACTCCCTCTCCTCTGTTGCCTTATTATTGCTATTGTTTTTGCTGTTCTTTTTACTAAAAAGATTTTGCAGTTTTATCTCATTTTTCAATTTGACTTGAATGTGGATCTAAAAGGTCAGATTTTAGTTTCATCGTGACCATCATTATTTAGTATGTTTTTCTTGAATTATGTCCAATCACACTTTCTGTGTTTCCTATTACAATTCAGTGGTGTTCATTTAAGAAAAGATATTCAATCTTACAAGTTTAACATTTTTCTAAGTTTATGTCAGTATATTCATTATCTTATTTGCAAAAATTTAAACGAAACAGGACACTAGAAAAATGGCATAGATTGCTTCAATATAGCTATATATAAGCATGTTTACATACCTCCAAGTTATAAGCTTCCATAAATGAAAGTACTGAAAATAGACAACTCTAATATTTATGTCAGTCATTTGTAAATCCTTGTGTGAGGTAATGAAAAGAATGATGCCACTGAAATAACTTTTTAAGATGACAAGTTATTAAGTGACCATATATCTTACAGTCCTTATAGTTATACATATATACCTATTATAGTTATCTATGTGTGTATATGTATATAAATGGAATATATGTATACATATACATATTTCATTTGAAAAGTATTACATACCATGAGAAATGGAATATCGGATGTATTTTCATTATAAAAATCAGAATATGTTCCTTAAGATATGGCATATTCATATAGTAGCTTCTTTCAGAGAAGGAAATGGGGATGTGAGTCCCTGGAAAGTTGGTAAATCTCTTAATTGTGTTTATACCTTGTCCTCTCTGTACACATGGCCTTATGACTGAATTTTCCACATATTTTTATGTATGATTCAATTTGTTTTTGTTTCATATTACTAGTAATTTGCTGGTGTTTCCTACGCTCATTAATCATTCACTTCCTGGCATTATAGATAATATGATTAATAATCACTTCAGAGAATAAAAGCAGTAGTATAGAAGTCCAACATAATAAATGAAAGTAAAATTAGTTTAACTAATAATGTAATAGAAGGGAAGTTTTCCTTACATTAAAAAAAAAATACATAATGGGGGCTGACAGGTGGTATGGTGGTTAAGGTGTTGGACTCCCATATGACCAACCGTGGTTTGAGTCCTGGACCTGGAGGCTAGCTTTCTCACTTTTTATCTGTCTCTCTGGTCAAATTTTAAAAAATGATAATAATAGAATAAATAAAAATAAACTAATTCTCTAAAAAATTACACAATGGGGCCAGCAGGTGGCATGTTGTTTAAAGCGCTGGATTCTCACATGGTCAACCATGGCTTGAGCCCTGGATCTGTTTGCTTGAAACTCATGGTTGGTGTATGTGCCTAAAACCCGAGAGGAGAATGGAGGACAAGGGATTGTGGCATGGTTATCTCTTTTGAGGGGTGATTTTTCACTTTTACTTTGTCTGTGTAGTCAGCCCATGGCAAAAACCTAAAAGCAAAATAACAAAAACAAAAGCAAAAAAAGATGTCTTTGTATACTATAATCCTTTGCATTCCTGTTATAAAGTTGCCTTTGAAGTACATATTCCTTATTAGAGGTATTAGTTCATAGCTAATTTTGGAAGAAACCACTTAAAATAAATACAGTATATATGAGGACCAAAATTTCATAGCAAATGATGGAAGAATGTTTAAGACAGTCTCATAAGTATAAATTAAGAATATAATTGTCCTTTATAGTTAATAAGTTTAGGCTATGATTTCAGTCATGTTCAAATAAAAAGAATGAACAAAGCATATTAAATGCCAAGTTTTATGATTAGCTCTGAGCTAAAAAATGCCAAGACAATAAAGATCTTTATTTTTAAAAGAGTAATAGTAAGGAATTAATAGAATCATATTTGAAAGAAATAACTTTGAAGAGCTACATCACTTTCTCATGGGCAATTCTTAATTCCTCAATTTTTATTTTACTCTCTTTTGATGCAGAAGTATTCTCTTTTTTTGCAGTTTGCTTACACTATATTTGCATTAGTTTGTCAAACAGTTACTCTAAGAGCTGACAATCATGGGGAAAAAAAGTCATGTAGGAATAAAGGCTACTGTAAAATATATTAGGATTTTCTGAGTTGAAAGTAATGCTAAATATAGTCATTTTGAAAAATGTCTGTGGAGCCAGAAGGTGGCATGGCGGTTAAGGTGCTGAACTTCTACATGGCTGACTGAGTCCCAGACTTGGAAGCTTGAAACTCATTCCAGAAGCATGTGCAAATGAGCCCAAAATCCTCAGAGGAGAGTAGAGGAGAAGCATTGTGGCATGGCATCTTCCCTAGAGGGTGATTTATCACTTTCTCTCTCTCTGTCTCTCTCTGTCTCTCTGGCAAGTTTATGTGCCCTATAGCAAAAATCCCTTTTAAAAAAGAAAAAAAAAAAAAAAAAAAAAACAGTTCTTACATAATCCTGAAACTGTGAAAACGTAGATCAGACATACTTAGATAAAGAGATAGTATCTTTAAATGGAATCCAAGTAGTCTGATTTACTAAATTCTGCCATAAGAAAATAACATTGAGCATATTTTGATGTAAATGAATAATAAATTAACAATGGCAAGCTGATTTATGTGGCTAATGCTACAACACTGAGTATTATTTTTTGCACCATGGGAATTTCATCAATGGCCACACGTTAAGAGGAAGTCTGGACACTTATTCAGTAAACGTGTGTCCAGATCCATGAGCTCTCACCTCTGTTAATTTCATTCACCTTCCTACCCTTTCCATATAGACCATCTTCAGATGCTTCCTCTCTTCCTATAGCTGGCTATATCTCAGTAAATTGTAAAGACTACGAGGGAGAACAAGAGCCAGAACAAATTAAACTATAATTAACTCTCTTTTCTAGATATTTTAAAACATGATAATGTTTGGTTGAATATAAACTTAAGTCAGTGACTGCATTAGTCTCATTTCATCTCAGTTGAAGGTAGACAAAACTCACACTTTTCTCCTTCTTCACTTCTTCCCAGGTACCTTTAAATAGGTCATTCAATAAATATTACTAGGATGGGAGATTCACAGGGACTGTGATTTTTGCATTTTGTTTGCTGTAGTATCGTCAATACCTTGAAGAGGTTCTGAAACATAATATGCACTTAAAAATTTGGATGTATAAATGTGAATAAATAATGAACTGATATAGGTAATTCAGATAATGCTGTCTACAAATAATAAATATCTATGTAAAATCTCATTTTTAGCATTAAATATATAAAAACTCACTAAATTATATACTTGAAATAGAACTAAATACTAGGTAAAAAGTAAAAATCTTTAAACTTTTCCTATTTGAATCAACTAATTTGCACTATACAGAATCAGCACTGCAGATAATACAATAGAAAATAAAAGAAACTAATAACTTATCAACAGTTATTTTAACTCTAAATGTTTACCTCAAGATAAGAACCAAAATAAAATTTATTCTATACTTATAAAACTTTCTTTCACTCCACCTTAAGGTGAGAGCAGCTTGATTACAACTAGTAGGTAAAGTCAAATATCGCAAGAAAAAAATCAATATTTATGGATATCTAATCATATTTTAATCTGAATCATGCTCGCTAAAAAATTTTAAATTTGTGACACAAAAGTTTTTATAGAGTTTTTTTTTCCTTTGGGTGTGTGCACTCACCAAAGAGAGAGAGAGAGAGAGATAGAGAGAGACAGAGAGAGTGAGAGGAAAAGTGAGAAATCACCCCCCCCCCCCCCCCCCAGGGGAGATGGCTATTCTGCATTCCCTTCTCTTCCATTCTCCTCCTGGGTTCTTGGGCACACACGCACATGTGCCCAGAATGATTTTCAATCCACCAGGTCCGGGTCTCAAACTGCGGTCGGCCATACGGGAGTCTAGTAGTCTAGTGACATAATTGCTATGCCATCTGCTGGCCCCAATATAAATTTTTCAAAAGTCACTTGTCTTTTTTTTTATAATTATTTAGAGAGATTTTTGCTGTAGGGCATGTGCACTTGCTGGGGAGACAGAGAGAGATAGAAAGTGAGAAATCACCCCCTGGGGTGATGGCCACACCACAACCCCTTCTTCTCTATTTTCCTCTCAGGATTTTGGGCATGCACACACATGCATCCAGCGTGTTTTAAGCTGCTGGGTCCAGGACTCAAACTGCAATTGCCTACGTGGGAGTCCAGCAATGTAACTATTATGCATTCACTGATCCCATCATTGCCACTTTCAATAAAGTAACAAGAAAGGAAAGAAAGGGTTCTGAAAGGCAATAGGAGAGGTACATAAGAAATAGAAAATGTATAGACAAATACGGTAAGTATATCTTGGGAGAAACCCTTAGTTATACAGTCTGCCTATTATAAAAGTTAAGCTTGTATATGTAAGTCTAGCTCAGTGGCTCTTAAACATTTTGGTGTCTAGACCTCTTTTATAAAAATTCTTTTTTTGTTGTTTGTTTTGAGAAATTATTGCTATAGGGGATGTATGCTTGCTGGAGAGACAGAGACAGAGAGAGAGAAAGCAATAAATCAGCCCCCCGCACCCCAGGGACAAGGGTCATGCCATAATCCCTTCTTCTCCATTCTCCTGGAATTTTGGCCACACATGCACATGTGCCCAGAGTTGATTTTCAAGCCTTGGGTCCAGGACTCGAACTGTGGTCAGTCATGTGGGAGTCCAGAACCTCAACCACTATACCACCTACTAGTCCCCCAAATTCTTAAAAAATTATTGAATAATACAAAGAATTTTGTTGTATGTACAGAAAGCAAAGAACTTTTAAAAAAATATCCATTGATATTCATCGCATTTCAAAAATAAGAAAACTTTAAAACGAAACATTAATAAGGACACATTCTATTAGTCATAAAAGCAATGATGTCATGACACCACGTAAGTGCATGAAACTTCAGAGAAAGAATGAAAGTGAAAAAGGCAGGTAACATCTTAATATTCTTAAACATTTTTTTAAAATTATTATTTTGCAGATCCTTGAAAGGGTGCGTGGGACCTTCCAAAGGTCAATGGGCACACTTTGAGAATTACAGGTAAAGACCTACAGTGATGGAAATGAAATACTAACCGTGAAAATGAGAAGTAATAAGTATCAACTCTTTGAGGGTAATCTTTATCCATGATATACATTGAGATCATTTAATATATATATTTTTTTTGGTTTGGCATTATATATTTAAGACTTTCTTGAAAGGGTTTATTAATATATTTTTAAAAATCATATCCAAGCTTCTTTACATTTGTTTCATCCAGAATTTCACAACTTATGAAGTGTATAGTCTGTATTAAAAATTGTATGCATCATAAAAATTTACTGATCTGTTCTATCTTTGCTTATAAACAAAACAAAATAAAACAAAACCAACTATTTTTTGGTGTATAGAAATCAAAGTAAATAATGATCATTGGCAAGCATAAAACAATACAAATTCTTCCAAGAAAGTGTTTTCTCTAAGTCCTTTTGTTCTTGAACATTAAGAGTAGCATAGATGGGACCAGCAGGTGGCATAGTGGTTAAGGTGCTGGATTCCCATGTAGTCAACCATGGTTTGAGTCCTAGACCCAGAGGCTTGAAACTAACTCGGGGAGTGTGTGTGTTCATGCCCAGAATCCCAGAAGGAGAATGAAGAAGGGACTGTGGCATGGCCATCACCCCAGGGTGTGATTTCTCACTTTCTGTCTCTTGGGCAAGCACAAACGGTCTATAGCAAAAATCCCTCTCTCTATTAAAAAAAAATAGACTGGAGACAAATAACGATTCAATAGTTATTTACTTTGTGAAATGTCATTAGAATAAGAATGCTTTAGAACAAATTAAAACTTAAGTACAAAATAGATAATAAATCTGTTAGAACTAGACATTTAAATCGAGTAGTTGTTAAAATATACATTTTCTCTCTTGCTATATTGTAAATCCTTTTTGTATAAAGAGAAAAATATATAATGCAATCCACGAAACTTGAAATAATGTTATTTTTGAAGTTGAAACATTTCAAGGAGAAAAAGTGGATTTTGCTTTTGCTTTCTTTTAAGGAGGAATATAGTAGAAATTGTATTACACTGTCTTCTTTACATGATTAGAAATAGGAACCTATACTCTTGACTTTTCCCAATCATTTTTTCCTAAAAGTTTACCTGCTTTGTTTGATTTATGATATTAAATATTTAAATATAATTAAATATAAATATGTAAAGCTATAACTATCTTTTTCTTTTCTTTTCTCATTTCTTTTCTTTTCTTTTTTTTGCCATAGGGCACATGCACTTGCTAGAGAGGAGAGAGATAGAGAGAGGGAAAGAGAGAAATCATCCCCTAGAGGGCAGATGACCATGTTGCAATCCCTTCTCCTTCATTATCCTCTCTGGATTTTGGACACACATGCACTTGTGCCCAGAATGATTTTCAATCTACTGAGTCCAGGACTCCAACTGCAGTTGATCATGTGGGAATGCAGCCACCTTAACCACCATGCTGCCTGCTGGCCCAAGGTATGATTATCTTCACATTTTTCCTATTCATACATTTGAAGAGGTCAACAATCCAATAAAAATGCAATATTTCTGATGTAATATGTTTTCACAGAAAATCCATTAAGTGTTTTTAGCTTCTAAGTCATTATATATTTACACTCAGTTTGCATTAATAAAATACAAATTTAAAAACAGTATTTTCAGTTAGGTTTAGTACACATGAAGATTTCCTTCATCTTGCCCCATACCCCCATGTCCTCCCTCTCCCCAGTCATCGTGCACAATGGAGAATGAGTGAAATATCATGACTTTACATAATGCATGTGAGACATGTGGATGAAAGTGGAAAGCTAATCACATAACTCATGGGTAGTAAGTTATTTGGATTTAGATATTAATTATTAGCCAAATTGGATCTTTGAATTCCTCCCCCTCTCATGAAGAGTATTCCCCTGGTTCCGTGTTCCTTCTACCAAGGGGAGAACATCCCCGTGCTCATGTCGTACCCTGACTGACCAGTGTTTCCCACTGTGTCCCCATCAGTCTTCCCATGCTCCATGCCTCTGACTTCTCTCCTCCATCAGCATTTCCTTGCCTGTCCCATTTCCTCAGTCCTGTTCTCTCATAGTACTATAATAAACTAAGTTTTTGCAAATAATTTGCTCAAGCCCAAAGTATAGTTAACTTGCATTTTAAAATTGTTTAAAATTTTTAAAATTATAAATGTCATAAATTGCATTTAAGGGAACTTGGTTAAAAATTAGGCCTTTTTCTTCCTTTTAGATCATATATCCATAGTTGCATGTTCACTATAGAGCCCATAAATAGGTCATCTGACTACGGCATAGCAATTTTGAAGCCCAGTTTGATATTTGTATGGGCTAGTTGGTCTTGCTATTTATGTCAAATAAAATTAACATATAACTCTCCAGTGTGGACCAACCCAATGCATACGGTTGGCAGGGTATAAATACATGGCTATCTCTGGAAGAGAACAAAAGTAAGCCTTGATGTTGGTCAGTGGAGTTGATCTCTAAATACGAGACAGTGTTATATCTATAAAGAGCTATACATTTACTGCCTGTGACTCTCTGAGTACTGCAGAGACATTCCAGCAGTAAATTTATAGGACTGAAGAAAATTTTTAAAAATACATAAGCGATCATTCTAATTAAATGTGGAAACTCAAACAACAGAACTTTAAAAGAGCATCTTGATTTTCCTAGATGACAATGAAAGAAAACCCTCACTCCCAAGGAAATAGGCATGTTCAAACTTTGATGGTCAAAATTATCTCAATTGATTCTTAGTTTTTGTTGAATGTTTGCTGTGTTCACGTCATTATGGTTTCAATTTTCTGCATATTTTAAACTGTTCAAAGGTTTTATTTTAAAAAATGTTTTACTTTATTATTTTGCACAAACACATTGAAATGTGGAACGTAAAATTGGTGTTTATTAACTTCGTGAATACGGTGTTGGAGAGAAATTTCACCTCCAAATGAACTTCCTAATTTCTATGATTTCCCCTTCACATCCCTTATTGGCCTTGTCCTATCCAGAAACAGAGAAGGCTAAATTACTTCTGACTAGAAGTGACCATCTACCTAGGTTTAGAAGAGAACAGAAGGCTGTTTAGCTACCACCTTTTGTAACCCAATTCCCTCCACCCCAGTGCCCACCCAGCTCCCCACAAAAGCCACCCACTACCACTCGCCCAAGAGAGCAGCTCCCACAGAGTGACATGAAACTCTTCTTTGTCAGGTGCCGCAGTGAGCTTTATTGAAAGTGTGTTTCCAGCAGCGGTCTGTGGAAGTGGCTTCAGGCTTTTCTGCTATAATTTGGCCACACCAAAGAGCTCACAATCAATTTCCTCACACAATTTATTTAATGATTCATCTTCTCATCCAACCTGTCCACTTATCCCCGTGGCTCTTGTTTTCTTGTCCAGGGTGGAGAAATAATCCTACCCATCCTGTATTACCTGTTTCTAAAACAGGTAATAACTAAAACTAAACAGGTAATAATTAAAATCGTAGTATCAAACAAAAATAACTCAGGAATTTTCAATATGCACTTAAAATCTAATATATTAGGTGTTACCTAAATTAATCTTTTTTTTTTTGGAGAGGTTTTTGCTATAGGGTACATGTGCTCAACAGAAAGACAGAGACAGAAAACGAGAAATCAGCCCCCAGGGGGGATGGCCACCCCACAATCCCTTCTATTCCATTCTCTCAGGCTCTTGGGCATGTACGCACATGCACCCAGCATGAGTTTAAGCCACCGAGTCTGGGACTTGAACCACGGTCGACTACATGGGAGTCCAGAGACATAGCCATTATGCCAACTGCTGGTTCCCCTAAATTAATCTTTAAGATTTTACGAATGAATAAATATCTTCTGGTTTTGGTATAATTAAAAAATAAATAAAACAAAAAACCCCCAAGACAAAACAGAAAACTAAAACTACTTTTCAAGCTGTCTTCCTGGGTTTATGTGATGTGAAATGGCAGGACCTGTGTTCAACCAAATCAAGTGGATTAGAAAAAACATTTCCAGGATTTCTAAACACAATAGAGTTGTTTAGATATCAGGATGATTTGGCACAATTTGTCTAATCTTTCCCTTCCGGTTTCCTAGCGTGCAACTAAACCCCGGAGGGAGCAAAAAAACTTCCTGCTGGTTCATTCCATAATTCATGCTTGACCCATATTTTATGCTAGTTCAAGCAGAAATCTGCTGAGAAGCTTACAAAAAAATATTTGAAAGGCTCTTTAGGGACAATTTTGTCACCCTCGATAGAAATGCCTACAGATGTACACACAGCCTCCTCCGCAAACACTGCCTACTGCTTCACTGGGCTTGTGCAATGAAAAAAACTTTTCTTATGTTGGTTTACAGCTGCTTAAATCACCAGCCTTTAGAAAGAAGGGTCCCGTAGGCAGAGAAAGGCTAAATTGTATTCCACCGTCATTTCTTTTTTTCTGCCCTCATTTCTAGCTCCTCCAATAATTTGCAAAAACTTGAGTGATAAGCTACAAATAAGGAAGTGACAATTATTTTTAAAGAAATTGGGGAAGTTTGATTTCAAAGGTGCCAAAGTATTTAAAAAGCAAAGGTGTAGGAGTCTTAAGTGTTACTAGATCTTCAGCTCTGAACACTTCTGTCTAGGTGTTCTTATCTCACTAATCCCACCCTTCTGACTGATTGCTCACCCACAAACAGGGATAAGAATATCTGAATGAGTACTTTACCTATTTGGAGTGATAAAATGGAAACTAAAAAGGATGATAAAACAGTGTGTACAATGTAAAGCACTATTCCAATGCAGAGTAGTATTTTCAGAATGCAGATGGGATTATATGAACTCAGTTGTGAGGTTGAAATGGGAGACTTTTATCCAAACACTGAAAATGATTACTAATACTTACTTCTGCAATTAGTGAACAGGAACTCCCTGGCTCTTTATATGTTTATATCTTGACCAGTTTTTCTTTCCAAGCTTCAAACAAATTATATTGCATGTTTGCTATTAGGTGTTTGGCACAATGCCTGGTTCAGTTACAGTATTGGTACATGTATAGTAGCAGGAAAATGATATATTTTGAAAACAGGGCATTTTTCTTATGATGTATTAGAACAAAATTAGACAAGAAAACATGCTATGTTATCAGGTTTTCCTTTGCTTGTGACTTCAGTAAAACATGACTTCTAATTCAATCATGGTACTTAAAATGTATATCTACTAGAACATTATTTCAAGAAATGAGATTAAAATATATTGATTCCAATTTTAGAAACCACATTTAGAAAGAAACCTTACAAAATATTATATAGTTATACTTAAGTCACAATAATTAAAGTTAAGATGTGAAATAAGGAAAGTGCTTGATTATGGTGACATTTATAATTGATGGAATATTTCAAGTAAGAAAATGAATAAAATGAAGAAATCAATGAACTTATTTGATAGAAGAAAAGGTGAAAGGTAGTAGAGATTTTAAGTACTTTTGGAAGGTACTAGTAAGCTAGTGAGTAAAGGGAAATAGTGCTTTGGTAATAGTCTATAAATTGGTCTGACTAAACACATTTTCAAAATTATACTAATATGTAAGCTAATCATTTCCTTAATTACTTGGCTAATTTAAGACTAGGTGGTTTGACCTCTATATTGCTACATACCTCCTCCATTGCTCCCAAATATCTGATGAATAGAGAGAAGAGCATATTAAATGTTTTCAATTTCCTGACAATAAATAGAAATGCAATAGAAAATGCAAGGTTTGATTTCAATTTTATAGCAAATGTAAAATCATGAAGTTAAAGATTATAGAGTTGAAAGGTATTTAAGGGCAAACACTTCTATCCTATTTTTTTTAAAGGAAACTTTATTTTTATATGTATTTTTAAATTAAACTTACAGATAATCTTACAATCATCCTAGTTTCATTCCTGTCATTGGTGGTGTCAGTGTTATTTGGGGTCAGTTAGGGTCAGATATAAGCTGGCTTTCCTCAAACACTCAAAGTTAGTTGCATCTTCAAAGCAAGGGCTCATGGGATTTGCCTTTCTATGGCAAAACAGATTAGATGTGTGAGAGAGAAATAATGAAAACATGCCTCAGATAGCCTGACTCCATTATTTATCTCCATTTTTATGTAAGCTCTGATGGCTTTATTTGGTACTAATTTTCCATCTACCTTTCAATGTTTCTAACTTGGAACTCTGTCGTGCCCCCAGATGTTCTCATTTGGCTCTCACTAGCAATGGAGCAGCAACTATACTCTATTTCAAGGAATCAAATGAGAAAACAAAAACTGACACACTCATTTTTAAGCTGCATCATATAACAATGGCTCAGAACCCAGTAGTTTATGAATGAAATAAAGATACTTTATTTATTACACAGGCACTTGGATAGTCACATGCCCAACACATCTGATACACTTAACAACTATGGAAACACGAGTGGAAAATGTCTGCTTGTAGGATCAAGAGAACTTTTCACCCTGTAAAGGTGAGTGAGTGCGTTAACAATTTTTCCTTTACTTTCCTCTAAGAATTTCCAAAATTCACTGAATTTTTAAAAAGTTACACTTGAAATAATAGGCAACAAAACTGATCTACATTTCAACTGGTATGCTAACTTGACTTGTGAGCAATTTAAACTTTTATCACAATGCAACATATTTATAGTCATGCTTGAACAGATTAGGTTAGTAGCATGCATTCCATTCTGCCATATGAATACTGTTAATCTATTTCCCAACAAATGTCAAAAGATGCCCAGTGCATAGAAAAATACAAATCACTGTAGTCAATAGATTACGGGACCGATCTTGGGACTTACATGGTGATGATGAAGTCCTGAAATGCCATGCTCACAAAAGCACATTAAAAAGTGGATAAACATATTTATCAGACAATCTCTAAAAATTAAAGATGAGAGCTTTAAGTTTGGGGGATGTTCTTGCTGTGTGCTTTGAACAGGGCCTTTCTGCTCACCTCCTTCTGGCTTGACTGGTCCATCAGACATCACCTTCCTGAGGGCTAGCTGGCTTTGGTCTTGGTTGCCATTGGCTGGTGGAGGCAGATTATCAGACTGAGTTCTTTGAATGGGGAGGACTCCTGCTATGCTGTGTCTGTGCTGCTTCCTGGCATGATTGGACTGACCGCTTTTATGTGCTGCTGTGGCAGTGTGGGTGAAATGGAAACCCAGAGTATGTATCCTCAGATGGAACCAGCTTAAATGTTATTCATGCAAACAGAAGTGTTCTTTTGCTCTAAGTATTTAAGTAAGTTGTGTCTTTAAATGCCGAAATGACACCACATGCACAGCACTAACGGGGGTTAAAACTGGCTGTTTCTTTGAAAATGACGACTAGGGAGATGGGGAGAACAACACTCTATCTTCATTGTCTGGCTTATGCTTCTTAGAAGTCACAGTGCACCGACTTCTGGGAAATATCTGCACTTACTAGGTTTTTATATAATTGTATCAGCTGACTAAATTTTCACAAATGAAATGAAAATACAGTAGTTAAAAATGAATGGATTGCTATACTTTGATTTACACCTACCAACATAGCACATCTTGACTTTCATAGAATTTCCAATAATTCAAAAAAAATAGCCTGGATATTCTCTGTTATCATGTACAAAGTGTGATCCAACAGAATGGACCCATTATGCGCCTCAATGAGGTTGTGTTATCTCCTCACATATGCTAATACATATATATGTATATATATTTTTTTAATTTTAAGACTATAAGAAATATAATTTTCCTCACAGATTTTTCAAAAGACTAGAAAGTTTCACAGATGGAAAGCTACAACATTTTACATGCATAATTTATTGGTGTCTTGAAGCACTGGTTTAAAATGGCTTTTCCCCCTGGATTCTAGAACTTGATTGTTGATCACATTACTTTTCTCCTTAAAATTTTTGAGTGTTTTCAGGAACAAGAATCTCATTGCTAATCTGCTCTAAATACTAAAGTGTATGTGCTTATTTGGTGTAATGTCTGGAATACTGGCAGCCGCTTGTGCTTATAGTTCCCGTATTCTAAAGGATATTTAAGCGCACACATAAAGGACGCACAACGTTGCTTTGCCTGCAAACATCACAGACACAGCGACCAAATGCTAAGAGCCAGGTTGGATGGATGGTGGAAACAAAAGAGAAACAGCCAGTTTTATTGCAGTCTATGTAAGTTAAAAAAAAAAAATCTAAATAAGAAAGAGCGTATTTATGTATTGGTACTGTTCTTACACAGACAAAAGGACAGAGAACAGAGTGAGCAGAGGATGCCAAAAACAGAAAGCAAACAGGGAAGACAGCAAGAAAGAAAGGCAACAGATGAACATTAAGCTGCCATGCTGAGGAATTTATTTGCGTCTTTTACTTGGTTGAATGCGGAGTTGTTGCACAGCGGCTTCGGCTGCAGCTATGGCAGCCCCTGCGTCTTCCAGGTGGGTCTGAGTGACGCTGGTTTTGCTTTGACTGCGAGATGGTCCATGAGAGCGGAGATGGCCTTCCGATGATGACTTTGAGCTACCAGGACTACTATGGGATTTCTCAATGGTGGGAACCTGCATGTCTGGTTACAAAAGGGTAAAACATGAGTTAAAGTTGCTCTAGGAGTCTTTCTTCAAACTTGGATTACGCATTTAAAATCGTCTAAGATTTATGTTAATTCTGTCTTTTATGGATCATTTATGCAACTTCTCGCCATACAGTAATATGATTAAACATTTGGGAAATGGTTTTGGGGAGGAAAGGCAAAGGATGATAGTCTTAGAAGTGATAACTTTGAAAAGAGGAATGTATTGTAAAAAACCTCAAGTAAGGAATGTATTAATTTATAGTTTCACCAAGCAACTCTGCTAAATTCTCAAAGAGGTCAGGAAGGAGACAGTCTTACACTGCCCTAGGAGGGCTTTTAATCAAAACCGTAATAAATTCTTGGATGCAGGGGTGTGAACTACTAGGACATACTAAACATAGAGATTATAGAATCATAGTCTCAGGAAATGTTAGCAAATGCACAAATCACGTATTTGCTGAGGTTGTTATTGGAAGAGTGGTCTTATGCTAACAATATTGCAGTATGTTAAGCAGGACAGAGCCGAGGTAACCACGTGCAATCCATAAATGATCTATAAAATGTATTCACGAATACTCGGTAGCAACCATTGTAGTCAGTCATTTACTATATTGACTCAATGGCCTACTGAACATGGACACAGATTTCTATTCCCTAGAACACTTAAACTATCCCCTTCTAATGTACCAAATAAGTGCTTTTCAATTTGATGTACTTTATGAGAAGAGGAAACAAGGAAGCAATACACAAGTGCAATATAAAGATATATTGAATGCTTAGATTTAATACTTATAAATAATTCTAATAATTACCAGACAATACATAGGTTATCTTTGATAGGTGGTAACTCACTTTGTGGAGCGAACTGTTTGTTGTAAGATAGTTGGTAATGAACCGTCCAAAGAAAGAGCTCATTCAAATAAGAAGGCTATGCATATTGCCAAATCCAGTGTATGGCACTGGTATTCAAAACATAATAGTTAAAAAACTAGCTTAAGTTGAACATTTAGGAAAGACAAGTGACTTTCAGCATACCAATTGTTTTGATGATGGGGAAGATGTTCTTGACATCAGCAGAAAATGACTGCAAATTATATTTATGGAGTAAGACTATATTTATGACAAAACAGATTTAAACCATTAGAAGGAATAGACCTCAAGGTAGTGATGACTATGTCTAGCTAATTAAGTAGTAGAGATCTTTTTTTGTATTTGGTATGAAATACTCCCATGCATTTTCTAAAATCTTATTATCATAGGTTATGAGAGAGGGAAAGATCAAATAGCTTATATAGCCCAACCTCCTCCGTTGTATAGGCTGAAAAGCAGAGAATTAGAGAAGCAAGATCTCAAAGTTATACACATTAATATATGCTGCTGAATCTATAAGGTTCATTTCTCCTGATTCCTTATCTATCACTTTCTGTATGATATTATGTTAAATATTTCCCAAAAGGTTCTAAACTTTCACTATATATTAAACGTACAAACATTCACATTCAGAAGATATTAAGTGAACAAATAACAAAATAACTTTCTCTACTGAAAATATCTCCTACCCTTGGATGGGTCAGGGAAGATACCATGACTTCTACTTTTGATGACAGATGGCTTTGGGGACTGCTGGCTGCTCTGACTGGAATGGGACTTGCCATGATCAATGCTTTCAGTCTGTTCTTTGAGAGGATACCACCTAGGAGTGTTATCTAGGTGAGATGTGCTAGATAAGTCAATCAATACCTGGAAAAAAAAAGTACAACAAATCAGTGAAATTTATGGATTAAGCTATAATTCATTCATTCTTTTATTTCTGTGCTCTGAAATGTATTCAAGGATATAGACCCAAGGATATGATATAACTTCAGAGGATGATATTGTCTTCCTCACTTTTATTCCTCTGTGATATTGAAAACAATATTTTGTTATCAGATAACTAATAAATGTTTGGTTAAACCGAATTGCATAAATGTTTTTATTATTAACTGAATTATTTAGATATTATATAAAAAGGAAGGGACACAAGTCAATCTCATCATAGAACAAAACTTTTTTTGTTATATATAAACTCATTTGAATACTGAACTTGGCTAGGTTATTTGGAAAATGTCGGATTTTAGCTGCAAGAGGGACAAATGAAAAAGAATGAATAATGTGCAATTAATAATATTCCATCTATTGAAAAAGAACTTCAGTGAACTTTTGAAATAGGGATATGACTAACAACTGATGATGAGGAAGCATCGTATCATAGTTTAGTTGGTAGCATTTTTTAGTGGTACATAAATAATGGTGCAATTTACAGCTGCCGGTTTTTAGATTTGATAAGCTAGAAAGAAATGAAGACAGCACAATAGATAGAAATGAAGACTGCACAATAGATACATACTATAGTCTCATGTAAACATAAATAAGATAATAAATTAGAAGAACTTTAAGTGTTTTTCATGAACTTCTTGCTTATTATGAAAAACAATGCATGGATTTCAATTTTTGTTGCACCCAAATAAACTCATGTTTATTTACATTATTCCATGAGCTTTCTGAAGTCCCCTCATATAATATTCCTCCAAAAAATAGTCCTGCTAAAATAGATTAGTCTCAGTGGCTGACCCAGGATGGAGCCTGAAGGTGAGGGTCAAGGGATATAGATTTGGTGGAAAAGAGAGATTACATAGTTCTAAGAACCAAAGAAGGCCTCCGTATCATCTACACTATAGACCCATTTTATAAACTCTCTATCAAACTCATATTTTACAAGTTTTGGGTTTTTTTTTTTTTTAGAGGTTTTTGCTATAGGGTGCGTGCGCTCGCCAGACAGAGACAGAAAGATAAAAAGCAAGAAATCACCCCCCGGGGGGATGGCCACACTACAATCCCTTCTCTTCCACTCTCCTCTCAGGATCTTGGGCAAACACGCACATGTGCCCAGCATGAGTTTAAGCCACAGGATCTGAGACGCAAACCGTGGTCGACCACGCAGGAGTCCAGCGACATAGCTATCACACTAACTGATGGTCCCAAGTTTTGGATTTTTTGAAGATAATTCATTTTTAGCACACATAAACTGCTTTAAGCAGAGAACAAATATACATAAATAAAACAGATAAGAAAAATCATAAAATCTGATTACCAGATTTAATGATCACATTATTTTGATTCCTTACAAATTTATATATTTTTAAAATTAATTTTTCCTACTTTCTCCTATGTTTGCTTCTTAAAATATTCAAGAGATTTTTTTCCTTAGGATACTTAGTCAAAAATAACAATGTAAAATGTCACATCAAGTCATTTTTACATGTAATGAGGAATATCAATTAAAGAACCTGAAAATGCACTTTTGAAACTCCAGTCATTTTATAATATAATAAATTTATTTAAATTTAAGAAATGTGCTTTGCAACAGGCTTTAATTGGTGGTTTACAAAGGCAGCAAATAAGGAAAAGGAAATTAAAGGCTTACCTCCCCAAGGAAGTCATTAGAAGAAAATCTATCATAATCCCAAACTGTCACCTCCAGCGTTTTCTTCTTGAGCTATAGTTCAAATAAAAATGTCATTAAACCGTTTTCTTCATAAATTTTAATTGTACTCATATAATAGGCCAGTTTGTTTTCTCTTCCTTAACCCCTTTTCATTTATGATTTTTTTATGTAACCTAAAATTTTATAATCTATGAGAAGTTATATAAGATTAAATGTAAAACTTCAATGATATAGCAGTCCTATTCAATGGTTGATAATGCGGAACCACATTATGTGTGAAAAAAAAAAGGTGAGTTGTTTTATTTCTTATTGTTGTAGCCCCTCCTCATTTTCAAAAATGGAAAGCAAAATAAACCTATAAATCCCATTTAAACACAAGAAATGTATAGACTTCAAATAATTCTAGGATTATTTAGATAAAATATTTGGTTTATAGCTTTTGTTTTAGTAATTGACAAAAATGACAATAACCTTACTTACTGTGTTTTTTTAAAAGATTTATTTATTTAATTTTATTTGTTACTGTTATTTATTTTTAACTTTACCAGAGGGAGACAGAGAGAGAGAAAGGGAAAGTGAGAAAGTAAGCCACTAAGTCCGGGACTTGAACCACAGTTAGCTATGTGGCAGTCTAACACCTTAACCACCTTATTTTTAAGGCTTTTTTTCCCCCCAAATTTGTTAGAGGGCACATGCCTTCACCAGAGAGAGAGAGGGAGAAAGTAAGAAAGCATGTCCCCTCCCCCATGGGATATGGTGATGCCATAATTCCTCCTCTTCCATTTCTCCTTTTGGAATTTTAGGCATGCACACACACATGCCCAGCTTTTTCTCAAGTCATGGGATCCAGGACTCCAACTATGTAGTCAGGGATCCTGCCACCATGACCACCATGTCATGGGCTGACCCATCTTGTCTTATTTCTGCAGATGAATTTAATTTTATTTACAATTTAAGAATTCATATTATAATTTATACCTACTTTAAAATTTCTAATCAAATTAGTCTTCCAGAAGACAAATGTAAAATGTCATTTGGAAAGGTTTGTTTGTAATTTATAGGGATGCCTTCTTCTTATTGTTTGTATTCTTTCTTTCTGAATTCAACCTTATAAACTGTAGATTTTTTCCCTGTTATTATGAAAAGTTATCAAATGCAGCTTTCAGAAACACATCGATGCAATTTTACCTATAGTCATTTGTGGTGATAATCCCTTATGCTAGCCAAGATTATGCCTCCTTTTGTATAGTTTATACCCACAATGCCAGATTCTTAAGAGGCTTCAATTTAGACAAGACACAACTTCCTACAGTGTTATCTGGTGAAGTAATAAATTTATCTGCATTGAATCTTATTTTTTCTTTGGATTATTTACAAAATTAAAATATTGGCAGTTGAGAAATATTTTCCCCAAATGTAACAAATATGGCCCAGTTTATTAAAAGTTTTAAATTTTGAATTACTCAGTAGAAAGTGTTCCACTAGTCTAATTTATGTACTTATTTAATTTTTGGCCACTTTTTCAAAATGTGCATATTTATTTTCACCCTATCTTTGAACCCCACCTCTTTCCTTTTGCTATGTTTCCATTACATATTTTTTTATTCAATTATTTGATTGCATAGAAACATTAATAAGGATTCTCATCGTTCAATAATTTTGTCATCACTATACTTCTATTAACCTAAAACTACCACCTGGAAAAGAATCGTTACCTACCTGTTCCATAGAAATACTTTTATAAATGACTGTTTGATTCCACTCTGGGTTAAGACTTTTCTGAACATATTTAGTCCTCCTCTTGTACTCAGCACTGAATTGGAAGAAAAGAAAAAGTTATCTTTATTATTCACCTTAACCAATAACCTCAAAGGCAAACTGAAGGACATGTAGACTATTCAAGATGATATTTTGCTTTGAATCACTATATAATTACCTTATCATCCTCATGTGTTAAACTTCATTACATCGAATACCTTATAACAACTTAAAAATATATTGGATGCTTTCAGTTTTATTGATACTAGTATTTTTCTTAAGAAAAATGCCTGTGGTTATTCTAACTATACTCCAATAAAAAACATCGTATTCCTCCCTGAATGTGGTATGAAATTACATGAATTATATGGTAACATTAGTGTCTTGCCTTATAAATAATAATTTAGTATTCAACTTTTCAATAGTTTTGCATCTAATCATTTCAGCAAAGTTAAATTTTTAAATTCATTTTTTTTCTGTGAAAATTTATAATGGTTGTATTGACTGAGAGGAACATAAAGAATGACTGTCGCTATACCTGAAATTCCATAAATATTTGTTACCTAATATTTAAAATATATTCTTATTTTCTTGGTAAAGTATAATATTTCAGGTAGTTATAAAGTAATTATAATTAGATATAAATTTTTGTTTCATGTCAACGACATATGTTACAATTGATGAGCCAAATCAAAATTTCTCTTGATTCATATAATTTAGAGTATTTGAGTTAATCCTTGACTTTTCTGTTCCTGCTGAGCAACACTTAGAAGCTTAAAACAACTTATTACCAAAACCAATCCTAATTAAGTCTGGCTGAACATCTGTAACTAGCACCGGAATTAGATTACTGTGTCTGCTATTAGCAAATGGCGCCTCCATAGACAAGGCCTTTGTCTACCCCTCACTGCCTTTTTCTGAATTTTTTTGCATAGGTTTGTCTTATATCCTAAATCATACTTCTATCTTTGGTGGATACCAAAGTCCTGAAAACCAACCAATTTAGGGGTTATGATGGCTTATTTGTACTTTACAGCTTGTTTTTCCCTGAATAGACTAGATCCTGGCTCTTGTAACCCATAGTTGTATCCCAAACTATAATAAGACTAACTCTTGCTCAACTCCTGGTATCAAGTATTGCCATGTCCTAGAATACAGAGTATTGTTCTTCAGTCATTAATTAACCTATGCATTCTAGATAAAGCTATTCAGAATCAAACATCAGTTTGATTACTAATGTTGACTGTACAGTAGGATTGCTTTAAGACCTGTGTTCCAGGGCTTGGAATTGGGTAATCAATACCCTCATCCCCTCTCCTGCACACCCCTAGTTAGTGTGGCTACTCTTTGTATTAAAACCATAGATTACAACTAGAGTCTGATGTAATTAGTCTGGAGTGGGCCTTGCATATTAAGATTTTTTTAAAGCACCCTGGAAAATCTAATGTATAGCCAAAATTGGAAATCGCTGACCTTATGTCTCATAACACCTTACATGTGAGCTAATCCAACTTAAGAAATAAGTAACACTCTTCTCATTTCCAATCATCCATTTGAGTGTGCAAACATAAAAGCAGAATTTGACAATTTTGTTATTCAAGATAAATTGCAAACTATTTTGCAGAAATGTATAGAAAATGATTTAAAGAGATAGGAATTCTTACAGACTGTGGACAGAAAGTTTGCACATCTTTTTAAGATACATTCGTCAATATGTAGAATTTTAAGTTTACATATCTGAACATTCAGAATATTCAACTCTACTTATTTCCTTTCTATTCTAGAAAAATTCTCCCACCTGTGCACAAGAAATTTGTTAAAGAACATTTATTGCAGCATTAATTAAATAGTAAGTCAATAAGAGAATGTATTATAATATTATGATATAGTCATCCACTGAAATAATGAACAACTGTTATGATGAATTAAATAAATATCCAAATTTGCAGAACATAATAAGGTACAATACAAAGTAAATCATGTGAAATACTACCATAAATTATTTTATATATGTATATATGAATAGAAACATATTAATATACTAAGAAAGTATGGAAATATATATAGAAAATTCAATTTAGTGTCTATTTCAGGTGGACACTGGTTTCAGGAAACTTCAGGGATCTTGAATATTTTATTAAAAAAAAACTGAAGCAAATATAGCAAAATGCTTAGATTTGTAAAACTGGATAGCAAACACACAGGTATTTGGGAGAGAATTTTCTGTAACTATCATAAGTTTAAAATATAACAAAAATTTTAAAATCTTTTGTAAGCTCTATCTCTTTATATTTTATATTTTTGATGATGATGCCATAGGATGAAAAGTGATCACTTTTAAGGTAATAACAAACTTTAGTTACTACTGTAGAACAATGACTATTTCTCTAGCCGGGTATACTTAGAAAAAAAACACAAGGTAGTATGAGTTTTAAAATTTCTATTTGTTGGGACCAGCAGTTAGCGTAATGACTATGTCGCTGGCCTCCCATGTAGTTGACAGCGGTTTGAGTCCCAGACCCGGTGGCTTAAACTCACACTGGGTGCACGTGTGCGTGCGTGCCCAAGATCCCGAGAGGAGAATGGAGGAGAAGGGATTGTGGTGTGACCATCCTCCCTGGGGGGGTGATTTCTCGCTTTCTATCTCTCTGTCTCTCTGTGTCTTTCTGGTGAGCGCATGTGTGGTATAGCAAAAACCTCTCCAAAAATAAAAAATTTCTATTTGTTATGAACTTAGTTATCACAGTGGTAAGTTCATGGGAAAACTATATTGAGAATACTATAAGGATATAGCAAACAAAAGAAATATTGTGGTTTTTTTCACTCAATTCTAAAAAATTGAATGCATACATTTTTTTCAGTAATATGAGAATTAATGTCAAATGCAAATCCATGTACTTTCACTTAAATTCTGTACATGACAATATACTAAAATTGTCTACAATATTGAAATGCCTTCAAAAATTATCAGTCACTATCTTTTCTTAATCCATAAATAGGAATAATTATTAAAAATTTTTATATTCCCATTTAGACATTTTTCCCGTTTACAAACATTGAATGCCAACTCTCTTGTAACTATGCATTTCTATCATCATGGGCAACTACAAAACTCTTAATTGTATTGACATCCAATTATATATTTGATTCATGCATGAAAAGTCACTTTATATATTAAGCACATTAAGAAAATAACTAACCTTTTATTAAATTCTTCCTTTTTCCTAAGTGGAGTTGTAAGCCCTTTTCCTGTATCAACTCATTTAATCCCCAGAATGACCCTTTGAGGCAAGTTTTATTTATTTATTTATTTAGGTTTTTGCAATAGCGCATAGTTACTCATTGGAGAGAAGCAGAGAGAAAGGAAAGTGAGAAATCAACCCCCCCAGGGGAATGGCCAGGAGGCAGTCATTTCTATTTCATTCACCTCTCAGGATTTTGGGCATGCACACACCCACACCTGGAGTGATGTTCAAGTCACTGGATCTGGAACTCAAACCACAGTCAGCCATGTAGGAATCCAGAGCCTTAATTATCATGCCACCTGATGACCCCAAGGCACATATTAATTTTTATTTCATCTTAGAGGTAAGAAAAGCTAAAGACTGACTGGTATGGTTGTATAATTACTATCTTGTAGTAGCAGATTTCAAACCAGAAATCTGATTCTTTGCTTTAATCCTATGTTATATAAACTCAATTGATTTTGCCCATCATAAAATGTGAACTATAATCTACTGGGTCATCAAAACAGTCATGATGCCTTTTTGCATAGAAAAACAGAAAAATATGTCATGACGTTTCTGACCCAAAGTTTTCTTGATTTCAGACTTCATTAACTGAGGTGTCTAGTTTGTCTTCTTTATTATATAAACTTCTCCACCCCAACTTAAATATGTATTTTATTACATAAAATATGTTTTATATATATAGGAAGAATTATTATATGTATTTTGACTATGTGCATTCAGAAATAACCTAAATTAATCAGGCAAAAATGAAGCTGCTTCCCTTAAGAGTATCTTAATCTTATTAATAAGTTTGGTTTTCCAATTTTATGCAGACCCAAGGCATCAACAGCCATTAAGATTGATGGAGGTAAACACACCTTGCCCTTGGCTTCCTATACTGGCCCTGACAGGCCTGTGTGACACCAATGAAATCCTCTGCAGATTTTTTTAAAAAAATTTTTTGACTTGAATTTCCTGACATAGAGTTGGCCACACAAAGCTCTTCCTTTTTTAACTCTTGTTTTATGGCTACCAAGTTCCATATGACCTAGTAATCCAACTCCTGAGTAATTTACACAAAGGACAGGAAATTTCTTTTTCATTGCCAGAGTGTCATGAGACAAAAGGAGAGGGAGAAGGAGAAAGTGCACCCCCAAATGGGTCATGGTCACACAATGATCCTTTTTCCTCCACTTCTCCATCCTATAGGATATTTGGGCATGAGAACACATGCACCAGGGTTTTCAAGTTACCAGCTGGGATTCAAATAGCAGTCAGCCATATAGGATTTGGCTTCCTTAATCACTAGCCTACTGGGCTGGTCCTTAACTACCAAGTTCTGACCTGTTTGTGCATAATCCCAATGAATAAAACCTTTCAGCGGTACCAGTAGTTGGTGTACTGGCTATGTTGCTGGACTCTCATGTAGTAGACCGCAGTTCGAGTCCCAGACCCGGTGGCTTAAACTCATGCCAGGCACAAGTGCGAGCATGCTCAAGATCCCAGGAGGAGAATGGAGGAGAAGGGATTGCAGTGTGGCCATTCGCCCTGGGGGGTGATTTCTCACTTTCTGTCTCTCTGTCTTTCTGATGAGCTCATGAGCCCGACAGCAAAAACCTCTCCAAAAAACAAAAACAAAGACAGAAACCTTTCAGCTATATTCATTTGCACATCTCCTTATCTGGGACAAATATTGAATTCATGGACTCTGTGGACTCCTTCCTTGTCATTTTCTCACCTCTTCTTGCCTAATATTTGGACCTTCAGAGCTTAGGAGTATATTGATCAAACAGTGGGAAAAGGAAATAGAAAGAGACAAGAAAACTGGACCAGCATAACTTTAATCAATTAACAGGTCTTTCATTTTCTCAATTTTAAGAATGAAGGATGTATTACATTTTGTTATAACCAAGAAAAGTTGCTTGGCTACTTTACACAGTTGAAAATCCTCCACACTTCTCATAGTCTTATCAAATCTAAAGATTTGCAAGTTGAAGGTGGGTGGGCAAGCGGGGAGATTCTTAAGTGTATGCACACATTTAAGAGGATAAAAGTGGAGTTTATCCTCTTCTTTTCTTCTTTGGTAAACACACCATACTTACTCATGGACCGACTACATTAATGGTTTTACTTTAGGAAAGTTATGCCATATCTAATAATCAAAGATTTATTAAGAGATAATAAAATGTCAGTTCATGAAGACGAAACATGGTACTTGCCCCCCGCCAAAAAAAGAAAAGTCTACCCATTTGAAGTGTTAATTCATTTCTTTTTTCTTTAATTTGTTTTTGTTAGCTATTTTGTCATAGGTAGATATGCTTTTAAGGCAGTCTGAAGAAAATAAATGTAATCCAATTATTCTACCCTAAGCCAGCCAAAGAAAGTTTTCCAGGTTTCTATTTTTAATTTCAAAAGGAAAGCTGAATAAAGAATGAAATATGATGACCTCTGTATATTTACTTTCATGGAATTACCTAAAACACTGAAGGTATTAATTTATTTTATTTCACTTGTTTTTTTTCGTGAGTGTATATGTGTGCACATCTGTGTATGTTTTTTCCAAATGTGTTCCTTGGAAGTTGCTTCCCTTAGTGCAGAGGCCATCCCATTTTGTAAGCTCTGTTTGCCGGTGCAGTACTGTGTTTAGTCCTGTCATTTAGTTTTTCTGTGTGTTCTCTGACAGAGACTGTGATTGTGCTGTTAGTGCTAACCCTAGCACCTGGCTTAGTGTCTGGCACATAGTCTGTGCTGAATAAATATTTGTTGAATGGCTCCTTAAAACATGCTTGCACTTCACTGTTTTCCTTTAAAAATCTATATTTTCATCAATCTAAATCTATATCTACCATCTTATTTTATTTAGTGAAATAAAATAAGTTTTGGCCATCACTCTAAATATATATAATACCTGTTCTTGCCTTACATAGATCTCAAAGGAAATAGTTTGCTATATTAACAAAGATGTTTAGAGAAAGTTCAGCTGGGCGTTGGGCTCCTGATGTATAATAACAGCTAAAACTAGTTACCATCATAGCAAAGTTTTCATACCGAGAAAAAATTTGTACTTTTCCCAAAGTACAAATGTGATTAGAGGTGACCAGTATAAAACCCTTCAGCTATACTAATTTGCGCTTATCTGGGACAAATACTGAATTCATGGACTCTGTGGACTCCTTCCTTGTCATTTTCTCACCTCTTCTTGCCTAATATTTGGACCTTCAGAGCTTAGGAGTATATTGATCAAACAGTGGGAAGAGGAAATAGAAAGAGACAAGAAAACTGGACCAGCATAACTTTAATCAATTAACAGGTCTTTCATTTTCTCAGTTTTAAGAATGAAAGATATATTACATTTTGTTTTAACCAAGAAAAGTTCCTTGGTTTTATACATAGTATTGTTAACTAATTTGGTATAATTCAGTAGCCCAAGCATTCTGAGACAAGAAAACTAAATCATTGGCTACATAAAACCCATTATATATATCACTAACACTAATAATATCAACTCCCATTTTTGAAAGTGTATTATGTGTCAGACATTGTGCTTATCACCTTAGCTGCATCACTTCTTGCACTTCATAAAAAGCCTGGGAAGGAGGCTATTCTTATTTCTGTTTAGCAATAGAGGAAATAGTTTTAGAGCCATCCTACAACTTCTAAGAGACAGGACTTAAATTCAAACCCAAGTACTTAAGGACTTCACTCATTGATTTCCACAGTGTCAACATTTTGTCATAATTCTCTCATACTAACAATTCTCAAAGATACGATGAAAGTGACTTCTAGATAAATGATATGAAAGTGACTTCTAGAAGTTCTAAATACCAATCTGAAACATTTCAGACTCTTTCAACCATAGTTCACATTTATAAAATATACTCTCTTTGAACTTAATACAAACAATATCTATTATTCCAATAAATTTACCCTAGTTTCTTTAGCAAGAAGACAAAGATTCTGAATAATGTGATTGATAAATGTCTATTCATTTTTTTCCCTTGTAACAGAACAAAACTACTGGATTTCCACTTGCAGAAAGATGAATCTGAACTCCTACCTCTCACCTCTGTTGAAAATCAAGTCAAGTTGGATCAAAGATCTAAATCTAAGACCTCAAACTATGAAACTGCTCCTGGAAAACACTGGGGAAACGGTGGGAGACATTAGAGTAGGAAAAGACTTCTTAAATAAGACCCCCAAAGCACAGTCGATAATCCCCAAAATAGACAAGTGGGATTACATCAGACTAAGAAGTTTCTGCATGGCAAAAGACACACTAATTAATGTGAATGGACAGCCCTCAGAATGGGAAAATATTTTTGTAAAATGTGCATCAGATAAGGGACTTACAACCAGAATTCACAAGGAACTCAAGCAGCTGTTCTGAAAAAAAGATGATTAATCCTATTAAAAGATGGGAGAATGAGTTGAAAAAACCACTCTCTAAAGATGACATATGAATAGCCAAAGGCATATGAAAAAATGCTCAACATTCCTCATTGTAGGGGAAATGCAAATCAAAACAATGAGATACCACCTAACCCCAGTCAGAATGACTAAAATTAAAAAATAAAAAAAATAATAAAAAAAAAAAAAACAGTAAGTGCTGGCAACGGGTGTGGTGAAAGGGGAACTCTCATACTCCTGGTGGGAATGTAAATTGGTCCTGCCACTGTGGAGAACAATTTGGAGATACCTCAAAAATCTACAAGTAGAACTACCATATGATCCAGCAATCCCACTTCTTGGTATCTTCCCAAAGGACAGAAGAATACTTAATTGGAAAAGTGCTTGCACATCGATAAATGTCTATTCTAAAAGTGACACTGTCTCTTTGATGCAGAACTCATTTTGCACAATGGCCTAGGAGACCTGAATTTGCCTCTGAGAAGAAGAGGAACTACACCAAGAAATCTGCCACAGTGTGAAATTTCACTGTTTGCTATAATTCTGAAAAAAAGAAAAACATTTCCAGGTCTCAGAAACATTGTGGTGACTTATCCTATTCCTTGAAATATAGTTGGCCCTCTATAGCCACAATTCTGCATTCACAAATTCAACCAAGCTTAGGTTAAATATGTATATATATATACACACATATACTCATATAACCAGACTACAGCAATAAAATTAATACAAATAAAAACAATATGGTGTAACGAAACTATTTACATAAAATTTATGTTGCATTAGACACTTCATTTAATCTAGAGATGGTTACTTAAGGGAGGAAGGACTGCACAATTTATATGGAAATATATGTATAAGGGACTTGAACATCAGTGGATTTTGATATTCAAAGGAGAGTCCTGGAGCCAACACCTTTTGGACACAGAGGGACATCTATATTTAAATATTTATGCTTTTAAAAATCATAAACAGCCTCTCTGGGGCAACAGCTTGTCAGGATTAATAAAGATATAAAATTTTAAGGTCACAGACAGAAACAAACATTGTACCATTTATAATCTTGGGGGGGGATTAAAATCTTCATTACTACTGCTACAGATGGTACATGATTCACCCTCCCCACTAAATAGCACATTTAATTTGTAATGTAATAAGAGATATGCAAAAGATTGCTTTTAGCTGTGTATTAAGCGGTAACCTTAGTTGATAATATAATTGTGCAACACTTTATGAGCTATATTATGAGCTATTTCAGAAAATTGTTTTTTACTGTTAGAAACAAAGGAGGATGTTCTTACTCTCTTGTCATTAAAGTAAGCAGATTATGCATCCTGTATTGCATAGCAATAATTTTGTGGTGCAGATGGTATAAAGGAATGGCAATGTTTCATTGTCAAATTTGTTAAAGTATTGTGGCCTAAAACGGCCATTGTACTTCCACACTCGATTTCCTCTGGATAAGCTAAAATCTTACATTTTAGGCTCTTTTCCTGAGGTAGTTGCTCAGTTATAGCCAATCACGCTAGCCACACTTCAGTCAATCACAGAAAGCCCACCTTTTGGGCCGTTTATGGAGCATACAGTCCACCTGTAACCAATCCAACTGTTTTTCTATCTCATTCCTTCACTTTCATTTTTGTGTGTCATTTTCTCTTTTCAGGTACTTAAATACTGAGTTGATCATGAGGGTAGCTGGAGTTGTCCGGAAGTCCAGGGACAACTGCCTGATTTAAATCTTGCTAAGATTTGCTCACTTAATTGGCTGGTTCATTTTTCTTTTAACAGATTCAAGCAAGGAAAAAAGACAAGATATCTATTGTCTTTAAGATGAGCTATAGACCAACTACTGGACATTCAGAAGATTGGTTAATTACTTGAGTGTAGTGAAGTGACTTGAGATGCTTTTACTTATAATAGAACACCCAGTAAAATTTAAGCCATAACTGTCAGATGAGATACTAGATGAGGTAAGTGGGGAAATTACAAATAAAAACTTTAGTGATGTCTAATTTCATATTCGTTTTTTCTGTTTTTAATATTTTCTATTTTTTGGTGTTTGATTGTACACACATTACATCTTCTATTGAAAACTGGTCAGAATAATTTACTCTAAGCCTAATTCAATAGCTATCAAATGTAGAAATGTAGACATTACAGTCCAAGTTGATGGCATTAAAGTGCAAAAATATAATTCTAGATACAACAGCATAACTTGACACTGTAAAAGAACCAACTCTACCTTGCATTCTGGACAACCATGACTTGACTGTATTGATTCCGAGAGCAAGAGTGAAGGATACAACAGGAAAGTAGGAAAGACAGGAAGAAAAAAGTTAGGAACAGAAATAAGGAAGAAAATATGCAAATAATAACTAGAGGAGCTATACCATAACATATAAATGACATAAGCAGAAAATAATCTTAAAACTACAGTGGAAAAATCATATATCACATGCATAAAAATCTCAAGGCCTTGACCACTGTGATAATTAGGAGTAATTACATGAAAGAACATATTAAATAAAAATAGCATATTGTTGTGTTTGAGCCAAATCCCATTCAGCAGATATGTTTTGTTTGACGAATTCTCTCCATTTTACTATAGTTTGCAACATTCCCTATAACTCCTCCCAGAATGCAGCGACATATTCATGTCATCCGCCTGTCTTTTCTAGATAGTCAACATTGCAACATTCTGATATGTTTGAAACATATCATATAATAAAAAGAAGGTATTTCCAGATAAAGTTAATACTCAAAGATATTATTAGAGCATATAGAAAATACATGAAGGTACTTTATTTACATTTATTCATTAACGAATGTTAATTAGACACAACCCAAAGGTGGTGATTTTGCATATCTCATAAAATATTCATTAACTAACACTGAAGGTCTAAATGACCCAAGTCAAAGGCAGAATGAAGTTATTGGTTTGTTGTTGTTTTTGTTATATTCTCTTTAAAATGTAGACAAATTAAAGTTACAACTATTTTTTACCTAAAGAAATGAATTAATTAACTTAAAATAAATAAATAAAGCTCTCCTTTCCTGGACTATGTCTGTAGTTGGTAATTTCCATATAAGGTTATTCAGAGCTTTTCAAAATGTGTAACGAATTAAAATTGGAGAAACCATATCAACAATTCTAAGTTTGTAAATAAAATCATTGGGAAGTATAAATTAAAATCTGTGTACTAAATTTGACATAGCACCTGCAATTTTCAAATTATTTTCTGAGTGTTATCTAATTTGGTTCCCCTGACAAATTGAAAATTGTTTTTCTACGTATTGGTGACTCTCTCAATAGTGGCTAAGAAACTGAATTTCAAATAAATTGTTGATCTGCCCATGGTGATATAATAAACAAGTTACCAATTCAAATGTTCTAATTGGGACCCTGTTCCAACAAACCAACTGCCATCAGAAAAGATTTGCTGCTCTTGATGGGCAGCATGTTCTATACATACCAGTTAGGTCATCAAATACACTAGGAAAACATTTTGCAACTGGTGAAATTAATTATTTGGAAATTTAAAATGATGATTATATATGGTATTGTGATTATTTTAATATGAGTATATACTTTGGAAATGCATATTAAATATTTCAGGAGAAAGTTATACTAGCAGAGATTTGTTTCAAAATAATCTGGATAGAGAGAGTGTATGGGAGTAAGAATGAAATATGAAGTGAGAACTGAAGCTAAGTGACGGGTGTATCGGGGATAATTATACTGTCCTACACAACCAAACCTCTACAAGTAGAACAGCATTCAAATTTCACTCATCAAATTAAAAGAAAAGTTAATAAGAAATTAAGCCTGATCTTTAAATGACCAGATCAGTTCCTTTTACTATATGTGCATTTGATTACTTATGGTTCCATCATGGTAATTTAGCAAATATCCATTGTTCACGTAACGTATGATTTGTAGAGTCCAAAAAACTTTTCTGAAACCATTTTTGAGTACTGATTTATATAACAGAATAAAGCAATTTGTACTTATTACATAAAAATTAAGTGTCTCCAAAGAGCATTTGCTTTAGGTCAACAATTTATATAACATACAAGACTTCAAATACATTTAGTTCATTTATTTATTTCAGTCAACTTTTTTCACTTTATTCTTTTTTATTATTTTCAAAACATTGATTTGGACATATGTATATAAGAAAGATATATCAATAAGCCATTTATTGAATATCTAAGACTAAATAATACATATATTTTACGAAAATAAGTTAATTTATGAATCCTTGAACATTAGTTTCTCAAATAAATTTGGTAACAAAGCTAATTCTTTAAGTCTGACACTAATTCTTAAATGATTTTACTATTTGCTATGATTTGAATGTGTTTCCTAAAATTCGCATGTTAAAATTCGGAGACCCATTATAAAAATGTTGAAAGGATAGAGACTTAATTCAATTATTGTTTTGAAAGGTGGGGCCTTTGAGAAGTGGTGAGGCATGATTGAGTCCTGCTGGGTTTTTAAGGAGAGGGAATGAGACAGACTGACATAAACTCTGCTCTCAATCTTCTACTGGTCATTATCTATCAGCAAGAAGACTTTTACCAGGTACAGCCCTTGATATTGTGCCTCCAAATTGAATAAATCTCTGTTTTTATAAATTACCCTGACACAGATATTTTCACTATTAACAGAATGGACTAGAACACACTAAGTTTGGTCATCATAGGAGTGGCTTTAAGAATGTAAATGGTAATTTGTTCTCATGGATGCTGTTTTTATTATGACTATTGCTATCTTAGAGCACATTAAGGCTTAATTGCAAACTTTAACTCCACCTTATCTATTAATTATAAATGAGACAAATGAAGAAAACTAAAGAAAAGATAATACACTCAATTAACATGAGAGTTTGAAATTAGAAACTGGAAGACAGTATAATTTTTTAAACCATGGGATGAAATACTTAGAAGACATTGTTTCTTTACTTACCCTCGCCCTGGAAGAAGGTACACTTTAACAAAAGGGTCAGAATAACCATTGTTGTCTCGAGGGACAAGGTTTCTTGCTTGAAGAATATGTATTATGAGATTTCCAAGATCATAGTTGATTTGAAGCTTTAGAGGACAGCAAAGTGTTCAATAAATTTTTTTTAAAACATGTAATACACTATCATTCAATATGTTACCAGTGGTTAAAAAAAACCAAAAAACAAAAAACAAAAAACAACTTATGAGAAGCATCAACCCTTATTTTTACCTTATTTGAAACTGAACAGACTAGTCAATGTCTAATTTAATTGGAAGCTCCCAGGCACATTTTAATTTCTACTAAACATGCTGTTCATTCTTTCCATGGTGAAAAGCCCTGGCCTATCTAAAATTCACTCAGAAAGAAAATCATACAGTGAATGCTACCTGTATTTTAAACTAAATTTATATTCTTAAAAATAATAAATGGTATTTATGTTTATTATTACAATTATCAGAATTTTGAAAAAAAATAATGACTTACGATATTTATTATAAAATATCATTTGCATTTCACCAAATAAATAGCAGTGGGTAGAATGGTTATTTAAAGATCAAGCTGTCAGGACCAAAATGAAGAATATTTAAGGACTCAAGTGGCTTACTCAGAAAAACGTGTTCAACCCAATAAAAAGATGAGCAAATGATGTGAACAGACATCTCTCTAAGGAAGACATACAAACAGCCAAAAAGTGTTTAAAAAAATGCTCAATATTCTCTATCATAAGGGAGATGTAAATCAAAACCACAATGAGATACCACTGAATCCCAGTCAAAATGGTCAAGATTAAAAAAAACAAACAATGATAAGTATTGGCCAGGCTGTGGTGTAAAGGAAACTCTCTTAAGCTGTTAGTGAGAATGTAAATTAGTATAGTCACTGTGGAGAACAATACCGAGGTTCCTCAAAGACCTACAAATAGAACTACTGTATGATCTAACAATTCCACTCCTAGATATCTACCTAAAGGATAGGAGCACATCAGTCAGATAAATGCTTGCACATCTAGGTTTATTGTGGTATTATTCACAATTGTTAAGACATAGAACCAACCCAAATGTCCATGAACAGATGAATGTATTGAAAAAAGTGTGGCACATATACACTATGGAATACTACTCAGCCATAAAAAAAGACTCTGACATTTGATAGAAAGTGAACAAATACAGAAGATTTACTGCTGAGTGAAGCAAGCAAGACTATGAGAGGCATTGTATGTCTTCACTTGTCCACACTCTGTGGTAGAAACTAAAAGATTAGAGGATACAGAAGCATGGGGAATGCCTGGGAATGATTGTGGATACTGGAGATAGTGTGGGAGAAGGGTAGGAGGTAGGGGAGGGTGAGAGGAAAGTAATCAAGGAGAGGCAAAATAGAGAGGCAAGGCATTTAAGGGACAAGGAAATGGAGGACTATCTGCTGATAATAACATGTATAATATCTTTAACTGGATTGGTGTGCGATATATTCATGCTGGAAAAATTCATTTTACAAGCTGTGGTGATGTACAGTGATGATCAAATCTATAAAATAAATAAATAAAAAGAATGCATAGATTTTATGCCTTCCCATATTCCATTATCTGATGTTAAACCTATAGCTTTGCTTCTTGTGGCTGCTTCAGAATAGAGTAAGAGATCAGTATAATAAAATCTTGCTCTTTAATTTTATAGACTGAAAAAAGGAAAGGTATGCCTCATAGATGCTTATTTGCTATTGGACCATTGTCACTGAATAATAAAAGATTTTCAGTTCAAATAACTCTATACGAATGCTGCATATTTCAAAATAATTGAGTTAATTAATTCTCTTTCACAGTTGAAAGATTCTTTTGGCATCACATATAGGAAACCTTGGACCAGCTACTGTGTGGTGTGGTGGTTAAGGCATAGGATCCCATATGGCTCACTGCATGATTTTAGTCCTGGACTTGGCAGTGCATGCTCAAAATAGAGGAGAAAAGAGAGGAGAAGGATTGTGGCATAGCCTTTCCCCAATGGGGATGCTTTCTCACTTTCTCTCTCTCTCTCTGGCAAGTGGAGAGACCCTATAGAAAATAAAAAGAATAAAAATCTGTTTGATGTGGTTTGTGTTTATTAACTCACAGAAAGGAAAAGAACAATATTTCAAGGAAAAAAAATCCATAAATATAACTACTATTTTTAATATATTCACACAAGACAGATATACTATGTTTTTTAGTGAAAACAGGAAAACTGAGATGAATCAAACTTTAATTTAAAATTTAAAATTTCATAATTAAAATAAATCCTAGTTACAGCATAATTTTGGTCTGGTTATATTTCATTTAAGAAAGTAAATCTTCGAATGCCTGTGTCAATTCATAAAAGCCAGGTATTTCTTATTCAAGGGCTAGTAAATGGCATAGTGGTTGTGCCACTGGACTCCTACATGGTCAACCACAGTTTGTGTCCTGGACCCAGTGGCTTGAAACTCACATTGGACGTGTGTGCATGTGTGCCCAAAATCCCCCCACAAAAAAACAGAAAGGACTGTGGCATGGACATCCTCCCTGGGGGGTGATTTCTTACTTTCTCTCTCTCTCTCTCTTTCTGTGTCTTTGGCAAGTACACATTTCATATAGTAAAAATATCTCTCTGAAATAATTATTTAATTTTATTTATTGTTATTATTATTATTAAATTTTATACAGGGTGCACATGTTCACTAGACTGAGAGAGAAAGTGAGAAAGCAAGGGATTCAAACTCTGGTCAGCCATGTCCAACACCTTAACACCATGCCACCTGCTGGCCCCAAACTTACTACTTTCAGTTTTTATTATATATTTTGTTAATTCTTTCCATATGACATTTGTTATCTACACTTTATCCCCCCCCCCTTTTTTTTTGCTATAGGGCACATACACACACACAGACACACACACACACACACACACACACACACAGAAATACAGAGAAAATTTAAGAAAACATCCCTTGTGGGGAGGGTCACAATGCAGTCCTTTCCCTCCATTCTTCTCTTGGGATTTTGGGCATGCATGCACACATGCTGGGAATGCATGCACACACACTCAGCATGTTTTTCTAGTCCTTTGTCTGGGGACTCAAACCCCTCAGTTGGACATGTGGGATCTAGCTACCTAAACTACCATGCCACTGGCTGGCCCCTATGTAATTTTATAATCACCTAAAGCATAGTTTTTAATTTTTTTTCCCCATGATCCACCCAAAGAAATATATTGGATGTGGTAATATAATAATCTAAATACAGAAACACACACCCACAACTTTAAATGTATATGATTCTATACTATTTTTATTGTATTCTCCTGGTCAGAATCCTTTAAATTGATTTTACAAATGACAATGTGGATATGATGCATGGTATGAAAAACACTTCTTTATAAGAATTGTTCAGCAATTATTTAGCAATCAGTGACTGAAAGAAGGGAAAGGCTGCATTCAGTTCATGAAACTCTTAATGAAGAGCCTTCCAATATCCAGAAGAATCTATCAAGTTTAAAACACAGACCGCAAGTATAAAATAACTGTGGCACACAATGTATTGATACTGTTGAAGTTTCAAGCGAAATTTCAAAGTATAGTGTTCCATAGCTATGATTAGTCTTCATAAAACATACATTTGTATTAATGTACTATCCTATAAAATTGCATTTTCACTTTACATTTCTGTATGTGGTATAGAATGAGAATGATTTGAACAATGTATTTCCAATTTTAGTAGACTAGTGAAAAAAATAGCCTGGAAAGATAAAATAGTTATGACTTTTTAAAAATTTTCATACCTGAATTTCCCCCGTAATTGGATGAGACACAACTTTTGTTGCATCGGTAGGCTGCAATATTAAAAAAACAAAAACATACATTATATTAATAGATAAACCATTCTTAGAATTTATTATTTCAACTTTCCTCTGAAATTAATCTCTCTCTGGTTAGAGAACACAATCTGGAAAATATATTTCATTCACTTGGCTGCTTGAGAGTAATGGTCCCTATTTAAATGTCTCAATATGTTTACTTTTATAGATATATAAATCTAATGTTCGTTTTGGTAAGCCTGTTTTGAAGCTATAATTATATACCAGCAGTATTTTCAATTACTTAAGAAAATAATCACCATTGGCTGAAAGTGCTTACATATGTACATGTTTTAAAGATCTATACAATAATGAAGAAGATTACTGTGTTTACACAAGTTCTAAAGAACTGCCTAGAAGGATGGAAGGCATAAAAGGTACTTTTGTACTTTTTTTATTAGGTGTTCAGCATCTCTCTACTCTTCTAGAGAGAGGCACTTATGATGACACTTCCGATTTGTTCACACTCCTTAATTAAAATTATATCTCATCCCATGTAAATTTCCATTTCCTTAGTAAGTTTCTTATGTCAGTAAATTCTTAAAAACAATTAAGAAAGTGATCTGGCAAACTAATTCATGACTGCTTGCTGACTTGTCGCATTTCTGTGAAATACTTTTACATAAGAAGAGATATCCTTGGCCCCAAATCTATAATAAAATTTCAAGCAACGTGGTGTCAATGCAGAGGAGGTATTTACTGAAGTGGCAGTCACCTTGCCACCTTACATATAAAACCCTGTCTCCCTCCATAGGTATAATACTGGTCTAATTTTAATAATTCCATAATATTATTTTGCTATACTTTTTCTGCTTTCTTTTGTCTTATATTTTTATCCTAGAAATGAGAGTAATCAAAAGAAGATGGTTTTATTTTCTGACTTCTATGAACTAACTAAAGGATAAAATTAACATAATCACTGGGAAGTTATGAATGTAGGGGTTAAACTTTCTAAAGCACATATTCCTTATTAAATATAGGTAGATAGATATAGATAGATAGATAGATAGATAGATAGTGCCATTTATTTATTTATTTCATGAATGGAAGAGTCAAGAGAGAGGGATGGGGAAGAGAGAAAGGTACAGCACTCCTGCCAGGATCTTGCTGCTTTAATCCACCCCCAGCTTCTGGTAGCCCTGGATGATGCGCACAAGCATGCCTGTGTACTCTGCAAGATCTGTAGATCAAACTGGTAAACTTCCATGTGGGTCTACCGCATTGAGCATGTGTTTTATCACTGTACTTCTGTTCATTGACCCCTTTTAAAAAGTTTATTTATTTATTGCCATTTATTAATACTAATAATGTGTTCTGGCTTCAAAGTTTAAGCTGTTTGCAAGATATGGAATAATTATATCTATTTAATAGTTAACCTATTATTTACATTTTAAGAAAAGCAAACTAAATCTAGAGAAAAAAGGACCACACAAGTTTCTGGATCCATTTATATATTGATTCAAGATTTGGAGTTGCCTCAGCCAGATATCTCTGCATCTTAATGCATGAACATTGGGAATAAATGATATAAGAAATAAAAAAAAGACCAAAAAAAAATAAAAAGGAGGGACCAGCAGGTGGGATAATGGTTATGTCACTGGACTCCCTCGTAGTTGACTGCGGTTCAAGTCCTGGACCTGGAAGCTTAAAACTCACACCAGGAGCGTGTGCATGTACGTACATGCCCAAGATTCTGAGAGGACAATGAAGGAGAAGGGATTGTAGCATGGCCATCTCCTCCTGTGGAGTGATTTCTTGTTTTCTGTCTCTCTGTCTCTGTCTCTCCAGGGAGCGCATGCTCCCTATAGCAAAAAAAACTCTCTAAATAAATAAATAAATAAACTTTAAAAAATAAAATAAAAAATAAAAAGCAAAAACTAAAAATATAAAATACCCCCCCCCCAAATTAAAAACAATGAATACTTGTTTGTAATGTCTTTTATTTTTTAATTTTTTTTCAAGAGTTGTAATTCATTTAACATATGACCATGCAGCTATACTTAATTTAATGCAGAGAGTATGCTTATGGATTACTTTTAGTTTTTCTGGGGTGCTGCTCTGAGTACAGTGGAGTATTTTAAAATTATGGAGATCATCTGTTGGATACCATGAAAATTACCAGCTTGAGGTAGGTAGATGTCACGATTTGAGCCCACTGCTTTCTTAACAACTACATCATACCATTATGAGACTGGTTTTGGCAAACTGCTGTGTTAAAAAAACTGTACTGTGCGAAGACCAGGGAGATTAGGGGTTGGGGTAAGAGTGGTTAGTGCTCAATCTGATTCCATGGTTTGAGAAGCTGGGCAGTGCCTATTAAATGCATTGATATGTAATTATAGTTATTAACAATAAAAAGAATATGTTGTTATTTCATCTCATGTATATAATTTTTTTCCAAAGGCTACTGAAATATTACAACAAATGCACTTATAAACCCATTTGAAACCCAACTGTTTAACAAATGGGTTTATCTTTGTTATTTCTTTGGGCTTCACAGTGCCATGAAAAATAACTGACACAGTGAGTATGCCATGACAAGCAGTTTTGGAGACCAAATACCTACTTCAAAAAAACATGCAAAACTAGTATTTAGTTAAATCATTTACTTAAACCCTTACTTGTAAGAAATTATTCAGACTTCAAAGGTAAAATGAAGAAATATCAGTCAGAATTTCAGAGACAAAAGTCCTTCAGTAAAATAAGTTTTGAAGACAAAAATTCATGTTGAATTAAACAAATTAGTAATTTTAAAAGTCATGTCTTTTGATGGGAGAAGGAGATGAAGAAAACACTCTCTAAAGATGACATACTAATGGCCAAAAGGCATATGAAAAAATGTTCAACCTCCCTCATCGTAAGGGAAATGCAGATAAAAACAACAATGAGGTACCACCTAACCCCAGTCAGATTGTCTAATATTAAAAAAACAAAAAATGATAAGTGTTGGCGGGGGTGTGGTGAAAGGGGAACTCTTTTACACTGCTGGTGGGAATGTAGATTGGTCCAACCACTGTGGAGAATAATTTGGAGATTCCTCAAAAATCTACAGATAGATCTGCCATATGATCCAGAGATCCCACTCCTCGGTATCTACCCAAAGGACAGAAGAATCCTTCATTGGAAAAGTGCTTGCACATCGATGTTTATTGCGGCACTATTCACAATTGCTAAGTCATGGAACCAACCCAGATGCCCCCGTATGGAGGAATGGATTGAAAAACTGTGGCACATATACTCTATGGAATACTACTCAGCCATAAAAACCAACAGAGCCCTGGCTTTTGACAGAAAGTGGAAGAATATGGAAGATGTACTGCTGAGTGAGGCAAGCCAGGCTATGAAGGAGAGACATTGTATGTCCCCATTTAACATATACCGTTTGTCTGCATTCTATGTCTGAAACTGATTGACTAACAGTTGAACAAACACAAGAGATGGGTATGAATGTCAGATGAGGTGTATGTGGAGGAGTGGGGCCCAACGAAAGACATTTAGAGAAGGGATACAGAGGTAGAGCATTGACGGGATGGGGAGGTGTGGTGTTATCTGTTGAAGATATTTCGATCAACGGGTCTGGGGAGAAATGTTCACATATCGAAATGGTCTCATTGTAAGCCAAACAATATGATTGAAAGTATATACAAAAATAAATAAAGTAATTAAAAAAAAAAAAAGTCATGTCTTTATGTATTTTATTACCAAGATGATTACAGTTCTGTTAGTTGATTATCCTACAATTATATTCAGTAAAAAAAAAAAAGATATAATTTGGAACCCCAAATTAATTAAAATATTTTGAGATTTCCAGAGCATCAATGAAAACTATTTAAAATGTAAAAAATAACTCTATGCATAATTATGTAGCTTAAACATTAATGTAAATACTTTAGATTCATACTTAAATTTGCTCAGTAGCAATTAGAGCATTATTGATGAATTAGTAATTACTTATGAATATTCATTTAAGTGTTTAATATATGTATTCTGAACAACCAAATGTATAATTATCCTAACAATAATATATTCTATTGCATTAATACATTTTATTATTATATAGTCTTATGCCTAATGAAACACAAAGAAGTTAAAATTATTATTCTCTAAATTATCTGAGTAACATTATATATTTTGACATATTGTGTTACCTGGCTCATGGAAGATAAGCCTTAGGCCATCACTAAATATTTTTATAAATGTAAACTTTTTTAACATTGTAGGATATGGATAAAAATAACAGGAAGTATTGCCTTTTATGCAGACTACATATTGAAAAGTCAAGAAATGTCATTAAATTTATTCATTTTTTTCACTCAGAAAAAAATGTTTCAAGGAACTCTGTATCTCCTAAGTGTTGAAGATAACTATTCCATAGAGAAGATGACTAAGTAATAGTTCCTCTTTATAAGAGTGTAGTATCTATAGACTATTTATGCATTTTTAGTGCCAGAGGGCATGTGGCAGGGAGAGACAGAGAGAGAAAAAAAACACACCCCAATGTGGTATGGTCACACTGCAATGCCCTCTCCAATTGCTCTGTCCTGTTGGGATATGGGGCATGCATACACGCACACACATGGTCAGCACTTTTTGCAAGCCTGTGGGCTGGGACTTGAACTATGGTTAGTCATGTGAGATCTGACTCCTTTACCCATTAGGCTATGAAGGTGGCCCATAACTTTTAAATTAAGGATGTATGCATAGTGATAAACAGTAGTTCAGTGATAAAACGTGTCACTCTGTAAGGCTGACCCACGTGGGAAGTTTCCAGGTTTGTGTCCAGAGACCTCTCTGAGTACTCTGGGCCTGCTTGTGTCTATAACTCAAGGCTGGCTGGCAGCTGGGGGAGAGGAATTAAAGATATCACGACCCTGTTGAGGGTTCTCTCTATATATACTTTTTATTCATAGAAGACATAAATAAATAAGCTTAAAACAAGAATGTGGGGCTGGTGCCATTGTCTGATGGTTAAGACAGTCAGATCCCACATGGCCAACCATGCAGTTCAAGTCCCAGAGTCAGCAGCTTGAGAAACATGCCAGGTCTGTGTGCATGCCCAAAATCCTGAAAGGAGAGAATGATAAAGAGAGGGATTTCAGTTTGTGCATTCCCCATGAGGAGTGCTTTCTCATCTCCCTTTGTTTTTGTTTCTCTGGAAAGCACACATGACCTCTAGCAAAAACAAAAACATAAGCAAAAAAAAAGCATAAACATTATATATACATCTATATATATGTGTGTGTGTGTGTGTATATATATACACACACACACACACATATATATATAGATATCAAAAATAATCAGATCTGATTAGTGTAACTACCAATAGATTTAAGTAATCTCCATCTGAGCACTGTCCAACAGAATACATTGTGAGCCACATGGATAATTTTAAATATCCTGCTAGTCATATTAAAAATGTAAATATACACCAATAGAATTAATTTTAATAATATATTTTGTTTAATTCAATTTATCAAAAATATTGACATCTCACCATAAAATCAATACAAAAACTGTAAGGGTATATTTTACATTCTTTTCTTCATATTAAGTCTTTGAAATTTCACATGTAATTCACATACATAGCACATCTCCTTTAGGACTACCTGAATTTCAAGGGTTCAATTGCCACATGTGGCCAGCAGCTACTCTATCAGACAGTGCAGCTTAGTAAGTCTGCATTTTAGCAAAAATATTGTTAAACTACATAAGCCTACATTCTTGAGATAGAAAAGGATTACTGCCTATCAAAAAACCTTTGGTATCATTTCCTTAACGTTTGTCCTGTTTTCGTCTTCTAATAATTCCTACAAAAGTCAGTACATTAAAATAAATCAATTTTGTACTTCCATAATATTACAGAGACTTCCAAGTGACTGCTGATATTTTAATTCACAAATATTAATTAATTTTGTTACTGTTCAGCTCAAGCCACTCAAATACAATATATGCTTAGGAGGCTGAAGAGAAAAATTTAAGAAATGGTTCTTGGTTCTTAAGGAACTTGCAAATTAATTTGGAAGGTAAAACAAGCAGTCAAGTAATTACACACATCTGTACTAGATATATGAAAAACCTAAGAATACAAAACATATAAGTAACATTGTATGAAATAATAATTGCTAAATTGTATGATTACTTTCCAATTATATTTATGTAACATGGAAACATCCAAAACCAGGAACTATTATTAATTATATTGGTAATTTAGTTGATTAATTTACAAATTATTTTAAAACAATTATTAAAGCTTCCATAAGGATATTCTTCAAAATAATATATCATTGCATATGGTAAAATGAAGCCATGTTAAAATACATTCTGACATTTAATCCTGTCTTCGAAATTACTTTGTTAGTGGAGCTTTGCTATATTTAGTTTGAAAAAAGTTATTTTATGATATAGTGACTAAGGTCACCCTACCTTTTATGTTTGCTTCTGGATAATAAGGATTTTTGGTGACAATTCTATATCTTTATACTTAGTAAAACAAACTTTGTTTTCTGATATCCATTCCCTTTACCCAAGCATAGCCTGTTCCTCCCATGTATCTCACTACATAAAGACAAACCTTTATTTAAGATTAGACAAAAGAATACATTTCCTGTGTATTTATCAACCATAAGAACAGTTTCTCTATTAAGAATCAAGTCTATGAGAGATAAATTACAAATTATGAACATTTTTTGTCTGCTTTTATAAGATTAAAAATAAATTTTATAGTCTCTTTTATTTCCCAACAATTTTGAAATTAGTATTGGAAGCATTTGTATTAAATATTGATTTTCATTAAGAACATATGTATTAGTGATAAATACAAATGGTGATAATATGTTACTGACTTTTCTTGTTTCTCATTTCCTAAATTCTCTTATTCTCTTTATCTCTGTGTCCTTTTTGTTATTTACTTATTTTTTTATTATTTTTTTTTAGAGAGGTTTTTGCTATAGGGCATGTGTGCTTGCCAGAAAGACAAGAGAGAGACAGAGACAGAAAGCGAGAAATCACCCCCCGGGGGGATGGCCACACCGCAATCCCTTCTCCTCCATTCTCCTTTCGGGATCTTGGTCACACATGCACATGCACCTGGCATGAGTTTAAGCCACCGGGTCTGGGACTTGAACTGTGATCAACTACATGGGAATCCAGAGATATAGCCATTACACCAACTGCTGGTCCCTTATGACTTACCTAATTTTTAAAATCTAATGTAATGTGTATCTTTTGTTTCCAAAAAGATGCAAAGCTAATGGTCTATACCCAACAGATTCATAGAACAACAAAGAAAAGGAATCAGGAAATGTACGAAATACATTTTTTTTCAAAATTCTCATATTAATAACTACTAAAATATTTTATGAGGTGTAAAAATACAGATATTTTTCTAAACTCAGTAATACACTTGTGAAGAAAAGTGTTTTTTTTTTTTTTGTTGTTATAGCTTGTGAAGAAATGAGAAATCACAAGGTAAACACTTTGGAAAGCAGTATTTTATTTCCTGTCTCCGGCTCAGAATAAAGAACTAGAAAGTAGGCAAGTCAGAGGTCACACAGAACACTTCTCACCTTGCTGCTGCTGTGCTTCTTCTTGCTCACTGAGGGTGACCCTGGCTGCCCAGGGCTGGGGACGGAACTGGATCCTGCTGATGCTGGACCTGAATGAGCATGGGATCCTTTTTCTACCACTGATGACAGAACCAGCGGTGACTGCTGCAGTGAGACCTTCTGGAGCTCCGCTGCCAGCTGCTTAGGATCCACCCCTGGGGATTTCGCTTTATCCACTACAACAGAATAAAACGACTTGCATTCTACTCTGATTCAAAGGTACCTAATAGCATGGAACTTATTAGAGTTCTAGGTGACAAAGGCAAAATATTACTCACAAAGTAAGCTAAACTTTTAAAATTAATTGTACCTTTATGTATATATTTTGAATGAGGAAGTTTAAAATTTCTGACATCTAGACTTTTGAAAATTAAATACTTTTTTTTTTTGAGAGATTTTTGCTATAGGGCGTGTGCGTTTGCCAGAAAGACAGAGAGATACAGAGAGACATAAAGCAAGAAATCACCCCCCCCCCCAGGGGGATGGCATTGCCGCAGTCCCTTCTCCTCCATTCTCTCCTAGGGATCTTGGTCATGCATGCACATGTGCCCACCATGATTTAAGCCACCGGGTCTGGGATTCGAACCGTGGTCGACTACATGGGATTCCAGTGACGTAGCCATTACGCCCGCCATCTGCTGATCCTGAGAATTAAATACTTTTTATGTATACATATCTAAGGAACTCTAGAAAGCTTAGAAAAGTGTGACATAATGTTGAATTATAGAGGGAAATTGAAGTTTCTATTACATCTTCAGAAAAACATTTTTTTTTTTTTTTTGGAGAGGTTTTTGCTATAGGGCGCGTATGCTCGCCAGACAGACAGAGAGAGATGGAGAGATAGAAAGCAGGAAATCACCCCCCAGGGGGGATGGCCACGCCGCAATCCCTTCTCCTCCATTCTCCTCTCGGGATCTTGGGCACGCACGCACACGCCCGGCGTGAGTTTAAGCCACTGGGTCCAGGACTCGAACCGCAGTCGACTACGTGGGAGTCCAGCGACATAGCCATTACGCTAACTGCTGGTCCCCAGAAAAATATTTTTAATGTTTTACGCAGGGAACCGTATAAATGATACATTACCCTGTTTTAGCCACTGTAACTTTTTTTGTATAATTAATTGTTTTCCCTTCTCTAAATATTTCATATCATTTTCTCCTAGGAGGAAATTTTAAAGTGTATATTTACATTTATAGATGTATAAATGGCACAGTACCCCAGACTCCTAGTATTGTGGCTATAATAAGCATAGGAAATATTTAATAACAATGTAGTAAGCAAAGGAAAAAGTGATTCTTTTTTGCCATTATTATTTTAATGTCAACAACCTGATTTATGCAGATCTTCAACAGAAAAGAAAGGGAATCTGGGACCAGCTGAAGGTGTAATGGTCACGTCACTGGACCAGCTGAAGGTGTAATGGTCACGTCACATAGTTAAGCCATTGTTCCAGTCTCGGACTCTGTGGCTTCAAACTCTAGTTGGGCGCATGTACATGTGTGCCCAAGATTCAGAGAGTCGAACAGAGGAGGATTGTGGTGTGGCCATCCCCCCTGGGTGGTTGATTTCTTGCTTTCTGACTCTGTATCTCTCTGTCTCTCCTGCAAGTGCACATGCCCTATAGCAAAAATCTCTCTTAAAAAAAGAGAAGAAAGGGAATCTAATTGGTAACAAACATTTACAAATCTTGAATTTTATCTGAGTCTAATGTATATTCATTAATCTTATAATCGATATAATATACTTGTAGGTTGCTTTTTTTAATATAAGAATTTAATCTATTTCATCATATACTTGTAAAAGTGAATGGTAATCTTTATATATTATAAAAAAGCAACCAAAAAAGTTTAGAAACAGGATTTCAAAATCCAGTTATGCTAAAAAGAATAACAATTATATAAGACCAAAAAGAAAGGGCTCCGTGGATTGCACGGATTTCACAGGATAAATTTATATTTAAAGAATTAAAAATGTGAAATGTTGGGGACCAGAAGATGGGATAATATTTACGTTGCTGGACTACCACATAGTAGACTGCAGTGGAGTCCTAGACCCAGCAGTTTAAACTCATGCCGGGTGTGCGTGCATGCATGCCCAAGATCTCGAGAGGAGAATGGAGAAGGGATTGAGGCGTGGCCATCCCCCCTGGTGAGTGATTTCTTGCTTTCTGTCTTTCTGTCTTTCTGGTGAGCGCATGTGCCCTATAGCAAAAACCTCTCCTTAAAAAAAAAAAAAATGTGAAATGTGAACTCACACAGTAAGTATTTCAGATGAACTTTTTTAATGGGCTTAAGATGCAAATATGTGCTTCTTCATAATGTGAAAAATGCAACTATTTTGATTTTGCTTACAAATATCATCTATTTACAACTTTATCTTCATATCTATGGATATGTCTATGTCTTATCTGTGACTACATCTGCCCACACAAACACATCTACATCTACATCTTTATCTGTGACTGAAGGCACATTGCTTTCACCTACCAGCTTTTGGTGGTTCATGGAGTTCTAGGTGCTGGGGATTTTCAGAGTCTGATAGCATATTGAGGTCCCTAAAAATTAGAATCAAACATTAAGCAAGAAACCGAGGAAACCTAAGACAAAAGGAACTTTTTTTTTCCAACTACCCTGAGGTTTATTTATTTATTTTTTCCGGTAGGTAAATGAGACGTGGTTAATGATATAAAGCAACTCGAAAGCATGCTCACCATTCTAACCCAAGATATTTCGCAATGCTGTTAAAAGTCAGAGCTGATAAAAATGATTATTTAAGGTGAAATCTTTATGGATTAAATGTAAGTTCATTTTGAAATACTATACACATCCATGAAATCTAAATGGGTTCAAGTTTTCATTTAAATGAAGTATGTTTTAATAAAAGCATGGAAGGGGAAAGCTTTTAACATAATCGGAAACTAAATTAGCTGAATTCTTTCTATGCTTTAGACTTTGTTGATTCTGAACACAAGAAATCTAAAAAAACTTGTATTCACTTTATTTTCTAATTACAGAATATCTTGCTGACTGGCAAAGGTTCCACCTTAACAATTTTAAATTAAAAGAGCCATGAATAGCCAAAAAATGGAAACAGAAAGATGGGGAAAAACTCACAGTCTTACACATATTTCTGCTTCCCCACTTTGCTGACTAATGATACTCTGCACTTCTTCATATGTTTTAGAAGTTAAGGGAATTCCATTCCATTCCAATACTTGCATCCCTAAAAAGACAAATTCAAGTTTAAAATCAAACATGCATGCTATCTCTAGTCTGGGTCCATAGGGAATAGAAGACATTTTGTTGTACTTGAAAACCAACTCAGCACACCATTTCAGAGAACATCTTTTCAAAGTTCTCTGGATCATTAATACTAAAACCATTGTTTAGTTTTATCTCATCAACTTACCTGAATGCATAAAATACATTTACGACAACATGCAAAATTTTGCTTTTGAAACTCTATTAAATGTTAGCACATGCATGCATTCTGTCCACACTGCTATAAAGAAAACGTCATTGAATAAAAATTCCTCAGATGACTCTTGTATAGGCAAAAAAACCAAAACAAAACCAAAAAATCCCAAACAATTGCAGTTACCAATATAACTTTCCCATGGGGAGCAAGCTACTAGAAGGATGTAAACGTCTATATTCTGTCATGGAACGGGAGTGTTAGAAAAAAGCCCTTAGGAGTTCCTTGTGAAGTGCCTCTCCAGAAATTATATTTTTGATTTTGCCCAGATAAAACAGATTGCCACTTTCTTTTTCTTCACTGCACGTATGCTAGACATCCCTGAATAGAATAGAGAACGGGCAGCTGAATGGGTATGTGACCTGTGCAGTAGAAAAAGAGCCTGTGTGCAGACAGGCCCCATGCTTGGTTTAATGCTTTGCAGTTGCTACCTTGAAATTTTTAATAACATTTGAACAAACAACCTGCATTTTCATTTTGTACTGGGTCCTGCAAATTATGTAACTGACCCCAGTTCCACAAATTACATAACTGAGCTAAACTGACCAGGACATTTCATTTTTATTTTCTATCTATCTAGAAAGATAATTTCATACAAAAAAAGTATTAGTGATTAATATTTCAAGGCATTACATCTAATCTCTTTGCTATGAAGGTCCAGATTACATGACATGTCAAAATACTTCAGAGGTGTGTATTTGGCATGACTCATGTCCTAGTATGTGGCTGTGTGAATTAGATATAAACTAGGTGAAAATATACAATATGTTATGCCCAAATACTTGTGAATGCTGCCAGCTTTACCCAAGGAGAATGTCAATATATCATAAATATAAGTTAAATAAAAGAAATGACTGTTGAAAAATCATGTTGTCAATGAGCTGAGAAATATTCACGTAAAATTCCTTATTATGTATCATAGGTGTCAATGAGAAATTTCAAACATGGCATTCTAGTATCTTTAAAATATTTAATAACAATGATATGCATTGGAAAGCACATTACCAGTTGCAATCAACAGAAATGTTTTTACATTACACTTAAATGGCAGAGAAAGTCTATAAAAAAGACTCACAAAAGCACAAACAAGACTTGTCTGCAACTTACTCCAAGAAAACTTTATCTTCAGATGGGCCTTAGGTTTATTTCAACAATCCCAGGCTGTTATACACATAAAATGAGAAAATTATGTAAAAGACAGTGACAATACTACTAAAAAATTAATAACATAGCACACTGATAGCACACTGAAAGAGCAAAACAAAGCACTTTTTTTTCTTGGTAAATCAGGAGAAAGACTACATTTATGAGCAGATGGTAGAATTAAAACAAATTAATGCTGTCATTCAGAAATGGAATGGCTTTATTTCTACAGAAGCATATTCCACGAAGAAAAAATAGTCGCATATCTTCATGCTTTTCCAGTTTATTTTATATCTTAAAATAAAAGGGCAAATTTATAAAACATAATTATCCAGTGAAATGAAAAAGGTTTCTAGTCACAAAAAAAGGAAAACTATTTAGTATTGTTAATTAAATTGCTAAAAAAATTTATACAGGTAACCAGAAGTTTGCTCATATATACACCTGAGGTCAGGAACTACATGATCTGCTCACTCCCACCACAGACTCACAGAACATTTTTTTCCCTCTCAGTTTCCTACCAGGGTTAATGCAATGCTGCAGTTCCCATGATTCTGCCAGTTCTTTTACACTGGCATGGTTCTGCTGTGAAACACTGCAGGGAAGATGATTTGTAAACACAATAGTTTATTATTATTATTTTATTATTATTATTTTATTTGCCAGAGGTATTTGTGCTCAGCAGAGAGACAGAGAGACACAGAGAAAGAAAGTCCACATCAAGGGTGCTTGCTCATGCTGCAGTCCCTTCTCCATTTCACTATACCATCTCCATTTGGGCATGTGTACACACAGGTTTTTCAAGTCGCTGGGTCTGGAACTTGAACTGTGTGGTCAGTCCTAAGGGATCTGGCTCCCTTCACCACTAGGGCATGGGCCAACTCTGAACACAATCATTTAATAATATTTTCCGGGACCAGCAGTTAGCGTAATGGCTATGTTGCTGGACTCCTATGTAGTCAACCGTGGTTTGCGTCCCGGACCCGGTGGCTTAAACTCACACCTGGTGCGTGTGCGTGCGTGCCCAAGATCCCGAGAGGAGAATGGAGGAGAAGGGATTGTGGTGTGGCCATCCCCCCTGTGGGGTGATTACTTGCTTTCTGTCTCTCTGTCTCTGTCTGTCTGGCGAGCGCACACGCCGTATAGCAAAAACCTCTCCAAAAAAAAAATATTTTCCCTTTCCATTATCTAACTTCCTAGAAGTCCTCCAAGAACGACACTACAATAATGAATGAAATAAATTATTCTTATGTATTCATAAGATAGCTGTAGTAGTTAAATTTTATGTGACTTCAAGATGATATATTTAAAATACATGTGTTAGTTGGAAATCCTATAAACTATTTTCAAATGTGCAAATGTAAAATGTGTGCAAAAAGGGGGAACTTAACTTCATCTAGAGGGATAATATGTGTTGAACAGTTGTTTCAATTTCTTTCCAGAGAAAAGAATAGTATGACTATGCAAAACAACTGCTTGTTTACAATTTATGAAGCACAATTATTTTAATGATAATCCAGAACAGTGCAACCATTCTGAAGGACAATCTGGCAGAGTATAATTACATTAAGCACGTGGATGCTCATCACCCAAAAATGGTCTTTTTGGGTATCTATTAGTGGGCAGGTGGGAGTATCTGGAGAAATGGGCACTGGAAGTGTAGTAAATCTTCACAATGGAAATACTTGGCAGAAATCCAAAGAAACAGACCATACCAGGTGTTAATATCAAACAATGAAACCATCTTAACATCTTTGCCAGGTATAAAGAAGTGAAAAGCTGATCTATAGGAAAATGTCACTTATGAAGATTCAGATAATCTGCACACAAAGTAACATTATGTATTTTACAAAGAAGTAACAGACATCACAAATTAAAATAGTTCCCCACAGAGAAAAGAGGAGGAATAGGAAAAAAAAAACTTTAAAATTTGCTGATTTAATAAATAAATGAATAAAAAACCCACATATGCATCGTAGGGGACCTCTCATGAACTGAAAAAGCTGGTGTGCTATAAAATGAGACCTGACATAGATGGGGTCAAAAAAAAAAAAAAAGCCGAACCTAAATAAGAATTTTGCATATATACACATATACATATATAAATTACTTGCAATTATTTTATAACTTTACACACTGCTTTTATGAGAAGACTCTATATTAATATCATACCATATCTGGGCAATCATTCTTGGGAGCCTTTTATTATCAGCAGCAACAACACAAAACATTCAGCTGAACAGGCCATCTGCCTCAGACTGGCCAACCAGCAGACAACCACCACCACATCACTTAATATCAATTACTCTTTCATTTTAAACCCAGGCAGTGTTAATATATGGAAAATACATAGACAGGTAGATGTAGTTCATTCTTTCTGCAAAAAATACTTTTTTATATTTTATAATTTTGACCTATTTATGCATTAACTTAAAATGAAAAAAGAGGAGTGGAAGAGAGAAGGGGACAAATGGTATGGAAGGAGAGAATCTGCAGTAAAGGGAAAGAAATAGCATCTGACTAGCATCCTGCTTGTTGAAGGGACAAGGAGGCACATGCAGTGATGCTAAGTTTCCTGAGAAAACTTGCAAGTAGGAAGTCCCAGGAATGGCGACTCTTCCTTTGAGGAGATAATCTTATACAAATATTTGCATTTTAGCATTATGATTGCTATTTATGTTCTTTGTATTCATAGTTCAAACAAAACTTAAAGCGAAGTCTCAATATACAAAATATATAAAATGAGGCAGGCTCTGTCTACTTGCCCTTTTCCTCACAGTGTTCCAGCTCCCATTCTGTCAGTGCCCTTAGACATACTTGTAGGGACCCCTAAGTTTGCATGATCGACAGGTAAGTGATGAGTTTAAAATGACCTTCCTATCCCAACAAGAGTGTAAAAAGAAGTTCCATTAACTAGTACACTATTTCTAGAAATATACTGGAAGATCTTCTGAATTTTATTTTATTAGAGATGGAGTTTGCATTGGAAATGATATATCTACATCTATATCTATCTACATATATTATGTGTATATATGTACATACACACACATACATATATATATTTTTTTCTTTTAACCAATAACTCTTAAAAACATATTTAAATAGAACTCTGTATGTGTGTGTGTATAATATTTAGAATATTTATTTTATTTTATTTTTTTTAAAAAAAGATTGCTATAGGGCACATGTGCTCACCAGAAAGGGAGAGGAGAGAGAGAGGGAAAATGTGAAAGAAGCCCCTAGGGGTATGGCTATGCTTCATTTTCTTCTTCTCCATTCTCCTCTCGGGATTTTGGACACAATGCACATGTGTCCAAAGTGTTTTCCAAGCTCCCGGGTCTAAGACTCAAACTGCTCATTCAATCTTATGGAATCTAGCCTCTTTAACCATTGCACCAATGGTTGGCCCAAATTAGCATGTTTATTTTAATTTTCATAAAGAGTTATTTAATTTATTATTATTATTATTAAAATTTGACCAGAGAGAGAGAAAAAGAGAAAGTGAGAAAGCTAGCTGCTAGCCAAGGACGCAAATCACAGTCAGCCATGTGGGAGTCCAGCGTCTTAACCACCATGCCACCTATCGGCCCCAATTTAGTATTTAAAAAAAAATTAAATCCTTTATCTTTCAATAAGTAGCATATACACTATTTTCAGAAAGACATGTTTTATCTATCATAATTGTATTTTATAAACCACCTTCCTAGTGGGAGTTGAATGTTGGTACTTTCTCTTCACCAAAACCAAATTTTGCTCACATTTAGCTCAGTTATTTTCTAGCTGTTGTGCCTTTGAGCAAGTTGGTTAATTCACTACCCTTGACTCTCTAGGAATATTATATTGGTAGAAGACTGCTTTAGTTTATTTCTACTCTGTGATGGTGAGAATGTTATGACCATGACAGAATGGGGAAAAACAACTGTTTACTACTGATGAAAATGCAAATTTAAAATTTTTTATTGTGACCAGTAGGTGGTGTGGTGGTTAAGGTGGTTGGACTCCCACATGGTTGAACACAGTTCGAGTCCTGGACCCAGAAGTTTGAATATCACATTGGGTGCATGTGCATGCATGTCTAAAATCACAGGAGGTGAATGGTGAAGGAGGGGTTGCAGCATGGTGATCAACTCTGGGAGGAGTGACTTTTCACTTTCCTTCTCATTGTTTCTCTCTGGTGAGCCCATGCATCCTAATACAAAATCCTTTATGTATATTTTTTATTTCTTCCAGAGAGAAAGGGAGAGATAGTCACCTTCAACAGAGTCTTCACACCATGATCTACCCTAGTCTCAGCTGCCCTGGGTTATATCCATGCACAAATATTCCTGATGTACTTAGGTAGGTCCTGGGGAACAAACCTAGGACATTTCCCATGTGGGTCCAGTTATATTACCATTGTACCACCACCTGGCTTCAGATCTGCAATTTTTGAGCTGCGGGTTTATATGAAAAATAAATATATATTTTACCATCCTAAATTTTCCACATCGTTTTAAATTATTTTCCTCATATATAGCAAAATTTCCTTTAGCATAGAAATCATATCATCTAATTATTCTTTTTTGCATTCCCCACAGTTCTTCACTGCCTTCTCAATGACAGTTGCCCAAGTTCCTCTGATTGGTCTTGGCTCCCAGAGCTCCTATGGTATCTCCATGAGCTAGTTTCTTTTTCATGGGCACTGCTAAATTTGTTTATGAATTGGTTAACTCAGTGGTTAGAACATAGCATTTGTGGTTTGAATCTAAATTTGGTTTATATTTACATGCCAAGCAAATAAAGTATCTAATTTTGTACTACTGTCATTTAAACACAATGATGATTTAAATGTAAAGTGTTGCTGTATTAAGCTATACATTAAAAAAATCTGTGACGTGTTGTAATTTCTTTTTTTAATAATATGAAATAATAAAATTTTAAACTCATTAGAAAATTTAATATATATTTTGTAAATGTATATTCTTACCAATTTTAGTGATATTAAATGTACATACATAGCAGATTTGGAGTAACTCTAGTTTTTTGCTTTAAATCACTGTATATCTTAGGTTGAATTCAAGAAGAATAAAACAGACTGTTAAGCAAAAGTGTATGCTATGATAATATGCTTATTTCATCCTTGGGTAGGACTATTGACAACAATTTTGTAGAGAAATGTTACATAGCTTGGGTATGTTTTTAAATAGCTCAGACTGAAGAAGTTACATTCTATATTTGAAATTGTCATTGATTGGGTTGTTATCTTGAGCAATTTACTTTCCATGTCTTTTCTTTCACTCACCCTCTTTTTTTTTTAAACAAGCAAGTTAAATCAGCAAAATATGGCTTGCACATATAAACTTCCAAATGACATCAATTTGCATATGTAACACAAATTCTCATCACATTTTGAAAAGAAAAAAATAAGAAACATTAACACAGTTTAACTGTCTGAGGTGACCGATACTTTTTCTTTTTTTCAGGTCTGAATACATTGAAGGTATTTAGAATCAAATAATCTGCACTCACAGATCTAAAGTAGATTTATCATTAAACATAAAAAAGTGCAATTTTTAAACTAACAGATTTTCACATATCTTGTAGCATTAGTAGTTAATAATAAAGATATGATGGAGGATAACATTAACCAAAGGTGTCATAAAAGCACAAATCACCATTATTTTACAGAGTGTTATAAAGTAAGCAAGATCCTTGTGGACAATCTAATTTTTATGTTACATATTTAAAAAGTGTCACCTAAGAAATAAAACGACATATCTAATATCACACAGTTAAAATATGGCAGAAATAAGACTGTCTCCCAGGCCATGTTAATATCAGTAAATAGGAAAACTCATGACAACAAAAACTACGTGCTAGTCTACTTAAATACAAACAGTATTCAAACATTTAAACTTAGCACAAATAAAAGATAATATATTATTCACACTGTCAATTACAGTAGATAATTTAGAAATTCATTATGTATTAGGACTAGCAGACACATAGTAGTTATGTCGCTCGACTCCTACATAGTTAGTTGACTGTGGTTCAAGACCCATACCTGAAAGCTTAAAACTCACACTTGTGTGTGTGTGCATGCACAAAATCCCAAGAGGAGAATGGAGGAGAAGGGATTGAGGCATGGCTATCCCCCATGCGGGGGGTAATTTCTCGCTTTCTGTCTTATTGTCTCTCTTTATCCCTCTAGTGAGTGCACATGCCCTATAACAAAAATCTCTCTCTAAAAAATATAGAAAAGAAATTAATTAATTGTATATGTGACAATGTAAGTTGAGGACTTGGGCATGCAAAAACAAGATATTAATGGACAAACTAAGAGTTGCTGTGGGACATTTCATTTTTAGGTGGATAAAGAATGATAGTAATGAATAAAAGCCATTTAGCTTTCTCATTACTTTTCAGTAACTCACTCCAAGAAAAGAAGCCAATATCACATTTTTCTGGCACATTGATGGGGAAATTATGCTGATCCCAGCTAGAAGGGAAAATCATGTGGAAAGACGGTTAAGATAAAAGGCGGAGAGTCAATTCTAGGAAGCAGATGATTGGAAGTTCCAAAGGTAGATGGCCCCAGTGTCCTGCTTGGTCATATTTTCTTTGAGGCATTACCTGAAAGTGAAACTGCTTTGAGGTACTTTAAGAAAGTTAGGTCTTAGATTCTATGGTTTCCAACACGCAAAACTGTTTTCACATAAAGTTTGATACGGTTAAGTGAGCCGCCCACTGTCAAGAAAATGTGCTGGCTTTGACATTGTCCTCTCAGGGATGTGGTGTATCCTCTCAGAGACCTATCCCCCAGGGTTCAGGGATGTGTATTACCATCACTGGAAATTTCCTCAGTGCATGTGGGGTAGGAAATACCAGAAATAAATGTTATCTAATTTCCTAACAACAGATTAAGGGAACAGTCAAACTCATTATATTTGGTTTGCAGGAAAAAAAAAAATACTGTTTCTTGCTCTCTGATACGAATGTTGCAAATTCATGTTTTAAAAACATAGTTAAGGTGAATAAGGGAATATCATTAGCCATGATTTGTGGCCACACATAAAGAAGATTATCATGAAAATATTCTTTTCCTAAACACTCTGATCACTAAAATAATCCAATATTCCAGACCAGGATTTCCTGAATGAATTGAATAGATGCTAAAATCACTCTATGGTGGAACCAGCTGTTAGCATAATGGCTATGTCTCTGGACTCCCATGTAGTCAACTGCAGTTCGAGTCCCGGACTCGGTGGCTTAAACTCATGCCAAGCGAGTGTGCGTGCATACCCAAGATCCTGAGAGGAGAATGGAGGAGAATGGATTGCGGTGTGGCCAGCCTCCCTGGGGGGTGGGGGGTGGGGGTGGTGATTTCTCACTTTCTGTAGCTCTGTCTCTCTCTGTCTTTCTGGCATGCACATGCTCCCTATGGCAAAAACCTCTCCAAAAAAGAAAAAAAAAAATCACTCTATGGCTACAGTTTATTGTATTTAGACTTAAACACATTTTTATACACAGATTAAATGAGAAAGTTGCTAAATGAGGCAGAAGAAGGGGTATAGGCATATTAGTATAATTTTGATCCCCAGAAAATAATGGAATATATGGAATTATCCAATAATATTTATATAAAGTCATCATCTCCATTGAAGTAGATTATATTCATACATTTATAACAATTGCTTAATTTCCCAATTAATTTTATTAAAATGCACAGAATAATTTCTTCTATTGACTTTCTAATCAAATTATATTAACAGATTAATACTTGGAAAATATCATGCACATCTAAAAATGACAGACTAAACCAGTAATCTGTGAATTATATACAGATACATAATTAATTGAATGAAAATAGAGAAGTAGAGTAAATGATGCATCTGTGCATGAGAAATTCTTGCCTCACCCACTGTCTCCTCTGCTTTAATGACTTTAATGTATCAGGGATTTTAAATTTAGTTATGTTCTTAATCTTTTTTGATATCCATAAAATCTACCTTGTTCCATATTAAATTTTCTTTAAATGCATCCACTACTCAGACCATAAATTTTAACATAAAACATCACCACTTTATACTAAGAAAAGTGTTTTTTAATAAACATAGGTGCCATCTGAACTAGTGTCAAAATCATCATTGTTTACTGAACATCAGGATTGCTGCTTTTGGAAATGAAGTGAGATGAGAGAAGCAGAAGGAGAAAAGAAGACATCTGAGGATGAAAAGGAACAGTTAGAGAAACCTACAGAAGTAAAACCACCTCTGGAATATAATTTGGATCAAGAAATAAAGAAAAATGGTGAAATAGATAAGGGAATAATTAGATTTAAGAAACTAACAGATGACACAAAAAATTTAAAAGAATATGGAAATGTAGAAATTAGTTTACAAGGAGATTTAAAAGCCAAAGAAATGAAATGGATATTCAAGCTAATATGCTAAAACATAAGATTGATTATCTTACAGTGAAAGTGGAAACAGCAATTTCAAAACATGTACATCTAGATGCAAAGAATCAAATTGTTCGGCAGGAGTTGTCATCTATGAAAACAATACAGAAGATGTGTAAAACTAGGGAAGGATAAACTGAAGATGGAACAAGAAATGGTAAATCTCAAAAGTATATGGAAATAAATATGATAGAATAAGTTCAAGTAGAACAGTATAAACAGGAGACTGAAGGAAGGCCAAGACCGAATATAGAAGAAAAATTAAAAGAAGTCACATATTCTTACAGGCACAAGCAACAGCTCAAGAAAACTTAGAAGAGTTAAGGCAGAATAATTATGCTTCAGTAAGAAGTCAGATGGAACTCAAAATTAAAGATCTAGAATCTGAATTCTTCAAAATAAGAGCTTCTCAAGAAAACTCTAATAAAACAGAACTGGAAAAATAGAAGCAAATCTATCTAGATGAATCACAAGTTTGAAAATCATTTCCAGAAAAACTGAACAAGACTAATGAGAACTTAGCAGTGGTCAGTGCCAAACTTCTTGTGGAGAAACAGCAGAATAGATCTTTACTCAACAATCTTACTGTAAGACCAGTTCTAGAGTTATCTCATGTTGAAAATCTTAATAACTGAAATCTCATTTCAAGAGCCCTCAGTGATTCCAACCTCAATCTTACAGCCTTCAAAAAACAGCATAGAGAACTTCTTGTTCCAGATGCAGCAGGAATTGGAAAGAAGTACAAGAGAACTAAGAAAAGCTGCTACTGAATTTGCATCTGTATCCTGTAGAGCTTCTCCTTGAAGGTCTACTGATGGTCTACTCAAGCTCCATTATTGAGAACATCATATAAATAGGTACAGATCTTGAAGAAAAATTATACAATCTGAAATATAAAATTTTATTGACTAAACTGTTTACATAACCTTTTGTTTTCTATTAAATACATGACATAAAAATCTTTATTAAAGACTTTTTTATAAAAAATCATCATTCTCTCTACTGAATATACATGTAAGAATAATATAAATTCCATTTCATAGCATTCTTTCATTCTTTTCAATTTGCCTTAGGGTGCATGGTATCAGAGAGATACAGAGAGGGAAATAGAGAGAGAAATTAAGAATGTGCCCCTCCCCACCCCGGGGGGAGAAAGGGGAATGACCATTGGCATTCCCTTTTCTTCACTGTCCTCACACAAGTACATGTGTATTTTTTCCAGCTGCTGGGCTCAGGACTTGAACTACGTAGTTGGCCACCTTAACCTCCGTACCATCTGCTGATCCAACATTATTTCACAGGTACAATGCATAGAACTTTGCTTTGATTACTGCGATAACTACAAAACACATGCAACATGAGACAAAAAGGAAATTATGTTTCTGTAAAGGAAAGTTTTGACAAAATTTAAGAGGAAAATTCCAGTAAGTTCACTCATCTGATAGTATCAGAAAATAAAATACTTCCTTTGACAAAGAATAAGGTAAGTTTTATCACAACCTAAGTGTCAAAAGTACTATTCCTCAGAAATATAACATCATGGTCAATTGTACATACAAAGTTGACTAAATTTTTATGTTTCAATTTAAGAGGAGAAAACACTTCCAAGTTAATTTTACAATTAGACAAGAACACAAGAAAAAACTATGAACAAATATCCCTGATAATCATAGATGAGAAAATACTTAACAAAATACTAGTAAATTGAATTCATAGCACATTAAAAGAATAATATACCACCATCAAGTGCATTTTATCCCAGGTTTGCAAAGATGGTCCAACATACACACTTAAAGAACATGATACACTACATTAACAGGATAAAGGACAAAAATCATATGATTATCTTAATAGATACAGAACAAGTATTTAACAAAATTTAGTATTCTTTCATTACAAAAACTCTCGATAAATTGAGGATGGAAGGAATGTCCCTTCTATGGGCCATAGATAACCAGCTCACAGTTGATACTATACTCAACTGTGGAAAGCTAGGTGTTCATCTGAGATCAGCGACAAAGTATGGGTGCTCACTCTCATAATTTTTAATCAAAATGGGAGTGTAAGTCCTAGCCAGAACAATTAGTCAAAAGAGAAAAAATGAACTAAAAGAATCCAAAAGTGGAAAGGAGAAAGTAAAACTGTCTTTGTTTGAAGGTAGAATGATTTTATATATAGAAAACCCTTATAATTCCACCAAAATACTGCTATAACTAATAAATAAAAGTTTCAGGATACAAAATCAATGTAAAATAATCAATTTCATTACCATACATTAACCACAAACTATATAAAAAGAAATTTAAAAAAAATTCCATTTATAATAGCTATGATGAAAATAGAATACCCAGGAGTAAATTTATAAAGCAGGTGAAAGATTTGTATACTGAAAACCACAAAACATTAATAAAAGAGATTGAAGAGGACTCCGATGGAAAGAAATCTCATGCTCATGGATAGGAATAATTAATATAGTTAAAATGTCCATATTCCCAAAGCAATCTATAAATTGAATGCAACCTGTACCTTAATTCCAAAGGCATTTTTCACAGGAAGAGGAAAAAAAAAAAAAAAAAAAAAAAAAAAACAATCCCAAAGCTCATGCAGAACCACGGAAGACTGAATAACTAAAGCTTGAGAAGTATGCCAGTCTGTATCCTGACAGGATGGAGAAATGGAGGAAAAAGATTGCAGCATGACCATGCTAGATTTTGTGTGCTTTTTTCCTCTTTCTCTAGTGCCCTCTAACAATTAACAGGGGGAAAAAAAAAGTATATTTTCTGGATAGTGTCTTGCCCTCTGGAGCTTATAATCTGTTCTTAAAAACTACCCAAGGGACCAGCAGAAGGCATAATGATTACATTGCTGGACTCTCATGTAGTCAACCGTGGTTCAGATCCAGGACCCAGAAGCTTAAAGCTCATGCTGGATACAAGTGCATGCAAGCCCAAAATATGGAGAGAAGAATGGAGAAGGGATTGTGGTGAGGCCATCCCCCTTGCGGACTGATTTCTCATTTTCTGTCTTTCTGTCTCTCTCTTTCTCTCTGGCGAGTGCATGTATCCTATAGCAAAAATATCTTAAAAAACAAAACAAAACAAAACTACCCAAAAGACACCTGGAATTCTTTAGGATCAGTGGAGGTACATTTGTACTTTCCATTTACTTATGGTAATGGTTCTGAAGAATTCAGTATCAAAAAATATATTCTACATTTGTCTATGTCTTTCTGTGAAACTAGAGGAATACATAAATTGCAATTAAAAAACGCAAACATTATTAAATAATTTTCTGTTCTTAATTGTACCTTCTCATAGTTTTTCAGATTTATTTTATATTTTTATTCATTAAGACCTTGACTGGGATCAGCAGATGATGTAATGGTTAAGTCACTGAACTTCCACATAGTTGACCACAGGTTGAGTCCCAGCCCCCACAGCTTAAAACACACGCCAGGTGGGTGTACATGCATGCCCAAAATCCGAAGAGGAGAATGGAGGACAAGGGATTGCAGTATGGCCATCCTCTCTGGGGGGTGATTTCTCACTTTCTGTCTCTCGCTCTCTCCAGTGAATGCACACACCCTATAACAAAGATCTCTCCCTAATAAAAACAAAACAACAACAAAAAAGACCTTGATCAATCTTTTCATGCATAATGACTATGTTGTTCCCACTGCATTTATAGATTAAAGAACCTTAAATGGAAGGAAGAATGATATCATTCTATTTCACTGTAGAATATATCTGTACAGTTTAGTTTCTGAGTGAATGCTTTGATCTATTTGCATCCCTCATTATTTCTAGGATTCATAATATTCTTATCTATACTCCTTCATAACAGTGAATTCTCTGAACTTCTAGTTTATCACCTCCGTCTACCCTTCAGTTTATTGCTACTTGACATCAGTAGGTTCCTATAGTTCTGTAGCAAGTACTTCAACATCTTTCACCATTAAGAAACAAGCTGGATGGGGATCAGCAGTTAGCGTAATGGCTATGTCTCTGGACTCCTATGTAGTCAACCGCGGTTCAAGTCCCAAACCTAGTAGCTTACACTCATGCTGGGCACATGTACGTGTGTGCCCAAGATCCTGAGAGGAGAATGAAGAAGAAGAGATTGCAGCATGGCCATCCCCCCTGGGGGGTGATTTCTTGCTTTCTATCTCTCTGTGTCTCTCTGTCTTTCTGGTGAGTGCATGTGCCCTATAGCAAAAACCTCTAAAAAAAAAAAAAAAAGAAAAGAAACAAGTTGGATTCATCCAGCTTTTATAACTTTAAGATTAAGAAAAACTAAAATTATGAATGCAAAATTATATACTGTATCTGTTAAAAGTTATTATCTGCTCAAAGGAGAGAAGATATCCATATAAATTATGAATGCTAAAAAGTTGATATGTCAGAAACTATATATATATATATATTTTTTTTTTTTTTGAGAGAATGTTTTTTGGTATAGGGCACATATGCTTGCTGGAAAGACAGAGAGACAGAGATAGAGAGGAAGTGAGAAATCACCTCTCAGGAGGGATGGCCACACTGCAGTCCTTCTCTTCCATTTTCCTCTTGGGATTTTGGTCACACATGTACATGCACCCTGTGTGAATTCTAGCCGCTGGGTTTGGGACTCAAACTGTGGTTGGCCATGTGGGAGCTTAGAACCTTAACTGCTGTGTCACCTACTGGCTCCAATTTTATATATTATACATTTCTCAAGGTTCAATCTCTCCTTCCCGCCTCTTCAACAGGTAAAATGTCTCATAGTCACTTACATCTAATGCTAAAGACCTAGTGAGTGTCTGTGATTTGTCAAAGGTCACATTAGTAGTTAATGAGAAAAGTTGGCCCAAAGACTGATTCATCTGACTCCCACACCATGACTCATTAACAACATGTACTTTCAGTGACTAACAGACCAAGAAAGTTATTATGAACACATACCCATTTTATGTATGTCCATATTGTGATAAAAACACCAGGTTTACTGATTAAAATATAATTGTTAAGAAAAAAACTTACAAGCCTTTATGAAGATTAGTAAATCTGAAGGTGATATAGTTACATGAGAAATGATGTAATCATTTCAGGCATTACAATTTATTTTATTTATGAAGGTTTGATACTTAAAAATGATATATGCCATTTTAACTACTGATTTTAAAAATGATTATTTATTTAATTTTATTTATTATTATTTTAAAATTTGCTATAGGGCATGTGCACTCACCAGAGAGAGACAGAGAGAGAGAAGATACAGAGAGAGAGAAAGTGAGAAAGCAAGTTGCCAGGTCCGAGACTCAAACCATGTAAACCATGTGGGAGTCCAGTGCCTTAATCACCACACCACCTGCTGGCCCTAGCTTTATATTTTACAATTTATTCACATTTATTTGTACATCTTCAGGACATGCAATATGGATTTTTAAAGCATGTATGAGGTGTGTGATAATCAAATGAAGGATGTTACCATATAAATCATTTTCAACAAAGAACCTTATATTCGTGTATCTGTTATTATGCTTTTTGCTTGAGCCCCTCCAACCCATTTCTCAATATATATTCCCCCCTCCTATTCAGGTTCTGGTATTTATACTTGTCCTCCCTACTATTATACGTTTCAGTCTTTCAATTTCTGCCATAAAGTGCAGTAATAAAGTACGTGAGCAGGGATAGACAAAGTTAATATTCCTTGTTTCACTTAGCATTATATAATTTATATTTATCCACCTTGAATCAAATGACAATCTCACTGTTCTTCATGGCTGAGTAGTATTCCACAATGTATATGTGCCACATTTTTTCTACCTACTCATCACTTCTTTGGGCACTTAGGTTGATTCTTTGTCTTAGCTATTGTGAATAATGCTGCAATAAACATGGATGTACATGACATTCGTTTTTCCAACTGAGTGTTTCCTGTTCTTTGTGTAAATACCAAAGCGTGGGCTTGCTGGGTCAATGGTAGTTTTATTTGTTGATTTCTGAGAAACCTCCACATTGTTTCCCATAATAGCTGTACAACTTACATATCCACCAACAATGTAGATGGGTTCCACCACAGCCTTGCCAGCCCTTGTCATTCTTTGTTTTTATTAGTCATAGCCATACTTAATGAGGTTAAGAACTATCTCATTGTGGTTTTGATTTGCATTTCTCTCAAGAGAAGAGACATTAAACATTTTTTAGTCTGCTTTTTTGCCATTCATATGTCTTCTTCAGGGAATTGTCTGTTCAGCTCATTTGGCCATTTAAAAATAGGATTATCCATTTTTTCTGCAGGAGAGCTGCTTGTGTTCCCTACATATTCTCAGTGTCTTACTTGAAGCATAATTTGCAAATAGTCTCTGAAATTCTGTGGGATATCTCCTCGCTCTATATTCAGTTTCTTTTGATGTACAGAAGATTTTTAGCTTGATGTAATCCTATTTGTCTATTTTTGGAATTGTTGCCTGTGCTTTAGGAGACTTATTTATGAAATTTTTACCTATTCCAATGTTTTCAAGTGTTTCTCCTATGTTTTCCAAAAGTAGTTTTATAGTTTGAGATTTACATTTAGATATTTGATCCATTTTGAGCTGATTTTTGTTAATGGTGAGAGATAGGGGTCTATATTTCATTTTTCTTGAGGTCTATATCCAATTCTCCCAGCACCATTTGCTGCAAAGCCTTTCTTATCTCCACTAGGTTTTCTTAAATCCTTTGTAAAAATTCAGTTGGCAGTGCATTTGGGGGTTTATTTCTGGATTCTCTATTCTGTTCCATTGATCTATTTGTCCTTTTTTGTGTAAGTACCTTTTTTTTTTTCTTTTTCAAAATGCACTGTAGGGTGCATACATTTACAGGAGAGAGACAGAACTGGGAGAAGTGAGAAATTGTTCCCAAGGCAGGATGAGCGTACCACAATCCCTCTTACTCCATAATTTCTCTCAGGACTTTAGGTACACACACACACAAGTGCTCAGTGTGGTTTTCAAGTCCCTAGGTACAGGACTTGAATTATGAAGTTGGCCTTGTGGAAACCAGTTACTTTAACCATCATGCTTCTGGCTGGCTCTATGCTATTCTGATAATCCCAGCTTTGAAATATACTTCCAGGTCAAGAAGTGAGATGCTTCCTACCTTAGTATTTTTGCACAGTATTGCCTTGGTACTGGGTTTTATGATTAGAGACAAATATTATGATATTTTTTATATTTTGGTGAAGACCTTCATTAGTAATTTAATAGGAATTACAATGAAGTTATAAATTAATTTAGGTAGAATTGACAATTTGGATTCTCCCAAGGGGGAGAAAAATAGAATTGAAATTTTGATTATATTGATTCTTTCAATCCAAGAACATAAGATGGCCTTGCTTTTTAAAAATTTTGTATCATCTTTAATTTCTTTTTCATTTTTCATAATTAGGTTAGTTTTTTTCTAGGTATTTTATTTTATTTATTTTATTTTAGTGGCTATTGTAAATGGAATTACTTCAATTCTGCCTCAGTAAGTTATTGTTGGTGTATAGAAATGCAATACATTTTTGTATGTTGATTTTGTATATTGCCATTTTACTGAATCCATTTTCAATTCTATGAGTTTTTCATATATTCTTCTGGATTTTGCACGTATATAATCATATCATTTGCAAATAGAGACAATTTCACTTCTTCCATTCCTTTTATTTTACTATCTTATCTGATTCCATTGGCTAGGAATTCCAGTACAGTATTGAAAAGGAATGGAGAAAATAGACAACCTTGTTCCATTCAGTATAAAGTTAGCTATGGGTTTGTCATATATGGCTTTTATAGTGTTGAAAAATGGACCTTCTATACCTATTTTGTTTACAGTCTTAATCATGGATAGATATATTTTATTAAGTGCTTTATCTGGATCAATTAATATGATAATATAGTTTTTATCTTTCCTTCTGTTAATGTGATATATTACATTTCTTGTTCTGTATATGTTCAGCCATTCCTGAGTCCCTGGGATTAAGCCTAGTTGGTCACAGTGTATGATGTTTCTAAAGTGCTGTTGGATTTGATTTGCTATTATTTTGTTGAGAATTTTTTTCATCTGTAATCATCAAGGATATTGGTAGATAGTTTTCTTTTTTATTATGTCTTTGTTTTTGGTAATAAGGTGATGGAGACTTCATAGAATAAGTTTGGCAGGATTCCTTTCTTTTGAATCTTTAGAAATGCTTTGAGGAGAATTGGTGTTAACTCTTCTTTGACAGTTCTGAACTCAGAAGTGAGGCCAACAGAACTTGGGTGTCTTTTTGTTGGGAGACTTACTGATTCATTCTCATTTGTTGTGATTGGTCTGTTCAGACTTTATATTTCTTCCTGATTCAATTTGGGTATATTGCATGTGTCCAGAAATTTGTTTATTTCATCTAGTCACTCACAGTATTATCCCATAATCTTTTGTATCTCTGTGATATAGTCATTCGTAGTATTCTCTGATAACCTTTTATATCTCTGTGATATCTGTGGTAATATCACCTTTTCATTTCTGATTTCATTCCTCTGAGACCTTTTTCTATTTTTCTTAGTCTGGCCAATGGTTTGTTGATTTTGTTTATCCTCTCAAAAAAAAAAAAAAAAAACAGCTTTTTGTTTAATTGATGCTTGTATTGTTCTTTCATTCTCATTTTCATTTATTTAGCTTTAACCTTTATTACTTCTTTTCAGTGAGTATTTTCATTGCTGTTGTTGCTGTTCCAGGTCTATGAGATATATCAGTAGGTTTTTTACTTGCCGTTTCTCTACTTTTTGCTTGAGGGCTCTAATTGCTATAAACTTCTGTCTTAGAACTGCTTTCGCCATGTCTCAAAGATTATAGAGAGTTGTATGTTCTTTATCATTGGTCATAATCTTTTAATTTTGGTCTTATTTTTTTCAGTAGTTTTTAAGTCAATAAGGAGTAAATTGTTTAGTTCCATGTTTCTGTGTACTCTTCAAGGCTCTTTCTGTTGTTGATTTAAACTTGATTTGAACTTTAATTTCACTGCAGTTGGAAAAGATGCTAGACATAGTTTGTGTACCTTTAAATCTGTAAAAGATTGTGTTTTGCCCTATTATATGGTCAGTCTTCAAAAATATTCCAAGTGGGTCTGAGGACAATGAATACTTCTCAGTGTCTGGGTAACACATTTTATAAATGCCCACTGGGTCCATTTGATTAATGGCATCATTTAACTCCTGTATTGTTTATTTTTTGTATAGTTGACCTGTCCAGTGGTGACAGTGGCTTGCGGAAGTTCCTAACAATTAGTGTATGGATTCTGTCTCTCTTTAGATCTAGCTGTGTTTCTCTTAGGTATTTGGGTGCCACATTGTTGGGTGCATAAGTATTTAATTGAAAAATCTTCTTGGTAAATCAGTCCTTTTCATACTATATAGTGTATTTCTCTGTCTATATTTTGAAGTCTATTTTGTCTGATATCAGTATTATGACTCTAGCAATTTTTTTTTGTTTCTGTTTGCATGAGATGATTTTTTTAGCCCTTCACTTTTAATCTATATGTGTTTACCCATGAAGTGTGTTTCTTATAAGCAACCTACAGAAGATTTTAAAAAAAAACCCATTCACTCAATCTGTGATGTTTAATTCAGTGATTTAATGCACTAACACCTAATGTTATTATCAGTAGTTGTGGAGTTATCCCTGCCATTTTGTCAGTCAATTTCTTATTTTGTGCTCTTTTTATTTTTTATTTCTATTTGTCTCCCTATAGCTTTCCTGATGCAATAGCCCCTTGACTATTTCTTTTCTTTTCTTTTCTTTTCTTTTCTTTTCTTTTCTTTTCTTTTCTTTTCTTTTTTTTTTTTTTGAGAGGTTTTTGCTATAGGGCGTGTGCGCTTGCCAGACAGACAGAGAGAGACATAGAGACAGAAAGCGAGAAATCACCCCCCAGGGGGGATGGTCACGCCGCAATCCCTTCTCCTCCTTTCTCCTCTCGTCTCGGGATCTTGGGCACGCAGGCACACGCGCCCGGCATGAGTTTTGAGCCACCGGGTCCAGGACGCGAACCACAGTCGACTACGTGGGAGTCCAGCGACATAGCCATTGCACTAACTGCTGGTTCCCACCCCTTGACTATTTCTTGAAGAGCTTATATAGTCTTGGTAAATTCTTTCAGTTTTGTTTATCTGGGAATTATTTTATTTCTCCTTCCTATTTGAAAGATAATCTTGCTGGGTGTAGCATTCTTGATTGAGGGTTTTGTTTTTTGTTTTTTGGTTTTTTTTGCTTGTTTGTTTCTTTCAGAATTTTAAATATGTCTTCCCATTCTTTCCTTGCTTGTATTATTTCTAATTAAAGGTCTGTGATTAATTTGATGAAGTATCCTTTGTAAATAACTGGATGTTTCCGTATTGCAATTGTTAGAATATTGTCTTTATCTTTGACTTTTACCCATTTAGCTGTTTGTACCATGGGGAGGATCTTCTTATGTTGAACCTATTTAGTGTCCTTTGTATTTCCTGAATCTGGATACCTGTATGTCTCTCTAGATTTGAAAAGTTTTCAGATGGTATTTCATGAAAGAGATTTTCTATGCCTTTACCCATCTCTCTTTACCTTCTGAAATACCCATTATGAGACTCTTCAGCCACAATGTCTAGAATTTCTTATATGTTGTTCTCATTTTTAATGGTAATTTTATATTCTTTTTGGTGGCATGGACTAAGTCAGACATTTTGTATTCCGGGTCAGAGATTTTTTTTTCTGTATGATCTAATCTTCCATTACTATTAAAACAGGTTTTGACTTCCTGTATTGTATTCTTCATCTCCAGAATTCTGTTTGATTCTCTACTGAGGAGTCTCTCTCTTTATGGTATTCCTCTTCATGTCATAGAATTAGAATTTTTTTTTCTTTCCCTGGAATTGATTGTTCATTTTCTCTCACAGCTCACTAAGTTTTGTTATGATGTATATTCTGTATTTCTTTTCTGACACTTCTGTGATTTTTTTTATTTGTGTGTGTGTTTGTGTGTTTATCTATAATTGGTGAGGAGTTATTGTGTTTCTTTTGGAGAGAGACTTTTCTAAATGTTTTTAATTTCTCGTGTTTTTGCATTGATTTTTAGGCATCTGGTGGAGCACTCATTTTATCAATACAGTGAGGCACAGAAGAACTCTGTTGTGGGTGGCATCATTCAGGGCCAGTATCTCTTCACAGAACTTGAGTCTGATGGGAAAGAGAGTACGGACTTGCTGACTACAAAGCAATGGGGTAGTGGGGTAGTGACCAAATTCCTCAGTTTCTGTTGAGCTGTGGCTACTTGTGAATCTTCTGCTCCTCCCAGGCTGTGAAGCCTTGATCATAAATTGAGCTCCACCTGCTAGTTGGCTCACAGGATGGTACAGCTTCCTTGCAGGGTTGGGGTGGAGGTGGGGTAGAAGGCTCAATTTTTTTTTCTGAAGTTGTATGCTCTTTTATCTTCTTATTATGTATGTTAGCTCTTTTCCAGTTTATTTGCTCCCCTGTGAGTGGGGAGTGCTGCTATCCATAGTGGGAGTCTGGGGTTTGGAGCTGCAAAGAAAAGTTTCTCTCATTTTCTCTCCCAGAGGGTATGGAAGGTCCTCTGGAGCTTCACTGGCTTCAGACAATTGAATCCTCCTTACAAGCAACAACTGTTTTCCCAAATTTCTTGAAGGTTGAGAAAGTTATTTACTACTCTGACTGAGATCTTGCTTACAGTATGGCTTTCATCGCATTTGTTGTCTGCATAAATTCAAAATTCACTGTTATTTTCCTTCCGTTTTGGATGCTTACTAAGTGAGGCTGTGAACCATCCAATTGCTAGTAAGTTTCTAGATTATCATCAAATAATTGGTCTATTTCAATTCAGCTTCTGAATTGGATGTTCATTAAGTGAGGCTGCAAACAATCCAGTTGCTAGTAAGTTTCTAGATTATCTTCATGTAATTGGTCCACTCTAAATCAGCTTCCAGACCTGACTCGCTGCAACTTAGTTTCTCACCATCTTTTGGAGCTCTGCACCATTCCCAGTCTGCTTCTCCAATATATACTATTATACCAGATACTTTTAGGAGTAAATATTCCTTTAAAGGAAGTTTGAACTTCTAAAGGTTAACAGTCATCCATGAAAATAATTTCACCTCGCTTTAACAAAACAGTTTCTAAAGCTAATCGATTGCAATATAATTATAAAAGATATCAGCTTCTTTTATCTTTCCTATATCCCTCTGAGTTAGATTGTGAAATATTTTAAGACAAATAAGATAAAAAGAGACTCAAAGTATAGAAGTAACTTGCCTAAAATCATAAAAATAGCATTAATTTGATATCCACTCTAATAACTTTTCAATCAGGAATATATATGCTTTTATAGTTTAGAGTCCAGACTTTACCATTTATGTAAACATGAACATACAGGAGAATACAGAATTTAAATAGTATAGCAAATGCCCTTCTTACTATCAAATATCTCCAAAGTTTAAAGTAAGGGCAATATTTTCACTGCTTACAATGTGCCCAACACTAAATTATGTGTTTCTGATATATTATTTTTAAGTCTGATATCAAATTTTCAAATACTACTATTATCCCAATCTTCTGAGAACACTAAAACATGGGACTAAAAAGTTTAACTAATCCAGGCAGTAAGTACTAGTGCTAGTGCTGACTTTCTCTACATCACTGCAGATGCAAAAGCACTGGCTGGTTAAAGATCTGGCATGGATATCAAAGAAAGAGTTTGGCATCTTGTTTCCAAAATGTCTACTTAAGTTCACACACACACACACACACACACACACACACAACACAACTTATTCTATGGCATACTGGCTACAAATCCTGATATTAAACTACAGAGCAATCATTCATCAAAAAGTCATATCACTTGAACACACAAAAATATTTTGGGAATGTCATCCTTGCTGATAAAAGCAATTAATTGAGGATTTAGGATATTGTGTTATATAAACAGGACAACTGTTATTTCCCTGTCAGAAGTATAATGACTCAAATATAATTCTCCTCGATAGATTTCAAAGTCAATGAATCAAAGAGAAATTTATTTACTTGTCCTTGCAATGCAGCTAGCCCCTAATATCCTGATGCTATAAGTGTGATAATACTACATCCTAGAAATAACATATTATAACCTACCAGTTCAAGTACCAACAATTTTTATTTTTCTTCCCAGAAGAGTTTCCTAAATATTTATTACAAAATCTTTGTGTGAGCATGAAATGTGATCTTGTGTTATGGGAACCTAAAACACTAGCTTTAGGGAATTTTGAGAAATCTCATGCTAATGACCAATTCGTACCTGGTAATCCCCCTGGAACAAGAACAAGGAAGCTCACTCATCTGTGTGCTGTTTTTCTTGATCTCCAACCTTGATCACTCCCATGCCATCTGTAACATATGCCAAAAAAGCATAAGCAGAAATAGAGACTTCCTTGCCTAGGAACATTCTCCTTTATGTTACACAGGAGTGTGTCCTTTAATAATGCTACTGGAATTAGTACTTCTACTACATACTTCTTCATGTCAGAGACATCCAGAGACCAGCTCCTAAAATCACAACTGCCACTCCACAAACAACTGTTCTCACCTTCACTCCAATTCCTGATTCTCAATAATGAATCCAACAGCATTTTCTTGCCAGAACCCCTGTCAGTTCACCTTTATGCAGAAGAGCTAGCTAGCTGAACCAATATCGACCACCTATACTGAAACAACCGAAAACAGAGAATTTCAAAATATCCATAAATTAAGATTTATGCCACAGGCATATTTCCACACAGAATAGAAGATTCTCTCATTTCTCTGTAGGTCTAATGGCTGATAGATGCTAACCTGCCATATACCTCTCGCTTATTCCACAAGCAAACATTTGATATCATTGGCTTAACTTTTTGCTTTCCCATTCTGCGTTCCCACTGATTTATTAAGAAGGTTCCTGAAACTACATTCATATTTAAACATCTAGCTCCAAATAGCTTACCCAAAATTTTCCAAAGAAATTAGATTTAATTATCAATTATAATTATGTAGATGCTGGTTATCTTCAAAATATTTCATCAAAGTAATTTCCAGTCAAACAACCTATCAATATAAACCAACAACTGTCTTAGATTCATTTGGTAGAATGTATTTTTAGCTCTTATGGATTCACTGTTCTCTTATGAAAGTTGCGAAAATATAATGGCAGTTTATCTATCTCATGATTATGATGATATGACACATAAAACTGGGAAATAATTAATTTGGCAAACTAGGTCAAGAAATCTAGATAAGATAAAAATTTAGAAATCATAATATAGGCACATAAAGGATGATCTAGCCCATCATGTTTCCCAAACAAATTTTTACTTTATTCTATTTTACATTTTGTATTTTCTGGAGATACAATACTTATAAATTGTTATAAAAAGATACATAATTGTTAATAAATTTAATAATTGCTGTGTATTAGAGTTTTGTTATTTCTTTTTTATGAACTAACTTTATTGTATTTATTCAGAATACAATGATTTTTTTCAGTAGAGCCAGAGCTCTGCATTGAGAACCTATTGAAGACTCAAATAGATATGACTTATGGATATGCATTTTCCCCCAAAATTAACCTTTATCTTCAATCACTATCAAATCTCAAAGACGTTATCATGAAAATTGATTAGCTGATTCTAGTACTGATGGTCAAGACCAAAGGGCCAAACCATTTTCCAAGAAGATTTTGAAGAAAAGCACTATGAGAAATCCATATATTGGAACTTAAAGACACTGTAATTAAAAGTGTGATATTGATATATATAGAGATAAATAGACCAGTAATATAGAAGACAGGACTAAAATAATTCATGAATATTTAAGAAAAAAACAACATATAATAGATAGGACATTGTAGACCAGTGGAATAATGATAACTTATTCCAAATATGGTGAATAAGAAAATGATTATCCATATTGAGAAGAAAATGAAACTAAAATATAAAATTTCTACTTCACCTCATAGATACATTAGAACAATTAAATTGTAGGACTATAAAGAATTTACAGTTTTTAGACCAAATATAGAATAACACCATTAAGACTTTAGGGCATGGAGCATTTAATAAACTATATAAAAATTTATAAACTTACACGTGTGTAAATAATCAAGACCATGGCCCAGGCGCAGCGTGTACATGCTGCTCAGAGGCTGTGTTCTTCAGGCTGGTCCCATGTGGGAGAACTGGGTTTAATTCCCAGTCCAACCTAAAGCTCAGTGTCGGGGGATGTACCTACATCCCAGCCACTCAGGAAGGTTGAGACAGGAGGACTGCAGTCTCAATGATGACCTGGGCAACACAGTGAGACCCTACCTAAAAGCAAAAAAACCAGCAGAGCTGGATGTGGTGGCACACACTTGTGGTTTCAGTTTGGTGGCTGAGAAAGAGGAAAGCAACATAGATCCTATCTTAAAGAAAGAAAAAAAAGGAAAAAGAAAGAGAAAGAGAGAGAACAAAGGAAAGAAGAAAAGAAAAAGAAAGAGAAAGAGAAAGAGAAAGAGAGAGGAAGAAAGGAAGGAAATAAGGAAGGAAGGAAGGAAGGAAGGAAGGAAGGAAGGAAGGAAGGAAGGAAGAAAGGAAGGACAAACACATAATTTGCCTTGATGAATGTGAAGAGTTTTACACTTTGGAGATTAATTTGGAAAAATCTGTAGCCGAAGCAGCCACAGAACACTCTCTTTTATTGCTCAACAAGGTCGATAATCATTGTAACTAAAAAATGTATCATATTAGAAAAGAAACTCCTGCAAGGGTATGCAAGGATATTACTTCAAACAATTAATCATAGCATTGTTTGAAATAGTAAAAAGTAAAACTTGTTAATAATCCAAATAACCAGAGAATGGCCTAAATTGGTTGGTACCAAGAGGTGACACAGTGTTGCACAACTGGACTCCTATGAGAAAGCCCTAGATTCACATCCCAGGACCTCTCTTGTGCTCACTGGGCATGTGTGCTAGTGCGCATGACGTGAGCTGGCTGAGACCAGAGGTGAGTCATGTTGTGAGGTGACTGTTGGAGAGATCCCTGTTGGAGATGCTGTTTTTTCCTTTTTTTCCCCCTACCCTTCTCTTTCTTTCTCTGTCTCTCTCCTCCATAAAAGAAATACAGAAATTTAAAAAATATAAACTGGGGCCAGCAGGTAGAGTGATGGTTAAGGCACTGAAAATCCACATGGTTGATCACAGCTTGAGTCCTGGGCCTGGCAACTTGCTTTCTCACTTTCCTTCTCTCTATCTCTTTCTTGTCAGTGCATGTGCACTGTGGCAAAATTAAAAAAAAAATAATGATAAAGTAAAATAAATAATTTCAATAGAAAATATAATAGAAACTGTAGTAGAGACATACAATAATAGACTTATACACAGCTTTAAAATTAATGAACTAGGGGCCAGTAGGTAGTATAATGGCTGAGACACTGGACTCCTACACTGCCAACCATGGTTTGAGTTCTGGACCCAGTGACTTGAAACTCATGCCGAGTGCATGTGCATGCATGCTTAAAATCTCGAGAGGAGAATGCAGGAGAAGGGATTGTGGCATGGTCATCCACCCTAGGTGGGTATGTGTGTGTGTGTGTGTGTGTGTGTGTGTGTGTGTGTGATATTTCACTTGCTCTATTCACCTCTCAATGTTTCCAGTGAGCATATGCACCCCATAGCAAAAATCTCTCCCAAAAAAGGAATGAACTATAATGGAACTATATGTACCTGTGGCTAAATCTCAAAAAATAAAAGTGACACAAAGGTGTATAGTTAGACATTATTTATATTAACTTTTATAGATAAACACTTATATAGTTAAGGATACATACATAATACTGTGAAGCAAGTAAACAAAAGTATAAACCTAAATTAAGTTTGGCCATTTATTTTGGGCAGTAAGAGGTTTGTGAGAGGAAAAGTGACTACAGGAGGCTTTATAATGAAAATTACAGGTCATTGTTTGATTAAGTGTTAAATTGCATCAAACCCTGAATGGTAAGAACCACATTCCTAGAGATTAGCACATGGTGTAATGGTTACATTGCTGGATTTCCACATGTTCAACCATGGTTCGAGTCCCAGACCCGGTGGCTTAAAACTCACACTTGGTGCATGTGTATACATGACCAAAATCCCAAGAGGGGAATGGAGAATGGATTGTGGTGTGCCAGCCCCACGGGGGTGGGGTGGGGCATGTGAATTCTCGCTTTCTCTCTGTCTCTCCAGTGAACACATGTGCTCTATTTCAAAACGACTCTCAAAAATAAAATAAAATAAAATAAAATAAGCCTAAAAACCCATTCCTCTCTCTTATATACCCTCCCACACTGTAATCAGAGAAGGAATTACAGAAGATGTGACATGTTGAGTTACACTGGTGAAATGAGAAAAAAAAATAGAACTAAACTGTGAGTCTTGTAATTTTTAAGAATGAAGAGGAAGCTCAGACTAGGGAAAATCATGTCCATTTTTAATGTGTTAATATATATCAAATCCTGACTTTCTGTGGTTACTGTGCAAGGGAGAAATCCAACTACTGAGTTGTTTCAGTAAAAATTTACACATTTAAAAAAAATTGCCAGAAGGCAAATGCATTCACTGGAGAGGGAGAGAGAGAAAGTGAGAGAAAGCAAGGAATCACCCGCACAGGGAATGACCATACAGCAGTCCTTCCCCATTTCTCCCGTCTGTGTGGATTTTGGACATGCATGTGCATGCATCCAGTGTGCTTTTCAAGCTGCAGGGTCTGAGACTGGAAACTCACTATAGCCTTAGGGGATCCAGCAGCCTTAATACCAGATCTCAAGCTGGCCCCAACATTTGCAAGCAAAACACTCTCACCATTTAGGTGCAAATAAATCAGAAACAGATATGTCAAGCAGAAAACACATCCACATAGTACTTGCTAATTTGAGTTGATTTTTTTAATTTAAATTCTTATTTTTTTTTAAAGTTTCTGCCATAGAGCATGTGTGCTTGCTGGAGAAAGAGAGAGAGACAGTGAGAGGGAAAGTCAGAAAACACTCCTCAGGGGGATGACCATGCCAAAGTCTGCCTCCTTTCAGGATTTTGGACACACACATGTGCCTGGCCTGAGTTTCAAGCCACCAGGTCTGGGACTCAAACTGCAGTTAACCATGTGGGAGTCCAGCACCTTAACCATTATGCAATCTGCTAGTGCCCTTGAGTTGAGTTTTAAACTACTGTGTTTTGTGCCTTCCTTCCTCTCTCAACCATAAAGTACATGCAGTGTTTTGGAGCTTCTGAACAAGAGAACTAAGAGAGAAAAATCTCAGACTCAGTCACTACACAGGAAGATGTTACTGTATTTTCCAGATTTTTTTTTTTTTTTTTTGTCAGTATGGTCCTATACTCCCACTCCACTGCAGTGATCTGAATTTAAATTCAAAGCAAAGAAACTGTGTATATATTAGTAAATTTATGTAAATTTATGAGTAGTTAAGCTCAAAGTTGTGAGAACATGTGCCCAGAGGAAACAGTTTCCATTTTGTACATCTTTTCTGTAAAGATAATTAACAGTTATGTTACCAAATATTGCTAATGTTTTAAATGTACATGGTTCTTTACAAATCATAAAATATGTCTACATGTAGTATCTTATTTGCTTCACATGGACCTTTTGAGGAATCTCATATTACAAAGTACCCAACCTTTGTTATTGACTGATGGGGCCATGCAGACAACACAAGTTGGTAAAGAGGCTGTCTCCCATGGCCTGGGTTGGGAAGAAACGGCAAGATAAAGCCAACAGTTTACTAACTCTCCTTGTGTCATTTTTCTGGCCTGTAGTTAATTTCTCTGCCGTGAGTTTTACTGTCATTACAGTTTTACTGTCATTACGGTACCCTGTAAGGGTAAAACATCACCCCCAACCATTACAATAAAGCCAATTAGTGACCTTGTAAGAATGTGGTTCCCTAAGACTGGCAGGAGGACCAGGAAGTTTAAGACTCCCCTACCAGTCTGTTTTTAAGCCGAAATTAACATATAAATTAAGTTAGTATAAACCAAATTAGCATCAGAAGTATACATAGACTAAGTTAGTTTAAGGCTAGTATATATCCCTTACTAAAGCTACAGTCCAAAGTTAACTCATGCTAGGCAAAGTCAGCACACTCACCACATAACAGAGACTCAGAGATAAAACAAAAGAACTCACTAATTGACAGACTCAGCAAATAAAATGCAGAAACCCGCAGGTTTATTAAAGGAAAAGGCCTGGCTGGGACAACAGGATAAACAAACTTGAGGGCTCCAGAGAAAGATTAACTTAGCTGGGAGCTCTTATCTAAAGCAACAGGTAGTTTTCAACTACAAAGAGTTTCTCATCTATGTGCTGTTGACTATAAAAAACTGCTAATAAAACATCCTGTGTTGTCTCCTGAGCTACAAGATCATCTTCCTTTCCCATATAAGATCATAAACTCACTCTTTATTGTTGTAATGTATGAATAGTCCATATATTAACTGTGTCTTTACTTAGCAAGACAAGATTTCTATCTAGGTCTTTGCAACCAGCAATGTTATCGCCCTGGCCCAGGACTGAAGTGATCAAACATCCTGCAAGCCCCCTCTTCAAAAGACCCTTCTCAGTAATCAAGATCCAAAAAAAAGATACAACAGACAAATGGACTTCCTCATCCTAAAAACTGTGATTGATTTTTAACTAATCTGACAAGACAAACAGCATGTTTTATAATTATTGCTTCCATGCTTTGTATACCCTGTTCCTTAGAGTAAATTTTTTACTGCCCCTCACCCATTTACTTGCATGTATCACATTTTCAATAAAAAGGCACGATGATTCCTAGCAGTTGTCACTCCTCAGAGACCGATCTCTGAGGGGTGTCCGGCATAAGACGTGCATAAAAAGGCACCGAGGCCTTTGTCTTCTGTTCACCTGCGCCGCTTCCCACGAGTCAACCCACCCCCGCCGAGGCTAGACCCCAGGCTAGACCCCGGCAATTGACAATTAAATTTTTCATCACTCATTTCTTTATGTATCTCTTGAATCTGGGTCTTACTAGGCATTGTTCTAAAAACTGAATATAGACAAAAAATAACCCCAAACAAACTCATAGTACTAAGGCACATGGCAGATGTGTACACAGAGTGATTGGAAACACAGAGAAGAATTGAACCTGACCTTTATTACATTTTTGTTTTAAAGAAAGATCTACATTTGCCTTGAGTATTGACAATTGTATGGCGAACTACCCAAATTTGGAGATGGTTCAAACTTTATTCTGAAGAGAATACATTTTAAAAGTATTTTTTCTCTTTCGTTATTGTTTTTAGATTTTTGCTATAGGATATGTGTGTATGTGTGTGCGTGTGAGAGAGATGGTGAAAGAGAAAGTGCGTAATCACTTCCCAGGGGAATTGCCATGCCACAATTCCTTCTCTTCCATTCCTTTCCTGGGATCTTGCACACACACACACACACACACACACACACACACAGCTATTGTGATTTTCAAACTCCCAGGTCCAGAACTCAAACTGTAGTTGGTCATATGAGAGTTCAGTGCCTCAACCACCACACTACCTGCTGACCAATTAAAAGTGTTATTTTAAAAGCATAAGCATGCTGGGAAATTAAAAACGTCCTGATATTATAATGATATTGAGTAGGTTTCACCAAGTAAAATAGTCTGCAGAAATGAAAGTTTATTATAGAGAAAAGATAATTTTTTTAGTTCACTAGTTAAGGTTTTGATTATACAGAAAGAGGCATATTATAACATACAAATATTTATAATAATTTGTCTAAGAATAAAGATTTAAAGAAAGTGGCAAATGGTAAATGTATACTGACATATCATATATTTCTGTGTAACTTTAGATGTGTAAATTAGTTCAGAGACATACCAGTGTCAAAGACCCAAACGGGAGAAAATATATACCATTTAAGATTGCAACATTGATGAGTGGGTCACAGCCCCAACACTTAGTCTAAAAACTGTTAACATTTTCATCCTAAAGGAAATAGCAAGAAATAACACTTCAGAAACTGAATTAGATTTGCAGTTAAATCCCTCAGATCTTTTGTCTTCATTATTTTCAATAGAACAAAGATGAATCTTATGCAATCTAAAAGGAGAATAATAGCTGGCAGAAGATCATTTTCTGTCCAATATTTGTTCAAAAGTATTTACTAAATGTTGCTAGGAAATAAATGTTAAGATTTTGGAACATTAGGATCCCTTAAGTACCTGATTTCTTGAGTCATTTCAAAAATCATTATAGATTGATGTAAACCTAAAAGATTGGTTCAGGAAATTTTGATTAAAGGAACACTCTAATTGCATTTTTTTTTTTCATTTTAGGAGATGGCACAAAGCTAATATTAGGAGTGTTTTAAAACCAATTTCTTGAGTATAACATAATGATGTTGCAATTATAATTATGGCTAATTCTCAGCACTGTGAAAGACAAAATTGTCCTATATTAACAAGATAGACAACCTTGTTCAGAAGGATTTTTTTAAAATGTTGAGTAAAATCTTTCAAACAAATAACTAGAGCAGTCATGTAGAAAATACACTGGGGATTTCTTCCTCCTACCTCCCCTTCCCCCAACATTAGTTAAATAAGCGAGTATTTTTTTCAGACTAGCATTTGGCTTACAAGCATCAAGAGTGGATGGATAAACAGATAAATTCAGAGAATGAAAATCTAGAGAAAATTCAAAAACACTCTTACTTCCCCACAAGTCAACATAATCAGAGTCTATGCCACTGAGTGTTCCACAATTGTTAAAATGTCAGACACTGAGGAGTTGGGAAGGGCCTTTTATAGGAGAAATCAACACACTCAGAAAAAGCAGTAGATCCAGTCAAACTTTTCTGAACAACAGCTTTGTAGTTTAGAGTGGGAAATGAACAGTCTAAGAAATCTTGTACACAACCAAGTTATCATTCTTATTTTAAATCACCTGGAAAATAATATTGAATTTACACAGGTTCAGTCTATAGAGGTTTGTATTCAGGAATACGGAAAGCAAGGAGATACCTGGAAGAGATCATCAATTCTCAAGTTTACCTGGAATTCAATATACAGATGGAGATATTAAATGATATAAACACACAATGAGAGAATCTCTCTATCTATATACCAATTCATTTATATATACATGCACACACACACACACACACACACACACATATATATATACACACACACATATAAGTTTTCCTTAGGAAAAAATTAACTTCAAACTATGGAAAATTAATCACTCATATTGATATTAATAAATACATTAAAAATCAAAAGTCATACACATTTTAATGTACAATTGGCATTATTATAGTGATGCCGCATATCGGCATACAAATCAGGACTGTATCTCAAAACATCTACTACATTGAAATTTTAGGGAATCTTTTAAGAGTTGAAACTGAAGGCCCTAATCCCTCAGGATATCATGTATAAATTAACAGCCTAACTATAGACAACAGACACACATATATACACAAACATATAAAGAGTACCAGAAAATTCACTTGGGTAAACAATATGAATTCTTATGAATACCCATGTGAACTGGGAGTATTCTAGCTCATTTAACCTTAGCCATAAAAGGAATGGACATTGGTCATTCTAGTCTGGTGGTACAGAACATAGATACAGCCTTTATGTGTGGGAGAAAGAATATCATATGCCTAAATTATTCCCCAGATTATTTAATATTAAAAAGTAGTATTTACAAATCAACAGTCAAAATGACAGTAATAGAAATAGTCCAATTATTCAAAAAGTGTATGCATATAATAAAAATATGACCAAGTGTTTTGTTAAAGCTTTATAGCTTAAGAGTAATAAAGCAAGGCTGTAAATCTTAAATAACAAATTATGGATATGGATTATACAATAACTGACCTCCAGAGAATCCATACACATAAAGCTTGACTTGACACTCTGGCAAAACTTAGAGAGAATGAATAAATAAAAATAAAATATTGAAAAATATTGATGTAGTTTTTAATGATTTCCCACTAAAACCAATTATATAACTACAAAATTACTAGTTCCAAAATAAGATGAAAGGACTTTAGTGGCAGACTTACAACATCTAAAATCATAAATGTAATTCAGTTCAGTGTTGCCTCTTGAATAAGTCTATATTACAACTATTTTTAAATTACGCTTATAAACTTTACAAGGGCCACATAGACTATAAATTACAAAGGTCATACTTCATCACAGTAAACTTCATAGACATTGTCTTAAAAATCATCCTGATTTGTCACATGTGCTTATTTACATGGTATTATTCAAAGGAAGGTATGAAATTTATCTATGAGGTATTCAAGTATTTCACCAAAAATACCAGGCACAGTTATTGTTGTCATTTTTATGTTAAAATAAAACTCAAATATTTAATTCTTTCTGGAGTTTACTATATAAAATCAATCTGTTACTTCATCTTTACAAACAAGTCTTAATTTATGCATTCTATCTAGTCGGTAGCACCAACTATATGCTTTGGGCATGAAAGGATTATAGTTATAGAAGATCCATACTGACCTGGTGCTTTCTTATAATTGTTATTTCATGATTTACACAATCTTTGACTTTGCTTAGGTATCAGAGTAGATCTCAACTTTCCTTGTTTTAGGAACATTAGAATATATACTTTTTTTTTTTTGAGAGAGGTTTTTGGTATAGGGCGTGTGCGCTCACCAGAAAGACAGAGAGAGACAGAGAGACAGAAAGCGAGAAATCACCCTCCAGGGGGGATGGTTATGCCACAATCCCTTCTCCTCCATTCTCCTCTCGTGATCCTGGGCACTCACGCACATGTGCCCCGTGTGAGTTTAAGCCACTGGGTCTGGGACTTGAACCATAGTTGATCACATGGGAGTCCAGTGACAGTCATTACACCAACTGCTGGGTCCAGAATATTTTTAGTAATATGCCTTCGGTTACATATTTGATAATGTGCTATTAAACTAGGTTTTGGAAAACAAGCAAACGACTTGATGTATATAGTATATGCTGATTTCTACATTGTATGTTCTCCCATAAGGCCAATTCAAGCTATCAACATGATGCCATAGAATTTGAAGTTGGAAAGAAATTTGTACAGCATACCATAGGGATATAGAGCACACTACCGCCAGCATAACACGGTGATGACTGTGATGAATAAATACGACCTTTAGTTCATGTTTTTTTTTTTGAGAGGTTTTTTGCTATATGGCATGTACTCATTAGAAAGACAGAGAGAGACAGAGAGACAGAAAGCGAGAAATCATCCCCCAGGGGCGATGGCCACGCCGCAATCCCTTCTCCTTCAATTTCTTCTTAGGATCTTGGGCACACACACATGCGCGCCTGGCATGAGTTTAAGCCACCGGGTCCGGGACTCAAATTACGGTTGACTACATGGGAGTCCAGCAACATAGCCATTACGCTAACTACTGGTCCCTAGTTCATGTTTCTTCTAATAATCTTTTGAAATTTCCAAAGACTTTTTTGGTGGGTTTCAATATTTTTGATTAAAAAAAATAGTGAACCATTTTTAACATAATTAAAGGTTTTGAGCAACAGCAGGTTTGGTTCTGTTAAACTATGAAATTACAAAAAGAACCTTTATTTCCAAATAAGTTTTTTTTTTTTTTTAGAGTAAACATTAAAAGGTTGCACTTATTTTGTGATAAGCAAAGTTATTACAAACATTGTCATTAAAAGCGTTCAAATTATATGACAGTTTTAGATCATCATGATGAACTGAATAGTATCAAAAGTAAATAGTACCAAGTATAGAGGCTGATGAACTTACTGGTATTTATGACACATTAATCCACTTTTTAAAATATAATTGCTTTAACCAGTAAACATTCTTGACTAATAAGTGTTGGTTAAACAGCACATTCCTGTACTTAACCCAATAGTCCATAGTACAATGCCACTGGCAATAAAAAAAAAAAAAAACAGTTTTATTGGCAATAAAATAAACAGATTTGTGGATTTATCTTTTTGTATATTGCTATATCAAGGTTTTGTAAAAATCCAGAAAAAGAGAGATTTACCTAGAAAGTAAAAGAAGAGAAAATCTGCATATTAAATTAAAATATACTTAACATGAGTACATTCATTTTACTTGACTTTGAAATCTCTTATTCTTACCTTCTATAAGTTTCCCTGTCTGTTCTGCACTTCCTCCAGGAAGAATCTTCGCAATATAGGCTCCGATTTCTCCGTTATGCCCAGGGATTTCTTTACCACCCACAATTCTAATTCCTAATCCATTACCTGTGTTAAAAAAAAACAGTAAATTATTAGTAATAATTAGAGAAGGGACAGAAGTTATTAAAAGTTATACAGTACAGAAAAATTGGTTCTGGTACCTGGAAGTAAATAGAATTGGACTCCAAGCAGTTTATTATAGTACATTATTCTGATTTCAGTAATAGGTAATTGGGGCCAGTAGATGGTGTAGTGGTTATGTCGCTGACCTGCCACATGGTTGACCATGGTTAAAGTCCTGGACCTAGAGGCTTGCAATTCACACTGGGTGCATGCATGTGTGTGCCCAAGAACCCAGGAAGAGAATGGATTGTGGCATAGCCATTCCCCACGTGGGATGACATCTCATTTTCCCTTTCACTGTCTCTGACTCTCTCCAATGAGCAAACAGAGGCAAAAACCTCTAAACAATAATAGTAATGGGTGATATGAAATAGAATTTTGAGATGTCTTGGTATAACTTATAATTACTAACCCAATATTAACAAATTACTTTTTAATTCAATTGCATTAAAATACAACGTCTTGCTACATTTTAACAGATAATTATAAAAATTTTATAAAAGGATATTCCCAGTATAAGAAACTCCAGAGAATACAATTCACTTATGTAGTTGAAGAGCATTTTACTTATAGAAAGACATTAGAAACTATCATGAATCGATAAGACACAACTCAAAAATAAAAGCACTTATAATTTTTAGAAAAAAGTTATCATAACCTATGCATTATTATTTATTTTCAGCCTTAACTCAACAATTAATAGTGTCTGAGTATTAATATGGCATTTCCTACAAGGCATGATAAAATTACTCTTGACTGATTAAAAACTCTTGACAGATGAAATTACTCTTATTTCACAGAACAGATTTTTCCATATTTAGCCACAGGGAAAGAAGATGAAGAAGAATTATTACTATAAGCCTAAATAAGGCAAATATAAACTATTGGTAGTCTAAATTTGTGGGCATTATAAAATCAGCAAGTGTATATAGCACCAACTATATTTTTATTAAAAAATGTCAAGAGTATTTAATAATGAAAATACTAAAATCATTATTCTTTATTTCTAATAAAGTCACAATGAATTATCTTTTTAAATTGAAATACATCCTGTACTGTTTGTGACTCTTTCATAATCTCCGAATTGTAAAAGCTGTTTCTTTTCCAAGTACTGTTCCATTTTCACTTTACTCTTCAGAAACAATGGTATGGCCAGTATCCACAGCTTCGACATTCAACAAGTAACACCAAATATGCAACCTTCTATCATTTACCTAGCAAAGATACATTTTGGTACAGTTTGGTACAGTTCCTTCTCTCCAGTTGATGTGATATTTTGAAATGAATTTTTTTTCTTCCTCTCCTCTTTCTGTCTTCCCCTTTTCCTCTCTTTCTCTCTCCTCCCCTAATTCCTTACTCCCTCTCTGTTTATTTATTTATTTTTTTGACTAGGATAAGTCATCTGAAGATTCAGCCTCAGAATAAACAAACAATTGAAAAAGCAAAACTAATTGACTATATGCTTTGCTTTTTCTGTCACAGGTTTTTTTGGCCCAGTTAGTGTTCTTAGCAGAAATTAATTTATGATGTTAATTGAACATAATCATATGAATGTGGAGCATCTTCTAGTATATGCCTTAGTCCTTGATTAAGCCTGGGGATATAGTTGAATTCTTAGCTGTATATACTTTTCTAGACATTATATAGCTGTAAATAAAGAGTACTCTTCCTGGGAAGAGTCATTTTTAGGGGAAATATACAGTGATTAAATGTTAAAAAAAAAAAAAAAAAAGATATAATGGTAGGAGACACCACAGGGGAAGGGGGGTGGAGAGTGAGGGAGTGAATGGGAGGGGCTTCGGAAAGAAGTACTTGACAGCCATAAGACTGTGAAGTTCTTTCACCGAATAGAGGTATAGGGTAATATCCTTGATTTAATAGCGTAATGCATAATACTGAACAACTATATTGTGTGCAATGGAGATTTATAACAATTAAATGTGAAGAAGAAATAAAGAAAAATAAAAAGAGAGAAATAGATGAAGAAACCTTATTAGCCCGTCACTCATTTATTAGTTTAGCCTATTTTTTTTTTTTCAGTATACCAAAGATAATTTAGAAATTTAAAATGAAGGACCAGCAGGTGGTGTGGAGATTAAGGCTCCGGATTCCACACTGCTGACTCCATGATCGGAGTCCTAGACCTGGTGGCTTGAGAAGGACATGGAATGCATATATGTTTGTGTCCCAAATCCTGAGAAGAGAACATAGGAGCTGGGATTACGCATGGCCAAACCCATGGGGAGGTGATTTCTGTGTCTCTCGCTGGTGAGTATATGTGTACAATAGCAAACCAAAACAGAAAGAAATAAAACTGAAGGAAACAACATAAAAAAGAAATGCAAAATGAAGATTATCAAATAGCCTTAAATGGTTATTCTATGTGATCTATTTTTTTTAAAGTAGATTCTTAAAGATGAAAGTTATATTCTGAATTTTTTGTGTACTTATTATGTATGGACATAATTTTGGTAGCAAAACTTGCGGAACATTTGTGTGTATAGCAGTTACAACAGTGATTGAACAGTGAAAGTGTAGAAATGAAAAGGGAAATGGGCTATGAAAGAGTAACACTTTCCCTTCCATAAAAAAGAGGATGTACTCTGTTGTCCCAGTTCTGTAAGGCTGAGGTTCTGGTATAATGTGCGTAGCAAGTATATGCAAGTAAATGACATCTAGAATGCAATAAATAACTATGTGAATGAAAAATGAATGGATGGAAACTGAAGTGGGTATTTTTCTCCAAGTTAAGCGCACGCAATGATGTTAAAAGTAATGCATGTATATTGAGTTTTATTATATCTTGGAAACTGTCTTTAAATTTGTATGATCTCATTAGACCTTAAAATGAAAAAAATGAATAGATTGGAAAATAGTCTCCATTCTACATGTGAAGGAAATGAGACATGAGAGGGTAAGTACATAAGAAAACACAAATTATACATGGGAAAGCAAGAGTGAAGTTCATCCAGACGAGTGACTTGGCCATGAATCTCTGTCTGAGTAACGGGCCTGGTTTGGAATCAGAAGGTATGAGTGTCAGGGCATCACACTACCATCCCTCATTTTCCTATAAAGTTACAGAGAGGAGAGTTTGGGGAGAGGTTACAATCAAATTATTCAAAGGAGAAACTATCAACATATGAAAAAAGATGTTGGGAGCCATCCTCTCTCAGGACACAGGAGAAGAAATGTTCCTGGCTGAGGCAGCTCACATATTATGCCACACAATTGCATCTTTAGCATCCGCTGATTAGTAAGGAAAGATTGTCAGCATAATTTCTCTTTTTGCATTGCTGCATAAACTGTTATGCCATATTTATATCTTTACCAAAACATTACATAAATGGAATTCTTATTTTTTTTTATCAAAGCTTTTAGCAATATAATACAAATATGAAAAACATGCCTATTCAATGAATAAGCCCTTGGATTAGTAATTCAATATTAATATCTTGGTATGCATATCAATAAAGAACAAGGTTCATACAGGCTTGGTAACATCATAATTATTATGAAAACCATGATTTTTTGGGGAAAATGAGAAACAGATTCACTGAGAAAAATTTAAATTTGTAGAGTCACTTTAGGGATATAAATAAAATGTAGGTGTCAGATTCTTTTTCTATCGTAGACTGAACCTGGTTTCATCAAGATCAAGTTGTTATTAGTGAAGGAAAAAGTCAACACAGTTCAACAGCTTCTACCTTCCAATATATACGAGGAGTCTTTTTTCATTAAAGCATTATTTTGTATAATTATTTTTGGTTATTTTCATTTCTCTATTGAAAATGATTGTATGTCTCCACCTTCTTACTATTTGGAATGGACATGGGATTAAATGGGCTAAGAATAATCAGGCATTCCATTGAAATGATGCTTTAAACCAAAAGTGAACTGCTCTTACTTTATTTTAATCTAATGTTTTGTTACATCAGATTTATTGATCTTTTAATAGTCAAAACATTTCAAAATATATGACTTTGAGCAGATGGATTTTATTTTTTTAATCTTGTGCCAATACATTTAATTTTTTTTGAATATTGACCTTGATTTAATCATTCTACATTGTGTATAAAGATACAAGGTTGGGACCAGCAGTTAGCGTAATGGCTATGTTGCTGGACTCCCATGTACTCGACTGCGGTTCGAGTCCTGGACCAGTGGCTTAAACCCACGCCAGGTGTGTGTGTGTGCGTGCCCAAGATCTTGAGAGGAGAATGGAGGAGAAGGGATTGCAGTGTGGCCATTCCCTCTGGGGGGTGATTTCTCGCTTTCTGTCTCTCTGTCTCTCTCTGTCTTTCTAGCGAGAGCATGCTCCCTATAGCTAAAACCTCTCCAAAAAAAAAAGGAAAAAAAGAAAAAAAAAGACACAAGGCATCACTTTGTATCTCATAAATACAGTTATAATGTGTCAATATCATGGTATATTTAATATAGTATTGCTATTTCTCAGTCTCTTTGGTATCATTTTCAGAGATGGAAAAATTAACATTTATAAAGCTTCTCTAATATTACTAAACTTATTCTGTAGCAATTTTGCATTACCTTTTTTAACCAATCCTGCAATGTTTTGAATTAAGTACTCTTCATACCATTATCAGGATAAAGCAGATTAGACTAAGGAAGATTAGAGTTCTGCCAGGGGTTGTCCAGCATACAAAAAAGCTAAATTTCAAACCCATTTTTTTTGTCTCCTACATCCTTGTTCTATACCTTCATTCATCTCTCTGTCAAAAAATATTATAGAAGATTATTATCAATTCTTACTCCTTTAATTGAATTCCATTTTCTCTTGCCCATTTTTCCATGACCAGCTTCTCATACACATAACATCCATGCCTTTATATTTCACATTACTTTTGCCATTTATCCTCCTCTACTACAGATTAAATATCTTGAATGTCTTCACCCTACCTTACAGAATCTATTATTCATTCCTTTAATTTTATTTTATTAAGAGTGCACAGAAAAACGTGCTATACTCCCTTCAGCTGGAAGCAAAACTATAGTGTCACGTCCTTAGCAGAAACACAATGTACAAGCAATATTTATCCTGGCAGATGTCAGGAGAAGTGCTAATGTTTCTGTGGAGCTAGCCCTGACAGTAATCTTCGTTACCGAGGAAGTGGATCCAACATTTCACCAAACTTTACCAGGAAGAAATTTGTGATTTCAGAAGAAATACAGACTTAATCTTATTTCACTCATATGCTTATTTAAAATTTATTTATTTCCTTCATGATAAAGAGAGAGACACATGAACACCCAAGCACCTTCAGCAGGGTCTTATGCTGTGACCCCCTGCCCCTAGCCTTTCTCCACCCACCAGGATCGTAAGCACATGGGCACACCCAGTGTGTATCAGTAACGGGAGACATATTTTCAATGATTTTAATGATGCTAACACTACCTATCAAATTGATTCCAGACTCCATTTAGCTACCTGGACACCATGATCGGATCCTAATATTTTATATACTTTGGTCCCTTTTATATATTCTAGGTTATAGCAAAATAAACGATAAAGAATCCCCATAATTTATTATTCTGCATAGTAAACATGTAAGTCACTGAAAGGAATAAACAGGGCAAAAATTAAAACTCATTATTATATGCTGAGTGATTTTTTCTGAAGGAAAAAATATTTGGGAGGACAGGACCACAGTTACTCTCCCCGCTGCGCTGATGGATACGGTCCCTTAGGTTAACTGCCCTCTTTACAGGAGATCAGGTGCAGTTCCGGTTTATCCCTGTGTTGGAGGATTCTGAGTCTCAGTACTCTGAGGAATTCAACAAGCCAATCATCTCTCTCCCTATATGAAATGGCTGTATACTAAAAAGCCTTCCTCCCATAGCATCCAGTTGTCCAGTCTGCTCTCAGTAACAAATCCCATGTAGCCCTGTGTTGAACAAATTGCTATGGATCTCATCTGTCCAATGTCAGGTGTTAAGTGCTTGGTTCTTACCATGATAGCCCTAGGATGGATGGAAATGGCTTCCTCACTAACCAGGTGAATAGGAGGAAATACCTATAGCCCTAGGATGGATGGAAATGGCTTCCTCACTAACCAGGTGAATAGGAGGAAATACCTATTAAACACAGGACAAAATATTAGCCTGATAATTAACCAAAGAAATAATACTGAAAACTAGCTGACATTGTGACCAGCAGTTACATAATGGCTATGTCGCTGAACTCCCATGTAGTCAACCGTGGTTTGAGTCCAGGACCTGGTGGCTTGAACTCACACTGGGAGAATGGAGGAGAAGGGATTGCGGCGTGGTTATCCCCTCTGGGGGGTGATTTCTTGCTTTCTGTCTCTCTGGCAAGTGCACACTCCCCGTAACAAAAACCTCTCAAAAAAAAAAAAAAAATCCTAGCTGACATAAAATTTTGCCTCTGAACTCAGTTGGCAACTCTGCACCCCTTCTCTTCTAGTCTCCTTTTTTAAATGCATGAAATCAAGATTATAATGGACTAATTAGAAATTATGTGAAAACAAAATTTCAGTATGTTTATTCTTTGTGTTTGATTTCACATGCAATAATTTAAATATTTAAGTACAAAAATATTGTATAATCAAAACATTCTTATAGATTATTTTAAAATTCTACAGGAACATGTTATTTTTATTACTGTTTTAGGAAATAGGCATTATTAAAAAACTGCCAAAATTATAAGTAAATAGACTGCAAAGAATAATGAATAAAATCCTCTCTCCCAAAATAAACTATACATATCGACTACATTTGGAAAAAATAACCATTGGGACCAGCAGATGGCATAGTGGTTCTGTTGCTGGACTCCTACATGGCTGATTGTGGTTCGAGTCTTAGAACCAGTGGCTTGAAAATTATGCCAAGCACATGTGTGTGCATACCCAAAATCCCAGGAGGAGAATAGAATAGAAGGAATTGTGGTGTAACCAATCCCCTAGGGGGTTTCTCACTTACTCTCTCACTGTCTCTGTCTCTCTTTCTCTGGCGAGCTCATGTACCCTATGGAAAAAATCTCTAAAAATAAAATAAAATAAAAAATAATAAAATAAAAAACAACCATTTTAATTCTTTGAAAATTAAACAAAAGCATACAAGAAACAGAAGTATTTGTTCATGACAAACTGCTGCTCCTAGATTAAGATCAGTAGAAATCTTTTCATGCTGGTCTGGGGCTATATCCATTCTAAGCTCAATTGTCAGAGTCAACTCAGCACAGAGGCCATTAAAACTAGATGTTCTGCTGCTGAACGTAATGGAATAAGCGAAAGTCTTGTAGAATATCTGTGTATTAAATTGGGAGTCTTTGAATTAAGACAACCATGAGTAGATTTAATAAAATCTTTACAAATCCCTGTGTAAATGATTGTTGAGTGTATACTCAGCAGAGACTGTGGAGAGCCAAAACTATTCACATAAACCCAGCTAAAAAGAGGTTGCACAAATGTATAACACGAGAAGAAAAATTCCAATGGAAAGTAAAAATATGGGCATAGTTGGAAACTGACAGGTTTAAAAATTTCTTGGATGTTGAAAAATCTCTATACAAATCCTTCAGCAAAGCTTTTGAGTTTTGTAGGTAAAGTTTAAGCTTCTCAAGCAGAACTCTGCCCAATCACTAGCTAACTACTAAGCTCTTCAGAATCTTAGGCCTCTAAGAATCTGGTTTAAAAATAAAATACAATGATACCAATAGTAGTGATCATAATGATGACGATGATAAAGATCTGAACAGAGACATTAGCTGCCATACTCCACAGGAGAGATTTCCCTTCAGGTAGACAGAATCAATTCAGTGCTTATACATACATTATCCAAACTATCTCATTTTCAACCAAATAAAAAAGAGATACATGCAAAGAAATAGGGAACTATAACCTATACTCAGTAACAAACAAACAAACAAACCAGCAAACAGTCAAATGAACATCTCTCAGTGCCCCCCAGGTAGTTTATTTAGTGAAGGTCCTATCGTAAACAAGTTGGAAGAAGTAAGGAGAGTGTGATTTTAAGAATTTAAGTAGAGCAACAGTGGCTCAAAAAGTAAAGATACTCAATAAAGAACTAGAAATTACAAAAATATAAATTACAAAACAGAAAACAGAGAAGTCATGAAGTAGAAATAAAAGTCCTCAACAGCATACTTGAAATGGCAGAAGGAAAAACAAAAAACAAAACTAATAAATTTGACGAGAGACCAAAGAAAATTATACAATTTAAAGACAAGGAAGAAAACATGGAAAATAAATAAGAGTCTTACACAGCAAAGAGGTATCAAGTGGAGCAACATACGTGATGGCCTGCCCTTAGAATAACGGTGCTGTGCATCGTTCAGTCCCAATGGCTGAACGCAGTTTTAATCCCAGCTTTGGCAGCTTGAAAAGCATGCTGAGTATGTGTACATGCGTGGCCAAAATCTTGACAGGAAGGAAAAATGAGGAAAAAAGATTGTGACAAAATCCTTCCCCATCGGGAGTGATTTCTCTCTTTCTCTCCGTGGTGAGTGCATTTCCCTCTAGGAATATAAAAGAAAAGGTAATAAATCTCCCCCCTCCCCAAATATGTGTATATATATGTATGGGAATAACAGAACTGGAAGAGTGACTGAAAGGGAAAGCAAAAACATATTTGAAGAAATAATAGCCCTGGTCAGCTATGGTGGTTCTGTGCTAATGCAATGCTCCATGATAGTGAGGCCAACAGGAAGTTCCCAGTGTGCGTCCCAAGATCTCTCCGATCATGTCAGATGCGTGCCTGTGACCCGTGATTCTGGCTGATTGAGCTTGGGGGTGCTTCTCTGTCTTTCTCTCTTTTGCTTTCTTTTCCAGCAGAAAGAAAGAAATAAGCTTTAAAAAACAGTGTTAAAATTATAATAGTTATAAACTTTCCAAACTTGAAGAGAAAGCTTTAATGTACAGACTCAAAAAACTCAACAAACCCCAAGCATGATATAAAGAGATTCACACCTGGCTAGACACATCATAGTCACAGGTTAAACACTGCCCTGATTTGATCACTACACATTGTACACATTTTGTAAAACCACACTGTATCCCACAAAGACATATAACTATTATATATAAATTTAACATTATAATTAAAGTTATTATAAAAATCAATGGAAAATGTGTAAAAACTATTTTTAAGAAAAGCTACAAAAACAACTGTGAAAGCATCAGGAGATACAAGAGGAGATTAGAAAATACTTTGAACTAAATAAAAATGAAAGTAAAATATATGGAGTAAAGTGAAGCAGTTCTTAGAGGAAAATATATAGTTTAAATGTCTATATCACAAAAGGACATCTCAAATTATTAAAATTTTTTATTATTAAATTATTAAATTTTTACCTTAAGAAACTAGGAAAAAAGGGCTAACTAAGCACAAAAGAAGTAGAAGGAAAAACTATATTTAGGTTGGATATTGATAAAATAGAAAACAGAAAAATAAGAGAAAAACCAATAATAGAAAAGTTAGATCTCTGAAATGTGCAAAAACAATTTTTAAGAAGAGCTAAAGAAAAAAGTCATGAAAGCATCAAAAGATGCAAGGTTTGGCAAATTGACAAACCTTAAACTAGATATGAAGAAAAAGTTGAAAAGACAAAAGTGGTCAAATCAGGAGTTAAAAGAGATATCACCATGAGCCAAGAGAAATGGAAATAAATTAGAAAATATTATAAATAGGTTTAGGATAAAACTTAAGAAAAAATGGACACATTTCTAGAAAGGAAATATCTAAATAAACTTATATCAAGACATTGAATTAGTAACTAAACATCACAAAGAAAAGCTCAGGCCAGGTGACTTCATTGACTAATTTTATTAATATTGAAAGAATAAATGATACTAATTCCTCAAAAACTATTCTAAAAAAAGAGAGGGAATATTTTCCGCCATATTCTACAAGGCTAGTTTAGCAGTCATTAAAGATATCAAAAGAAAAGAAATCTATAGAGTAACATCTGCTATTAACACATAATACCTTGACAAAGAAACACTGGGATTATGTGCCCTTCTAAGTAGAAATCACTATAGGATTATAAAATTAATTTAATATCCATGAGTTAAAAGTCATTTTATCAACATAAATGACAAAAGATTACATGATCTCCTCAATATGCATAGCAAAATTTTGGACAGAGTTACCATGAGCTATCAGTTATGAACTGCGGAAAGTAGACCCATTAGACATTGCTGGCAGGAATATAAATGATACACTCACTGAGAGAAACTATTGGACAGTTTCTCAAGTAGTTAAAAAGAAGTTCACACGCAACCCAGAAATTTTACATCTAAGAAACTACCCAAGTAAAATATGATACATCCATATAAAAACTTGTATGCAAATATTAGAAACAAAACAAAACTGGGAAGTAGCCAATAGAAAAATCAAATGTAGAACGTCCAAACAATAGAACTTATTTAGCAATAAAAAGAAACAAACCATTGATGCATGTTACAACACAGACTAACCTAAACGTTTCTGTAAGTGACAGTAGTCACACACTAAAACTACATGCTGTATGATTCTATTTATAAGAAATTTTTAGAAAAGGTAAACTTGTAAGGACAGAAAGTAAATCAGTATAGTTTTCACTCAGTATCCCATGAGAGTTGGGTCAAGAACCCCTGTGGATACCAAACTTTGCAGGTGCTCAGGCCCCTTGTATAAAATGATGTAGATTTGTGTTTTAACCTGTTTGCATCCTCTCCTATGTTTTAAGCCATCTCTATTGAATAGATTATTTGTAATACCTAATATAATGCAAATGCTATCTATGTAAGTAGTTATTATACCATACTGGTTTTTTAAATTTTTACTTTTTAAATGCTCTTCTCCTCCTCCACCCCCAGTAGTTTTGTTCTGCAGGTGGCTGAATCCTAGAATGTGGAATGTGTGAATACAAAGGGCTGACTGTAGTTACTTGCAGCTGGATGAGGGATATTGGAAACAGATCATGAGCAGGCTCAAAGTTTATGCAATGATGAAAACTTCTAAAACAAGACAGTGGTGATAGTTGCACAATTCCATAAACTTAATAATGTCACTGATTTTTATATCAACAGTGGGTAATTATAATATGTAAATTATACTTCAATAAAGCTGCTAAAATGATGACAGTAATATTATATATATATATATATGTGTGTGTGTGTGTGTGTGTGTCTGTGTCTGTGTCTCTGTGTGTATTTGGTATTGTTACCAACAAAGATTCAATGAGATCTGCTATTTGATTTCTGGTTCTTTTTTATCAAGTTATTTCATCATTTATGTATTTTTAGTTTGCTATAGGGCACATGCACTCACCAGAGAGAAAGACAGAGAGAGAGAGAGAGAGAGAGAGAGAGAGAGAGAGAGAGAGAGAGAGAGGGAGGAAGCAGGCCACCAGATCTGGACTTGAACCATAGTCAGCCATGTGGGAGTCCAGCTCCTCAACCACTATGTCATCTGCTGGCCCATGTCTTTGGGTTATAAAGACAGTGACTAATGAAGAATAGAAAATGAACCACTATTTCCTAAGAATACATTGCCATTTTCTGAAACTCAATAATATTTTTAATGTTCTTCACTATTAAAATTCCTAATTAGTTTTTCTAGCCTTGCAGATGTAGCCAGAGCATTATGGAACTGTATATAGCAAATGCCTTTTTAAAAATGACAAGGATTTCTTTGGCTTGTTTCAAACAGCTGTGTTTCTGGAATTATAAGATAGAATTATAAATTTTAAAAAAGAGACTCATATTTTGAGCATTAAAGTTTGTTCATTTTTTTCCCTTTTGATTTCCCTTTAAGAGAAAAGGAAATAGCATTTGTTAAATGTATAGTAAATATAAGATTTTGTGTTAGGTTTGTTTGCAATTTTGTGTGACACGTGGAGCTCGTCTTATGCCTGGTGTTCACCTTACAGATGAATAGACTTATTTTCAAAATTTAAGTAAGTATTAGAGCTGAATTCCAGAACAGGTCTTTATGATTCAAAAATCACTACCTATCCTCTCCATTTTGCCTCCTTGTGCTTCATTAAAAAAAGATTTTCGAAGCCATTATACGGTTGATGATAAATACACATACTACATTTTTAGGTTAACAAGTTAAAGAATCTCAGGCCAGCAGGTGGTGTGATAGTTAGGTGATTTCACATAGCTGACGATGGTTTGAGCCCTGTACCTGGTGGGATGAAAAACACACCAGGTGCATATGCATGATGAGTAGCCAAAATCCCAGGAGAAAAATAGAGGAGAAGGGATTGTGTCATGACCATCCCTCCTGGAGGGGTGATTTCTCACCTTCTCTTTCACTATCTCTGGTGAGGGCATGTGCCCTATGATTAAACATAAATAAATAAATAATCTTATTTGGTAAATATGTAGCACTTAACAAAATACTGTATGCACATATTTCTCTCTGCATATATTATGAAATTATAAATTATGGTGTATATGCACTTATACATGTTTAGGTATGGGTATGTTCAATAAAATTTTAGAAATTCCTTGGTTTTTGTCTCAGTTGTTGCTAAAATGTTACAGGAAGGTTTACTTACATTTTAGGTCATCCCATTAAATTGTAAGTTGAAGATCAGGGTTTCTGATGTGGAAATCATTCTATTAACCTAGTACCCAACACAATTCGTATAAAATAATTCAATGCTATACTCAACTAGAGTTGAAAAATATCACACAAAGTATATAATATTTTTACTTTCAATTAGTGTATGTAACCAAAATGAAAATTCACTGATTTCACTAATGATCATTTTCCTCCCTGTTTGGGACTGCAGTGTATGATATTTCATCCTTCATTCCTTCCTCTCTTACAGGTGCCCAGCGTGATTTTCAAGCTGCCAGGTCAGGGACTCACTGCTGTAGGCCATGTGAGAGTTCAGCACCTTAACCACTACAGCACTTGCTGGCCCCAAAGTGAATTTAGTTTTAAGGCTAGTATATTTATAACATAAAATAGCATTTATTTCTGTTATGCTCATATTTTAAAACTTTTTTCTAGTTGAAGCAAAACAAAAAAATATGAGTTGCAAAAGCTGAATAACAAAATAAGCTTAAGGAAATAATTCATTTAATATGGCAGAAAATATTAATATAGTTATAAAACAAATATATTGATTTGGGATCCTAATGATAAGGGAAAAGTGGTTTAAAGCTTCCTTATTGTATGTCCTGAAAAATAATACTGGCATTGATGGAAAGTTATCTTGCTTTATGAGCTGGAGAAAACTGAAATAATTTTTTAGCAAGTAATTACTTCTACAAGAAGAGCCTACGGATTTTAAGATTCACCCCTGAAGTTTTCATCAGTACTTAAAATACAGTCTGAATAGCAAAAATAACACTATAAAAGATTGAATTATATGTCTCTAGCAAAAGAAAAATGACCTAATCTTAAAGAAAAACAACATTAAACTCCTCATCAATTCATTCTCTATGAAAATAAAAAGAGGAAAACTGCTGAAAGCAAAACCTACTTCACAGTCACATGTTTCAGGTCTATAATTTCAAGGAGCAATAGCAATTACACTAACAAAATATCTGCTTTTTTCCTTTGTTCTATCATTACTTAAAAAGGCACATATGCCATATAACCATAAATGAATATATATACTCATTAATAATTTTTTGATGTATAATGTCTTCAAAACAAAAAATGTACTTCATTGAGGATATAGGAAATAATTATCTTTAAACATTTTATAAATGATGAAAAAATTTATATTCCATTTTGCTTCTTTAAGCAATCAAGTATGTATTTGTAATATGAAAATTCCATTATCTTTTAAAGGAATGAAGAACAAAGAATGAGGAACTATCAGATTATGGGAGTCAGGGCAATTAAATGCAATATGAGATCCTGGATTGGATACTGGATCAGAAAAAAGAAATATGTATTAGTGAGGAAACCCAAAACTTTGTAAGGCTTATGGATATTAAAGTAGTATTATATCAATATTAACCCTGGGTTTAATCATGACTAACCAGTCAGATGTTAGTAATATGAAAGCTTGGCAAAAAATGGGCTAAAAAATTGTACTATTTTCTTGAAGGTTGAAATTATTTTAAAATAAAAAAATCTAAAAATGTCCTCATTATCTTTGGTCTAAATTGACAATGTTCAAATTGAGTAAGTATAGGAACCAGCAGTTAGCGTAATGGTTATGTCGCTGAACTAGTAGTTGACTGCAGTTTGAGTCCCGGACCCGGTGGCTTAAACTCACGCCGGGTGCGTGTGCGTGTGAGCCCAAGATCCCGAGAGGAGAACGGAGACGGGATTGTGGTGTGGCCATCCCCCCTGGGGGGTGATTTCTTGCTTTCTGTCTCTCTCTGTCTCTCTCTGGCGAGCGTACGCGCCCTATAACAAAAACCTCTCAAAAAAAAATTGAGTAGGTATAGGGGAATTTATTCCATAGAGGAATCCAAGGTATTTTTTGACTTCCAGTATAAGAAAGTCTTATACTCCTAAAGCCAGAAATCATATTACTGATAGAATAATAATTGTGGAGTATTGTAATACTGTGCACATTTAAAAAATGCAGTTAATTAGAAGAATGACCTAAATATGTTCCAGGTAGTAACCCCTCATATTAATGTTGATGTTATTAATATTTTTCATTCAATGTATAACCTGTTTAATTTTTCACGTTTTCCAAAACATCATGCTTGATACAAAAAGCAGTGTTATCTAAAACTTCATGAGTCATCTAAACTAAAATCCAAATTCATGTGTCAATATGACTGTAGAATGAAAATGACTTGGTTATTTCATTTGTTTTACCTGAAACTGTGTGGTCCTTCGAGTCTCTCGTTATTTTTATCCTTGAATGAGGAAAGATGTAGTGCACAGTCTTCCCATTCATCTGTATAACCTAAGACATACGTATAAGGTAAAATATCGATGTTAAAGACATTTTTTAATATTTCATTCTTTCAGAATTGTAAGTTGCCAACATTAACATATTTTTTTAAAATAATATGTGGGGAAATGACACAGATATACAAAAATACTATTCAGAATGTGCACTAAAATAAAAATGAAATTACATCTTTAAGCAGAAAGTTGTTCCTTTTTTGAAGTGAAGCATTAAAGACATTTTAAAGTGCAATATACAGAATTAGACTTGTTTATTTAAAAGCACATTGATTGGGGGACCGCAGCAGTTAGCGTAATGCTTATGTTGCTGAACTCCCATGTAGCCGACTGCGGTTTGAGTCCCGGGCCTAGTGACTTAAACTCACACTGGGTGCGTGTGCGTGCATGCCCAAGATCCCAAGAGGAGAATGGAGGAGAAGGGAATGTGGTTGTGGCCACCCAGGGGAGGTGATTTCTCGCTTTCTATCTCTCCATCTCTCTCTCTGTCTCTCTCGCAAGCACACATGCCATATAGCGCAAAAAAAAAAAAAAAAAAAAAAAAAAAAAAAAAACCCGAAAAACCTCTCTAAAAGCACATTGATTAGGCCAATGAAAATGTATTAGAAGACTCAAATGATGACAATTTAAGCATCTTATAAAACATAAAATATTATATTATGATGATGATTTATTATCAATAAACTTGATTTCTAAGTTTATTATAGTCTTTGTAGTCAAAACCAATTGCTCCTGCAAACTGAGTTGCTGTATTTGAAAAATTCGTGAGTGCATTTAGTTAGTTTCAAAGGCTGTCTGCTACTCTGGTAGTATGTAGTCAGTATTGGTAACAGTGAGCAGAGAATGCCCACTGTTATGAAAAACTGCCCGCTTTTGATTTTGCTTTTGACAGCCTAGAAATGGAAAGACATTTAAAATTTTCAGCAATTAAATGATGCTAAGGGAGAGAAGGCCCAACCCCATTCCACATTCCTATCACCATAATTAGAATTGCTTTATATTTATGTTGCTTGATTTCATGGTGATATTGCACTTCCCCTGAGCATTGGACATAACATTGTATACTAGACACTGAGACTAATTCTTTATATACTAGACACTGAGACTAATTCTGTATAAATAAGCTTTTGCTCATTCTAATTCTTTTTGAAGCCTTCTTTGAATTCAAAGGTTGTATTACTGATATGTTATTTCTCATTTACTGTAGACATTCCTTAGGGCAGAAGAAGTAACACTTAAAGCTACTGTTCCAAGTCTGTGATTTCCATTTTCATTATTGAGACTTGAACATGAGAATACTATATACTGCATTATCTCTGTTTCCACCTGGTGAAATGGGGTTTCTGAAACAAAAGCAAATTAGCAAATGCAAATTTGTTCTTCATATTTACGGAACTTTGCTTTCAAAAGAGATTTATGAAACAATGAAAGATTGAAATAGCAAAATATGTATTCATATCTATATTAACAGGATTTTATAGGTATGGAATTTTGGACCTATTGCCTTAGGAACATTTTTGACTTAAATTACAAATGAAATAAAGTTTAATAGAAATAGACATTCCATACTACCTATTTTAGGATATGTTTAAGAATTGTATGAGAATACTAATCCAAAATATTAAATAGAATTTAGAATCTCAGAGATGTGCATTTTAAGAAGAAAGACTCCTTGAGAAACTTGTGTGACCTCAATGTGCCCTAGTAAATCCATCTGCAAAATTATTAGAATTCTGAACATTAAGAATAAAATATGTACTGCAAAAAATGCAAGTTAAAATTATAGCCTTTAGCTATACTCTTTCAGAAAGAATAAACTTAATCAGGCCTCAGATGAACCTAAAACAGTTACCAAACAACAGCAGAATCTTGCTAATTCCAGGAATAATAATATGAATTTTAATAATAAATTGTAGGAATATAAAAATATAATGTTTAGAGTCATCAGTCAATCCTGATAATTCATACTAATACTGACTAATATTATAAACCACTGAAAACTTAATTCACATTTTTTTAGAGAGAGGGTTTTTTTGCTATAGGGCACATGTGCTCGGCAGAGAAACAGGCAGAGAGAAAGTGAGAAATCACCCTCCAGGGGGATGGCCATGTCATAGTCCTTTCTCCTCCACTCTCCTCTCAGGATCTTGGGCAGGCACGCACGTGTGTCCGTCATGAGTTTTAAGCCACCAGGTCCGGGACTCAAACTTCAGCTGACTACACAGCAGTCCAGTGACGTAACCACTATGCCATCTGCTGATCCTGAAAACTTATTCACGTTTTTAACAAAAGAGTTTACATTTGCTTTCTCTTCTATTTCCTCTTCTTTTTCTCTCTCTCTGTCTCCCTTTGTCTGTCTCTTTTTCTCTTCCCTTTCTCTTTCTTACATTCTCTCCTTTGGCCTCCTTCTCCCTTCAATCATCTTTTCTCCTGCCACTTTCTTTCTTTTTCTCATCCTTCCCTCTCCTAAGGTGCATTTAAAGATCTTTATTTATTTATTTACTTACTTACTAAAAAGTAAACTGTGTATATTGAATATTCAACAACTATTAGATAGAACTTAATTTGTTTTGAAAATTCATTAAAATTGGTGGATAATATTTCATTTTATTTCAAATTATCTTATTATTTCATGTATTATTTAATAACAATTTTGAAAATAATTTTTCCTATCTGGTAAAAAATAAATTGAGGAAATGTAACTTCTGTCTTCTGGTATTTTTTCCAATTTCTAGACTCAGGAAAAGTTCATATATTCTCATAAAACATCTGCACAGTTTAGGAAAGTATTCCAGTTTCCTACATTTTTCATCAGATTTATATCAGCCAGCTAGTATCACTTTTTAGTTGATGTTTATGATGATGTCAGGGGAAAGATGTTGAATATCTTCGTTCATGAATGTTTTAGAGCATTTAATACAAGCTCCTGTAGTTTTACAGACTGTACAATTAGTTTCATAAGCCCACTTTATAAATAAAAACAATAAACTACCAACATTATAATCTGTGTGACCATGAGTCTATAGAAAGTAGGGGTATTAAAATTAACCTGAAATTTAAAAAAAAAAAAAGAAAAAAAGAATTTAGTAGTATCTGTCCCCCATATGTAAAACATACGGAGCTCAGTTTCTCCTAAACATTGCAGGTGGATGTTGAGAGTCTTCTAGCAGACCGGTTTGCACAGTAGGCATGGTTTCTACCAAGCCTGGCAGCAACAAGGTCAGAGGGAAAAGTGATGTCAAGTTGTGCCCTGTACTCCCTCCCAAGGAGTAGGTCTCTGTCATCTTTGGTTTTGGATGATTCTGGGTTGGCAGAACTATAGCTTGTATGACTCCCAGAGAAAGAATTATCCTTTTAACCCACCTAAAAATATTTCAGAATGAATGATTTTCGTAAGTTCACCCTTTTTCTTTGTGCAACAATGTTTGTATTAATATATATTTAATGTATACATAAATTCATCTGTTCTCTCACTTCAACGTCATGCATGCTTGATGCAGTGGTTACAGTGCTCTCCTGGGTTCCTAGCACTGTGGTAGGCCATGATATACACATGTAAGCATATCATGGTGGCTGGAATACAGAACAGCTGCTCTCTGGGAGCTCATAGACCAAGACATAGCATATGGAGTACTGCAAGAGCACAAAGGAAGAACACTTATTCCTATTTGTGGGGAGGTGGTGGTGGTGAAGTGTTAGAGAACTCTTCTTACAAGATGACGCATGCATAGGAAGAACTAAGTGATAAGTAGGATTAGCCAAGAGAAGAATGGAGGAAGTGTTCAGGGACAGAAAACAGCATACTCAAATGTCCAGAATAATGAGAAAGAGTGGGTGTTTCAGAGAACTTGAGTTCATCTCAAAGCAGCAGCTGCATGGGAACTGGAGAGGGTGTGGATATTCATGCAGTGGAAGCATTCTGTAATAGTCAAGAAGTGTTGCTCTTTACTCTGTGAAAGGCACTAGTCCTATTTACAGACTGATTGATTGATAAAAATAAAAAAAAATAAACGAGGTTAGGGAAGCTTTTCAATTCATGAAGCAGAGTTAAGTTTCCACTGAATAATGCAGAGGTTAAACATAAATATATTTATTTGTTTTATAGTTAATATGATTGTGAGTCTAGTTTTAAATTTCGTAAATATTCTTCTATCCCTCCAGTAAATGAACATAAAAATTTTTAAAAACAGATAAATTAGTGTTTGCATTAGTCAATTTGGTTTTATTACTTTTGCCCAACAGAGCATTTTATAAGCATAAATTCTAGTTATGCATAACTTTTCAAATAAAAGCATCTGAGTTTATTGGTACCAAGAGCTCAATATTACCTTTTTATAATTAGAGATGTAAAGAAGTGCATTAAATGAAAATGTCATTTTGTTATTTTCCTGATCAACATATAGCTATGATTTTAAAGAGGAAGGCAGTGTCTGATGATACATATTAATGCAGATAGTATACATTTTGAATTTTATATAATTAAACTTTTATTACACTCACCCAAAAGGATCCTTGTGTTTTCTATTTTATCAAGTATACAAATAAACTTATTAAGTCATTCTCAAATATACACTCTCGGTTTTTGTTGTTATACTACTCAATAATTACATATTGATTGAAACATGATATACAATATCTTCAGTAGATGAACACTGCAAATATGCATATGTTAGTAATACAAAATTCAGAAAGAAAGCAGTAAAGATATCTATATTTAATCCTTATACAATATAATTCTATACAATTTTTTTGGGTCAATGAGATTACTTTAAATATATCCTCAAAGAATATTTGTTGGATAACTTTGTTGGAGAAGACTATTCTGAATATTCATGGAAAATTAGTGTTGGGTAATTAAAGTATAAAAATTTTTAAAACTTTTTCAGTTTATATATCTCATCTTATTATGATTTTTGTTAAAGTATGTTTTTTATATAAAAGACTAAGTTTCAAGAGAAGTTTCAAATCTATTTGTTCTTTTTTTTTTTTTAAGAAGTTTTTTGCTATAGGGCATGTGTGCTCATCAGAAAGACAGAGAGACAGAGAGACAGAAAGTGAGAAATCACTCATCCCCCCACCCCACTCCCAGGGAGGACGGCCATGCCTTAATCCCTTCTCCAGGGATCTTGGGCACGCATGCACACGCACCTGGTGTGAATTTAAGCCACTGGGTCCGGGCCTTGAACCACGGTCGACTACATGGTAGTCCAGGGACATAGCCATTATACCAACAGCTGGTTCCTCAAATCTATTTGATAAGAGTTGAATTGGATCAGAACCAGCAGTTGGGGTAATGGCTATGTCACTGGACCCCCATGTATTTGACCATGGTTCGAGTCCTGGACCCGGTGGCTTTAACTCACGCCAGGTTTATGTGCGTGCATGCCCAAGATCCAGAGAAGAGAATGGAGGAGAAGGGATTGCAGCATGGCCATCCCCCCTGGGGGGGGGGTGATTTCTCACTTCCTGTCTCTCTGTTTTTGGCAAGCAAACATGCCCTGTAGCAAAAACCTCTTTAAAAAAAAAAAGTTGAACTGGATCTATATATATATATATGAGGGAACTTTAGTTCTTGGGAAAACCGAATTAAAATATGAGTTTATTTCATTTAAAAAAATTGAGAACCATGCATACATTTTTCATAATGTGCTTTTACATAAAATTTTTGAAGATCTTCTGTACAATTTAAAAAATAATAAGGTTAGAGAAGTAGATCAAACTTATATAACTGATATGCTAAAATGAAATATAAAGAAATTAAAGTATATTGACATGTTTATAAAAGTAAATGCAACATTATGCCAAAAGTGTATGAAAGATATTGAAAGTTAAAGAGAGGATATTTATAATAGGTAAAAGAGAGGATATTTATAATGGGTATGGAAGAAATTTGAAGATTTCTAGAAAATAAAATAGTATATAGACAAATTATACAGAACAAAATTCTGAGGAAAAGACATTCTATTTACTAGCTAAAAATTTGTCCTTGAAAAACCTTGCTTAGGAAGAAATCAAATCTGATAGTATAGGATAATGTATTTTAAACAACATTTATACAAGCAAAACCCTTTTTTATATGTTAATATGAAAAATGCCAAATGAAATTGTAGTAAGTTTGTATGGGTCTTCTTAGTTGTTCAAAATATGGTTGTCTTCGGGAACCAGCAGTTAGCGTAATGGCTATGTCGCTGGAATCCCACGTAGTCGACCGCGGTTCGCGCCCCAGACCCGGTGGCTTAGAACTCACGCCGGGCACGTGTGTGTGCATGCCCAAGATCCCGAGAGGAGAATGGAGGAGAAGGGATTGCAGCGTGACCATCCCCCCTCGGGGGTGATTTCTCGCTTTCTCTCTCTATGTCTCTGTCTGGCGAGCGCACGCGCCGTATAGCAAAAACCTCTCAAAAAAAATATGGTTGTCTTAAATATCAATGAACTACTAAATACGTTAGTATGTCTGTTTGGCTTACCAGAGAAACCTCTTTCAATTTATTCAACGTTAATCTCTTAGATATTTTAGCAAATCCAGCCCAAATGTAATCTCATTTGCTCTAACATGAGTAAGACTATGAATTTTTGTGTCATATTTATCTAAATTTAATATTTATCCCTGACAGTTATTTCAAAATATATTAATCAATAATATCTGTTTAATCTGAGTTGTTTCATAGATACAATTCAAAAGTGAATGTTAAACAATGCTTCCATGAAAGTCTAAGCTTTTTTCTCCCTCAAGTGAAATGTTCTTTCATGCCCAGTTGACTTGGCTTGGCTATGTATGCTGTTACATGCTATTTCTTAGCACATGAACATACTGTTATTGGAAAGCACTGTAATTTATTCAAATATATTTCACTAAATAATCTGTAAACTCTTCAAGAGTTCCAGATACTGTCTCTGCATTGCAGTGCTGGATATGTTATACAAACTTATTAATAATCTATTGGAGGAATGAATCAATTAATTTACTTTGTAAAAGTGTCACTACTATGCTTCCATGTCAATAAATCACAGCTGATGAAGTAGGGTACTTACTCCTTAAGCACTGAAAAATAACATCATTTGTAAACTTGTTTCACAAGCATCTCATTCATTTCAAGATAATTGAGACCATTATAGGGTATAATCGTAATTAAGGTTTTTTTTTTTTTTTTTTTTTTTTTTTGGTGTGGAGGATGGCAGGGATAAATCTAAAAGCAATTGCTAAATATAGCACTTACTTGCTCTTGATGTTGACTAAGTGGTCTGGAGTGGACCAATCTTTCTGGCAGTTTTCGGTCCAGACCATGTCCATTTTCCAAACGAGACTCTCTAGGTTTATCAAACCAATCTGTTTCCTCACGACGCAGGTGATAGGCTTTGAAGACCAAGGAAACATCATACATTGCAACTGCAACTAACACACATGATAGAAGGCAGCAGAAAGTCTGTACTACTAGCATGCACTAGACTGGCTAACCATACATGCACTTCACTCAAGACTCCCAGTGAGACCAGCAAAATCATTTTCATTAATAAGAATAAAATTACGTTAATACTTCTGTACCATAGAATAATCTAAGAAAAATGACACACACAAATGTTGCCACCTCAGAACAAAATAGAACAAATCAGATTTTAAACATGGAAAACAAAACAAAACACTGAAATTCAGAGTGAAAATAAGTAAGTGAACAAGTGAATATTCCTCAAAAGAGTTATTTAACTTAATCTCCATCAATCAGTTCTTAGTTCCTCACTTCTCCCTACAATCCCCACCCGTTCCCACACACACACAAAATGTATTCTTTCAGAAGTTTCTGTTGCTTTCCCACTGTTATATCAATCTAGTATCAATATGTGGCTTTAATGTTGAAAGGGAATTCTTTTTGAAAATTTATTTCTTGGCCATTCATGAAGGAACACACTTACTTCTAAGGGGATCCCAAGAGTTGTAGCTAGAGTATATGTGCCATGAACACTTGGTAACCTAATCCTAAAAATATATCTGTTAGAGATTTTTAATAAAAATAAAATAATGTTTTCTGGTAGAGAGCACTGATTTAGGAATCAGGTTAAAGAGCTCACTGACTTTTTAAGCACATTGTGACAAAATTTGACATCATAAAATAGTTTTGTAAATTCAGCTATTTTTAAAGTACACAACTATTTAAAATTTTCATCTCATTCATTAGCATTTTGGGGTCTTTTTTTTTTTTTTTTTGTAGAGGTTTTTGCTATAGGGAGCATGCACTCACCAGAAAGACAGAGAGAGACAGAGAGACAGAAAGTGAGAAATCCCCAGGGGTGATGGCCATGCCACAATCCCTTCTCTTCCATTCTCCTCTCAGGATCTTGGGCATGCACGCAGATGCGCCTGGCATGAGTTCAAGCCACCGGGACCAAGACCCGAACCATGGTTGACTACATGGGAGTCCAGCGACACAGCCATTACACCAACCACTGGTCCCGCATTTTTGGGTCTTTTAAAGGGGATTTTCAAGGAGTTTGTATAAAATGCATATTCTGAAAAAACTATACATAGATTTCATTTATTTTGCATCAAAATAAACTTGTAGTTTAATTCCATTTTTACACAAACTTTTTATTTTAAAGTCCCCTTGTAAATTCTATTTTACCTAATTTATAGAATTCCTCTTATTGGAAATTTTCTTATTTGTAAATAATCCCTAATTAATTGTCTGAGGAAATATTTGTTCCTTGAAAAGGCAGATGAAGTAACCCTTCTCAAGGGCTCATCCTGAAAGATTTATTGATGATTCTGTCAACTTATGCTCTCTTGAAACTCCAGCTTCTCCAATGCCATATTGCTGAGTTCTCCTCTTTATCTCATGACTATTGTCTTTTTTTGTCTATATCCCTGTCTCCCTGACTATCTGCTCTTTCAAAAGTTGGTCTCCAAACTTTTTTCCCTGAGCCATTTCTTTGCTGGCGGTGCTGGCAAACCCACAGTCTGTGCATTACTACTCACCTCTACATCTCCTGTGATCTTGATTAACACTGCTAATTAACCACATCACTTCCCCGATTACACACAGAATAAGGGCTAATGAGTCATGGTTTAGTCAGTCTTACATTTGAGGAAGTTCAACAGTACATACCTGGTTTGTGGTTGCATATATACTTTACTGATCTTACCTATTAGACTATAAAGTGTTTGAAGACAAGGCTTACATTTTCTTTATCTTCCTCCCTCAACACTAAAAACAATGCCTTGCACATTGCATAACATGGCAAACATTCAATAACTATTTGTGAAATGAATGAAGCAGAAAATAATCATTCATGGAATAGAGAAAGAAGTATCTTAATTAAGATAATACACATTTGAAAATAAATATTATTTCCCTTGAACATCATTAAATAGATACACATTTTTTCATTATCTATTCAATAATTATATAGCATATGTTTTTTAAGTTAAACAACTCTAACATTCCAAGAGTTCATAAATGTCAGGATTTATGAGACTAGAAAAAATACTTTCTATTTTTTTCTCTTAGTAGTCAATAAATTCATGATTAAAAAGAAAGAAGGTAGGCCATTTTTTACTAGAAGAAAAAGAATATGTTTATGTCATGTAAAAGCAAAAGGTATATAACATTTTATTACATACATCTTATAAGGATAAGTAGTACAATTCACACACAAAATATTACATATATAATTAAATTTGCTACAGTTGTCTTTGTATAATTCCATTTCAATATGGTCTTTATAAATAATTTTCTTGTTTCCTTCATTTAAAATACATTTTAGTTTAAATTTATTTAATTTTATTTAAACTATTTACTTTTTCGATATCATTTTTACACACTTCATAATTTTATAGACTGCATGTTGTATCATTATCTACTTTATCCAAACAATTTTTTCTTAGTCACTGATGTTAATGAGTGTACACTATCCAAACATAAGTGAGAACTAAAAGATTCAGTTATCTTTATATGATTATATGTAAACAAATGCCACATAGATATCAGATATCTAGAAAATCTATATATCTGGCACCATGTTAATACAACATCTGTGATGAGTAAATGAATTTGTCACATCTTTTCAGGATATATGGTCATCACGTATGCACAGTCTACAGGTATTTAGTGATGCCACAGACCTCTACAGGTTTCATTGTGTTATACAAGTATGACTATGGAACTGCTTTCTTACTCCTCTGTGAGTCATTTTAATTTTATAAAATGTGTGTAAAATATGGACCGTAAGAAAAGTAAGAAAAATATTAAAGACTACTCAATTTACTATCACAATTTATGCCTAAATATATAGATGCATTCAAATAATGCCAAAATAAAAAGCACGCAAATTGAGTGTTTTATTTAATTGACTAATTATCAATAAAAATGGTCAATCCAATAGTCTGTAGAGAAAATACCAAATTGGAAAGTGAATTTACAAGGAAGATCAGTTTGCACTCCTTCAGATCAAGTGCCGACTTTAGTTCTGTAAAAAATCTAGTTTGAATTTTAAAAACCATATTATGTCTGGACATGGAAACAGAAAAAAATATCCTTTTCATAAAAACATACATTTTCCGGCAAGTCCTTAATGTTAGACTTGAAAGAGATATTCATGTCAGCTTAATTCTTTGGCGTTTCCAAGACATGAAGTCCTAATGCTTTTATTTTATTAGAAATATTTCTTTCCTAGGACTCCAATCTACATTCAAATGTAAATCACAGAGGAGGTGGAAAAAAAAAAAAAAGAGTCATTTATCCTCTTGGTTTGGACAAGCCTGTTCACACCTTTATGTTATTTGACCCTTATCTTTATGATTAGACTCGGACCACATAATTTTCAAAAATCCACTTAGTTTGATATGATTAAACAAATTTTTAAAAATGAAGATAAACTCCTTTAAACTACTGTTTAGTTTCATGTGTACTTCCCTTAAAGCACTTGTTCAATATGAAGAAAAGTAGCAAAATAATTTAGAGCAAAAAGATGAGAAGACACAGAAAGCAAAGCCAAAGAAAAAGCGAAACAAGCTTTCTAGGAAGACTTGAATAACAAATAGTTAAAATCACAAAAGTAGTTATGATTTTTAAGTTTAATTCTAAAGACTGTTTCATACATACTAAAATTAATGCAAAATGTACAAATTTGTCAATAAGATTCACAATGAGAATGAAAGAAAATGGAAATATTTTAAGGAGAATTATAAAATTCTACATTATACTAACATCAAAGACTTATCCAAAAATTCTCAAAGAGAACATCTTCTAAACTATTGAACACTGATCTCATAAAAATTACAGAAATAATTCTCCACCACAATGTTTATCAAATAGTACTTACAAGCTCTAAACCTTAATAATTTCACAAACTGAAAGAAATGGATAAGGAACTTTTAAAATACATTTTTAAAAATCAAAGAAACATTCAACAAAAAAACCTTTCCAACTATGAATTTAAGGATGACCACATTTTATTGACAGAATTATTTGAAAATGGTTTTAGAGGAGCAAACACCAAACAAACCAGGAAAATAATCAAGAAACAGAACATAAAAGAATAAACTAAAAACAAGTAAAGAAAAGCATGCTATGAAATCTATACACAGGATAAAATTTCCACTTACAAGAAATAAAATTTAAGTAAACATGCAAAAGACACACCAAGAAATATAGAGTACATCCTTGGAGAAGAAAACTTAAACATGCAAAAACATAATAAGAGTTTGAGTTTTGAGAGTAACAGAGTAGGTGGAGGCCCAATTTACCTTCACTGTCTGACATGGCATGTTGGAAGTCATCCATGATGAATGCTATGTCACGGTCATAGCCTCTAGTCCGTGACTCTTCTCTCATGTGTTGCTGAACTTCAGGCAATGAGTGACTTGATCCAAACTGATCCCTGGTGTCAGCAGATATTGGCGGCAGGGGTCCAGCTGCAGCTCTAGCCATTCCCATTGGCTGGCCAACAGGACTGAGTGGACTTTCTTCTTCAGAATTCTGAGCCACAATTGGTATTCTTCCTCTACTCTGGCTTATTGGCAAACTTGTAGGCTTAGTTCTGGCAGAGGATGATGCATGACCAAAGGAAACATCTAGAGCTTCAGCTTCTTGAGCTTTCAATCTTAGAGAAGAGCTGGAAGAATCCCTTTTAATTGATAAATCAAGCCCATAGACAGAGGAAGGTCTGGAGGAAGGTCTGGACCTGCTGCCACTACTGTATGGCTTATCTGCTTCATCCTGTAGAGCAGACCGTAAAGTATTTCCTAATGTGCCCAGTCCTGTGCTAAGAGATGATCCCATAAATTTTTGTTGGTCTGTAATATTTTTTCTGAGGCCAAAAGTAATATCATCTTGAAGAAGCCTTGCCCTAGAAGATATGCCACCAATAGATGAAGTGCTTGAAGTCATGTAGCTTGAATAATCAGGTTCAAGATCTCTACTTTCTTGAATAGGTGAAAATTTTGACATCTTAGGGTCAATTAGTGATTTCTTATGTTTTGACTGCTTTTGATAAAGTATGGCTGCTGGTAATTGTTTTGCTGCTTGTTTTTCAAGTGTAAGTCTACTAATGCTATATTTTTCAGATTTTGGAAAATGTCTATAACTAGTATCAGCATGGTAATAGTGTGAAAGACCAGAAAGGTGATCTAAACTCTCCGTCCCTCTACGAAATTCCTGCTTAATCTGATGTTTCAACAGTTTTAACTCATAAGGATCCTCCATTGGGTCTTCCTCTGCTTTCACGTAACTGTGCAATCTGGAGGAAGTCTGTAAAGGTGCTAGGAAATCTGTCACTTCTTGAGATCTACGGGTCTCAGTTGTTCGAAGGAGACGGTCCGTTTTTGACAGATCTTTTTCATGAAGGCTGAAGGCCGTGCTTAATGCTGCTGTGCCTTTGGTAATCTCTCCAATGTCATCAATTAGGACATAATTTCGCGAAGTATGTTGGTCAATGTCTGCATAGAAAGAATCTGCAGATATGCTTGATATTGGACTGCTTGCCATGCTACTTCTTTCCTCCAAGCCTATTCTCAAGTCTAAACTATTGTACTTACTACCAAGATGAGAAACAGCGTATGTGCTGTCAGTAGAGACAGGTGCTATCATCAGGGGTTGGTTGCGAATTACTTCATAGTTTGAAGTTATCTTGGGCTCCAGGTACAATGTAGTTTGCCGCGGCTTCTGTTGGATCACCATCATCTGTGATGGCAACTGATATGAAGGCTGTGGGGCTGGTGTAGGTTGAGCTTGAGGTGTGAAAGACATTGTGGCTACAGCTTGGAATGTTGGCTGAGTCTGATAAGGTGACACTTGCTGATGGTACAAAGTTTGTTGCTGAAAATGTGATTGTTGGGTGTATGGTGTGGGTGCTTGGGTAGGAAGGGCAGGGGAAGAGTACTGATACTGTGTGTAAGGACTCGTAGGAGGAACTAATTGAGATTCTGTTTGAGTTTGGGGTGGTATAAACTGACTGAATTCAGTTTGGGGAGCAGTTCTGGGTCGTTCAATGCCATGCTGACTTTCTATTCGGGTTGGTCTGGTGCTGCTCACTTCGCTGTCAGACATGTAATCACGATCCTCAGCAACTCCCTGGAGGTAGGCTCGCTCTCTCTTTTCTCTCTCCTTTAATAATGCCTCTTTCCTCCTGTTAATTCCCATTTCCAGATAGCGCAGCTTGGCATCAATCTCCTTTTCTTCTTCATCAAGTTCTGCTTGTTTCTTTCTAAGTTTTGCAGATTCCCTTTCTACCAGGTCAAGCTCCCTGTCTATGTCCTGGAGAATCTTAGCTCGTGCCATTGTGTTAGTTCTGCAGATTCTTCTCCGGGAAATTGTGCCCATTGTGCTGTAGGTCGACTGAGTTCCTGTAGAAGTCTCCTCAGGAGGTGGATTTGGCAGAGTTCTTTTGACTTTTTTCTGAGTGCCAGATGGTGTCATGGTTTGAGAACCTTTTGTCTGCAATCGAGTAAACAAAACATAGTATTTTATTATCAAGGAAAAAAATAAAGACCCAAATAAAACCATACATTTAGATAAAAATGATTTCACATATGCTTTAGTTATCACAGAATACTACAATAAAAATTTTATATATAATTTCAAGTATTAGTCACAAGTGCAGCTAACTGAAAAATACTTTTTGCTATCTTGTTAAATTGGTTGTTTATTATTATAAATTATGCAACATTAAAGCTGAGTTTTGACATTAAGCACTGAAATCATGGCTTATATAGGTTGACATTTTAGTTACATCTTTAGAACTCTAAAAGCTCATTTTTAATTTAAATTAATATACATAATATGATTCACTGAATTTATTCCCAGAGTATTTGTGTTAATTATCTAAAATTTAAGTTACAGTTGTTGAAGATGTTTGTTTATAATATTAAGTTTTATAACAACTATCTTATCATTTCTATTTTAAATTTCAGGAGTGGGTGTCATTTCTACTCCAATCTTGCAATATTTAAAAATGAAATCTTCAGATACTCTAATGTCTTTTTTTTCAAAGAAAAAAGAGTAATCTGAACTGATTTCCTACTTGCTCTCTTAATATTTTCATGACTATGTGAGTTTTATATTTTCTTTAAATTTAATACTCTGCAGTAATTTTAGCTTTGTTTTAATTGTTAAGCAAATTCTATCAATACATGAACCCAAAAGAACTAACTGCAAAAACAATCCATTGTAGCCTTTTTGTTAATTACATAATTACAGTTGGTGAGTTTTCAGATAGTTTATTTTACTTATTTATTATGTTTTTAAAGAATTACATTGTGACTAAACCCTGTTGGGAGGTGATTTCTCTCTCTTCTTCATGCATGCATGTTCTATATCATGACTAAAATAAACTTAAAAGTGAAGGGGGGGACTAGCCTCATAGATCAGAGGTTAAGTGGAGCATAGGGGAGAGAGATTCCTCATATCCAGCCACAGTTCAAATCTCAATCCCAGAGGCTTCAAACAAACACAAGACCGGTGTGTGCATATCCAAGATTGTAACTGGACAGAAAAATGGAAGAAAGAAGATTGAAGTGTGATCACAACCCATTGTGGGGGGAATACTCTGTCTCTCTCTCTCTCTCTCTCTCGCGCGCTCTCTCTCTCCCTCTTTCACCCCCAAGTAAATAAATAGATGTTGGCAAAGAAGTGGAGAAACTACAACTCTATGCACTGTTTCTAGGAATGTAGGCTAGCACATATTCTATGTAAAACAGTATAGTTGTTCCTCAAAACATTAAAAATAGAATAAAAATAAACATTAAAAATAAAATAGAATTACCAAGTGATCTAGAAATTCCATTTCCAGGTATATATTCAAAAGAACTGAAATCAGGGTTACCAAAGTTCACTGCAGTATTTTTTTTTTTGAATAAACAAAAATTTTATTCTGCTCATTCAAAAACTATTGACAAAATAAAATTCAGTTGCAATTTCTCATGTACCAAAAATAAAAGTGATATTTATAACAATGGCATATAAATTAATGAAAACTACAATTTTGTAAAAGATTGTAAACATTTTGCACACTCATCAGACCTTTCTTTTTGACAAAGTGCTCTTTTGATGACAGATAAGTTAACAAAAACATTATTGTGAACTATTTAAGGTAGTACATAAGAAATGTTTTTTTTTCTTGTAAACAACAGTTTATTATTTATAATCTTTTTTTCTTTTTTTCATCTCACATCCACCATACACCACCCATTCTACCAACATTCTTACTGTCTCCAGCATCCACACTCATTTTTTCCACTATCACATATTCCGGTCTCTCAACTTCTGCCATAAAGTGTAGACACTCAGTACAAATTGAATGGGGATAGACAATGTGTATCTTTTAAAGTATGGCTCACTTAGCTCAACTTTAAATCTTTTATTAAGCCATCAGAAAAGTCATGACATACTTGTTCTTCATTTCTCTATGCAAAAATGTATCATGACTTTTCAAAAAACTGAATACATTAATCCATTTTGTGCCAAACAACAGTATCTCATTGTTTCTCATAGCTTTGTAGTATTCTATAGTATGTATGTATGTATATCTATGTATACATACATACATACGAAACCAATCATCAGTTTTTGGACACTTAGGCTGGTTTCATTTTTCAGCAGTTGTAAATAATTCTGCAATATACATGGATATGCAGATGTCTTTCTGATTTGAGTGTTTTCTTATCCTTTGTATAGATACCAAGAAGTAGAATTGCTGAGTCAAATGGAAGTTCTATTTGTAGATTTTAGAGAAATATCCATATTGCTTTTCACCAAAGTTGTACTAGTGTATATTCCCATCAACAGTATAAGAGAGTTCGCCTTTCACCACAGTCTCACCAACACTTGTCATTATTTTTTGATCCTAGCCATTCTAACGGGTTAAATGATATATCAATGTAGTTTTTTTTTTTTTTTTTCATTTCCCTATGACAAGATAATGTAAAAATGTTTTCATAAGTCTCATGGCCATCTGTAAGTTTTCCTTGGAGAGTTGTCTGTCCAATTCATTGGCCTATTTTTTAAATTGGATTATTTCTTTTCTTATAGGTGAGCTTCTTGAATTCCCTATATATTCTATCTATCAATGTATTGACTGAGGGGTTGTTTACAAAAATGAAACTAGACCTCTATATCTCACCATTAACTAAAATTAACTCAAAATGTACCAAAGAAAAATATAAAGCCTCTAACCACAAAATTAATGGTAGAAAACATATGGGAAAATTTTTAAGATATAGGGATAGGCAAAGATTTAAATAAGACCCCTATAACTCAGGCAATGGTCCCTAAAATAGACAAGTGGGATTACACCAAACCAAAAAGCTTTCTCACAGCAAAAGAAACTATAACTAAAGTAAAAAGAGAACCTTTGGAATGGGAGAAAAGAGTTGTCAGATATTTTACATTTCACTTGGCTAATTTATCATAAAATTGCTTTATAAGAATCAGAGGTATTGAGATCATACAATTCAAAAGACATGAGAGATCATTTTGAAAATTTATAGTTAAAACAGATTGATATTCTTAGTTACTCAAGTGTTCAGTAACATATTTTTACTAGATACTGGGATTTCTGCCTTCTGGTTACATATTTCCTAGAAGATGCTTTCTTTTCTTTTTCTTGTAATCCAAACACTAAAATTCTCCTATTCTTCCATTCACTAAATATACAGGGGAGAAAAAGAACAGAAAATACGTAAGTCCATGAATACTGAACTTGGAAGTGATGCCTCATTAAATAGATCATATGTTTTCAAGATGCTGTGCTTTCATTGCTTTTTCATTATTTCCATATTTATTTCCTGTTTTTATCTGCTTCTTGTTATAATTTTTTCTGTTCCTTTCTTGGATAGTCCTCATTAGTTGCTTCTCTGCCCTATATATAATATGAAACAACTTTCTAAAGATTTATTGAGGTTTATGTGCATCTCTGAAATGGAAAATATTTGAATGGAAATTAACAGATGTCTTAAGTCTGTGAAATAGGGTAGATTGATTTTCAAATTGTTATTGGTTCCTTCTAACAGAGAACTCTCAAGGAATGTGGGCAACTGGAGCCCCCACAATTGCTGCTTGACATGTTATTTATTCACTTTCAGATTAATTATTTCATTTCACATAATATTCAAAATTAAGTAATAGAGTTGTTATGAAGATCAAATGAGACTACTGTGTAAAATACTTGCTTTTGAAAAATGCTAACATGTATATGTTTTATATTTTTAAAGTTTTCACAATAACCTTTTCAGTCTTCTGAATATAATAATGTTCAATAAGCAAATGAAAAAATTACATGCTATTTGTTTTTCTCTGATATATATGTGTAAGAATTTTAAAAATTGGTATATACATAAGAATTTAAAAATTTTAAATGTTCTCTTATACATACATTTTATGATTGTGAAATTGTGTTTCACTGTGTTACACTGGAGGAATACAGCACTTAAAAATATAAATACATTTTGAGGTAAAAACCGTCCTTTCTACCAAAGGAGGTTAAAAACATCCACTGATTAAGGCAAAACTCAGTCCTGATCTTGGCAGAAAACAAGCATACCAAACAGGAATTGTTAGTGGGGTATAGAGAAAACAGAGAATGAAAATAAATTTCTGGGTGGATAGATATATTTTAACATATAATTTAAAAAACATCATAGACACCTATTAAATGGGCATGAATATTTGTTGAATGAAATAATGAAGAAATGAGAGGATGAAGTAACAACATGTGACTATTTTTAAAGACTATGGAATAAAACTGAGTTTTTCCAAAATTAATTGAGTAGAATGATAGTACATACTGTAAGAAACCACACACACACACACACACACACACACAAACTATTTAGTGCAGTAAGAATGACGCTTAAGGAAGAAGAAATTGACATCATTTTTTGTTTGTTTGTTTTATGATGGGGAGCATATGCAGACAAGAGATAGGGAGATAGAAAGAGAGAGACAGAATCTGTGACACAGTCTTGCCATGCCATGATCTCCCCTTTCTCTGGCTTTCTAGATCCTTGGGATTCTGGGCATCCACATACATGGTGTGTTTTCAAGTGGACCTAGGTATCTGTACCCTCAGTCAAAATTTGGCTTCTAGCCTTGCAGGGCACTACTGGCCTTGATAGACCACAGGGGCTGGCCCTGGTATCAGTTCTGCTATTATTATTCATTATTGTACAATTTTTCCCCTAATTTATCTTATGTTTGAAACTTACAGTTTTCATTTGAGAGAACTGACTTAGTCAAACTCTACTTTTTTTTTTTTTTTAATCATCCTAAGTTAAAGAAACTTTGCAGGTATTGAGAATTTCTTATATTCTTCCATGATTGCAAATATTTAATGATCCATAATTTGTGTTCTTTACTATTTTGAAAGCCATGTGAGTCCTGGAAATAAGTGACAAAGCCAGTTGTAGTAACACAACAGTTTTTACCCTCATTCTAGAAGTAGTCACACAGTTGGAGACTTGCCAAGGTCTCAGCCATATCCCACACAAATGAGAGGGAGTGTAAAACAGGGATGCAAAGCTCAATCTCTCAGGCTAGACTCAGTTTCAATCCTAGCTCTGCCTTTTACGAGTTGTGAGATCCTTAGCAACTTACTTAGTTGGGCTTCACTTCTTTTAAATGTAAAAAGCAGTTAATATTTATTCTCATATTATAAAAATAAGAGTTGACAACTCGCCTCAGCTCTGTGGAACAGTATTAACACAAGTATCCTTTAAGGCCAAAAGCTATATGACAAGGATATGTTCAGGCCGGGAAACAACCTGAAAATATACTGGGCACACATGTAAGCATGCAGTATCCCGAGGAGCGGGAGGGCAGGGAAAAACGAATTGTGGCATAATGAGGCCCTGTTGAAGGTGCTTCTTCCTCTCTCTACAATTAAAAAAAAAAAAAAGAAAGAAAGAAAACAGAACAAAGCAAGAGTTCAGAACTCCCAAACTGAGAATAGAAACAAAACAATACAATTGGCTCCAAAAAGATAAGTTGCATAACACAAAATTTGTCATGATTAAAGGTGATGTAGTTGGAAATCGCAATTAGAGGTGACAAGATAGTAGTCTAAAGTAGAGTGTGAAGTTTAATAAGGTTTTCCCTGTTGACCAACTTGATAAAAGTTATATTCAGATAAATCTGATGTCCTTAAACTGAAAAAAAATATATATTAAATACACTGAATACACAAATTAAAATATTTGAAAATAGCTGTAATAATAAAAAGAAATAATAATAATAATAAAAAGAAACAGAAAATCCTAACAGAATGGAAGTTCAAGAAGGACTGAAAAAATAGCTAAGTATAGGTTGTAATACCAAGAAAGTAATTGGGATAGCAAGCAAATAACCTTTAGGAAAAGTTTTGCTGTCCAAAGTTATTTTAAACATTTTCTCAAGTAAATCCATTTATATCATGCAACTTATATCGCAAATAAATACATTTTTTGCACAGTCTTGAGGTATAAGAAATATTAATAAAAATAACATTAGCTGAAGTATATAAACACACTATCCTAAGAATTTTAAAGATATGTATATGTATTATCTAATCATCAAATAATCTAACCAAAAAAGGATACCTATTCTTTTTTTTAAAGTTGAACAAGCTAAAAATATGTAGGTGTTATTTTTTAAAGTCATAGATACCAGAATAAAATTATTCACCAATTGTATATACTATGAGTATGGCAAAAACAATTTCTTAATCTATTTAAGTAGCTGTAAGTATAATTTTAAATGTATTGTTCTAGATACTAAAAGCACAGAGTTAATAGGCATGAGACATAGCAAACCTAGACCTTACCCACAATAAACTCATACAGTGAGAATACTTTTTAGGAAAGTCTCCATGAGGGGGGATGCTTTCTCCCTCTCTTACTCTCTCTCTGGAAAGTGCACATGATCTCTGGAAATAAAAACAAACAAACAACAACAAAATAAAAACAAAAACAAAAAAACCTACCTGAGCCTTTTTCTGAGTAGCACTCACTGTCCGTATCAGAGGATCACTCTCAGAGGATCACTCTAAACCACCATACCACTAAAAAGACATGGCTCGTGTTTTTAATTGTATAAGTATAGAAAGTCATTCTTGCTGTTGGAAATAAATGTTTAAAACAATGTCTTAGGTTTCCAATTTTTTTTCTTTCAGTCATGCAGGAAAGATTTGAATGAAAGTCCTTTACTTTCAGATGATGGAGCTGTGTATTCATTTGAAAACACTATAAACCCACTAAAATTATTGATAAGCACCCTCTCTCAATATATGTATTTTTTGTTTGTTTGTTTTAGTTTTTGCCATAGGGTATATGTGCTTGGGTATATAGAGAAGCATAAACAGAGATAGGAAAAGTGGGGAGGTTGACCACACTACAATTCCTTCTTCTCCATTCTCCTCGTGGGATTTTGGGCACACTCAGCATGATTTTTAAGCCACTGGGTCTGGGATCAAATCATGGTTGGACATGTAGAGTCCCAGGCCTTAACCACCATGCCACCTGATGGCCCAACGAAATATTTCAATATATACACAGATTGTATAATTCTAGAGAAAACAACCTCTCAAAAGAACATCTATGTAACATGGCAGAAGATGAGTTGGAAGGTATCTATACAGAGTGTGCATTAGGACCCTGATGAAAAGGGTTTACTCTCAGATTAGAGAAGAAAGGATGGATTAAGACAGAACAGAAAGCCTAGGTCTTAAAAAATAGATTAAACTGAAACAGCAAATATTCCCTAAGTGGAGGGAAAAGTGTGAATTATAAGTTTTTAGAGAAAAACCAAGGATAATCTGGTTTCATTTGAGGCTAGTGATGCATTAATATCTGTAAAATATGAACACAGTCAGAAAATGTTCTATGCAGGGAGAAAAATGGAAAAGCAAACAAATTATATTACAAAAATACAAAATGAAATCTTAAAACCTGTATCTATATTAAAATCTTGGGCCAAATCTGTAGCCTAGTGGTTAAGAGAGCCGGATCACACAAAGCTAACCACCATTCAAATCCCCACCTAGTGGCTTGAAAGGTATGCTTTGTTTGTACATGTGTGCCACAGGATAAAGAAAGGAAAGGGGACTGTGGTGTGAGCACACCTCCACTGTGTGTGTGTGGGGGGGTTTTCTCCCTCTCTTACTCTCTCTCTGGCAAGTGCACATGATCTCTGGAAATAAAAACAAACAAACAAACAAAAACCAAAAAACAAAAAAAAAACCTCTCAATTCATCTATTTTCATTTTTACAGATGGAAAAAGAAACTCTGGTTATCATATACTGGTCAAATGAACTCCAATAGCATGTCAAATAACAGAGCAAACCACCAAACTGCAAATGCTCAGTCACTGGCAATGACTTAGAATGCAGCATACTGGGTAGCAATCAGTGTGGCTTTGTCAAATAGAAAATTGTGACAGCCCAACTTAATTTCCTTCAATGATAATGTGACAGTCCATATAGATAACACAGAAGTAATAGATACTATCTAGCAGTGCTTCAGCAGAACGTTTAATATTTTTCCATGACTGTCACCAACAAAGTTTCAGCCATTATTGTGGAAGGGGGCAACGGAATTTGTCAGAGATCTATATATAAACAGCTTTTAATGGTCCAGTATAAGTGTATGTAATAAAATAATGTATCTCATCTTTGGCACAAAGGACATTTTGGACCATATGATTTTACATTGTGGGGGATTTTCTGTGGATTGTAGATGTTTAGTTGCACCTTTGGCCTCTAATCATGAGATTCCATGAACATACTATGCAATGAAAGTACCATCATACATTACCAAATGTCTCCTGAGGGGCAAAATAGGCCCCAATTAGAATCACTGATGTAGAGGACATACTAGATAATATCCTCAGGAAGGGGTCCAGGGTCTATTGTTAATACAGTTATGTGTTATGGCTTGAATATTACTCTAAAATTCATGTGTTGTTATTTCGTTGTGACAGAATTAAAAGGGTAACAACTTGATCTGTCTATGGTGGTGAAAGGTGGGGTCTCTGGGAGGATATGAGAATTAAGGCTATTAAGGTGGGATCTCCTGATTGACTTCTTTTTGTTGGATTTATAAAGAGAGAGAATGAGACCAAAACAGAGAAATATGAATACAGATAAATGAGCTCCTGCCCTCTACCATGCTGGAGTGCAGCCAGAAGACTCTCACTATTTATGTAGGTATCACCTAGACCTTGAACCTCCAAACCATGAGCTAAATAAATCTCTATTTTTATGTTACTCAGACTCACATATGTTCTGTTCTCAGTAAGAGAATGGTCTAGAACGCTGTGGATGAAGAGAATGTTACTATATGCATATCACAGTGCCTTAGTGTGAATGGGAAAAGGCATGCTTCTTAAAGCAACTGCTCCTTGAGTGGTACCTTGAAAAGAGAAGTGGGTAGGATAAAGGATAAAAGACAGATACTCTAGGTTACAGTAATGATATTTATTATTAACAAATATAGGGATGTACTAGATTATTTTGTTTTGTTATAAATTGCTTTTACAGCCCTAAAATTAGTTCTTTGATTACATAGTATAATTCTGACCTATTAGATTAGCATGAACTAATACTCACATATTCCTCAACCAGGTTTTTTATAATCTCTTTTTATTTATTTACTTTATTGCCAGAGGGTACACATGCTTGCTAGAGAGAGGGGGAGTGAGAGTGATATATAAAGAAAGCACTCTCTAAGCACACCCCAATCCTTTTTCCTCTATTTCTCCATCTGGTCAAGAGTTTGGGCACACAGGAACTTGAGACCTTGTTTTTGTAAACCACCGGCTGAGGCTAGGATTCCAACAAGTCAGTCATGTGAGATCTGGCTTTGTAAGCACAGTGTTTTACCACTGCACTGTGGAGCCAGCTCCAGATTTTCTATAGTATAGTTTTATTAGAGACTAGGAAAACAGGCAAAAATAAAACAAAAACAAAAACAAAAAAACAGGTGCCTATAATTATGGGAACAAGTTTACTCAGTGAAGAAGAGCAATCTTTCTATCCTGGCCCTCCTTAAAACCTTGGGAAATTTTTTACAACTGCAATACTATGGAAAAATTAGGGTGTATGGAATTGCTAGTCTGAAAAATTCTGTAAACACTAGCACTTCATGAAAAGTTACCTATTACTCTAAGTTTTTTTTTTTTTTTTTTTTTTTTTTTTAAAAGGGATCAAGCTGAAATTAAAGAGATTAAAACCTTAAGAAAGGAAGATAATGATTTGGTTAGAAAAATTAAATACCAGAATCACTAAGGGAGACCAGTTGGATAACTAAGCTTAATTTTAAAATCAAGAAACTCTTGCAATCTTATAAGTAATTTAAGAAGGAAAGAATTAAAAACCACTACTTGCAAAAAAAAAAAAAAAAGAAAACTATTACTATCTGAAATCTTGAGGAAAGTTAAAAAATATAGTTGTGAATAAAGAATATATATTCTTTAACTACATTAAATACTGAGATAATAATGATGAGTGAGATACGGTCTTTGTCTTTTAATTGTACAATAAAATATTCAGCACTTGAGAAGAGGAACTGTTCTCTGGATCATTCATCCTCTCCTATTTGAAATCTTTTAATCCAGGAACTGCATTACTTTAAATATGAGAATAAGTCTTTTTAAAAATCTTGGGAAGATGAATAATACTCATAGATATTATACTGCTCTTTGACTACTGTCTTCTGCTTTTTTCTCAGTCATTCTAATAGCACAGATAACATCTTTAAAGAACTATGCCTCTTGGGGGACCAGCAGTTAGCGTAATGGCTATGTCACTGGACTCCCACGTAGTCAATCGCGGTTCGAGTCCTGGACCCGGTGTCTTAAACTCACGCCGGGCGCATGTGCGTGCGTGCCCAAGATCCTGAGAGGAGAATGGAGGAGAAGGGATTGCGGCGTGGCCATCCCCCCTGGGGGGTGATTTCTCGCTTTCTGTCTCTCTCTCTCTGTCTGGCGAGCGCACGCGCCCTATAGCAAAAACCTCTCCAAAAAAAAAAAAAAAAAAAAAAAAAAAAGAACTATGCCTCTTAAATATTAAGGAGATAAAATATGTAGGGCTCTTTTTCTCCTCCAATCAAGACTACTCATATTTAATAAATACATTTAAAAAAGACCCTAATACATACCCTAGTAACCTATTAGAACTATTACTGGATGTGTATAATAGTATAATGTAATATTCAGTGCTGAAGAAGATGAATATGTCTATATCTATGATTTGATAATGATGTATGTATATATGCTATGAAAAACTACCTTGTCCCCCACAAAAATAATACATTAATTTAAAATGTAAATGATATAAACATAGGTCAGAACAGTCCTTTAATCTCAGGAAATGAGGGTAGGAATGAGGCTGAAACTGTAAGGCAAGCATGAAACAGCAAATTGAAAAACATGCCTTCACACACCTATCCAATTAAATTGACTGGAAGCAGAGTTCCACTCTCTGAAATGTCAATGAAAACATTAGTATACCATCAGGGGGTCCCTGTGTGTCTGCCAACAGCAGCAGTTTTCATTTTTGAGGCAAAACAGCAGTTGGATTTGGAAATATTCAGCAGACTTTCCTATGCACTACAGTATCCCATGAAAAATTTGTTCTCAAAGTACACTTGTTTATCATGATCCCTCTAATTTCCATTCCCAATCCACAGGGAGCTAAAACACATGGTTTTAGTGTAAAAGTTCAAAAATTGCTATTGCTGGGACCAGCAGTTAGTGTAATGGCTATGTTGCTGGACTCCCATGTAGTCAACCATGGTTCAAGTTGCAGACCTGGTGGCTTAAACTCACATTGGGCGCGTGTGCGTGTGTGCCCAAGATGCCGAGAGGAGAAAGGAGGAGAAGGGATTGTGGCGTGGCCATCCCACCTGGGGGGTGATTTCTCACATTCTGTCTCTCTCTGTCTTTCTGGTGAGCATACCTGCATACCTGCCCTATAGCAAAAAAAAAAAAAAAAAAAATTGCTATTGCTTTAAGACATATAAAAATATAAAAGATAACAAAGGAGTGGGTTGTGAAAAAGGAAATTCAAGTGATACCACTCATAGAAGAAAAAATACCCAATAAAACATTGAAAATCCCTTGGGCATTGTCTTGAAAATACAAAACAAAACTATCAAATTTCTTTAACTAGAATTCCATGTTACAGTTTAATAACTGTTTCTATGAATGAAAGCACTAAATAAACAGTATCATCATTTCTATATTTGAATTATTTAAAATTTATAGACATGTTTATCAATAAGCCATCTATCTTGAATATCCACTGCCATGAGAGGTTATTTATCTTTTGTGGATATAATTAAAATTGTTAAAAATGTAGTTTTTCTCTAATTGTAAGAGTCTAGTGGTAAAGAAAATGTAAGATACTGGAATTATAGGGCCCTTGTAATAACAGACTAAAAATAAAGTAATAGAACATATTTAAAAGTTGCACACTTAGAAGTTATTTCTCAATGTTTAGTACTATAGACAAAAATGTTCTCCAATTAATATTGTGGAAATGGCACTCAATGTTTCATCAAGCATCTTTAAGCTTTTCCTTAATGTACCTCTTGTCCCAGTTTGTTTTGTTTTCTTGCTGAAAGTCATTGCTCTTGGGCTGAGCAATCAAGCAGAAAACTAGTTTCTACCTCAGTGGACAGAGCATTAGAGATGCCAGTCTGTGTGACATTTATTGCCTTATATTTTCTGTAAAGTTCCAAAGAGATTAATTTTTTTTCCCTAAAATTCACATAAAGTTAAAAAGCCCTCTTAGGATTTCTTTTTTTAAGTGAGCATATTTTTGACGTATGTGGTATCTGCATAGATTTCTTCCTTCCTTTCTTCTTTACTTAGTACCTTTGCTATATTTACATTAGGTAAATGTTTAAACAAAAGGATAATATCTTTGCTAACTAAATCCTCTGCTGAAAGAAAACATATTTCTACAAAGGTTAGTGTAACAAATCACATATATTATATTTTTGTCAGTGACATAAGTAATCTATTTATTTATAGAACAGTGCCTACTCATTCTAATATATGAAGTACTAGGAATATACATAAGTCAGTTAAAAAACTGAAAATAAATAATCAAAAGAAGTTTAAAATAATGTAATAAAATTAGTGGCACATGAAATAGGAGTATTTTAGAACTGGGTATAGGAAGAAACGTGAGATAATTATGAATTGGAGCAATTGAAGGCAACAGGAAACACAGGTGGTAGAATCAAATGCAGTTGCTTGTCCAGGCCATATGCTACTCAAGTGTCTTACAAAGGCTGATTTAGACATAATCTTTTAATTTATCAGTTAGAAAGTCATTGGTGATCTTGGGAAATGCAATTTATGCAGAGAAATTATACTGGTTAAAGAATAAATGATAGGGAACAAAGTAAAACCAGTAATGATGGGCTCTTTATAGCAAGGTAACTAAAATAGTCAGGGTAGTAGTTTGGGATAGATGCCCCCAAGAAAGAGTATTCTTTAAGGAAAAGACCTTCAGTAAAATATAGTCTTAGAATCAGGAGCATGAAAGGGGAAGAGACTGAAACCTTTATAAAATAATATAATTTAACCAGAGATAGTATATAGTTTCAACAGTAACAATGAAATGTTAAGATTTAAAAATATATAAAAACTTACTATGATATGTTTTGAGCATTATTAAGGACTTCATAAATAATATTTTATTAATCTCCAACACTACTTGATTAGAGAGGAACTATTATTAATTTCAGTTTCCAGATATTTCTAACTTTGGAAATATTGTATAACACAGTCAAGCTTGTATCTCTAATAAATGGCAGATCTGGGATTTAATCCATGTTTGTCTAATGCTAATGCTCAAGTTTAAATACAATGTGATTACTTGGGACCATTAGTTAGTGTAATGGCTATGTCTCTGGACTCCCATGTAGTCGACCACAGTTGGAGTTCTGGACCCGGAGGCTTAAACTCACGTTGGGCACGTGTGCATGTGTGCCCAGGATCCCGAGAGGAGAATGAAGGAGAGGGGATTGAGGCGTGGTCATCTCCACGTGGGGGTGATTTCTCACTTTCTATCTCTCTGTCTCTCTCTGTCTGTCTGGCGAGCGCACACGCCCTATAGCAAAAAACCTCTCAAAAAAAAAAATACGATGTGATTACTTTAAAGTTCAAATTTAAAAAAAATTAAAATAATCTACAATGCAAATTTATACATTAGCATATATGACAGTTAATGAGTGTATGTTCAAATGTGTTCATTTCCAATACATAAAAATCAATGCTACATTTAAAGGTTATAAGGAATGTAATCAAAATTATATAAGAAGGAAGTAAATTCATTTTTAATATTAAATTTATTTAAACGTTTTTTTTTGTGAGTTTTTTTTTTTTTTTTGAGAAGTTTTTGCTATAGGGCGCGTGTGCTCGCCAGACAGACAGAGAGAGACAGAGAGATAGAAAGTGAGAAATCACCCCCCCTCCCACCCCGCGAGATGGCCACGCCTCAATCCCCTCTCCTTCATTCTCCTCTCGGATCTTGGGCACGCACGCACACATGCCCGGCGTGAGTTTAAGCTCCGGGTCTGGGACTTGAACCGTGTTCGACTACGTGGGAGTCCAGCGACATAGCCATTACGCTAACTGCTGGTCCCAGAGAGGTTTTTGCTATAGGGCGCGTGCATTCCCCAGACAGACAGGGAGAGACAGAGAGACAGAAAGCGAGAAAGCTCCCCCCAGGGGGGATGGCCACGCCGCAATCCCTTCTCCTCCATTCTCCTCTCGGGATCTTGGGCATGCACGCACATGCGTCCAGCGTGAATTTTAAGCCACTGGGTCCGGGACATGAACCACGGTCGACTATATGGGAGTCCAGCGACATAGCCATTACACTAACTGCTGGTCCCTAAACTTCTTGACAGTACACTCATCTAATATTTTTAAACTATCTTTGTTCTCTAAATAAATGTGTACTTTATAAATATCTAGACTGTGTGTTTAACAAAATTAATATTATTACATGAAATGAGCTTAACTCTTTGTGGAGGAGTCTAATGTTCAATGAATATTTTAAATATGTGATATTGGTGAGTTCTAATTTTTTGTTCTTCTGTCCATCTACCCAATGAATATTTACTGTCTCTAGTTGGTACCATGTTCTGTATTAAGCCATTGTTATGTAAAGATAAATGATCTTAATATTTCTGACTTCATGTAGGTTTCAAAATTTAGAAAAAATACTATAGATGTTTCACTAAGAAGTGTAAATTAACACAACAAATTCTATAATAAAAGCATATATGTCGTCCTTCCAGTATGCAAAGGAAGGAGTTTGATTCTTAGATGATCCATCTAAGGGATCTGAGAAGCTAAACTACCTGAAATGGTAGCTCCAAATGCTGAGAGGGAAACCACAAGGTCTTTAGGGAAAGGATTCCTGGCAGCAGAACACATGGGTAAAGTCATGAAAATAATACAGACTCTGATGCCCCAAGACCTACAATGTCTACTGCACAGTGTTGAAGCATGACTGGATGGAGGGAGAAACAGCACTGGAAATTGAGACGAGGGAGTTATTTGTCAGACCATGTAGGGTCTTGAATGCCATGCAATTTAGACTTCATCATGTAAGAAAGTACCATAAAGATTCCGAGTGTAGAGATTACACAACAGTATACATTCATTAAGAGATATATTTGACTGAATTCTATTACAAATTACAGCCAGCCCTGTATCCTAGAGGTTAAGGGAACTGAATCTCACATAGCCTATCATAGTTAGAATCCTGGCCCTAGAAAGTTGAAAAGACACTGTGTGCATATATATGCATACCCCAATTTTTGATAAGATGGTGAAATAAAGGATTGTGGCATGACCATGCCCCAGTGAAGAGTGACTTTTCTCTCTCTATTCTCTCTGGTAAGCACATAAACTCTGGCAACTAGAAAAATAAAGAAGAGAAAATTTATTAAAAAGTTTGACTGGTACCAAATTTCCTAAGAGGTAAAAGTTAGCATAATACAAAAATATTGAATTAATTTTTATAAATGTAGAAATTAATGTCCAAAGTGGCTAATGCTGAAAGCGTGAACTCTGATTTTGTGGTAATTTCTTACAGCTACAAAATTATAATCTTGGTATCTTGAGTTCCATTCTAATTTGTTTCCCAAATATACTAAGATGATGTATTTTTGAAACTATAGTTACTAGGTTATGTGCTCTGTTTTTGTTTTGTTTTGTTTTGTTTTGAGAGTTTTTTGCTGCAGGGCACGTGCACACTCCAGAAAGACAGAGAGAGACAGAGAGACAAAAAGCGTGAAATCATCCCCCGGGGGGATGGCCACGCCACAATACCTTCTCCTCCATTCTCTTCTTGGGATCTTGGGCACGCACGCACATGTTCCCGGCTTGAGTTTTAAGCCACCGGGTCCAGGACTCAAACCGTGGTCTGCTACATGGGAGTTCAGCGACATAGCCATTATGCTAACTGCTGGTCCCCGTGCTCTGTTTTTCATGAGACTTAAAATCTAAGGCTGTCCAACAAAACTTTTGGTTTCTTTTACAATCCCACTGATGGAGTTTCAACATAAAGATGCTAATAACTAACAGCTTTATGTAACATTTTTGTTGTGTTCCCCATGAGAACATAGCTACTGTCCATCAGGGACATGGAAAAAATCAAAGTTATATGGAATGTTAAGAGTTCTGAGAGAGAAGAAAACAAGACATGGTTAAAAAAAAAAAGTCTGTAGAAAAATTCAGTATATAAACAGGAAGCAAGAAGGTCAGTTTTGGATGTTGGAGAGAAGTTGCTAAAAATAAGGCCAACATAACATCAGTGGATAAATGAGAGGAATCCCAAACTTTCATAGAAAAGTAAAATTAAAAGATAAAAATAAAAATATATATTTTGTTTCTCAACATAAGCTTCATCAAGTTCAAGACAGTTTTGCAAACAATGATACCAGTCACTTAGTTCATTGCTAAAAAACTGAATATTTAACCATGGCAATGTAATCTAAACATTTTGAACTGAAGGAAAAAGGGTACCCTTAAAAGAGTTTTTTCAAAAACAATAAGACCCTGGTTTTTGATAGAAAGTGGACAAATATGGAAGATTTACTGCTGAGTGAAGCAATCCAGGCTATGAAGGAGAGATGTTGTATGCCTCCACATAATATATACAGACTATCTACACTCTATGGCTGAAACTGAAAGATTAGAGGATTCAAAAACATGGAAAGTCATTACAGATAATGGATACAGTGTGGGAAGAGGGTGGGAGAAGGAAGAGATTATGAAGACAGACATTAAAGAGAAAAATAGAGAGGCAAGACATTTATGGGATACAGAAATGAATTATTATCTATTGATGATAACATGTATAGTATCCCAAACTGGACTGGTGTGAAATGCATTCATATTGGAAAATTAACTTTACAAGCTAAGTTATGTATAGTGATTGAATGTATAAAATTAATTAAAAGAAAATAAAATATATTATTTTATAAAAAGGTAGAACCAAGCATGACCTGTGATGTTATAAATTTTAACTCTGATTTTCCCCTATTAATAAAATAAGAGCAAATAAAAATAAATAAAATTAAAAAAAATTAGGAAACAAAAAAGAAATCAGAAAGAGACAAATCAGGACTATAAGCAGATGCCTAATGATTTCCTGTTGAGACTCTTGCAAAATTGCCTGTGTTTAATGAGATGACTGAGCAGAAACATTACTATGGTGGAGAAGGACTCACTGGTAAAGCTTTCCCAAGTGTTTTTCTGCTCAGACGTTGACTACCTTTCTTAAAACTAGCTCATACTAAGCAGATGTTATCATTCTTTGGCATACCAGAAAGCCATGAAGCAAAATGCCTTGAGCATCCCATAACTGATCACCAACTTTGCTTGATATGTTCACACTTGCTTTGATAGTTCCACTTCCACCTCTCAATAGTCATTATTTATTTTTTTAAATTTTTTTAAATTTAATTTTCTTTTATACATTCAATCACATTATTATTTGACTTACAAAATGGATATTATAACAGGTGGACATTTCTCCCTAGCACAGTTGATAAAACTACAAAATATCTTCAACAGATAATACCGCATTTCTTTGTCCCATTAATGCTTTGCCTCCCTATTTTTCATCTAAATGTCCTTCCTCAGACCCTCCTCTTTCATACACACTATATCTGGTATTTATATGTACATACTTTGTTTAAAGGATAGTCATTATTTTGATTGTACTTTGTTATTGAGATTGCTGTTAAAATTCTTCAAAGAAATGCTTGAGAATCTTGATTCCACTTGTCTGAAATTTCCATTGAAAGTTCTGATCATATCTGCAGCCGATTTGAGAGCAATCGTTTTGGTACTCATTAAGCATAAAATTTGCTCAACTTTAACTTTTCATTCAAAAATATGTAGACTGAACAAATCGAGATGTCTATGGTGTTGGCTACTGTTTTCTGTTGTGAATCATTGATTTTCTTCAGTTAGGGGAAGAATAAGTTTTTTTCCTCACAAATTGATGTGGATGGTCTGTCACTACAGGAACCATCTCAACATCACCCTTGTCCCTTCTTAAAACAAGTTACCTAGGGGCTCCCATTTGGCATTGAGGATTAAGTTACTGGACTCTACATGGCTTTTAAAAATTTGGTTAAAAAAAAAAAAGGTCCGGGACCAGCAGTTAGCATAGTGGCTATGTTGCTGGACTCCCATGTTGTCGACCGCGGTTCGAGTCCCGGACCCGGTGGCTTAAACTCACGCCGGGAGCATGTGTGTGTGCCCAAGATCCCTAGAGGAGAATGTTGGAGAAGGGATTGCGGTGTGGCCATCCCCCCTGGGGAGTGATTTCTCACTTTCTGTCTCTCTGTATCTGTCTGTCTGGTGAGCGCACGTGCCCTATAGCAAAAAACCTCTCAAAGAAAAAAAAAAGAAGGTCCACAGTTCAAGTCCCTGGCATAGAGGCTTGAAAATCACACTGGGTACATGTGTATGCATGCCCAAAATCCTAAGTGGAGAAAGGAGAAGGGACTGCAGTGTGTCCAATCCCTGGAGGGGGTGGGGGAGGGTGATTTCTCACTTTTCCTCTCTTTTTCTCTGACTCTCTCCAGTGAGCATATATGCCCTATGGCAAAACATTTAAAAAAAAAAAGAAAAAAAAAAAACACAAGGGACCAGCAGATGGAGTAATGGTTATGTATCTGGACTCCCACATAACCAACAATGGTTTGAGTCCCGGACCTGGCCACTTAAAACTCATGCCAGGCATAGATACGTACATGCCCAAGATCCCTACAGGAGAAAGGAGGAGAAGAGACTGCGGTGTTGCCATCCCCCTGGGCAGTGATTTCTCACTTTCTGTCTCTTTCTTCCTCTCTGGAAAGCACATGCACCTCACAGCAAAAATCTCGCAAAAAAAAAAAGTTATCCATTTCTAAACTGCTGGTTTCTTTGGAGCATTGGCCCCATAAAATTTTGGTAAAGCATCAACTACTTCCAGCATTCTTCTGCCCAAGCTTCACCATACACTTAGTTATTGTACTTGCTGCTACTGTAACAGAAATCATATAGCTCTGATAGAGGCTCTTTTTAAGTTGATGAGTTATTCTAGCTTTTTTGTGTGTGTATGTGAGAGATTTTTGTTATAGGGCACATGCACTTGCCAGAGAGATAGAGAAAGACAGCAGAAATCACCTCCCATGGGGGATGGCCATGCCACAATCTCTTCTCCTCCATTCTCCTCTTGGGATTTTGGGCACATACACACATATTCCTGGTGTGTGTGTGTGTGTGTGTGTGTGTGTGTGTGTGTGCCTCCGGGTCTGGGACTCGAACTATAGTCAACTACATGAAAATCCAGCAATGTAACCATTGCCCCATCTGCTGGTCCCAATGGGTTATCTTTCTTAGTGCCTCAAACTAGATCCTATTCAGAGATATTATAACAAATTAGCATGTTTGTTTTGGTGCAAAATTTTTGAAACCTGTGGATTATTTTCAATAATACACATTTCTTTGTAAACTTTTTGAATATCCTTTTTATGACTGTTTGTCTTGTTCATGTTCTCATGGTCTCATGTTCTTTTCTTTTCTTTCTTTTTTTTTTTTGGAGAGGTTTTTGCTATAGTGCGCGTACGCTCACCAGAAAGACAAACAGAAAGTGAGAAATCACCCCCGGGGGGATGGCCACGCTGCAATCCCTTCTCCTCTATTTTTCTCTCGGGATCTTGGGCACACACACACATGCGCCCCACATGAGTTTAAGTCACTGGGTCTGGGACTCGAACTGCGGTCGACTACATGGCAGTCCAGCAACATAGCCATTACGCCAACTGCTGGTCCCAACCTCATGTTCTTTTGACAGACAGTACATTTATTCTTGTATGTCTGCCAGAGGCTGTTACATGTGTCCACTCTTTACTGCTTTGCTCCACCTTGCCCTTTTGGGTTATATTCTGATGCAAAGCTGTGATTCTAGATCCAGAAATAACTCTCTCTGTATTCAGCGGGACCCTCTCTGGATTATAGCTTCAACATTATTCCTGGCTCACAGTTCCTACTGGGTAAGAATGGACCAATCCTTGGCTGCTTCCAAGAAATTAGGGTAATTCATTAGGTTGTTAATTAAGCACCATGGGAACACTTCCTTTTCTCCACAGTTCTTTGAGATTTTAGTTGAAACCTTAGCACTTTTTCCTTTGGAATCTATTCTAAGGTTTTAATTTTCTATGTTAGATTTTTAAGTGAAAAATATTTTGGGTTTCCAAAATTTGCTGATTTCAGAACAGGCATAAAAGTTAGTAATTTTCAATGGGCAAAATGTGTTTTTTTAGACTTTTCCATTTCCTGCACAGTTTTCCAGGAATCGTGGTCTCCCTTAGCTGCATGGCTACCTCAGCAAATGCAGGGCTTACTGGCATGAGAGAGGGGCCCAGACTATTTCCACTTTTTAATATTCTTGATACATAAAAAATGAATAAATGCTCGCAATGAAGTTACTGATGTATTTTAAGTATTGACATTTAATCACTTCAACTGTGTACAAAAACAAATGCACAATGACTTATATGTGAAGATTAATGCTGAAGCCCTTTCAGGATAAGGTCAATGGACGTGGTCCTTCCTGAGTTCCCTATGATTCTTCTTTATATATAAGTAATTTATTTCTCATAAATTTGAAAATTAGATGCCTTTCAAGAATATGCAAAGTTTAATAGTGTGTGTGTGTGTGTGTGTGTGTGTGTGTGTGCGTGTGTGTTGGGAGGGAGTTTTTATTTATTTATTTTTGAGAGGCTTTTGCTACAGGGCGCATGCGCTCGCCAGAAAGACAGAGAGAGATAGAGAGACAGAAAGCGAGAAATCACTCCCCAGGGGGGATGGCCACGCCGCAATCCCTTCTCCTCCATTCTCCTCTTGGGACCTGGGGCACGCACGCACACATGCCCGGCATGAATTTAAGCCACCAGGTCTGGGACTCGAACCGTGGTCGACTACATGGGAGTTCAGCGACATAGCCATTACGCTAACTGCTGGTCCTGGGAGGGAGTTCTTTGTTACTCAGAGAAATAAATTTCTGACAATATAATGTCATTTGGTAGAATGAAAACTTTGGAGATTTAACCCAGTACCCCTCTGAAATAATTTGTACACAATCATCTCACTTCCTAATTAAGAACATGGCATTTTTTAGAAGATAGCTATTACTTTGAGCTATCTTTGCATATTTACCTATGTGTAACTGTTCCTATTCTAAGAGAATTATGGATTTCTAAATATAAACAGCAATTATTTTCAATGGGAAAAGCATTTTTCTACATAATAGTGCTGATGTAAATAGTAAAAACACTATTAGTCCATGGAAAACACACAATAAATGTTAGATATTACACACAGTTAATTTATTGCTATTATAGTATGCACTCTTAAAACAACAGCAATACATTTTGAACAGTAGCACTCAAAATTTCCTTTGGGCCCACCTGCAGTGGTGTAGGCAGTAGGGATGCTGCTGCATGATTTTGGAAAACTTGTGGGAAGGCTCCAGGTTTTTGTCTTATGTTTACCCCAACACACTGGGGTTCTTGTAGGTGCACCCATCATTGTGGCTGACTACAGGGTTGGGGGAAGTATCACAGTATGAAGTCTCTGTCAAGAGTAACCCCCTCCAAGGATGAAATAAATGAATAAACTTAAAAATTTCATTTGGAAAGAAAATCTATAAACATTTTGGAATGTATGTGCGTATTACTAAATAGGTATATAAGAACTCATGAAAAAATGATTATTTGTTGGTATCAAGAATTCTCAAAATCATGAGTTAAATGCCTTTCTTAAAATGATAAAGATTTTTGAAGTTCACTACCTAATCTAATAATGATTCACTTGGAAAAAGAGATGGTGAGGCTATGTATAGAAGAACCAGGTTGCATGGCTATGTAATGGCTATGTCGCTGGACTCCCACTTAGTCGACCACGATTCTTGTCCCGGACCCGGTGGCTTAAAACTCACGCTGGGCGCGTGTGTGTGCGTGCCCAAGATCCCGAGAGGAGAATGGAGGAGAAGGGATTGCGGTGTGACCATCCCCCCTGGGTGGTGATTTTTCGCTTTCTGTCTCTATGTATCTCTCTGTCTGTCTGGCAAGCACACGCGCCCTATAGCGAAAACTTCTCAAAAAAAAAAAAAAAAAAAAAAAAGAACCAGGTTGCTTCACTTGGTGTACTGAAAACCATTTATGATTTGCATTTAACTATGTCACTGCAACTTGCAGTGTCTAATTGCTTGTTAGTAGGAATCTCCAAGTAAATGATAAGTGCTAATATTATGATTCTCATTACAGTAAGGATGAAATGTGGCTACATATGCTGCCTTTCACAAAACAGGAAACATAAAATTCTACAGTATAAAGCCTACACATTTGCTGAATATTAAAGCAAACTATATGTGTACAAAAATATTACTTAACTTGGTCTTTCTATGAAGCTAACAATAAAATAGATAAGCTATCAATCATTTTTGTTGCCCTATGCCAAAAGAGAAACTTCATTTAATTTAAGAAATTATAAATTAAAATTTTATGCCATGCTCGAAGTGAGAAGGAAATACCACTTCACTCTAATAATAATGGCTACTAACAAAAAGAAAAGATTAAGGACTGGCACAGAGATGGAGAAAAGGGAACCCTTATACACTATGGGTGAGAATGTAAATTAGTACAGTTATTACAGAAAACAGTATGGAGGTTCCTCAAAAAATTACAAATAGGGTTAGTAGGTGGTATGGAATTTAAGAAGCTGGGTCCCACATGGGCGACTGTGAGGTTGGAATTCTGAACTTAGTTCCTTGAAAATCACACCGAGTACATGTGTGTGTGTGCCCAAAATCCTGAGAGGAAACTGAAGAAGGGATTGTGACATGGTAATCCCCCGGGGCTGATTTCTCTCTGTGATTCATATTCTCTGTCTTTCTCTCTCTGATGAGCATATGTACTCTATAGAGAAACTAAAAATTAATTAATTAATTAAGAATACTATCATATGGCTCAGCAATTCCACTTCTGGATATATATACAAAGGCAATGATATCAATATGTCAAAGAGATAGCTGCACTCCATGTTTATTGCTGCACTACTTACAACAGACAAGACATGGAAACAACCTGAATATCCTACAATGAATGAATGGATAAAAATATGTGGTTTATCTACCTAATAGAATACTACTCAGCCATGAAAAAAAGAATAAAATCCAATTATATATTTGAGACAACATGGACACCCCTAGGAAACCTTACACTGAGTTATATAAATTAGCCATAGATAAATATTGCATGATTTCACTGATACGTACAATCTAAAATAGTTGATGTCTTAGAAGTAGAAAATAGAAGAGTGGTTACCAGAGATTCAGGAAGAGATGGGGGATAAGGAAAAGTCAGAAAATGGGTACGAAAGTTTAAATTAAATTGGAGGTAATAAGCCCTTGTGTTTTATTGCTCAGTAGGGAAATATACCTAACAGTAATGTATTATTTCAAAACACCTAAAAGGAACATTTTTAATGTTCTCACCACAAAGAAATGATAAATGCATGATGTGATACATATGGTAAATCCCTGATTTGATTATTAAATAATGTATATTTATATCAAAACAACATATTGCATCCATACGTACATTATCATGTATCAATTAAAAAATAAAATCAAGGAGAGAAATATATAACAGATCCCTCAAAAATTAATACGGAGGGAGGGACCAGCAGTTAGCGTAATGGCTATGTCGCTGGACTCCCATGTAGTCGACTGCGGTTCGAGTCCCGGACCCGGCGGCTTAAACTCACGCCGGGCGCGTGTGCGTGCGTGCCCAAGATCCCAAGAGGAGAATGGAGGAGAAGGGATTGCGGCGTGGCCATCCCCCCTGGGGGGTGATTTCCTGCTTTCTATCTCTCTGTCTCTCTCTGTCTGTCTGGCGAGCGCACGCGCCCTATAGCAAAAACCTCTCCAAAAAAAAAAAAAGAAAAAAAAAAAAAAAATTAATACGGAGGGCTCTCTTATTTCCTCATTTCCATGTCATTTAACTTTACATTGTGCTGCTGGAGTAGAATGCGGAATGCAATGTACAATTATTTAATGCTGTTTTCTTCTTTAAGATCACAATGTTACAATAAGATAATGATTATTCTTTTATCAGAAAAATGTATTACGTGTTTTATGTGGAAATATGAAATGGCATATAAAGTTAATAAAAATTTCTAATAATTAACATGGACACTTGTCTTAAATGTAAATTAAAAAGATGAGGGACCAGCAGTTAGCGTAATGGCTATGTCGCTGGACTCCCACGTAGTCGACCGCGGTTCGTGTCCCAGACCCGGTGGCTTAAAACTCACGCCGGGCGTGTGTGCGTGCGTGCCCAAGATCCCGAGAGGAGAATGGAGGAGAAGGGATTGCGGCGTGACCATCCCCCCTGGGGGGTGATTTCTCGTTTTCTGTCTCTATGTCTCTCTCCGTCTGTCTGGTGAGCACATGCGCCCTATAGCGAAAACCTCTCCAAAAAAAAAAATAAATAAAGATGAAATGCATATTCCCCTTTTTTCTTATCAGAGGTCATTTTTGGGACTCCGGGATGCTGGATATTGCAAGACTTCCTGCCAATGAATTATTCCATTTTGAGAACAAATCACTGGTCCATAAAGAGATACTGTAGTGATTCCAATGCTTCTATAATATATTTATGCACTGGCTCTCCATGAGAACAAAATTATATGTTGCAGAATGTAAATCATTTTTATGCTACATTTCTGGCATGGAGTATGAGAATTATACTTGCTATTGAATGTGTTTTCTAGAGTATGAGATCATTAGTAATTTGAAGAATAATTCAAGAACTACTTATCAAAACCCATGGGAAATATAATGACAACTTTAGTAGTGATGCAACGTCTTTGCCAAATTATATTGAGATAACAGATATACTTTTTTTAGAGAGGTTTTTTGCTATAGGGCACGTGCGCTCGCCAGGAAGACATAGAGAGACAGATAGAAAGCGAGAAATCACCTTCCAAGGGGGATGGCCACACCTCAATCCCTTCTCCATTCTCCTCTCAGGATCATGGGCATGCATGCACATGCACCCAGCGTGTGTTTAAGCCACCGGGTCCGGGACTCCAACTGCAGTCGACTCCATGGGAGTACAGTGACATAGCCATTACGCTAACTGCTGGTCCCCAAGATAACAGACATACTTTATGCTTCAATTATTGAAATGTTTAATCACAAAATCACAAAGTCATAGGAATACTACTTTTTGATTGTTTCTGTCTCTTTGATTATCCCTTAATCTAGAACATGACATAGGCACATGACATTAAAATAATTCAGAGATATATTTTTTTAGAGATTTTTTTTAATCTGTTTATCTATTTGAAGTGGATAAAATATTTCTTCTTCGTAAACCTAAAACATGTGAAACAGCTCCCTTAAAATTAAACTATGCATTGGTAACAAAATTTATGGCATAAGCATTTAGGTTTTCAGAAGATGCTATAGTGCTATTCATAGTGATTAAGGGATACTAAAGTAGATTAAATCAGTGAGAAGAAAAATCACATTCAGTCTTCTCAAAGATAAAGTTCATGGGCTTATAAAACATGACAATCTTTTTATTAAGTGTTATTTTAAGTGTTATTTTATCTTTTTATTAAGTGTTAATTTTTTTTTTTTTTGGAGAGGTTTTTCACTATAGGGCGCGTGCGCTCGCCAGACAGACAGAGAGAGACATAGAGACAGAAAGCGAGAAATCACCCCCCAGGGGGGATGGTCACGCCGCAATCCCTTCTCCTCCAGTCTCCTCTCGGGATCTTGGGCACGCACGCACACGCGCCCGGCGTGAGTTGTAAGCCACCGGGTCCAGGACGTGAACCGCGGTCGACTACGTGGGAGTCCAGCGACATAGCCATTACGCTAACTGCTGGTTCCCTTAAGTGTTAATTTTAAAGGGTTAATGTTTTGAGTCTCAACTCTTAACATTCAGTACCATGAAAATACAAGTAGAAATGGATTGGTGACCAGATGATTTTTCAAATGGGTAATCAACAAAACCTGAATTTATTGGTTGCTGTGCATGTGAGTGAGCATTTACAATGATTCTTGCCAAAAATGGAGAATGTACTGGATTTTCTAAACACAGTACTATTGTTTTTTGTTTCTGTTAGAACTAATTCTTTCACTGTAATTCTTGTGTCACACTGAAAAAATTCATGCACATTTATTCATGTCAAAAGGAATTAATGTTGTGATGCCGAGTCTTTCATGAAGTATTATGAGACTCTCTCTGTTTAAAATTAGTATTAATTCCTATTATTAGGAGTAGTTCTTCTCACAGAAGTAAATGACTAAACCATAAAAGTAGCATCTATGCCTGTAGACTGAGCTCTATGATTAGGGTTGAGTTTTGTCAGGAAAAACAGATGGGCAGACTTGCCTGGTCTCTGTAATGCTAAAATATATTACCTAGTGGGTCAGAAATTAAAATTTGGTCACTCATGTCACTATGCTACAAAACCCAGACTAAGATGTTATCTACTTTCTGAGAAATCAGAGAAATTAAAGCATAGTTTCCCAAGAGCCTAGTTTCAAGCTCTGTGATAATGAAGTTCTCCCTGTTTTAATTCTTAAACAGAAGAGGTAGCCTAAAGCAACCTGATGTTATATACAGAATGTTCATGGGTATGTATTTTGGAGGAAGATGTATTTGGGAGAATATGTATGGAGCTTTTTGTAGAGTCAGTTACAAACTACACAATTGTTCAAAATGGAAAGTGTAGTGACTTAAAAAACTAATATGATGAACTACTTAGAAAGCTAATTCATATTAAATAATGCCCCAAGAAAGGTCACATTTAGTGCCTCCCATGTGGCTCAGGCATTTTTTTTTTTTTCCTTTTCTCAGACATGCCTTTCCCTCCTTCTTTCCCTGGAGTCAGTTGGCCCTTCCTTAACTTTTCTGCAAATGGCTTACCTTGTTTTTCTAAGTTCTTGTTTTCAGTCATAAAGATTATTACACTGCTTGATGGCTGGCACCAAAATTAATGATACACAGAGGAAACAACAAAACAACCCAGGTGTTGTGGAGGACCAGCCAGTCAGCCTGACCACCTTGACTCTCCAACCATAACTCCCCATTCCCTAAGACCTGATAAAATCCTGTAGGGGACCAGCAGTTAGCGTAACGGCTATGTCGCTGGACTCCCACGTAGTCGACCACAGTTCGCATCCCGGACCTGATGGCTTAAAACTCATGCCGGGCGCGTGTGCATCCGTGCCCAAGATCCCGAGAAGAGAATGGAGGAGAAGGGATTGTGGCATGGCCATCCCCTCTGGGGGGTGATTTCTTGCTTTCTGTTTCTCTGTCTCTCTCTGTCTGTCTGGAGAGCCCACGCGCCCTATAGCAAAAGCCTCTTAAAAAAAAACAAAAACAAAAACAAACAAACAAAAAAACAAACAAACCCTGTAGCCCCTTACTCCTCAGGGGTAATACAACTCTCTCCTGTGTCGGATAGTGAATCAACTTTTCTGCCTCTGCCCATTCTCTGAGTTTGTGAATTCCTTCATGGCCTGATGTACAAGTCACCCAAACAATCTATATTTTTTAACTGTGTAATAATCAATCTTTTATTAGGTTAGAGCTCTCTTGTATTACTTAAATTGGTATATTACAATATTTAGTATTTAGGCACAGTTTTTACACTGAACAAGAGTAATATAAATCTGTTTCTTAGAACCATGTTAATTTTCATATTTTGAAATAGGGATGTCTAGGAAGGATAACACAAATGCTTTTATTTTCTTTCCTTCAGTATTGAAAAGATTTGTTTCAATCCTTAGATATTGATTGCAATGAAATTGAAATGTTCACTACTGAACACTAAAATGACATCAACGTAACTTTCTGGTTTTCACTTATTTACATTTGTATACATTTGTTTTAATGAATTTTCATCACATTCTCCAATTTTTAATGTGTAAAATTATCTTATTGCCATTAATTTAAAAAATCATTTTAAGACAGTATTTCCTATTTCAATGTTAAGAGAGTCGGATCTTAAAGTACAATACTTAAATAATAAGAAATATTATGAGAAAACATTAATGAAGAAGGCAAGAGCTAAAGATGAATGAATCTTCTATTATTTACAAAGCCAATAGTTTTTTTAAAAAAGAGAGATTTTTGTAATAGGGCATGTGTGCTTGCCAGAGACACAGAGAGAAACAGAGACAGAAAGCAAGAAATCACCCCCAGAGGGAGCAACCCCTTCTCCTTTTGGTCATGCACACATGTCTGGCATGAGTTTTAAGCTGCCAGGTCTAGGACTTGACCATCTGCTGGTCCCAACAAAGTCAGTCTTTAATATATTAATAATTTATTTTGACATAAGTGAATATCCCCACTTTTTAGACCAAACTATCCACCACGTGTTTGTTAAGGTGGCTAGATTCTACATGGCCAAAAGTGCAGTTCAAGTCCTGGATCAGGTGGCATTAAAAAGACACTGGATGTTTGTGCATATGTACCTAAAATACTGAAAGGAGGGAGAAATGAGGTGAAGAGATTACAGTGTGACCATCTCTTATGGGGACGCTTTCTCACTTTTCTTCTCGCTCTCTCTCATGAGTACGTGCACCCTTTGGCAAAAATTGGATAGCAAGACTAACAAAACAAAACAAAACTAACAACGGCTGGTTTCATCAAAGTCAGTTTTAATATGTAAATTTCTTATGTTGTTTTTCAAAGAAAGTAATGAAAACAACCCCTAATAAATATTATTTTTCAAATTGTATTTAGCCATCATAGTCATTATTTCTTAAATCTGTATATTCTGCAAGAATCACAGCAATAAAATTTCTCACTTTAGGTTATGAAAATTGTTCTCAAAAATAGATATTAAAGGATTCCAAAATTATAAAAATAGCTATCAAAATAGCAATCAGTGAAGCCAAACATATTCTTGTAAAAATCAACTCGTGAATACCATTGGTTCTGCAATAGGATTCTGAGTTATAATCTAGAGCAAGAAAAGTTTTTTTTTTTAATATATATTTTAGTTTGTGCTATAGAGCATGTGCACTCACCAGAGAGAGATAGAGACAGAAAGAAAAAGAGAGGAAAAGTGAGAAATCACCCACTGGGGGAATGGCCAAGACACAGATACAATCCCTTCTCCTCCATACTCCTTTTAGGATTTTGGACATGTATACATATATGTTCATTGTGTTTTTCAAGCCATTGGGTCTGGGAATTGAACAGTGGTGTTGGCCATGTGGGATCTAGCTGCTTTAACTAAACACCATGCCACCTGGCCAGCCCTAGAATAAAAATATTTTAATAAGGAGTTTGCCTATTATTAAAATTGCTCTTAAATCATTAAGTCAAAAAGTGGGATAAAATGGTTTACCATTTAATAGCATATGTGTGTGTTTTTGTTTGTTTGTTTCTTTGTTTTTTGTGAGGTTTTTGCTATAGGGCATGTGCACTCACTAGAAAAACAGAACCAGAGAGAGACAATCACCCCCAGGGGGGATGGCCATGCAGCAATCCTTTTCCCTTCATTATCCTCTCTGGATCTGGGGCACACATGCACACGTGCCATGCATGAGTTTAAGCCACCGGGTCTGGGACTTGAAGTACAGTTGATTACATGGGAGTCCAGCGACATAGCCATTACGCCATCTGCTGGTTCCAATAGCATACATTTTATCTTTCACAAATATGAGCTATCGCAAAGATATATAAGTCTTTTTTGATAGAGAAATAATTAAAAATATTGTAATTTTGGAGAGATCAATCTTAGAATGAATTAGGCACATTATACCTCCAAGCAAATTCTCTAAATGTACATTATCCCAATGGATAACATCATTTTCTCCCAAGTTTGTAGAAAACACTACGTTAACTTTCCTTCCTGAAGTTACTGCTCATCTGATTTAGTGATACAAATCAGTCCCTTATACAGAAGAAAGAAAGAAAAAAAAAGAAAAACAGGAGAAATGCATTTTGGTACTCTGGTTTATAATTTATAAAATCTTCATAGACATGGTACTAGAGATAATCCATAGATAAATCAAAATATTGGATTGAAATAACTTCTGAGAAAGTATAATGTCACCTATTTATGAAATGGAAACAAAATGGAATAGAAAGAAGAAGGAAAAACTAATACTAAACTACAAAAAGTATTAGGATTGAGATGGTTTTATTTGTTTGCTTTTGCTTTCTTTGCGTCTTTTTGTTTTAGGTGGGAGTAGGGAATTTGTGAATCCCCAAACACTGAAAATAATTTTATGTATAAGGAAGTCCATTCACTTGCTAACACACCAAATTACATTACTATTACAGAAAACCTATTATGAGTCAGGCATCTCTCTGGGTACTAAGTTCTGGTGGAAGAAAAAAAGACAATAAATAAAATGAGAGAGAAACAGTATATGTATGTTTTATAAAAGTCTTTTCAGATGGGATGGACCTCTGAATGTACATATTATCATGCTTAACTTAATTTAGATGTAAAAATGTGACATGACCAAGAAAATGCAATTCTTGAAATAAACTCATGCCACATAGTTGTATTCTTATTTATTAGAAAAGGAAAAAAATAAATACTTGTTTCAAATTACAGAATTTACACAAATATATTGAAATTCCAGCAAGAGAGATTTTAGTCTTAAGGAAGAATTCTGTAATAATTAAAGCTCTCCCAAAATCTTGTGACATAGTTACTAAGGAAAGAAAAAAAAAGAATTACTAAGGAAAGAATGAAAAGAAGAACAAAAATAAATAAACAAAAAAAGTTCATATTTGCCTATGAACAACAGAAAGAAGGTAGTGCTTTGTTATATGACATTGGTATAATTGTGCCAACCCCTAGGGAAAAACAACAAAAAAAGATAAGCCAGAACTTTAACCTAATACCTCAGAATGTGCGCCTGTTTAGATATAAGGTCCTTTTTTTTTTAATAAGTTTTTGTCATAAAGTGCCTGAATCACACACACACACACACACACACACACACAGAGAGAGAGAGAGAGAGAGAGAGAGAGAGAGAGAGAGAGAGACAGACAGACAGACAGACAGTGAAAGGTAAAGTGAGAAATCACTCCCCAAGAGGAATGGCTATGCTGAAATCCCTTCATCTCATTCCCCTCCTGGGATCTTGGGCACACATGAACATGCACCTCGTGTAATTTTCAAACCACTGGGTTTGGGACTCAAGCCAAGGTTAGTCACATGAGAGTCCAGCAAAGTAATCACTAGACCATCTGCTGGATATAAGGTCTTTACAGAGATAATCCAGTGAAAACAAGGACATTAGTGTGGTACTAATAAATAAAATTGACTGGTATAATTATAAAAGGGGGCATTTGAGAACAGAGAGAGACATGCATAATGTGAAGAAATGCAAGAAAAAAACAGTTAATTACAATTCAAGGAGAGTAGCTGAAGCCAGAAGAGAGGTCTGAAGAGATCCTTCCCGCAAGACCTTGGAAGGAACGAACCAAACCTGCTGACTGACACCTTGATTTTGGACTGATGGCTTCTACAACTGTGAAACAATAAACTTCTATTGCTTAAGCCACCCAGTTTTAGTACTTTGTTATGAAAGTCCTAGCAAACTAACATAATGTGAGGGCAAGAACAAAATGATCCCAGTGACAGGAGGTCAAGCATGAACTCTGCCTCTCTGTTTTATCTTTAGGGTTAACCACAGTATCTAGCAAAGAGCAATGAATGATTGAAATAACTAGTGAAAACAAGAAAGAATAAATTTAAAAGATGAATAAACCCCACTGAGAGATTTAAACTGGAATTTTAAGGATTGTAAAGCAAATGACAAGATAAAAGGACAAATACCAAGCATGGCACTTAATTAACACAAAATAATTAGAAAATGTTCAGTAAGTTTCAGCAGAGACTAAAAAAAAGGGTAACTGTAGAGTGTGAAGTTTGGCATTCTAAATCTGGCCAGGGTATTGGTTTATTAAGGAACAATGATCAAGTCACTAGTCTACTCTAAAGCATTATTTTCTCAATGTAAGATTGCTGGACTTGCCAATAGTCTAAAACCCTGTAATTTGTGTTCCGTGTTTCAAACGTCTATATAAAAATAAATCAAAGTAGAACTGACACTGTAAGCAAAAATGATATCAACTTAAATTACCAACAAAACTTTGCTAGGATGGGCCCAGGTTGTGGCAACAGCAAGGTAAGCTACCATTTTTTTTTCTTTTTCTTCTTTTAAAATTTTTGCCATGAGGGCACATAAGCTTGCTGGAGAAAGATGGAGAGACAGATAGAAAAAGAGAGAAAAAGTAGAAATCACTGCCTAGTGGGGATGGTCCCCTGAATCCCTTCTCCACTGTCCTCTTGGGATTTGGGGCACACAGCTAAACTTACCGGGCAAGTTTTCCAAGCCACTGGGTCTGGGACTCAAAACACAGTCAGCCATGTGGGTTCCAGTGGCCTAACCACCATGCCATCTGCTGGCCCAACTGCCAGAGTCTTTTATTATGTATTTTAGCCTGTTATTTCTATGGTTATAATCCCCCCTTTAATAAATTTATTCAGTAAGTATTGAGAGCCTATTTTGTGGGCATTGTTCTAGGCACTTGGGACTAGTAGCAAACAAAGCAAAATGTTCTTTGTAGAACTCATACTCTTCAGGAGAAGAAAAATGATATTCAATTAAACATGGAATATAACATATTTAATAAATAAATGTACAAACTTAGAGGCAGAAATTGAGATGCATGGTGATAGGCAGAGAATTAGATAAGAAAAACCTCTCTGTAGAGGTAAATTCTGAGCAAAGGAGTGAGCCATTAAAGATCTGAGACAAAAAGATACTAAAATATGATCCCTACTTGAGAAAGGGGTCAGTACCTCCAAATAAAAGCATGACCTGTGGCAGGAGGACAGTGAGGAGGTGGGTAAACATTCAGAATAACTACTAAGGCTATGGGACAGGCAGCCACTATATCAGACGGGGCCTTATTAAGAAATGTCTAATACATTGTGAGTTCGATGAGACTCCGTTCAAGAGTTTAAGCTATGCAGCGAGTTACCAACTGGAAAAGTTGATGTACATGTCCAAAAATTACTCTGCTTTTCTAGGAACTGACAGTAGGGAAGGCAAGAGTGGAGGGAGACCAGGTACTAGTCTACTGTGCAAATAAAAATGATGATGGCTCTGGTCTAGGCTCCTAATAGCCTAGAGAAGCAAATCCAATTTTATTATTATTTGGCAGACTAGATCCCCTGAGACATAGCCATTCACTGTTCCAGTTTCATTTATGGTCAATTTTTTCCCTCTTCCTTGCTTTATATATACTCATCAGTCTGAAACTTTGCACATTTTATTCGTTCTATTTAGAATGACTTCCATTTTTCTTTTCCTCTTCACAGTCTAACAGAGACCTCAACCTTCATGGCCTAAAATCTCCTCTTTAAAACCTTTCCTGTGACTTTTGGGAAGAGACGTTGACATAGCATCTCATATAGTTTAAAATTTATATTTTGCACTGTAGTGTTTTATGTGTGTTACTATCTTAACTCTGAGATAGAGTGGTGAGTGGTGAATTTTTTCAACTTTCTCAGTCTGTGAAAATTAGCAATATGTAAAATACTGAGCTAGACTTCCTAAATTTACATTTTGCATTTCACTTAGAAGATTATTATTTTCAGCCCAGCTAATTCTTAGGAATTCATACCTATAATGAAGAAATTAATTTACTTTCAAACAAACTAAAAACATATATAGATATTTCCATATAAACAAATTATAAAATTCTCATTTTATACTCAAAATATCTATAGTGTTAAAAAAATTGATTGTATATAAAGTGGTCTGCCTCATTCATGCAGTAACACAACACCTTTGAATTTGTATACAATTACACATTTTAAAGTATGCATTGAGTTTGACCAACTGGAAGAGCTACAGAATTGTTCTCCAAGGCCTAATACATTTAGCATTTTCAGACTCAAAATTTATTCTACTCAACTTCCTTTATAGTGAGATAGTACTAATATTACTGATATAATCAATAATGCAATCTACACACCCCATTGCATCCTAACTTTCACACTGTCAAATCCAAACTGAATATTGTGAGGAAAAATACTGATACCTTGAATCTCTTCTTTAACAGAGCTTATTTGAATTAAGAGTATATATATATATATATATATATATATATATATATATATACAGTTACCAATATACTAACTGGACAAGCATATTTTTCCAAACATGAAAGCCTTGAATATTACTTTTAAAATAGTCATAAAACATATTTCAATATTTTCCATGTTAGACTTTAAGTGACCTTACAGGTCAGTCACAGCTGTAAAAATAAATGCTCACTGTAACCCAGCTAAAACTCACACTTACGATTGATTTAATTCTGGAAACAAAGCTATGAATAAATCAATCTATGCAAACTGTACAAAATCTCAGTGTGCCAGTAGTTCTCCCTAACTATATAGTTATGACCTCTGATTCCCACATGAAGACAGTTTACTTTTAGGGTGTACCGCCTGAGAAAGAACTTCCTAATAAAATGATACTAGCAAACAAGACTGGAAACTGTGGGGAGAGGGTAGGAGAAGGGGGAGAGTGTGAGGAAAGTAATCAAGGAGAAAAGTAGAGAGGCAAGACATTTATGGATCATGGAAATGGATCATTATTTGTTGATGATAACATGTATAATACCTTCAACTGGACTGGTGTGAAGTGCATTCATGTTGGGTAGATTCATTCTACAAGCTAAGTGATGTATAGTGATTGAATGTATAAAATAATTTTGTAAAATATGAAAAATGAAACACATGTCCACACAAAAACTTGCACATAAAAAAAGAATTTATAATTGATTAACTTACTGATGTGTCTACATACCTACAAATAGACTTAAGAGTCATATGTAGTGACATAGTTTGCAGCCCACAGCCAATGTTAAACATAAAGGGGTGGGTGGAAATACCTCAGAAAAACCTAGTTAGAAAAAGCCTCAGGGTTCAAAGACCTATAATTGAGAAACCAAAGCAGTGGATGAACTTTTCATTTGAACAGAAGTCTTGTTCTAACTTACTTATAAATCACCTTCTAAACAGTTACATATTAGATTGTCTTAAGTAGAATATATCTGTTTCTAAAGATTATTAATATGTCTTATTCTCAGTTATAATAGAGATCTTCACAAATGTGTCTAACAGACCTGTTTATATTCTTTCCCACTCAAATCGTATCTACATATTTTTAAATAATTAATTTCTCTTATTCAAGGAATCATAAAAATTCTTTTTACCTTTATAAGAACTAGGGCTATGGTTTACCTGAGTTAGATGAAGAAAGTTGACACAAACAAGCTACGTATGGATGAACTACGATGATTATACTCCACTTTCCTCTGCCTGTACCAGAAATGCTATCTTTTGACCAGTAATTGTCCTAAGCCTTTTTATGAAAAGATTTTGGCTGAAGAAAGAGGAAACCTACCAGATTATCTCTAAGGACCCTCCCATTAATGAATTCTGTTACCTATAATCTAAATGTATGGTCATCCTTTGCCTTATCCACTTATATTCACGGTTTATCATCATGTTTAAAAATGAATATAAATTGTATTCTATTAAATCACAGTCTACAATTAACTTTTGAGAGATTCTGATACTGGAACAAAACTTTTGATCTCATGAAATTAAAAAGAATAAACTTCTCTCTCATTTTGCCTCATAATGTTTTCATTCCTTGGTAATTTTCAGTGAATGTATGCTTTTCTATTTTTTTTTCAGTTTTTCTAATGCAACAGTACTCACTGAATTGAGCATTAGGTTTATAAAATACCAGGAGTTTTATTACCTCCTAAAGTCTGCAAACATAAGATTAACATCAACTCATCCATTGTCTTCTAACTGAAAAGAATCACTCTTACCGTGAAGCCCTCGGTATACTGATAAGGAGCCCTGGAACTTTCGTCTGCTGTTGGACTCAGAGGCTTGGGGTCAGACATAGAACGCTGCATCATCTTGGCTGTCTTAGGACTTGCCGGGGGAACTTTAGCCATATCTGGATGCAGTACTTTCTGTGGACTTATATCATCAGGGAGGGGTTTTTCATAAGGTACAAAGGCTGATTCTAAGGCTTTGCCTGGTGAAAGTGGTGAGATGGGTGAATAAAGGACTTTTGGAGATTTGGGTGGGGAAGGAGCCAGCTGAAGTGTGGAATCTGCCCGAAGGTGAGATGAATAACCAATCTCTAAAGGTGTTGGGCGTTTCTTGTCTTTGGATGGAGATGTGGCACTCAGGTACTGAGGACTTTGTGTGTCTGAATCTGTTTCTGTTTGACATCCTAAACTGCCCCCTTTGTAAGTCTTTTCGGGTGCTGAAATGTGTTTAATTATTTCTACCTTGGCATCCACTCGTGCTCGTATTGAAGGTGTTCTTATGGTTCCGACTGGCTCAGTTTGCACAGATATCTCTGCTACTGTTTGCACTGCTATGCTGGACACTTTAGAAGGGGCTTTGGTCTTGTCGGCTTCTGTTGTGCTCTCACCATATTTTCCTACACGAGTTTTTCTCCTTGACCTGGTAGGCATATCCCATTCATCTTGATCTTCATCATCAGTTTGGACACTGGTATCAACACTCTTTTTAGTTCTCCTTTTCCTATTGGCATAACTGCGGTCTGCAGCATCTTCATCATCAGTTTGGACACCACTGTCCACTATTTTTTTAAAACATCGGGGATCATCTGCCATATTTTCCCCTATCTCATCATACTGTCCACGAACTTTAGCCCCAGAACTTCTCTTTTTGGGTTGTTTTTCTTCTTTTACAACAACATCTGTCAGAGGTATTTCTGAAACAGTGCTCAGGATGCCAGGTGGGGCAATGTATTGAGTAACACCGTCGGACTGAACTGTGTACCATCCTTGGCTCTGTGGTATTTCAATTGCCACAACAGCTGAAGCTGTGGTGGTTGCATCTTCAGAGGCCCAAAACTGACTGCCTTCTGGGGCAGCATACTGCCCTTCCAAAATCGCTTGGTCTGTAGTAGTCTGTGGAGAAGCAGTTCCAGAGGGGTCATAGTTATACTGGTAGATCTGGCGAATCTTTTGTTCCTCCAGCTGCTGGTGAAGTTGTTGTTGCAGCTGTTGGATCTGCTCAAGCTGTAACTGCTGCTGGGCTAACGTCTCCTGCCTCATCATGAACTGGGCCTGCCGCTCTTCTTCTTGTTGATAGAGAAGGTGCTGCTTCATAGACTGCAGCTCCTCCAGTTTCTTTTGAACCATGATCTTTTCTTGTTCTCGGAACCTTTGAATTTCCTGACGTTCCCACTCCAATTCCTCAGCAAAGCGTTGCTGCTTAATTTTCTCCAGTTCCAAGAGCTCACGCTCCAAATCAAGCTGTTGTTGTTGTTTATCTTCTTCGGGGACAATTAAAAGAGCACTTTCATCTCCCACCACTTCAGAAAATACTTCAGATGCTGTGGTTAAAGTGGGAACAGAGTCTATTGTCTCAGCAGTAAGAGTTTCCACTGTAATAGTTTGCAAACTGGCATTGATATCAATACTGGTGACTGCAATGTCTGTTTCAGATGCACCTGTTGTTATGAAATATGATCTAGGCATTGGCTGACTCTGCTGCAGGCCAGATAATGAAGTCACTGCATCAGTTGTATGAATCCCAGACAAATCCCTCACAGTGGTGCTGAAAATGGAGCCAGGCTGTGTGGTGATAGCAAATGTGGAAGGTACTGGAGTTGCTACTGATGAATAGACAACACCATTAGATGACCTCAAAACACTCCCCACACCATACTGGGATCCTGGAGGTGGAGTCATTCTTGCTGTGGAATACTGTGGGGTACTAATCCCAACTCCTGAAATGACTTGTCGTGTTTCTGGATATGGACCTGTAGTCTTGCTTGAATAATCCATTACCTCACCTGAAATACAGGGTACAGTTATAGTCCAGTTCCCAGAATGAATGATGCCTTGGGTTTGAAAGCCCTCTCATCTCGATGAACATAATGAATGGGACTGCATGCAAATCCACAGGTTAACCTAATTAAATGCAGAATAAAAGCAATGTTGAACATGCAGGCACATGCAGGCGACTTTAGGCAGAATAAATATATTTTTTTTAAAAAAATGAAGAAATAAAAGCACGCACGTATTCCAAAATAAGTTGCCAAAACATCCAAAGAAAGAGAAAATGTAACAAAATTGCAAAAGGGATCACATTTTCATCCTGAAATGAGATGAGGAACACCATAATGAAATTTCAAGGAAAGGTCTGCTGCTGTATCATACTGACCTGCAGTAATTCTCCCTGAAGTTAGATCTACTGCTGCATCAGTTCCTCCAGAATAATCAAAAGCGTTTTTACTTTTATAGAAAAAGTGTCCGGCTTCTGCTAAATTAGTATCAGACATGGAAGGTTTCATTCCTCCAATCCCTCTATAACCATATGGCCCTGATCGATCATATTGGTAGTGGTCATCCCTATAACCAAAACGATCCTCGGGAAGGGTGGTTGCAGGCTGCTGTGCTGTGCAGCTCCTTCCAAAAGGTAACTTATAAACCATATCACAGCACACAGCTCTTCTTCCTGCAGTCAAATCAACAGGTTTTTCATCATCTTCTATTATTTTGGTCACCACACCTGAAGTTGAATCATCCATTGTTATAACAGTTCTATGAGACTTTGTTGTACTGAGATCCACTACTTCCCCATCAGTGATCCCCAGGGTTGTTGTGCTATCTGTCCATCCATTTGTGACACCAACAGGTGGCACGGTGACAGGTTTTGTAACAGCTAGTGTCACTGCATGAGCTGAAGTACCTAGAGATAAGTTTATTGGTGCTTCCTCTCTAACTGTATGGAAGGCCTGAACACTTGGCATCCTATATGGGGGCTCAGCATGCTTTGACGTAGTAAGCTGGAGTGGTGTTGTCATTGCATGTTCTTTGCTCAACAGGCTTTCTGTGCTTGTAGTGTAACTTACACTAGCAGTGCACGTGACAACGGTCACTGTCTTAGTGTCCAGGGATACTGGAGGCACTGCTGATGAAGTTGTGCTGAGATTTATAATAGAGGGTTGAACAGCACTAATTTGTCTCCCATAAACTTCATTTGATGTAGTCTGCCTTTTCATATCCATTGTGGAAGCAGAAAGATCCATACATCTTTCAGTTGCTTTAACTTGTACTTTGGGTACTGTACGCAAATCAATGACATCACCAACAAGTTGCACCTTGCCATTTTCCCTGTATTGATGCTTCTCTAAATGTAAGTTATCTAGAGCAAGAGGCTCTGGAGGAATTGATATAGAAACACTGCCGAGACCAACACTAGGGGCTGCACTTCTGGCTGCTGAAACCTCAGCCTTGGAAACTTCGCTGGTGAGAAAATGTGTAACTGAGGTTGGAATTGCTTGAAATGAAGACAGTGTTGCAACGGGGGCAGTAGACAATGTCTCCAGTGCTCCTGAGATGTGCAGGGTCTGTTCTGAAGAACTTGGAATTTCTGCAGCTGTAATAGGAGGAACTAAAGAAAACACTGGTTCAATGGAAACCAGATCTTTGGGGGGTGATCCCAGGGGCCAACTGGTAATTGTTTGACTAGCTGAAGAGTCTGTGGGAGTCCCAGGTTCAGATGGCAATGTAATAACTACATAAGTTTCCATGAGGGATTTGGAAAATCTCGGTGAGGACTTGTTAGAATGTGGAGAAAGTGGAGATGTAGGGGAAGGCAATTTATATTCTGCTGAAGTCACTAAGTTTAAGGTCATACTTGAAGTTAAAGGTAGACCTATTGGTTTGGGGTGTGTATCTGTTGGTTTTTGTGTGGTTACCGGAAGCTGAGGAACTGCTGGTTTAGGGGCAATTGGAGGTTTGCTTGGCTCAGGCCTATGTGTAAATACGAGTCCAGTTGGAATTGAAGATGGCTTAGGAGGAACAGGAGGAGGTGCAGTGGCACATATTTTTGTTACAGGTAACCCGTTACTCCTAGGAACAGCAGTGGTCTCTATAGTAGTAACAGCATCAACTGGAGGTGCAGCTGTACTAGTTAGAGTCACTGGAGCTGCAACTGTTAACTTTTTTTTAGGATGAATAGATGGCTTCGGTGAAGTTGATGGAGGTAAGGGTGGAGGTGGTGGGGGAGGAGGAGGAGGAGGTGGGGGAGGAGGAGGGGGAGAAGGTGGGGGAGGAGGCTGGGCTGATATGTCCAAAGAAGAACTTCGAAGGAATGGACGAGTTTTAATTGGCAGAGAGGAAACAGAAGGACTGCCAGAGGGTAAGTGAGATGCAGGTTTTTCCTGAGGAAAGATCTCTCTGGATATGAAGTATGTAGTTGAAAGCTGCTCCTTCATTGGGGGAGCCATTTCAGAAGAAAGTGGTTGATCAAATACAGTTTCAGATAAGTTTTGCTTTGTCAGTTCAGCCTCAGACGCCTCCATTTTGTCTTTATAAGCTTCCAAAACTTCCAGAATAATTCCATTCTCAGTTTCCTTCTTGGCTTTCTTCATTGCATCTTTTTCAGATATAGATAAGTCAGTGGAAATAGTGTCAGCAATTGCCTCCTCAGGCTTAGTTTCTATAGATTCTATCATAGAAGGTGCTATATCAGATAAGGAAATCACAACGTGATCGGCACTAGTTCTACCTTCTGGTGCGGTTGTCTGATCTAAAGATATACTTATTTCTTCTGGATAGTCAATAATGCTGCCTGGAAAATAAGTTGATGAAGAAATTTCCTCAGAATCTTCGAATTTAGTTATTACGTCCAGTGGTTCTGTATAAACCGTGGCTATACTATCCAGGGCAGTAATGGGTGAGGAGCTATCTGTGGTACAAACTGAAGAAACAGATGATGTGAGAGAAGGTGTGTCAGAGGGTGGGACAGATGTAGCACTTTCTGAAGGCTCTGAGTAAGTCAAAATCAGTGACTCATGGGCAATTATCTCTTGAATTTCTCTTGTATAATCAGTTACATATTCGTCCTCAATTTCCTCTGTTGAAAAGTGCTGGGTTATTTTAACGTCTGGGATAGAAAGTGTTGCACTGCTGGTAGAATCTGTAAGAGATGCTCCTGACAGAATGCTTGATGTCAAAGATGCATCAGGTGCCCTGTCAAAGTCCACAGCGGACTCGGTCATATCATCCCCGATGGGGTGCTGGCTAGGGCTGGATCCAGGAGTTAACTGCATCTGTTGCCTTTTCATGAGTTCTTCATAGGCAGCATCGGCATCTAATAATTTTTTTTCTTCACTGGAGGAAGTTACCATTGTGCCCAGATCCACTATCTCATGGCTTTCTGGAATAATGTAAGAGCTTGAAACAATGTCCTCCTGAGGCACAACAGAATGTAAGCTTTCTAACTCGTAAAACTCTTTCTGGAGGTCTGTGATTTTCTGCATAGGATCTTCATAGATCTGTTCTGTGAGTCTTAGTTTTTGCTCTTTTCCTCTCTGCTGCAGAAATCCATTTTCTTCTTCTTGCCTTGTTAGCAGACTGCCATCTACCGATCCGTTGTATGTATCCTCCACTAAGGATTCATAAATATAATCTTCTATTAACATTCCGCCATACAAAGGCTCTTTTTCAAATACATCATCTCGTTCATTCGCACCTGGAAAAGCTTTATATTTTTGGGTTTTGTGCATCATTTCTTCATACATCTCCTCAGCACTTTTCAGTGCCTTTTGACCACCTTCTTTCTGCATAATAGATTGCTCATCTGTCGGTGAGTATAAAGACACAGCTGTGGGCAATTTATAAACTTTTTGTACTTCTATTATTTTTTCTGGGCTTATTTCAAAACCTTCTGGGTCGGATTCTATGCTAGGTGAATATTCAGAACAAGAAGATCTCTGGAGCTCCTCCATTTCGGCAGCCTGACGTAATTCTTCTGTTGGGGATGCATCTTCAATGGGGGAGAGATTACTGGGTGGTGTCTTTGGTCTCTCCCTTCTTCTCTGAGCTCGAAGTTCATCTTTGTCTTTCTTTGATTTTTTACTAGAACTCTTCCTTTGTTGCTGTTCTAATTCCCGCTGCTTCTCTTGCTCCTTTAATAGTTCCTCTTCCTCTCTCAATTCCTCTTCCTCTGAAGAATCTTCAATGGTAGGCAAGAGAGGGCCATGTGATCGGTGCCGAGCTTTGCGTTGCTGTTTGCTTTCTCCTTTTTTGTGACTCGGGCTGCTGTCGCTGTCCTCGTCGAGTGACGACACTGAGGTAGGGGATGTACCAGGAGTGAAACTGGAAGCATGAAGACTGGAAGATCCCTCGCCTCTGGATCGATCTTCTGGTGAGTCTGTCAGACTTTCCATTTCTAATTCTGGCTCTTCATCAAAATACAAAGCTGTTTTTTTCTGCGCGGAGTCCGCAGTGTATTTATCTGCTATTGTGCTATTGAGTTCAATTGTTTTAAATCGACGTAGCCCTCCTCCTCCAGCGACTACAAGCTCTTCACTCTCTTGACTTTTAGTTTCTCTGTACTTCAGTTCAGGACTTTCATCAAATGTCTCATCGTCTTCATCGTGCCATGAGTGACGTCGCCCGGCCTCGTCATCGAAGCTGGCACTGCTCTTTCGAGTCAGTCGTCTGTGTTTTCCTGGGGTCGCTTTCCCCCTCCCTTTTGTTTCTTCCTTCTTCTGGCTCTCTGTACTACTGCTGATCTCTTTGAGCTGGCTCCTAATGAACTCATCATCTTCAGAACCTGAGGCATCTTCATCAGCACTCATTTCTATGATTTGTTTTCTAATAAAGTCCTCTTCTTCCCCTGATCCTTGACTGTCTTCATGTTTATACTCATCGCTGCTTGAAGAACCAACGCTAGTTCTCCGCTTTCTTTGTGGAACAGGCGAGTTTTCACTTTCGCTACTGTCTTCGACTGAATCGTAAGGTTGCCTTCTTGTAGCTATGTCATCAACAAACTCAGACTTTTCTTTATGGTCCTTACTAGAAGAAAGGCTTTGTTGGCTATCTTTTTTAGAAATGTCTTTCTGTTCTTCCTGACTTTCTTTTAGCTCTATCTCTGAAATAGTACTTTCCAGTGTTTCAGATAAAATATGAGTTTTCTGTTGGTCCTTAGGCTGCTCAGGGGAAATCCCATGGGGCTGTGTTTTCTTTTCTGGCTTTTCATCAACAAATGTACTTGCCTGAGCTTCCAAAATGGACAGGACTGTACTTTCTAACTTAGCCAAATCAGATGGACTAGAAGGGCTGCTTTCTTGTGAAAAAGTGTCCTTTTTGAGCCCCTTGAGCAAGTCCTTTTCATCGCTTGGAATAAGACTTGGAATTTCACCAAGTGAACCTGATATTCCATCAGAAGAATATCCTGTGTCGCTCAGACCTTGTGGACTTTTAGGCTGCTGAGAGCTTGAGGTGTCTGATTTGTCATCTTCCTTTTCCTAGCAGAGAGGAAAAGATACATGAAAACTTAACATGGTTAAACTAAAAACATGGCCTCTCCATTACTTCCAAATAACTACTAAGAACGGAAGAATTGTTATGGGAGTTTTTTCAACTATGCCATTTTTTTTAAAAAAGTTGGAATGAGAATGAGAAATGAAAATAATTGATATATATATATAGATATATATTAAGGTTAGTTGTTAAGGTTAGTTTTCATTTGACATAATTTAACTTAAATGTCAATTCTCAATGACATTTGATTTTTTTTTTCCATTAATACTTTACCCTTTTCTATTTCAACATTTTTCTTTTGAAAATATGATTATTTTTCTCAGTACATTTGGGGTAAAGTTCAAATTGTGAAGAAAATGTTTAATGATAAGCTTTCTATTTACATAATTAATACTTTGGGATTATAAGGTTGGGCCAAGAATAAGAAAGAATGAATCAGAGAAGAGGCTTTGTGCCTGGCTACAAGTTGTAAGGGATGTTGGAAATTTTACTTAACAAAAATAAGCAGATCACATATCACAATAATATATATCCCACCAACCACAAAATTTTCTGTCATGACAATCAAATAGAGCACAGCTTTCCAAAGACATTCTAAAAGCTGCAAAATAGTATATATATATACTTGAGACTATTAATATTATTATTCTATAAAACTTTGCATAAATGTTTAGAAATTGTACATTTTTTAAAAAGTATGTAATAATTGTCCTGGCTCATCAGTCCAGCTAAAGAGAAATATTTGATTGTTAGTCTTGTAAAGTTGTTGACCACATTTATCTTTAACATCCCACTTCAAAGGTATTTTACAACTATTACTTGTAAATATTTTCTGATTTTGAAACTACTTGGCACTTTATATACAAAGCAGCTGCCTTCAGGCAGTACAGTAATGAATAATTCATTTAAATTTTTTTTTCTTTTAGTTTTTGCTATAGGGTGCCTGTGCTCACCAGAGACAGACAGATTGAGAGACAAAGAGAGAGGGAAAGTGAGAAATCAGCCCCCAAGGGCAATGACCATGCCACAATCCTTTCTCCTCTCAGAATTTTGGGCACAGATGTGCACCTGCCTGGTGTGTTTTTCAAGCCACTGCTGGGTCCAGGACTCAAACCATGCAGTTGGCCATGTCGGCTCCAGTTATTTTAACCACCATTAGCTGGCCCAAAGAACAAACTTTTTAAAGTGGGAACATGGGCTATGCAGGGAGCTGGAGCACTTAGTAGGCACATCACAGCCTTGACCTTGCTGCTTTTCTTATGCTGTGATGACATCATGACAGCAATTTTCGTTCAAGAATCAGAAAGGCCTTAAATATGAATGTTAAACATAGAGACTTTTGCATAAGACTTTTGGCACATTAAAAATATCTATGAGCAAAATGAAACCAAGTGATGCAGTTAGTTTCTATGTTTCAAGGAGAGTGTCAAAAAGCCCCACAGCCCTGTGGAAAGAAGGGGTTGGAGAAAGAACTGCTTGAGAGGATCCCTCATCTTACCCTTGCTTGTTAGGCTACCTCAATACCACTAAGTCTGTATCTTGAACTAATTATGTCAATATTTTCAGTGGGTATGTGGGTATGTGAACCTATCTATAGTTCAAATGAGCAGATGTCAGGTTTCACATAAGCAACAAGCATATGAAAAATCTTTCCTTCCTTCTCTCCCTTCATCCTTATTTTGTTTCTACCCTTTTTCCTTCCTTCCTTCCCTCCCTCCTTTCTTTCTTTCTTTCCCTTCTCCTCTTCTTCTCTTTTTCCTCCTAGCTACAGAGTTCTCAAATACAATAGTTGTTGACTTGGTATTATTTTACATTCATTCTCATCTCAATATATATTTTTATCATATGTGGTAATATATAGATCCTGAGAACATTACAGGGTAAAAAAAACTGTTATTGAATTTATAACATGAATCAATTTTAAAGAGTCTGATGTAGTTTTAACAACTTTAGTGAAAAAGCAATGCCTACTCTTTGGTTCACCAAGAATTAACTAGCTGGACCATTTCAGATATTTTTCCAGGCAAGGATTACTTATTTGCAGTTCTGAGACTATAGCAGCAAGGCTGATAAGCACACAGCTCATTTTGGTCCCTTCTTTTCAGAGCCTGACACATTGACGAGGCAAGCAAAGATGAAGCAGCCTTCTAATAAAAGCTTTCTGGGTGGTTACAGCAGATGGACATTTCCATCTCGTCACAGTCCATGCAATGCCAGAACACTTTTTTTTTTTTTTTTTGAGTCAAATATGTTTTCTGTTTCCTTCCTTGTAGCCTTATCCACACTTCACTAAGTTACTAATAAATACCATCACCATAGGGGTGGGGTACCTCCTTGTGAGAACTAGGTGAAGAAAATGATCTTTCATAATCAAATTTGATGTCATTATTGGTATTCTTTATTTTTGTACATATATTGTAAAACATATGTGTAATAAACCATACATATATGGATAAAATGTAACCTGTCATATGGAATAATTCATTGAGTATAACAAAAGAGAAATTATAGATATATATATACAATGGATTCTGAAAGTTCTACTGACATTTACAAAAATAAGGTTAGAACCAGACATATACAATATAACAAAGGAAACTAAGAGACATTAGACGGAAGACTATAAACAGGCAAATATCAGAATATCTACCCTACAATCCCCCTACGCAGCATTTCTCAGAGGGTTCATGCTTTTCTTTTTTCCTCAGTGCTAATTCCACCTGCTTACCCCTTGCCCTTCACTTCCTGGCCTCTTTTCTCCACACTTATCACAGGATTTAATCATTACTTACCTATGGCGGTGATGTTGTGACTCCCCCTCCCCTCCCCCAAATGACTCTTCCACATTGTGAGATGAAGTCTTTCAAGTGTTAGCTCTACTGGCATGTGGGTATACATTATAATATTTGGAGGGCTTGATAAGGAAATTATTAGCTGACCAAAAGGCAAGTGGCTGAACTGTTCAGAAGGGATAGGCCATGTACTTATTTTATTATAATATATTGAAAAATGCAGTGTCATTTTTTTAGTTTAGCTGCAGAGTTCCCTAAAAGAGATTAATCTCCTGCTTCTTTGCTACAATGGTAGCTTTTTAACCATGCAAATCTCATCCTAATGAGGTCCTTAATTTAAGGCATTTATATATTCATAATAATGATTTTATATACATGTGTATATATATATATAAAGTTTTTCTTTATATAGAGAAGTCAGCATACTAATGTGTTAGTCAGTATCCATCCATTAACCCTTCCTGTGCTATGACGCACCCTCACCATTATAAGACATCTGGGTTAGAATATTAGAACATTCTGAAAAGATGCAAGTTAACTACTGTATACAAACCTGACACTGCTTCATTAAGAAGGGCATAATTTGGGACCAGCAGTTAGCGTAATGGCTATGTTGCTGGACTCCCACGTAGTCGACCGCGGTTCGAGTCCCGGACCCGGCGGCTTAAACTCACGCCGGGCGTGTGTGCGTGCGTGCCCAGGATCCCGAGAGGAGAATGGAGGAGAAGGGATTGTGGCATGGCCATACCCCCTGGGGGGTGATTTCTCGCTTTCTATCTCTCTGTCTCTCTCTGTCTGGCGAGCGCACGCGCCCTATAGCAAAAAAACCTCCCCCCCCAAAAAAAAAAAAAAAAAAAGAATGGCATAATTTGATCAGATAAGAAAGAGAAAATGAAACAGAAACTAACATAAACATACTGTGTAAACTGGGTCTTATTTTTTTGAATTGGTCATCTTCAAATGGTTAAATTTCTAGATTTCTTCTAAAATATAGAAAAATAGGACCAAGGAATTAATGATAATGGCATAATTGGGCTTATTTTGTTCCAAATTTCTAAATCCCCAGAACTAAAAGATTGGGAATTTTCTTTCAGTTGCTTAAAAAATGAGTGTTGGTATATTTATTATAAAGAAGAATATTAAACAATTTACTAACACAGCAAGATTTAATAAAATAAACAGATTCATATGGTTCTCTCTCTCTATATATATATTCATATAATATGTATAACTCATATATATGTATAAATAAAACTTTAAAAAATTATTTCTTATCTATACCATCAGTAATTGGCATTATTTTTATACACTTCACTTTTTACATGTGATACAACTTAGAATGATCTGTGAAATTCTTCTATAAGAATAAAATTACAAATATCTATCTTTTACTAAAAAAAGTGTCATCTTTGATTGAGGCAGTGAATGGAATAGCCATAATTTAAGCATACTTTTCTAAAAAATAGCAATGTCATTTTTCAATTCCCTAGAAGAAAATTTTTTATGTATTTATTTCACATTTAGCATTAGATTCTATTTCACTGACTTATTTTTATTACATATTGCAACTTTTCTTATGTATAGAAAAATGGCTACTGAGTCTTTCCAATCTGTTAATATAAAAGGATTACTCAATATATTCAGAGGTTAAAATTCATTTTTTATTACTAATTAAAATCAAAAAATGAATTATTTTTTATTCTCATATCCCATTTCTATTGAACTGTAGACCATGCAGAAAGAGACAGTGATGAATATGATCCCATTAGAAACTCTTCCCATGGTGGCATTAACCTGAGGCCTTCACTAGTGGATGATGTGCCAAAGACTATCTGCACTGCCAAATTTGATTCTTCCCTTTTTACAAATGTTAAAACTTTTAACTGTTGATAATAAAGGCAAAATTAAATTTTAAAAATGGCATTAAAATCTTAATTATAGGTTACATATAAAACTGTGCAAAGAAAGGATACAATAAGTTTTTGTTTAATTTTCTTGCAGCCATTTCATTTTTGAGGGGATAAAATTAAACTACAAATTAATTATCTTTAATCATTTATAAAAATTTACTGTCAACATGGATTGCCACTATGCATGTTCACAATATTCCAAAGAAGATTAAGTCCCTAAATTAATTGGGCTGGAATAAAAGATTTGATATTCATATCTAAGCACCATGATATGGGATTCCTTGTCACTACAGAAAACCTTATTAGTTTTCATCTTACTTAATTATGTGGTCATTTATATGATGGCTGCATGTAACTTGAAAACTAATTACAGGGTCATTAAAAATTAAAAAAAGGTAATAAAATGCACAGAAATAAAAACACACACTAAAGGATATTCGATGTTTGGCTTCTATCAGGAGAACTGTAGTGCTTCAGTGCAATACATCAAATAAGAAACTAAACAATATTCGATAAAAAGAGAGAATTTTATAGCAATAAAACATTTTAAAGTTGTAATCTAAGGAAGGTAAGTAACGTTTACTTTTCAAAATATTATATTTAAGAATTAATTTTAATTTTGTTCAAAAAATGCATTATAGAAATGTAGGATTAAAGGGACAAAATGATAGCAACAAGGAAATAACAAGCGGTATATTTAATTGACACAAAAATGAAATGTTATTTGTTGGTAACAATGTATATGATCATGTCTTTTTTGTGACTTAATATGTACTATATTTATGCTGGGGAAACTATGTTGTACACTGCAAAGATGTGTAGTGATGAAATGTAAATAATAAATATATATTAAAAATAATATAGCAATAATAAATCAATGACATAAGTGAAAAATAAATGAATAAATAAGAATAATACAATTACATGAACACAATGGAAAAATTACACAAAGTTTATGGGATTTGGTGGGAGTTTCTAAGAGTGACAAATAATTCTAATAATGAAAGCAGTATGTTAAATGTGTTGTGGGAAAAAAGCATTTTGTGTGATGGCGAAGAACCTTTATATCCAGAACTGGACTGTAACCATAGTTCTTCTGCTCTCTAGCTTTCTGATCTTAGGCATAAAAATTCAGTTTCCCCATCTTTAAATCAGCTATCATAATATTTACCTTTTCAGTAGTTGTACTGACCAAAAGAGAAAAAGGGCTTATAATACAGTGTCTAGAACATACTAAGAGGTAAATTGAGAGTTATTTTCATTTTAAATAAAAATGAATTTACAATGTAATCAATACAGGGAGTTCAGCAGCAGAAATGACTGGCACTGGGGAATACAAAAGTTGACTCATGCAAGAGATGCTAGCAAAGTGGCCTGGTTGTCCAGATGGGATTTTTCTGATAGGGGTAATGTGAAGATGCAGTGTCAGTACATGTAGGAAAACTGAGAACAAGGTCAGAAGAGAGAAAGCACACGCTAGGTTCAGGAACCATACAAAAACATATTGGGGGACCAGCAGTTAGCGTAATGGCTTTGTCACTGGACTCCCACATAGTCAGCCGCGGTTTGCGTCCAGACCCGGTGGCTTAAAACTCACACCGGGTGCGTGTGCATGCATGCCCAAGATCCCGAGAGAATGGAGGAGAAGGGATTGTGGCGTGGCCATCCCCCCGGGGGTGATTTCTCACTTTCTGTCTCTGTGTCTCTCTCTATCTGTCTGGCGAGTGGACGCGCCCTATAGCAAAAACCACTCCAATATAAATATACATATATATATATATATATATATATATATATATATATATATATATATATGGCTGGTTTTTGATTTCTCCCTGGTGGGAATGTTAGAGATTGCTTTAAAGTTAAGTTATATTGGAATCATATTACAGAAGGCTGAGAAAGCCAACTAAGCCAGTTAAACAGGAATCTCTGCTATGAAGAGTAGATACCCTTGAGAAGAAGCCCTCAGAACAAGGTTCCACATGGTCAGAAATAGACAGGAAATGAAGATTTTCTACTGTTAATTTCCGACATGGCTGCCCTCAGAACAAGTGAAATAGATTTTTCAGGAAATGAAGATTTTCTACTGTTAATTCAGCCTCCAACAAACAAGCTAGTGGTAGGGAGCCCCCACCGCACCCCCAGCCTTCTATCTCTCTTTCTGTCTCTCAGTTCCTGTCTCTCCCTGCTTCTGCCTTCCCTTATTTTTTGTAATTTTTCCTTCTTACACTTTTTTTTAAAAGGCACAGTTTTTCTCTGGCTCTTGGCTCTGCCTTTTATCTTGTTAATTAGTGCTCTGGTCCTTCCACCAGGCAGAAGAAGCCGGGGGCCCTCAGAACAAGGTTCCATGTGGCGCCAGCGAAATAGATTTTTCACGCAGCGCACAAGCGCTGCGTGGTTTTCCATTTTGTAATTTTTTTTTTTAAAAAAAAAAAGAACAGTAATTACAATTTTTAAAATTATTTTGTCTTTTTTTCTCTTTTTGTTGTTGTTTCTCTCTCCCTTTTTCTTTTTCCTTTTTCTTGTCTCTCCACCCTCCAATATCCATTCAATGTGTTCTTAATGGATCTAAGAGAACTGTAGCTAAACATCCAAATACTAATAGGGTTAAAATATTCCCCAACATCTACTGAATCTTCTACACCAGCAATCACAACAGAACGGCAAAGAGATTTTAGATCACCTCCGCTTGCTCCTGAACATTTAGACTGAACTTCAAGAATTTGAAAGAAACACACCATCCATCAGATGACAAGAAATTACCACCGGATCACGAGAAATACGGGAAAACGAGAAAATACCTCTCCTCCAAGGGAAAAGAGTAACTCTTCTTCATCTACAAGCAGTTTGGTGAAAATCATGGAAATGTCTGATAAGGAATTGGAGCATTCATAATGTCAACACTAACAGAGATGGAAGAGAAGAGAGATAATGAACTGCTAAAGAGAAAGGAGAAAGAAGTTGACGAGTTCCAGGAGATGAGGAAATTCTTGCTAGATCTAAAAGAGGAATTACACACTTTACAAAAGACTCAAACAGAACTACTAGAGATGAAGTCTATAATACAAGTCAAAATCTCCCTTGAACGTATTAAAAGCAGACTAGATCATTCAGAAAATAGAATCTCAGATGTAGAAGAGAAAATGGCTGACCTAGAAAAATCCACCACGAAACTGAGAAAATGGCCCAAAAATTTGAGAATGATAAGCGAGAAGTACTGGATACCATCAAACGTCCAAATATCCGGATAATTGGCATTCCAGAAGGTGAAGAGACCCATAAGGGCATTGATAATCTATTCCATGAAATCCTGCAAGAAAACTTTCCAAACCTAGAGAGGCATTCAAAGATCCAGTCCCAGGAAATACAAAGGACCCCAAATAGAATCAACCCAAGAAGATCTTCTCCAAGACACATTATAGCCAGGTTGACCAAAACTGCAGACAAAGACAAGATACTAAGATTGGCAAGAGAAAAACATCAAGTCACCTACAAAGGACATCCCATCAGGCTAACAGCAGATCTCTCATCGGAAACAATGTGAGCAAGGAGAGAATGGGAAAATATATTCAAAGTGTTACGAGAGAAGCAATTTCAGCCTAGAATACTGTACCTGGCAAGATTATCTTTCAGGTGGGAAGAAAAGACAAGAACATTCTCAGATAAACAAAACCTGAAAGAATTTACCAGCACCAGACCAGATCTCCAAGAAGTTCTCAAGGGTGTGCTGTATCAGGAAAATTAAACACAGGCACATGCAAATAAGAGTCCAAAAACTAAGAAAGTGGCCAACTTAATCATAGGGACAAGTCTGGAGTTGAATATTGTATACCAGAATTTAACCAGGAAAATTGAACCAGAACAGAAGATAGAAGTACATGAGACTGATAGGTTCATGCACCTACCATTTGAACAGAATCCTAACCTGTTTACTGGCTTTAAGCAAAGTTCCTTGGCATTTCTTTGATTTAAGTTAAAACTGGTTTTCTTAGTAGTAATGAGTGAACTCACCATTGAAAGTAGTTAGATTATGTAGGAAATTGTGTGATCAATGCAATGTGGGTGGGAAGGGAATGAAGGACAATTGTGGACACTGGAGGTGGTGTGTGAGGAGGGTGGGAAGGGACAGAGGGTCAGAAAGAGGGGTGGAAATATTTCTAGGAACTAGAAATGGAAAATTCTTTGTAATGTGCATGATTGAGTCACTATGCAGTGTGTACTGGATGGGAGATCGCATTTTGTGTGTTGTGATGATGCTTAGGTAAGGGATGTAAATTGAGTTACAAATATATATATATACATATATATATATATATGTATGTATATATGTATATATACATACATATATATATGTATGTGTATATATATGTATATATATATATGTATATTGTATATATACATACATTGTATGTGTATATATATATATATATATATAAAATCTATTCAATGACTGCAGTAGGATATGTAGCCCCAGCTAGGTGCTACTTTATAGGATGCATAATGTTAGACTTGTGTTCATGGAAATGTGTGTGTCACCTGTGTTTGCTATGAGGGTATTTGGATTGATTAGGGTCTTTGGTGATTCAATAAAATGTGGGGGGAAAACAGTATAGAAAGCAAACATAGATACCAGAGACAGTGTGGGAGGAGAATGGGAGATGGCAGAGGGTAGGAGATAGGGAATCAAGGATGGGGGGGGGAAGCTAAACATACAGAAAACAAGAAATGGAAGATCATCTGCTGACAATAACATGTTTGTTGATGTGCTTGATTGAGACAATATACAGTGTACTCTGGATGGAAAATCTCATTTTGTATGCTATAATGATGTACAGTGAATGAATACAAATAAATAAATTGAAATAAAAATAAATAAATAAATAAATAAAAGAATCATCTAAAGAACTTATTAAAACATGAAAAAAAAGAGTACATACCCTTTTAGCTGTGCAAATGATCCAATGGATTACAAGAAAACATTAGGATTTCTATTGTATTTCACAATCTCAAACATAGAATAAGTTTCACTTTTTATTTTAAATAACTTTTTGTCTTAGGGCATGTGTACTTGCCAGAGAGAGAGAAAGAGACAGAGACAGTGAGAGGAAAAGTGAGAAATTACCCCCTAGGGTGGATGGCCACACCATAATCCCTTCTACTCCATTCTTCTCTGGGGATCTTGGGCATGCATGGACATGCACCCAGTATGAGTTTCAAGCCACCAGGTCCTAGACTTGTTCCATGGTCAGCCACGTAGGACTCCAGCAACATAACTGCTATACCCATCTACTGGCCCCAAAAAGTAAATTTCACTTTTTTTTTTCATTAGTGATTTTTTTGTTATAGGGTACATGTGCTCACTGGAGAAACAGAGGGACAGAAAATGAGAAATCACCCACTGAGGGGATGACCACACAGCAATCCTTTCTCCTCCATTCTTGTCTCAGGATCTTAGGCATATACGCACACACTCCCGGCATGAATATTAAGCCACTGGGTCTAGGACTCAAACCACGGTCAACTAAGTGGGAGTCCAGTGACATGACCATTATGCCATCTACTGGTCCCTAAATTTCACTTTAAACAAAAAATTGACTCCACTACTCTCTTTGCTTCTTTTATGTCAGTTGGTAACACGGTCTGTGGGAAGACAGGGAGAACACTAGGAGTCATACTGTGATGAGAAGTTACAGTATAAAATGAAATGATTATTTCATTTGTTCATTTTTACATGGAAGCATATTGTTTAGTGAGGAAGAATTATGGCTTACATTACCTAGTTTCAACTAAACCAGCTTTCCTATAATGCATAACTGATAGACAAAAAGATTCCTGTAAAAAAGTCAGGTGTTAAATATAAAACTAATAATGTAAGACACACACACAGACATACATTAATATAGGAGCTGATGCTGTTCACATTGTTACAAGTATTTCGTCAGTTTTCATAACAAGGCAAATGTAATGATTATCAAGTTGGATCAGATCTGACATGAAGTTATCCGAGCATGTTTAACACTACCCAAAACACTGTTTAAAATCTATAGCTATTACTGATAATATCAAGCCTTACTCTAAACATATTGATAATGTACTTTGGAGTTACAGTCAGTAGTAGTATGATACCATAACAAAGTTTTTCACTATAATGAATAAAAACATTTAGAATTTTCGTTTGAATGTTCTATTTCAATAGTGAAAAACAAGAATGTCACGTATCATTTGGGAAAATATTTTCTGTGATGTGAAAAAAAAAATGGATCAAGTAATAGACGGAAACAATCAGGACAAATTAAACTGAATTCCTTTATCAGCAAATAATGTTGGAAGGAACAAAGATATGATTACTTTATTAGAAGAAATTAAATAACAAAAAATTTGGTAATAATAGAATCAAAATATGAGTATTTTTTTTTTTTAAGAGTGATTTTTGCTAAATGGCAAGTGTGTTCACCAGAGAGACAGAAATCATCCCCCTGGGGGAGATGGTCATGCTGCATTCCCTTCTCCTTCATTCTCCTCCCAGGATTTTTGGCATGTACACACATGCCCAGCACTTTTTAAGTCACCGGGACTCAAACCATGGCTGTCTATGTGGAAGTCCAGTCATGTAACAATTATGCCATCTGCTGGTCCCATGAATACTTCTAATGTGCTCAGTTCATAATATCCTCTATTTCAGTTTCAATTTAAAAAGTTCAAAAATTACTATTGTGAGCCCCTGAAAAATGTATCAGTAAAGATGTAGCCTCAATATTGAGTGATTTGCTTAATAAAAGTATATTAATAGGTCATCAGGAAATTCATGACATAGTTTTCTGTTTTTCTATGCAAAAATGTGTCATGACTTTCCCAACAACCCAAGATATATATATTTTTTTTTGGAGAGGTTTCTCACTATAGGGCGCGTGCACTCACCAGACAGACAGAGAGAGATATAGAGACAGAAAGCGAGAAATCACCCCCCAGGGGGGATGGTCACGCCTCAATCCCTTCTCCTCTATTCCCCTCTCGGGATCTTGGGCACGCACGCACACGCGTCCGGCGTGAGTTTTAAGCCACCGGGTCCGGGACGCGAACCACGGTCGACTACGTGCGAGTCCAGCGACATAGCCATTACGCTAACTGCTGGTTCCCCACCCAAGATATTTTAATGAAAAAACTGTATACTAAATGTGGAGGACTGGGTTCTCTACCTGAAATTTTTACTTAAAGGTAATGCTACAGATACAGCAGTACATGTGAAATTCATTCACTGAATTTGTTATAAGTTAAGCCAGAACTGAATGGAGAGCCTCAGGATGTAATTAATATAGTGTGTTATAGGGGCTAGCAGATGGCATAGCGTTACAGTGCTGGATTCCCACATAGCCGACCGCAGTTCAATTCTTGGACCTGGTGGCTTGAAAATCACGCCAGGCATGTGTATCTGCGTGCTCTAGACCCTGGGAAGACAACAGAGGTGAAAGGACTGTGGCGTGTCCATCCACCTGGGGGGTGATTTCTCACTTTCTTTCTCAGTGTCTTTCTTTCTTTCTGGTGAGTACACGTGCCCAGAGGCAAAAATCTCTAAAAAATGTTTATATATATATACACACACACACACATACATATATATCTATATCTATATCTATCTATCTATCTATATATATATATATAGTGTATTATATACTGATGAGATTTTATACTTTGAAAATATTTTTAATATTTTGTACTGACATAGAAATAATAACTGTGAGACTAGCAGATGGCATAATGGTTCCGTTGCTTAACTCCCACATAGTCAACTGTGGTTTGAGTCCCAGACCAGCAGCTTAAAACTCAAAATGAGCGCATGATGTGTATGGCCAAAACCCGAGAGCAGAATGGAGGAGAAGGGATTGCAGTGTGGCCAGCCACCCTGGGGGGGGGGGGGGTGATTTCTCGCTTTCTGTATCTCAGTCTCTCTCTCTCTGCCAAATGCATGTGCCATATAACAAAAATCTCTCTGTAAAACAAAACAAAACAAAAAAGTATCATATCTGCTCATTTAACAAACTTTAAAACAAAATATTTTGATCTGCTTTAAACCTTACCAGTGAAGAATTCCACTGTGTTTTAAACCATGTGCTAAAAAAACATTTAAAAGTTCCACATTTTCTGATAATTAACAAGAACAAATGATTGGCAATAGGGAAAATTAACATTTACTTATGGAATTGCTATGATTTTGTTTTTTTAACTGTTTTTCAACTTCATACATGGAAAACAGTAGCAAAATTTGGTGAGTACAACCTTTGATCTACTTATTCCATGTTTGGTATGTCTTTGTGAATAATTCTTTTTCCCTGTGGATATGCATTTAAAAAAACATAAATATATCAAATAAGCTTAACTTTGAAGCTGGATTCCAAATAACCGTATCATAAATTTTTATACCAAAATTTTAAAAAATTACTAAATCATAATCAGTATTCTCTTTAAAATATCAGTATTATTAATCACCTCTTAATGTGATCAACTGCATCTGTATTTAAATGAATATAATAAATATGATAATATTAGCTCATTTCAATGAGTTTTATTTTCTATTCTTTGTGAATGTTTCATGATATAAATAATATACTACTAAAGTAGTGCCTACATCTATAAATAAACAAATATACATACATTGTGATGATGAAAGAAAAAGTCATGATAAAAGAAAATAATAAAAAGAAAGTGATAAATATGCAAAATAAAATCCAAGGTACTGCATTAACAAAATATCTGAGGAAGTCTTATTTATATTGTATATTAATTACAATAGAGAATTACTAGAAATAGATGACTGTTGTAGTTAAATTATCCAAACCTGGAAAACACTTATCTTACAACTATTAATAGTAAGGTAGAAAGAGAAGGCATGGTGACCAGTAATTAGATTATTAGAATCTTGGCAAAAGATCATGAGAGTTGCAAGCAGGTTAGTGTCCTTAGGAATAGGAATTAATTGTCACAAGTGTGATGGCTGGATGTGGGGAAGAAAGGGCGGATAAGACGAAACTTAGATCACAGAAAGACTGGTGACTGGGAGGCAGGAGACGGGTGAATGATGGTGCAATTATTAGAAATAGAAATTTGGAAGTAGAAACTGCTTCTACAAAGAAGTGGTTAAGATTTAGACACACGCAGTTTAAGTTTGCAGTAAGACCTTGAAATGAAGCTATCTACTGAGTACTTGGAAATGCAGGTCTGATACTCAATAGGGGCTGAAGATATACAAGTGAATTGGATGGAAACACTATAAAGCACCAAGTTCTGAAAAATGTTTAGGAGCAGCAATGCGGAGTAGTAGTGGTAGTGGTGGTGATAGCGAAATGTAGTCATTAGACGGGAACATATAAGCATTTCCTTTCCTTGACTTTCATGAGACTCATTTACGTAATGAATAAAGACTAGAATTTATTTAATGTGTGATGTATCCTATACCAGAGGTGTGTTAGTATACTTGTGTTAAATTGTAAACAACAACAACAACAAAAAACAGAATCAAAGTGGGAACAGACTATAGTTTCTACTGGAGTTAAGTTTTAATACTCATAAATGATTTAATTTCTCTGTAAGTCATTGTTATCACCTGTATATTAATATTTCTTGGTTAGATATAATGCAGGAAGCCTTTTAACTCTTAAACAATCAATGTGTCTCTAAAAATGATAAAACTCTTTATGAAAATACTGGTTAAAAAGAGGTAATCTTAAATTCTTCCACTAAAAAGACAAGAATTACATGTTACTCCAAATTATGCTTGGACTATAAATAGCCTTCAACATTAAACACAATGGGCAAAACTTCTGACAGAATATATCATAATAAAGTCATGCTAAATACTAAAATAATCTGCTTTATTAACTTTAAAATAAATTTTAAGATTTTAGCCAAGTCATCTTTTTTTGTTTGTTTGGCAATTATGTACTAGTTGAGCACACCTTAAAGTCTTTCAAGTGGGAGAAAAAAAAATGTTGACATTTGTAAAACTAAATAGTGAAGTGATTAAAACTTACATAAAGACACATTATTTTAGATAAAAAGGAAATCTTGATTTTATGTCAATAGAGGGAAAAAAATTAAGAATTTAAGTAACTTCTTTATCACTAATATGATTTTGATAAATTATTTTATGTCATAAGAGACAGAAAAATACATTTTATGTCCATGCTTTATGTAAACTAGATAAAGTTGTTAAAATGCCAAAGTTGTCCATTTCAGGAAGCCACTGTTACACTTGATTGGAAATGCCATTCATTGTTTGAAAGTCTTCATTTGTATAACTATTACACAATTTATTACTTGTGTAAAAATTCGTACATTACATATATGAGACTGTGTACAGGTAGGAAAATGTAACTTACTGTTTTTTCTTTTCCTGTTTCCATCTGATCCAATTTTGCTATGCTTGCTGCCTGTGGCTGTTCTTTTATTTTTGTGGTGGTTTTGTCATCTTCTTTAGGCAAACTCTGAGGCAAGTCAGATGGTAACTTTTCTACCAGGGTCTCTGCTTGTTTCTCCTCTTGTACTGCCTCAGGAGCCACTATGCCTTCAGGCTCTTTGTGAGCAATTTGTACTTGAGTTTTAAGTAAGTCATGTTTCTGTTCCTCTTCTAGGGTTGATGTTTTTGCTAGTGGGGGTAACTTTTTATCTTCAGGGGTTGTCTTGTTTTCTTCTGGGACTTGCTTTTTTTCTTCTGGGGGTGGCTTTTTTTCTTCAGGTGGTGGCTCTTTCTCTTCAAAGGTCACTTTTTTTTCTTCTGGGAGTGGCTTCTCTTCTTTGGGTGGTGGGAGTGGTTTCTCTTCCTTGGGAGGTGGCTTTTTTTCTTGAAGGGATGAAGGTTTGTCTTTTTCTAGTTTTTTCTCTTCTTGTTTTTGATCTGTAGTTACTTTGCGGGGAATTTTTTCAGTTGAAGGTGTTTCTTTTACTTTTTCTGGAATGGCTTTTTCAGCGTCTGCTTTTATTTCTTGTTCCTTCTTTATTACTTTTACCTGGGCAGGCATTGTTGTTTTCTGAGATGTTGGTTCTGTAGGAACAGGCATAGGGGGTGCTTTCGGCCCTGATGGTGCAGGTGGCATTTTGCCCATGTCTCCAAGTTGTCCTGACATTGCTCTCTGGGTTTGGCAATTTAAACAAAGCCATTCTTGAATCTGCAAATAAAACAATAATGAATAGATTAATTACATTGTAAATGTGTCTTTTTGGTGCATTTACCAATGTGAAAATTCAGAATACCTGGGGTTTTTGTTTCTGGAGAAGATGGGTCACTGTTTTCTAAATCAATGACACAGTGATTTCTACCAAAGGTTACAAAAAGACTATTTTAAGCCTAAAAATATGTGAACTGTCTAGCAATTCCCTATCCTAACTGTAAATGAAGACTAGCAATTCCCTATCCTAACTGTAAATGAAGAAAAATACAAAGAAAGAAAATTGCATAGAAGTTGGACCCAGGGAAATATCCACATTTAGGAGGAGGAAAAAATTTGTATTTGTTCCAAGTAGAATTATTTTTAAGCCTCATGCTATCAAAATTGCTATTTCTAGGGACCAGCAGTTGGTGTAATGGCTATGTCGCTGGACTCCCACGTAGTTGAACACGGTTTGAGTCCCGGACCCGGTGGCTTAAACTCAGCCGGGTGTGTGTGTGTGTGTGTGTGTGTGTGTGTGTGCCCAAGATCCTGAGAGGAGAATGGAGGAGAAGGGTTTGCATCATGGCTATACGCCCTGGGGGGGGTGATTTCTCGTTTTCTGTCTCTCTTTCTGGCGAGCACATGCTCCCTATAGTAAAAACCTCTCAAAAAAATATTTCTAACCTAAATTTGTTAAAACAAAATTATGTTTTATAATACGTTTCTTTTTAACAACCAATTAATCAAAAGTTCTTGTAGGATTTAGCCTATTTTAGTCTATCTCTTGATTTAAGCCAGTATAGTTGTATCTACCAGGGTAGAGCTTTATAAGCATAAAGTTTTTGAGAATCACTTACGAATAATTGTCTATCTGCTTTCAGATTAAGAAAATAATTTCACTGTTAAAACAAATCATGTTTCCTCATCAGTCAAGGAAGAAGTATTTGTGGCTCAAATTGTTTAGAATATTTTTCCCAGTGTGTTGTGATTTGCTGACTAAAATACTCCCTTGTATCTATGCTTTTCAGTACATAACCCAAGGCTAACTGCATCACCTCAGCTGAGATGGTCCTTAGACTTAGAAACTCTTATGAACTACAGCAAAACTATTTTAACAGACTCCTGAAAATGGTGAAAGAAAAATCTGCCTTTGTGATAAGCTGTCAAGTTAATGCTTTTGCAAACTGAAGACTGAAAATTGCCCAGCCACAGTGACATGTGCTAAGAAGCTGAGCTCTGTAGGCTGGGACCACATGGGAGGCATGGGGTCAATTTTGGATTCAACCTAAAGGCTGGGCAAGGTCATAGGTGCCTATAATCCCAACAACATGGGCACTTGGGCAGGCAGAGGCCACAACAGTGGGACTAGCATTAAAAAAAAAAAAAAAGACCAAAATCTCCTCTCTGGTAAGAACATATGACAGATGATCATGCAGATTTTATTAGACAAATAATATTGCAGAATTCCCCCCAATCAATGTATATTGTACATTTTCTTACATTACATCTTGTCTAATGTAAAAAATAAAAGCTGTCCACATAGATTTTAATTGTTACCATTGAAAGTGTATCCATTCTATAACGCACAGAGTTGGAAAGTCATACAACTAATATTGTATTCAAATACTGCATTGTTTTCAGAGATGTTCAATTTCAAATTGCTTTTCATATTTTCTCACTCTTCCCAGTTGCTTAGCTTAAATTATTTAGAGACAAAAATTGCTTATTTTTCTAGAATACCATCAGAGATGTAACTTTCATTTTTTACTTTAGCTTCCAATTTCTTTAGGAACATTAAAACTGTGGCTTGCTATCTGTGACTGTTTTACAATCTGAAAGCTATTTTAATTCTTATCTGCTGATCTAAAAGAGTAAAGACAAAAGTCAATTTTTTAATTTAGTAAAATGCTGTCTATAAAACATGAGGCTATATTATGGGTTCGTTTGCTTTTTGTGTGTATGATCACCCAATATCAATTACCTTAATTTCATGCCTAAGCAGCTCTAAAGTGAATTTGTGGCTCCTTTAGATAATGACTTTATATAAAACTCACAAGAAAATAACTGATCTGATCCCCTATGTCAAATACTAAAAGCCCATACCTATGTTGAACGGTCCCTGAAGGAAGCACTTCTATTTTTTTTTTTTTTTTTTTCTTTTTTTGGAGAGGTTTTTGTTATAGGGCGCGTGCGCTCGCCAGACAGACAGAGAGAGACAGAGAGATAGAAAGCAGGAAATCACCCCCCAGGGGGGATGGCCACGCCGCAATCCCTTCTCCTCCATTCTCCTCTCGGGATCTTGGGCACGCACGCACACGCGCCCGGCGTGAGTTTAAGCCGCCGGGTCCGGGACTGGAACCGCGGTCGACTACATGGGAGTCCAGCGACATAGCCATTACGCTAACTGCTGGTCCCAGGAAGCACTTCTATTATACCTACAGAAAAATCAATCTTAATCTGTGCTGTAGTTTTTTTTTTTTTTTTTTGGAGAGGTTTTTGCTATAGGGCGCGTGCGCTCGCCAGACAGACAGAGAGAGACAGAGAGACAGAAAGCAGGAAATCACCCCCCAGGGGGGATGGCCACGCCGCAATCCCTTCTCCTCCATTCTCCTCTCGGGATCTTGGGCATGCACGCACACGCGCCCGGCGTGAGTTTAAGCCGCCGGGTCCAGGACTCAAACCGCGGTCGACTACGTGGGAGTCCAGTGACATAGCCATTACACTAACTGCTGGTCCCTAGTTTTAAAAACCATTACTTGGTTGAGGTACATCTTAAAGTAGTTTCATTCAGAGTTTGACTTACAAAATATAGATACAAATAGCTGCATCACTGTGCTGTTCAGTCATATGGGTTTTATAAACCAAATGTAAGTTTAAATTAGCATTGTCATAGGCCACGCCTCAATAGAAATAAATTAGAAAAATTTTAATACACCAGGATTACAGATTTTATTCCACTGGAAAATTTTCTTGATTAGAAAAGTGTAATTATTTGAGTTTTGGGGATAAATTATTCTTACAAAGTTATCATCCTTTGCTACTGAACAGCATATGATACCACAATGGCACACAGACCTTGTGAAAAGAAAAATGTGTGAAGAAAATGAAGCACAGTGATTACTTCAAAGAACTAGACTTATTATTTTCATACCAGGTAAAATTTAGATAAGGAGAAAAGATATAATCTATGTAATCTATTACCTATCATGAAACACAGGTTGAGTAAGTATCCCTTATGTGAAACATTTGCAAGCAGAAGTGCTTCACATTTCTGATTATTTAGATTTTGGAATATTTGCATATGCATAATCAGATATCTTGCTTATGCAATCCAAGTCTAAATGCTATTTAGTTTCATATACACTTTGTACATATAACCTGCAGTTGATTTTATGCTATACTTTTGTATTACAACATTTTGACCATGACTCATCACAAAAGGTGAGACATGCAGTTTTCCACTTGCAGTGTCATATTGGTTCTCAAAATGTTTTGGATTTTGGAGCATTTCATGTTTCGAACTTCTGGATTAGGGATGTTCAAATTTAAAATAATGCTTGGTAAAAAATAATAATAAGAAAAAGCAGTGGTAGCTACCACACTACCAAAGTCTACAGAAGGCAATAGTGAAAATCTGAGATAATGGATCTTATCCTGAGACTCTAAATGGCTATTTCAAGTTACTGTTTTGCTTAAATTTACATCCATATTCACTTAATCCTAGCTTTTTGCTTTTGTTTTTTCTTTTTTTTTTTAGGTTTTTGTCATAGGACCTGTGCACTTGCCAGAGAGAGATGGAGAGAGACAGAGAGAAGGAAAGTGAGAAACAACTCTCCAGGGGTGATGGCCACATTGCAATCCTTTCTCCTCCATTCTTTTCCTGGGATTTTGGGCATACATTCATATGTGCCCAGCAAGACTTTCAGGCCTCCAGTCTCAGACTCAAACTGCGGTCAGCCATGTGGAAATCCAGTGCATTAACCACTATACCACCTGCTAGTCCCAATCCTAACATTTTTAATTATTACAATTTTTTACTTATTTTAACATGATGTTGCTACACTCAGTTTCTTCAGTGCCTGACTGAATTTCATTGTAAATAAAAGAAGAAAAACAAGCATAACTCTCTTGACTTTACACTTTTACTAATGTAATCAAAATTATTTTGGAAACTGATCTTCCTTCCTTCCTTCCTTCCTTCCTTCCTTCCTTCCTTCCTTCCTTCCTTCCTTTCTTTCTTTTTGGAGAGGCTTTTGCTATAGGGCGTGTGCACTTACCGGAAAGACAGGGAGAGACAGAGACAGAAAGTGAGAAATCACCCCCCAGGGGGGATGGCCACACTGCAATCCCTTCTCCTCCATTCTCCTCTGGAGATCTTGGGTACGCATGCACATGCGCTCGGCGTGAGTTTAAGCCACCGGGTCCAGGACTTGAACCATGGTCAGCTACATGGAAATCCAGCGATAAAGCCATTACACTAACTGCTGGTCCTGGAAACTATTTCTACAATATTATGTCAAATAATGAGAACATAATTCATTCCTGTGTCTATTCTCATATATTTTTCTATTTATATCTACCGAGTACATAGACTATCTGGAAAGTGCATTTGCAAGGCTTGTTCCATCAGGAAACTTATATTCATGTAGAAAAAAATATTTAGTAAGTATAAAAGATCCAGGAAGAAATATGGTGTTACAATGCTAAAGGAGGTATCATTTCTAGCCTGACATTCTCCAAAAATTTTTGACCTTAAAATAGATACATTATTGGAATCAGCAGATGGTGAAGCAGTTATGTCACTGAACTCCCACATGGTCAACATGGTTCAATCCCAGACCTGGTGACTTGAAACATTCTGGGCATGTGTGCATGCGTGCCCAAGATCCCAGGAGGAGAATGGTTAAGAAGAGGTTGAAGCATGGCCATCGACTCTGGGGGGTGATTTCACACTTTCTCACTGTCTTTGTCTCTTCCCCACCTCCAGCCTCCACAAATGCACATAATCTAAGGCAAAAAGAAAAACAAAACCCTCCAACCAAAAAAAAAAAAAAAAAAAAAAAAGATACATTATTAAATTGTGAATATAGAATGAATCGATGTTTTGCCAAAAAATTTACTATCAACTATTTGGCGCTACAGAAATATAAATAGTAAAATAATATTTTTATTGGTGGCAATCAGAGTGTAAAGGTAATAATGTCAAGCTAAGGCCTTGTTTTTCTAAGATAATAAGATATGAGATGGGGCGTACAAAAATCATGTAACATATGCCTATAGAAAGGCAATGATTTAAAGACACTGGTTTAACTTAACATAGATGGAAACGTAAACAATAAATTGGATGTTTAGCTATAATAAGATAATGGCAGATAATATTGAAGAGGCAAGTTTAGATTTTTCTCTTAGATAGCACTTACTGCCAAATTAAACAATTCAGATACTTTACAGAAGAAATTGGAACCAAGTAAAGGTTTCTGTAAAAGAATAAGACTTTTGGGAACCAGCAGTTAGCATAGTGGCTATGTCGCTGGACTCCCACGTAGTCGGTTCGCGTCCCAGACCCGGTGGCTTGAAACTCACGCTGGGCGCGTGTGCGTGCATGCCCAAGATCCCGACAGGAGAAGGAGAAGGGATTGCGGCGTGACCATCCCCCCTGGGGGGTGATTTCTCGCTTTCTGTCTCTATGTCTCTCTGTGTCTGTCTGGCGAGTGCACGTGCCCTATAGTGAAAACCTCTCCAAAAAAAAAAAAGAAAAGAATAAGACTTTTAATACTAAGATCAATCTGGCAGAATGTGACTACCTGCTTATTCTAGTAAAAATTAAATCTAGAAGCAAAAAGTAAAACTATTAGAGAAAAGAAAAGGGATGTGATACATGAAACAGGATTATCTGATGAATTTAGTTTGGAACATAAAGAATTTGATAAATTAGAAGCCAGATAAAAGTATTTGTTCAACAAACAATTAGAAAAGCTGAATGGGTGTGTGTGTGTGTATGTATGTATGTATATATATATATATATATATATATATATATATATATATATATATCTTCTCTTTTTGTAGACCTAGAACCAAAATTAGAATGCTAACAAATTCAGTGAGTTGAGCAATTTATAATCCAATAAAGAACTGAAAGGGTACTATCCTAAGGCACGATTTAAGACAGCTAGATCTCACATGGTAGGACCTAAAGGTCTGAGTCTCAGACTCAGAGGTTTGAGAAACAGGCTGGGCAAATGTGCATGCTTGAAATCCTAAAAGGAGAGAGAAATGGAAGAGAAGCAATTTCAGCATGACCATTTCCCATAAAGGGGTGCTTTCTCACCCTTATACCCAGCACATGTCCTCTGGCAAATTAAAAATAAAAAAGAAATGAAAGAAAAAAATATAAACTACACTAACACCTAACACTAAACTTTTTTTATTTATTTAAATATGTACATTTAAATTTGGTTTATTAATAGGGAATATAGATACATCACTGGTGGAAAATGCAGAGGCTAGATAAAAGTCCAAAGTAGAAATATGGCAAGCAATATTAATCAAAGTTTTTAAAATGAGTAAAAAAGAATAATAATGAATATTTTAAGAAATATATTGTTAATTTGGAACAACATGGGCCTTCACTATTATCATTAATTACAAAAAAATTATTTTAAAATTTGCTTCTCAAAAAACAATTTTAGAAACACTCTATGACAATATAAAAAGATATAAAAATATGTAGGTCACAATTTTTTAATATCCTTTAACAAAAATAATCCCAAAGACTTTTGTATCACTCTATTTGGGAATTTAATTAAGAAGTATTATAATTCTAGGTTCAAAACATGTTGTCTATACACTTACATTTCTAAATAGTAACACAATTAAATATTCATCACATGGAAATAAATTAAGCAAGATTCTTTAATTATATAAGAACTAAATACATAATGTATCACTGCCATATATACTTTATTAGCTGAAAAGATTGACTCAGACATTAACTCTTTCTATAGCCATAACAATTTTGAAATCTATGACTACTCATATTTTGCATCAATTAAATATTAATTGAGTTATAATTTTATCTTTGAAATATTTCCTTTTTATAATAGATCAGGGTATACATATGTATATATACTCTGCACACTGAAGGCATTTATATCACTGGTTTTATCACATAGAAAAATCTAAAATATAAATGCTTATGAAGTGGGACCAACAGATGGCATAGTGGTTACATCCCTGGACTCCCACATGGCTGACTGCGGTTTAAGTCCCAGACCTGATGTCTTAAAAATCGTGCTGGGCACATGTACATGCATGCCTAAGATCCCAGAAGGAGAATAGAGGAGAAGGGATTGCAGTGTGGTCATCCCCCTGGGGGGTGATTTCTCTATTTCCCTTTCACTGCTTCTGTGTCTTTCCTCCAGTGAGCACACACATTATAAACCAAAAACCACTGAAAAAAAAAAAAAGACATGCTGAGACCAGCAGTTGGCGAAATGACTATTTCGCTGGACTGCAGTTCGAGTCTCAGACCCGGTGGCTTAAACTCACACCGGGCGCGTGCATGTTCATTCCCAAGATTTTGAGAGGAGAATTGCTGTGTGGCCTTCCTCCCTGGGGGGTGATTTCTCGCTTTCTGTCTCTGCCTCTCTCTGTCTTTCTGGTGAGTGCACACGACCTATAGCAAAAACCTCTCAAAAAAAAAAAAAAAAGAAGAAATGCTTATAAATTTTTTTAAACACACTAGTCCACTTGCATTTATTTTTTGTGATTTTTAAAAATGTATTTTGTTTTGAGTATATTTTTATAAGCATAAAGCATAATAAAAGCTTTTATTTCATCTCTGTTATTATTAAAAATATTAAATAAACTCAGAAGCCTCCATACTAAGAGACCAACCATATTTTTATTCAGTGCTTTAACACTAATAACCAGCATATTCAAATTCATCTTCAAGGAAGAAAAACTCTGCCAAACAAATAGTGTGTGTGTATATATATATATATAAATGCATATATAAAATACCTCCACGTTGATCACAACATACTGTAATATAGTCATTGTTAGCTGGTATGTGCTAATAAAATGCATTTATTTTAACTCCAAATCATCAGAGCTTGTTCAAAACAAAACAATGCTCCGAAAAGCCATTAATCTTCAAAAGAGAGTAAGAAATGAAGGCAATAAAAACTCAGAAAAAGAAATGCTGCGGTGCTACTCAGCATTTTTCCATCAATATGCAATTTGCTTTATACATCTCAACTGTAACTATAGCAACAATACCATTAAGGAAAATCTCAGAACTTTAGAGCTGCCTATTTATTTTTTCTAAGTTTTTTTTTTTTTTCACCCTGAAACATGATTATAAGACCTGCAGCAGGTTGAATGTTTGCTTTTACACTTAAGATGGTAGGAAGGTGATAATCATAAAGCCTACATGAGCATTTGTACATGTATCTGAGAGACCTGCAAATAGCAGTTAAACATGAGTTTTAATTAGAAGATCAACTGGATGATTGGGAAGCTCATACAGCTCATTGGAAAACTCATTCCATCAATACTCTACATGAGCAGAAATTGTGTGTACTCCTTCGTAAAAGTCTGTAAACAAAAGACAAGTAATCAGGGGATTGGTACTATAATCTCATTGAGTACCTTGCCTACTATGAAGTTTTTGAGCCAACAATAAATAATTTCACATAGGTTTTTGATTGATTGTCAATCATTCAGAATATTTGTTAAGCAGAGAAACAATTATACCTATAATCTGCATAGAAATCACATTTTTATATTTTATTTTATTTATTTACTTTTAAATTTTATTTACATTTAAACGATAATCAAAACAGCATGGTACTGGTACAAAAACAGGTAGGCCAATGGAACAGAATTAGGAACCCTAAAATAAACCCCAAACATGCAGCCAACTGATCTTTGTCAGAGGGTACGATCCAGTGGGAAAAAGAAAATCTCTTCAGCAAATGGTGCTGGGAAAATTGGATATTCACATGCAGAAAATTGAATCTGGATCCCTATCTCTCACCATTAGAAATCACCTTTGTATTTACTGACAAATCCACAGATTTGGAAGCATGTAGCTGCAACTTGCTACTTGCATCAGTGTCATTGCTAATGCTGGCAGTATAGAGTTCTATTTATCTCAGGCTAATGCATTCCTGGAGTTCAACCAGACATCCTAATATTCAGATTTTTTATTTATATTTTCATTTCTTTTTCCCATTTGTAAATAAGGAAGGACTGAATTCACAGGTGATGAATTTTTTCCCCCAGACCATACAATCAGCTGTTGAGACTATAAAATACTAGAAATCTGTATAAGTATACACAATGACATTTCTGCGATACTTCTGTCCTAATTCTGTCCCTCCTAAAAATGAATAAAAAGGGTGTTTCAATTCCCTTCATTACTATACTCTTTCCAATAATGAAACCTAATAGAATATTAAATACTGTTAGAGGGCCAGCAGATAGCATAGTTATTAAGGTGGTGGGCTTCCACAAGGCCCACTACTGTTTGAGTACCGGATCCAGTGGTTGAAATTCATGCTGGGCACAAGTGTGTGCATGCCCAAAATCCTGAGAAGAAAATGTAGAAGAAGGAATTACTGAGTGGCCATTCCTACCAAGGTGGGGGGTGGGGTCAGTGTGTGTGTGTGTGAGATTTTTCCCTTTCTGTCTCTTTGTCAAGCACAGGCGCCCTATAGCAAAAATCTTCTCTTTAAAAACAAAACAAAAAAAAAAAAACAACTGTTAGAAACTTGTACTGGGGGTAACCATTATTAGGTCTAAACTGATCAAAGATCATGGCTCTACTCATCTCTTCATTTCTGTTCATGTTTATTTCTGCAAGATATTTGCACTTTGTATGTCCAAATGAAGTATTTGAGTTTATTCCATTAGTTTATTCCAAAGTTATAATGTAGACTTACAAATAATGTAAACTACATTGACAGACATTTCCATAGATAACAACATGCCAAACAAAATCATGTGTATTACAACCAGAGATTAAAACTATGTTTAGAATGTAATTTCAAACTTTCAGTTGAAATTCTTTTTATGTCCATTTTCCTTTACCTAGCCAGAATCATTTTCCTGTTTGCTTTCTCATCACTCTCTCTCTCTCTAAATATATATATATATATATATTTATGTATATATATATATATTTATGTATATATACATATATATGTGTGTGTATGTGTGTGCATGTATACATGTATACATATATACACATAAATACATGCATAAACTATATATACACATATATGCAAGTATTTCTAATTTCTGAAAGTAATCACTAAGCGTTTGATGTTTTAAGTACTATTATATAAATACATATGAGCATTAGTGAAAATACTTGTGAATTAATACAACGCATTAATATACTTGTGACAGAACTAGCTGAAGAAAATCATGGACCTAGTTTCTTACACATATATATATATAAGGTGACTGAAAAGTACATGGAAAGATGGAATTAAAGCGTGAGATTACTTTTAAGTATGAGTTTTTTTAGGTGCAAAAATTTTCTGAAATTCATGTACAGTTACTTTTTTAATAATAATGCATTTTCCATGAACTTTTTGAAGATCTCCCTCCTTCCCACCTTGTATATAGCTTTCCTTTCCCACATTGTATATAGCCTTAGTCTGCTTGGGTTGCTATGAGAAATTATCTTAAACAGGGTGGATTATAAACACAGATACATATTTCTTACAATTTTGGAGGCTGGAAGACTAGGGACCAGAGATTTGATGTCTAGAGAGGGCCCACTTCTGGTTCATAGATGGGGAGTTCTATTGAGTTGTTAGAAAAGTCATGATGCATATTTACATAGAAAAACAGAAAAATATGTTACGACTTTTCCAATGACCCTTGGCTGTGTCCTCAAATGATTGAAGAGTCAATAAAACTTTGAGGTCCTTGTATGTGGGTATTAATCACATTCACGATGATGCCAGCTTCATGATCTAATAGTCTTCCCAAATGCCCCACTTCCTAGTACCATTGCCATGGGGGGGGGTCCAGGATTTCAGCACATGAATTTTGGGGGTGCGCTAACACTCAGACCTTTGTTTCCTAGGACTGCCTGTCCTAAATATTTCCTATTAAAGTGTGTCACTAGAGACATTTTATGTGAAATTTGACAGCAGAAGCAAAGCAGCAGCCATTTCATTTTTTGAATACTCAAAAGCTATAGGCAGGGTCAGAAGTGTTGTTACAGGTCACTTATGTCACTTACTGCCTGGGAAGGGACAGCAGGCAGCAATGCTGCTGCTCTATTTTCCTCTGGGTTTTCCTTCAGTTTTTTTTTCATCAGCTTTTAAGTTGGAAGCCATGAGAAAAAATGGCATTCTGTCTGTATTCCTGGGTTCTGGCTTGTTTTTACTCTCCCTATTTTAAATTCATCTTCCCTTCATCTGTCTGCCCTAAGGATGTTAAACTTCAGCAGTCTTTCAGCAATCACTTAACTAGCTCTTACTATTGCATAAGGTCAAATCACTATATCAAATTCCTTATTATATACATTCTATACCCTCAAACAGTCTGCTTCTCTAATTAAAGTTAAGTGATTCAGTCAGGTTAAGTCAACGGTTATTCGAGGGGTGAGGATATTTTACACTTTTATCTATTAAACATAGTGCGTGTGCCAAGTAATTCTAATACACTATTTCAGATCTTACGCTGAATGACCGAGAAAGTGCCCCTTAACAGTAATTCAACTGAAAACAGAAATAGACATTGCTCCTGTCAGTGTGACATGCATTAATGGGCCATTTAAATGTTTTTTTTTTTAATTACAATGAGATATTTCAATTATCAAAACAAATTGTGATGTACAAGGTGATGGATATTTAATTAGTTTGATTTGATCACTTTGCAATATATACAAATATCTAAACATATATTAAAATGTTTATAAAGGAGTGAACCTCTATGCATTTACTATCCAATTAAGAAATAGGATATTATTAGTATTATCTAATACATTAGAGAAAATTAAGTGCCCATTACAATAACTTCCCACTATATACTCTTCAAGAATAACCACTACTTTAGTTTTTGTATGGTTAGATCTTTGTTACAGTTTTTTTGGTTGTTTTTTTGTTTGTTTGTTTTTGCTATAGGGTGCATGTGGACTCTGGAGACAGCAAAAAGAAAGAAAGTGAGAAATCATACCCCAAGGGTATGACCACAGGGAAATCCCTTCTCCTACTGTCTTCTTGGGATTTGGGGCATGTATGCACATGTGCCCAGTGTGCTTTCCAAATTATCAGGTATAGGACTCGAATAGCACTGTCAGTCATGTGGGATCCAGCTGCCTTAACTACCATGCTACTGGTTAGACTGTTAACAGTTTTTATATTATGTATCTTTTTTAAAAGAATTATTTATTTAACTTGATGTATTATTATTATTTAAATTTGCTATAAGGCACATGTACTCACCAGAGAGACAAAGAAAGAGAGAGAGAAGGAATGGGAGAAAGCAAGCAACGAGGTCTGGGACTCGAACTGTGGTCAGCCATGTGGGAATCCAATGCCATAACCACCATGCCACCTTCTGGCCCTGATATTATATACTTTTTATATATTGCTTACTTTCATATACTTTTGAATAATATGTAAATAATTTTGTGCTTTTTTTTCTTCTTTTTCTCATAAACATTGTCTGTGTATAATCTGTGTGTGAGTAAAAGAGTAATTTTTCTCATGAATCATTGATTCAATTAAGAAAATACATCAGACTAAGAAGTTTCTGCATGGCAAAAGACACAGTGATTAGTGTGAACAGACAGCCCTCAGAATGGGAAAATATTTTTGTAAACTATGCATCAGACAAGGGACTGATAACCAGAATTCACAAGGAACTCAAGCAGCTGTTCCGGAAAAAGACAATCAATCCTATTAAAAGATGGGAGAATGAGTTGAAAAAACCACTCTCTAAAGATGACATACAAATAGCTAAAATGCATATGAAAAAATGCTCAACATCCCTCATTGTAAGAGAAATGCAGATCAAAACAACTATGAGATATTACCTAACCCAAGTCAGAATGTCTAAGATTAAAAAAACAAAAAATGGTAAGTGCTGGAGGGGGTGTGGTGAAAAGGGAACTCTCTTACACTGCTGGTGGGATTGTAAATTGGTCCAACCCTGTGGAGAACAGTTTGGAGATTCCTCCAAAATCTACAAATAGAACTACCATATGATCCAACAATCCCACTCCTTGGTATCTACCCGAAGGACAGAAGAATACTTAATCGAAAAAGTGCTTGCACATTGATGTTTATTGCGGCACTTTTCACGATTGCTAAGTCATGGAAACAACCTAAATGCCCACGAACTGATGAATGGTTAGAAAAACTGTGGCACATATACTCAATGGAATACTATTCATCCATAAAAAACAATAAAACCTTGGCTTTTGAAAGGAAGTGGATGAATATGGAAGACTTACTGCTGAGTGAAGCAAGCCATGCTATGAAAGAGAGGCATTGCATGTCCCCACTTAATATATACCGAGTGTCTGCACTCTAAAATACATATATATATACATATACATATATATATATATATATATATATATATATATATATATATATATTTGAAACCATACTGCTTCTGTTGTTATAGAGTTATAAAACTATACAAAATTATAAGACATATTTTGAGCATTATCTTTAAAATTCAGTATTTTGAAATTTTGAAAGTTGTTTGTAAACTGTCAAGAATTATGGAGTATGAGCTAAAATTTTTTGCTATGTAAAGTAAATGTTTGTAGAAAAATGTAAAAATAAATAAATGAAAGAAAAAAAAAGAAAATAAAATATTACCATTACATTTGAAGTTTCTTTCAAACGCAGTCCTTTATAACCTCCTTTGACTTAACTACTATTCTGACATTTGTGTCTATCTTTATGACATTTTAGGCCATATTTTACCCTGCATGTTTAGCTCTCTAAATAATATATTGTTTGCTATTAAATATTCTGAAAGATTCTCCCTAAATTTCTTTACTCTTTTGTTTCCCTGTGGTTTTGAGTCCAAATTGCAGTTAAATATATATATATATATATATATATATATGCATATATATATACACACACATATATATACACACACATACATATATATACATATATGTATATATGTATATATACACACACACATTTAAAACAATTTTAAAATCCAAGTTATAGTTCCATTAGCATGTACTGACAATAATTATAAATATAAATATATAAGACCATAGATTTATGTAGGTACTGTAAGAAGTAAGAATTCATGATTAACCTAAACTCACTTAACTTCATCTTTTTGTATTTTAATATTAGACCCAACAAAATACAGCTGAGACAAACTCAGGTTATAACCCAATGATGTATACCCTTCACTAGATAAGATTTAGTTAGAAACATTGTGAAGATCCAACAATCTTAATTATCACAGACTACTAAGGTAAAAATCAGGCTAATTTTTGAAGAATAGATCAAAAAGGCAGGTAGAGTTTATAAAAATTAATTGGGACCAGCAGTTGGTGTAATGGCTGTGTCATTGGACTCCCATATAGTCGACAAAGGTTCCAGTCCTGGACCTAGTCTTAAACTCACTCTGGACATGTGTGTGAGCATGCCCAAGATCCTGAGAGGAAAATGGAGCAGAAGGGATTGCAGTGTGGCCATCCTCCCTGGGGAGTGATTTCTCATTTTCTGTTTCTCTGTCTTTCTGGTGAGCGCACACGCCCTTTAGCGACAACCTCTCCAATGAAAAAAAGTATATTTTACTTTTAGAGTCATTTTTAAAGAATTTTTTATTTAATTTTTAAATTATCATTATTTAAAAAAAGTCATAAGATATATGCACTCATAAGAGAGAGACAGAGAGAGAGAAAGCAAGGTACCAGGTCTGGTACTTGAAGTGCAGTTGGCCATGTAGAAGTCCACCATGCAACCTGCTGACCCCAAAGAGTTTTTTGTTTTTGTTTGTTTTTTAAAGGTATTATATATTTTCATTTTATTTATTATTTTTAAAAAATTTGACCAGAGAGAAGGAAAGGGAAAGTGACAAAGCAAGCCACCAAGTTCTGGTCTTGAACTACTATCAGTCATGTAAGAATCCAGCACCTTAACTACCATGCCACCCGCTGGCCCCTTTGTTTTAGTTTTTTAACTTTACATGCAATAGCTAATCAATACTGAGACATCTTTGTGAGTCTACAAAGTTGTGTAATTCTATTCATTTATAAGATATTCACCTTATGCTTTCTATGATATTTCTTTTCTAAATGCTATAAATAACATGTTTGTTACTAAAAGAACCAATGTAATTATATAGGAACTAAGAAAAATACTATAATTACATACTTACATGTATTACAGGCATAAATATATAGTGCATTGTATAAATGTAAATATACATTCATGTCTATATATTTATTTATTGAAATGGTGTAGTTAAGGTCAGAATGACAAAGTCAAGATTAGGAAATAAGCAACTAAGTAGGCCAAACCCATCAGGGCAACCTTAATGGAATGGAATTTATTATGTATGTGACAGGTCGGTTGGATCCAGAAAACAGAAAAATGGATCAAAAGCTCCAGGGACAGGGAAAATTCACACACACACACACACACACACACACACACACACAAATACACACACACACCATAATATGAACATCTTTCCTGAGCTAGGATAATAGACACAAACAGGAAGCTAGAGGTAGAACAATAAGTGTATGATTTATATGGGAAAGATAATGATCTGTTATTGAGTTTAGAGATAGAAAAAGAATTCAAACTTAGCTAAATATTTAAGAAGGACTTAGTTTTAAGTTAAAGCATAACTGTTAGCATCTGTTTTAAAACTAGCCATTTATTTAAATTATTCTTTCTGTAGCCATTATGACTTTAAGACTGAAGTTGCACCTACTAAATTTGCAATCAATCAGTATTTCTTCAACTGTATATAAATATAAGTAGGTATATACATGCATATATATTTCTTCTATACAGAAGTACCATCTGTTTGGGGTAAATGTTTAAAAATCTGAAGTCATCATTAAAAATTATATTGATCTTTCCGATGCCACTAAATATACCTGAGAACACTTTTATTGGTGATGCAATAACCAACTGTGTGTTTATATTTTAATTTATTTAATGAATCTCCAATCAGAAGGATACTCCAAATACAGCAACACAAATGTAAGTCAAAATGTGGATGCAGAGAATCAGTAACTGGCTTAAAGTAGTTTGTTTAATTGTATAAATAAAATATTATTCATCTGCTTTACTATCTGGTAACCAATTGTATGTGTATTATACATTCAATACATTCAGAGTTTAATCTTTTGCTCAGCATATTTGCAGTCTTTGTATTACTACTAGCAAACAGGTAGATGCAGCTCATGGAAGGCTATAAAAACTCATTAGCCCAAGGAATCTGGAAAAGTATAGATATTTTCAGTAGGTTAAACTTGCATATGTTTTTATCTCTGGTCCTAGAACCAGCAAGGATGGTAGTGATGAGGGATTAGGATATGGAGACTGAATAATACAGCAAGTTAAATTGGTGGAGATACTATTCATTAGAGAACACACACATTACCATTACACTGTTTATTAATGCAATAAAAAAACTGGTAATTCCAGAACTACACTATAGTTTAATGGATACGAAATAACAGACACTGAATAACAGCCCACATAAATCCAATGCTAAATAAGGGATATAAGTTCGATTATTTCTTTAACTGCTAAAGAACAAGAAAGTCTGTACTTATGAATCCTAACAATAAGGTCTCAGGCCTCACATCTTCACAACTACCATCCACTGGAAAGATCACTGGGACAAACCCGAGCCCACAGGCCCATCTGTTTACCTTGGCCATCTCAAGGCACCCAGGACACCCCTGTTAACTGAATGTGTTCTTCAAACCTGTGCAGTATTTCCAGGACAGTGAGGATGGGAGAACTGGAATGAGTTAGAGAAGAGGAGGAGCAGAGAGAAAGAGAGAAAAGCCATGCCAGAAACATGTGGAATTCTTCATTTTTATACCTGCCCATATTATTCTCAGGACTATTACAAGAGTGGAGGTGCCAGGAACATGTGCTGCTCTAAAAATCCTGGGAGATCTGAGACATGATTCATGTGCAAAGTCAGCTGGAGTCTCCTGCCCCAAAAAAGCCCAGGTAAGTCAGATGAAGATTTTTGAGTCAGAAAGTAGTAGCATGATTGAAATTTGTTGTCTTAGAAAAAATCTGATAAATGTATCTTAAAAAAAAAAAAGAAAATCAAAACTATTTTCTTAGTCTTTGTGCACAATACACATGACTAAAAAAATGGAAGTATAAAACAGATTACCCACTTTTAACAGAGAGCTGGTTTCTGTTTAGCATATAATTTTTTCCCTGGGCTACATGCTTTTGAAGAGGACAAGTGTACCCTGAAGAGATGACTGCATTGCAGAGTTTACACACTAATACAGATGACTAGGGCAGCAGCAAAGAACTGAATGAGGTAATCGACATTGCCAAGAAAAAATAAATAGTACTAATTTACAAGGAATTTGGTGATTTGAAAATAGAGGAGGAATAGGTTTAGGGGAATAGAGCTCAAACTTATGTTTAAGGAACCTGTAAATATGCTTATCTCATTTAATCCTCACAAAATTTCTTAGAAGAGACTTTCCGTAATTATGTTTCTTATACAGATGAAGAAACTGAAGCATAGAAACTGAAAAGTAATGCCCTGCTCAATACCCAAAGCTAGTAAGTGGAGACCTCAGAGAGGAGGTGTAAGTGTAGACTGAGATCTTAAAGCATATAGAGGGCATTAAAGTCCAAGTTAAAGGGATTTCCCAGAGACAATTCGAAAAAGAGGAGAACAAAGGGCAGCTTTTGGAGAAAGGCCACATTTAACAAGAAGAAACTACTGGAATAAATAGGATTATTCAGGAAAGTGGGAAGGAAATCAGTAGTTTTAGTAAACTAGAAAGTAAAAAGATGAAAATTGCAAGGACACACAGGACACATTTTCAAATAATGTAATGAGGTTAAGTAATCTGTATCTCAAAAAAGGTAGCAGACTTGTATTTGAACCCACAGAACAGTGGTTAAGGGAACTGGATTCCACAAGACTGACCACTATCCGAATCCTGGTCCTGGAAACTTGAAAAACATAGTAGGCATATGTGCAAACATACCCCAAATCCTGATGGGAGGGAGAAATGGAGGAAAAAAAGATTGTGACTTGACCAGGCTCCATTCTCTCTTGGCAAGAGACATTTTCTGACAATTAAAAAGTATTAATCAGAAACTCTTGTTTATACATTTCTTTCTTTCTTTTTATGTTCCTTCTCTTTTTTCTTTTTTCAGAGGTTTTTGCCTTAGGGTGTGTGTACTCACTGGAGGGAGGAAGGGAGGGAGAGAGGGAGAGAGAGAGAGAAAGAGATAGTGAGAGGGAAAGTAAGAAGTCATCACCCCAAGGGAGGTGGCCATGCCACAATCTATTCTCCTCCCAGGATCTTGAGTATGCACACACATGCACCCAGCATGATTTTCAAACCACCAGCTCTGGGACTTGAACCACAGTCGGCCATGTGTCAGTCCAGTGATATAACAGCTACACCATCTACTAGTCCCCACATTTATTTCTTAATTTTTCACTTTTTCTCTCATCTTTCCAATAATTTCTTGTTTTTCTTAAGTAGCCTACATAATTTTCTGTAAAGAATTGTTTTGCCTGTTCTTAAATCTGTACCTACACCTAAAAATAGTTATGATGAATATTACATTGATTTATCTTTATGAGATGAGTATAAACACTTACATAAATAAAAGGAAATCCTAGAATTAAATTCAAGTTCCACTTTGGAGTATTGCTTTGAACAACCTTAGAATTTGAAGTAGCAATTTATCTATTTTTGGAGAGGTTTTTGCTATAGGGTACGTGTGCTTGCCAGAAAGACAAAGAGAGACAGAGAGACAGAAAGCTAGAAATCACCCTCCAGGGAAGATGGCCATACCACAATCCCTTCTCCTCCATTCTCCTCTAGGGATCTTGAGCATGCAAGCACACACACCCAGTGTGAGTTCAAGCCACCAGTTTCAGGACTCAAACTGCTGTCACTATATAAGAGTCCAGCGACATAGCCATAGCGTCAACTGCTGTCCCCTGAAGTAGCAATTTATCTATGGGAGTCATTTTTTTGCTTATTAAGCATTAAATAATTAGACTTCATATAGACTAAGTACTATAAATAAAGTTCAATACTTTTTCCTATCTTGTTTTCTAGTTTTAAAAATGAAAATATTTGTTAAGCTATAAATAAGGTGGGCTGGCACCATAGGCTGGTGGTTGAAATGGCTGGATCTCACATGACCAACTGCATGGTTCAAGTCCTGGATCTGGTGGCTTGCTTTGTTACAAGTGAGGCCCACAATTAATCTTTATGCCTCTTCCCCACTGCCATTTATAGGGATACACATGAGCTACTAAATAAAATTTTTTGACAAAAACTTTTTTAAATGTAATTTTACGATATATGAGGCTTTTAACAGCTAGACCATCTGTATTTTACTTTTGTTCCCCATAAAATTTGGACAATTGTGTTAATACCTACTTATAGTCACTGATATATTATGGAAAACAGTGAAGTAAAAGCTACATGGTAAACTGTAAAAGAGTCTATATGTTTAAGGCATTTAAAAATAATATTTATTTATTTATTTATTTATTTTTTAGAGAGAGAGATTTTTGCTATAGGGCACATGTGCTTGCCAGAAAGAAAGAGACAGAAAGAGAAAAAATCACCCCCTACGAGGGATGACCATGACGGAATCCCTTCTGTTCCATTCTCCTCTCAGGATTTTGGGCATGGATGCACATACATCTGGCATGAGTTTTAAGTCCCCACATCTGGTTCTTGAACTGTGGTTGACTTCGTGACAAACCAGCAATGTACCATTATATCATCTGCTGGTCCCACTTTTACTAATATTTTAAAAATATATCCTTAGTGGGGTTATACTTATTCTTTGTTGCCATCTAGTACAAAGAACAACTAGTAATATCCCCTAAATTTTCTAAAAATATCATTAATCATAATTTTATACTCTATATGTGAGTATACATACATGCCAAATTTTAAGGCAACTATAAATCTACTATTTTTGTTTGTCTTATAATTAGCACTTTATCCAGTCTTTAGAACTATGTTTCTATAACAATCAACAAAAACGTGTAACTTTATTTTTAGTGTTTTTTTTCCTATAGGGCTTGTGTACTTGCCAGATAGAGATGGAGAAAAACAGAGAGAGGAAAAAGTGAGAAATCATCCCCTATGGGGGAAGGCCATGCTGCAATTCCTTTTCTTCTGTTCTCCTCCTAGGATTTTGGGCATGCACGCATACATACCTGGGGTGATTTTCAAGCCTCCAGGTCTTGGACTCTAGCTGCAGTCAGCCATGGAGTCCAGTGCCTTAACTTGCTGGCACACAAAACGTGTAGTTTTTAAAAATGATTATCTCTAAATAGTCCCTCTTACTTTATTGATTTTAATAGATTTCATATCAGCAAATATTCTAGCTTATATTTATTAATTAAAGTGCTTATTTACATTCTGTTTGACTCTTTTTGATGTCTTAAGAATTTGGACACTAGAGACAAAGTGGAAAGAGTGTGAGAGGGGAAGAGCGTAGGAAATTTGGGGGGGGGGAAATGGAGAGGTAAGACACTTGTGAAACACAGATAAGATCTATTATGTGTTGATGAGGATGTGTATGGTGGTCTAGGTGTTTATCATGCTGGGTAAAGTCTCTTCACAATCTAAATGATGTATAATTATTTAATTTATAAATAATAATAAAAATATATAAATTTAAAAAAGAATTTGAAATTTGGGAGACCAGCAGATAGCATAATATTACATCACTGGGTTCCCACATAGTTGACTGTGGTTTGAGTCTCAGACCCAGTAGGTTAAAACTCATGCCAGGCATGTGTGCACATGTGCCCAAGATCCCGAGAGGAAAATGGAGGAGAAAGGATTGTGGTGTGGCCATCTCCCTGGAGGGTGATTCTTGCTCTTTGTCTCTTTGGCTCTGTCTCTCCAGTGAGTGCACATGCCCTATAGTAAAAATCTCTCCAAAAAAAGAAACAACAACAAAAATTAGAAATTTGTGAAAAGAAATGTTATATATGCTAACATTTTGTCTAATAATATATATGACATTAGCATGCATATTCTATATATAGCTAAAATCATATTTTAATGCCAGTAGCCAAAGTTATAAGCAAATGTACATATATTTATATTTTATATGCCTATATTATATAATTATTTAAAACAAATTTATGAGATGTATCATCATATTGGCAGGTGTGAACAAAGTCTTGTGCAAAGCAACAAAAGAAGAAACAGTATTGCTAAGAACATAGTAATACTTATTTCAGAAGAGCCATTTTTCTGCCTTTTTTCCAAATTCATTTGAGTTAGATGTTCTTTTTTTTTTTTTTTTTTTTTTTTTTTTGAGGTTTTCGCTAAAGGGCGCGTGCACTCGCCAGACAGACAGAGAGAGACACAGAGACAGAAAGCGAGAAATCACCCCCCAGGGGGGATGGTCACGCAGCAATCCCTTCTCCTCCATTCTCCTCTCGGGATCTTGGGCACGCACACACGCACGCCCGGCGTGAGTTCTAAGCCACCGGGTCGGGGACACAAACCGCGGTCGACTACGTGGGAGTCCAGCGACATAGCCATTACGCTAACTGCTGGTTCCCTGAGTTGGATGTTCTTTTAGTTTCTGAATAAAAGTAAAGATAATCTCATTGCATCTTTCCATTCTAAGAACCGAAATTATTATTATCTTATAATGAACAGGTCTACTTTAAAACATGAATATATTTTGAAAGCTAGTAGAAAAACGGAATCAGAAAAACAAGCACCTTGATACTAAGATGTAGCTTGTTTTATTTTAGCATTCTGTTTGGATTTAGATATATAAAAAAATACATTTCAAAACTAACCTTCCAACATCTACAATTATGATACATGAATATGCCTATAAAAATATAGTTTAGTATTGTGACGAAGTTAATTTAAATACCAACAATATATCAGGACATTTCAGAAGCTGATTTTCTAATTTGAAACTTTCCTTTCTCTGTCCAAGAGTTTTTACTTGTATGGTGCCCTTTCTGAAATAGTAAGATTTAAAGAGATATTCTTGCTTCAATTATTTAATCATTACCTTTTATTAATAATCATTTCCTTAAATGATTATAAATAGACTTCAATTCTCTTTTGGCAATGTCAAACTTGTCCACTTTCCTCAATTTATTTCAGATGTGGTGTGTTTGTATGTGTGTATGTGTGTGTTATAGAAAGCAGAAGGTACGTTTAAAAAAAAAAACAAAAAACAAAAAACAAAACCAAGGTCAGCATCATTGTGGTCAAGGGCCTAGGTACAGAGATCTGGAGCATAACTCCAGAATCAGTCATTATTTACCATTATTTTAATTACCTTGAAGAATATAAGTGCACTGTTCACTTTATAACAGGCATCATCTTGTGACCTTAAACCTGCTTGTTTTGTTATTTTGTTTATTTGTTTTATACAGCTTCCTGCCAAAGCTTTTGCTCATTACATTTAGGCTTAATTTTCTCTTAATTTGGACACAGCATAACACGTTGGTTCCTTCACCCCCGCAAAAGAGGGTCTTTCATTAAGGTATATGATTTCCATTAAGGTTTATGCCTATTTTTTAAATTTCTGTGCTATGCTAGGAACCTAATTATTAGAACAGGTGTTGTTTTAAATGATATAGTGATATGGTTAATTATATTTTTATTTGAAAACTATCTTTGAGTAGACAGTGTATGTCAAATTAGGAATATTCTTAGAGCTGTATGAAATCTACAGTGAAGCTGAAAATAGTTTCTATTAGTAAAGTTGAAGGAAGATTATAGTTATTTCCATTTTATCCACAATAAATTGTAAATGTCTCCCTAGAACAACTGACTGAAACTATTTAGTCAAACAAATGTTGATACGAGACTAGAAATGGATCCTTAGAGAGAGTACCTGCTGATCTGGTACATAACATGTTTCCTAAAATATTCTCAATAAAAGCTGATGGTACAGTATGAAAGTTCAATTCGCCAAAAGAAATAATGGCATGGAGATGGGGGAGGCGAGATAACAGTATCCAGGCTCTCCAATGTTCTCTTTCAGTCCTAGAGTACATTTAAGAGCATCAAAAGAATGAACGAACTGAGCACCTTTCAAGCAAACCACAATGAAAGGTATTTTGGCCAAGCTTTAGAAATATTTGACCTGAGGCTGATTCTGAAATATGTTTTGACAAGCACCTGGAGTGCAGTTATCCATAGTCAGTTAATTGGGAAGCCATATGTTTTAATATTTAGTCAGACCAGGGTTAGGACTGATGAAGTAATATCATCTAGTGAATGCTGATGAGCTGAATAGGGAACATACTGACAGACAGGGTTGTGTCACTTTCTTCTTCCTGTGGTGTTGATCATAGATTTTATTTTTTTAAAGAATTATTTAATCTATTTTTTTTTCATTGTCATTATTTTATTTGATTTTATTGAAGTCAACCAGAGAGAAACAGAGAGAGAGAAGGAAAGCTGGCAGGTCCGGGACTCAAACCGCAGGTAGCCATGTGGAGTCCAGCTGCCCTAACCACCATGCCACCTGCTGGCCCCAATCACAGATTTATAAAGAATTTTAAGTAAATATTTTATCAGTATTATCAACATGAGTCGAAATATGCATACTTTACTTAGTACTAAAAATATATAGAATAGGAAAAAAAAAGTTCCTCATTTTAAGATGCAAGGGAAAAAAGTCACAACTTTACTTGTCAAAAATATCACAAAATAACCAGATCTTTTATTTAAAAATCACTCTGCATACTTCTGGGTATCTAAAAATTAGAGATACAAATACTGTTGTTTTTATATTATCATGTATACTTTTTACAGTTTTTGTACATCTGAGTAAAATCTATTAAGAGTAGTAAAGGATATTCATTTTAGTGTTATCTTTGAAAGAGAAAAGGTATCGAATAAATGCTCAGTCAAATGTCTCCTTATTTCTCACATACTTTTTTTTATCATGATTTCCAATACATTATAATTCAGACTAGTCTTTCAATGAGCTTAGATTTTTCTTTTAGTCACTTCCTAAAGTTATGAATGAGATCATGACTACATTCAAAAAGAGTGAAGGAGAAAAAAACATGAGCTCTACAATAATTTTACAAAGATCTCTATAAGAGGCCAGCAGGTAGCATAGTGCTTAAGGTGCTGGATCCTTTAACCGGCCAACTGTGCAGTTCAAGTCCTGGACCTGGTGACATGAGAATCACACATGGTGTGGGTGCATGCGTGCCTGCCCAAAATCTCGAGAGGAGAATGGAGAACAAGAGAGTGTGGCATGGCCATGCTCCTGGGAGGTGATTTCTCATTTTCCTTCTCTCAGTCTATCTCCAGTAAGAATAAGCACCCTATGGCAAAAACCTGAACAACAACAAAAATATCTAGAGTCAGACAAAAGATTATAGGTTGTCTTTTCTTTTTAAATCTGTCATTGAATTTCATCATAACTTAATAAATTATTGTACGCATCTCTTTGCAGATGGCCTCATTCATATACTATTTGCAACAGCTTTCTTTTTTAATAGATTTTTAAATAAGCACGAAAATAAATTAGAAACAGGCAGTTATAATTAAAAAATAACTTATTTTTATAAGTACAAATATGATTGTTCTATAATAGCAAGCCAATTTATTCTTCTAAAAAACTGAACTATATCTGAGTGGGAAGGGCTTCCTTCACTGACACAAAAAAGAGCAACTCCCTTAGCACTTTCATATTTCAATTATTAATTTAAGATAACTCAATATTTTTTACCCGTTTTGCACTCTTTATGCTCAGTATTAAAAAACAGACCTAATCCTTGCTTTGTTCATTTATACATATGCATTACATGCTGAAAATGTCATTCAATTAAGTTAAAATAAATATTTTATAGGCTAAATTTAACATTATTATTCAAAAGCATAGTTTATGTGTAAAGAGATGGGTTGACAACTTGTTATTTTCCAATTTAAAATGAATGCTTCTCCACAAATTATGAATACATAATTCAGAGAATAATACAAGACATATTAATATCAAATGATTGCAAAAGAATTTCTGGTTACCAAGGAATTCCCTTAGATCTAGAAATATGTCTTACTTGATTGAAGAACTTATGATGTTCAATAGAGACAAGTGAAAATTTGCAAGGACAGAGCAAGACTTCAACAGTAAAATAATGGTATTTTGCATACTAAAACAAGAAAACATACAAAATAAGGATAACAACTTTTTATTTAGATTAAACATATTTTACATTTGTTGATTCACTGTAGGTCATAGGTACATAAAATGCATGTAATTTGTGCCCTAGTCTAAACTGTCTTAACTTCATTGACGATCTCAAGATTTTAACTGAATTTACAAAATGCATTACAGCAAAGTGGTTAATGCTCTGTGATATATAAAACATAAAGTACCATCTTGCTAATCTGATAATACCTTAATATTAAGTAGCCTAATAATAACCAATTTTAAGCATGACTAAATTGTGTAAACTTGAATTGATAAAACGTGATTTATAGGTTTAATAATGTTAGCATTCACTAAAATCCTAATTCAAAGAAATAGTAAATGTAAGATGTGGAAGAAAAACCCTAAATTATGCTTTCTAGGAAGATGTGTAAATAGGTAGGCAATGATGGAACCCTCCCTAGAGAGGTTATGGGAGTTGAGGGTAAGACACAGAGAACCAATGAATTTACTGTGTAGGTGTACAGTGCTATTGAATGTCTTATAGAGTTTTCTAATCCCCAGAATGACACCAAAGCAGAAGAAACATTTCTGGACCCACATTTTGGCCTCCTATATTAACTGAACCATGAAAACAGGAAAAACCATGGCTCGCTTGATCTGTAGACCAATACCAAGAACAAGATGGATTTTTCAATATTTACCTTACAGCCACATCACTTGATTGCCAAACAGGTTATTAATCCTCATCCCCTACCTTCACTCTTTATAAACCTACCATCCATAGTGAGAGCTACATTACAGGGATTCCAAATCTGATGAAGTTTTTTTTTTTTCTTTTTTTTTAACAACTTAATGAATGGGCTTCTAAATAGAGTTTGAATTTGGTTACAGAAAAATTAGTGGAATTTCATTTGCACATGTGATATTGTCAATTAAAATCCAAAACTACTACAAATAGAAAAGACTTTACCCTTTACCATGTCTTTAACAAAAGCTATTTTGCATAGTAATGTATGATCTATTTGCATAGTTAGTGTTATTATTGATTAAATATACTATCTCCCCACAGATAACTAAATGTGCTTTAGCTCTCTGAGAAACATCATGAAGCACTGATAAAATTAACTATAGCATATAAACTTGGAAAGATTATAGACACACAATGGTATAGTAAGCAAATAAAATCGCCACCAAAGTCATAAATATCTGCAACAAAGAAAATTATCAAATTAAGTATGAGTTATTTCTAATCTTTTCAAAATTGATATTCATTTTCTTCTTGCTTACTAATTAAAAATCAGCTAACATTTGTTACTAGACCAGTAATAATATTTACCTATGTTCTGCAAAAGTCACTATCTATTTGTGTTTTATTTAATTATTTAAAAACATTTATGAACAATGTTATTCACAAAAGTAATTACGAACAACATAGTTCTAAGAATTTTTACTATCCAGTAGGATGAAATGGGAAGTAGATGTAAACTGTCTGGGATAACTGTGTATCTCTGTATTTTTTATGACCATTTGTCCATTTATCTATGTATATATCTAACTTTCTATTCATGTGCATTGTTACCACACCATTGGAATGAAATGCCTTTCTTAATTTTGTATACACTTGACATATAATACTTCAGATTTATTTTATGATGTCATTTTAAGATATGTTATAAAACTTTAAAGTTAGGGACCAGCAGTTGGTGCAATGGCTATGTCGCTCATCTCCCATGTAGTTGACTGTGGTCTGAGTCCCAGACCCGGCAGCTTAAATTCATGCTGGGCGAATGTCTGTGCGTGCCTAAGATCCCGAGAGGAGAATGGAGGAGAAGGGATTGTGGCATGGCCATCCCCCCTGGGGGGCGATTTCTCGCTTTCTGTCTCTCACTGTCTCTCTGGCGAGCACACATGCCCTGTAGCAAAAACCTCTCGAAAAAAAAAAAACTTCAAAGTTAAAATTGGTAATTTACATTTAATACTACAAATTAGTCATAATCATTTACACATATTTTATTAACTTACATTTTTTAATAATGCTTATAGCACTTTAAATGTTTCATGTCTCTTTCTATGTTTGCCTTCACAAAATCATTGATAAACACAAAGGCTAGAAAATCAGTATTTGTGGAGTGGCTCCATGGCCTAGTGGTTAAAAGGTGCAAGTCCTGGTCCTGGTGACTTAAAAAATATGACTGGCACATACACGTTGTGCCCAGAATCCCAACAGATGAAAAATGGAAGAAAAGGGATTGCAGCATGACAAGGTCCTTTAGTGGGGTGGTATATTCTCTCTTTCTGGCTAGCAAAACACACCCTCTGGTGGGGGAAAGGTGCCCCACTCAATTTTATAACGGTAAAAGTCATTTTCATTTTGATAACTTACCAACTAGCAACATATTCACATGTTAGAGCTTCTATTCCTTCTTCCTGGCCATTATCAAGCATGTAAATGAGCCTTTGCTCATAATTCTATCATGCCAATGATTAATATTTTTAAATTTTATTTGAAAATAGAATAATAGTTAATAACACTGTGGGATCATAACATGATTTTAAATCTTTGTAGTATACTTTGGCCTCATTCAGAGGAGATACTGTTCATTGTGAAAATAAAATATCAATGAACTGCACAGCACTATTATCACATTGTCATAGAACAACTCCTAGTCTCTTTTCTAGGGGGAATGATCCAAAAGCAAAAATAATATGTCCTCAGTTTTGACACCTGTTTAAAGTAGTCTTATAGGAAAGTCATTTCAGGCTTCCTATATATGCTTCTTACTTGTTTGTTTTTCAGGTTTACCAGTGAGACACAGCTAGAGGGAAAGTAAGAAATCATCCTTCAAGGGGGATGGTTACACCACAATCCTGTCTCCTTTTGAGATTCTGGGTACATAAGCACATGTGCCCGGCATGTTTTCAAGTCACTGGATCCAGAGCTCGAACTGTTGTTGGCCACATGGAAGTCTAGCACCTTAACCACCACACCACCTTCTGGCCCCAACTGGCTTCCTATGTATTCTTACAGCTACCTTATTTTATGGCATTATCCTGTATGCTTTTACATTTTACCTATTAATGGCTCAAGAGAGACATAGAGCTATTAAGTTTCAGGAACTAAGGCATTTTCTCCTGCCTTCATCAGAAAACAGACTTTAGGGAGGATTAAAAATGATTTAAATATGGGACCAGCAGTTAGCGTAATGGCTATATTGCTGGACTCCCACATAGTCGACTGCGGTTCGTGTCCCGGACCCGGTGGCTTAAAACTCATGCTGGGCACATGTGCGTGCGTGCCCAAGATCCCGAGAGGAGTATGGAGGAGAAGGGATTGTGGCATGGCCACCCCCCCAGGGAGTGATTTCTCGCTTTCTGTCTCTCGGTCTCTCTCTGTCTGTCTGGCGAGTGCACACGCCCTACAGCAAAAACCTCTCCAAAAAAATTAAATTAAATTAAATTAAATTTAAAAAGTAAGAAAAAATGATTTAAATATGATGATAGATTATGTTTTACCATGAAGAAAAGATTTTAAGAAGAAATGAAGTAGATTAATAGGAACATTGCAATAGTTGATGTGTTAATATCTCTAACTTGGGAGATAGAAGTTGAAGTGAAGGTATCCAAATTTAAAAAAAAGCTTAAATGTTGAAATTTTTAAATGAGAGGATGCTTTGTTTTGTCTATCTGCATGAGCTAAGTTAAATAATTTTAGACTCTATATCATACATAGAAGCAATACAAAAAGTCTCAAAGTACAACAAACTGTATTTCTGGCAGCGTATCATTAATATTCATTAACTGTGCTGATTGACTAATGGGTGCTAGGCAATACATAAATGGATAGATACAGTTTAAGCCCTCAGAAGGCTAACGCTATCACAAAGGAGAGAGATGATAAATAGATAATGACAAAAATAATAATGAAAAGTATGATTAGTTTTAGAAAGAAGAAATTCTCTGTGTTTTGAGAAGAGAGATGCCGTTTAAACTTCAAGGAAGAGAAAGTCTTCCCTAAGGAATTGATATATGAGTTGAGAGCTAAGTAATAAAAACAGCTGGCTAAATGGGGAGATTCAAGTGTGTGGATGGAAGTGATGCACATAGGAGGGGCTCAGGGCACATAGCTACGTGAACTACATGAAAAATTTTTTGTTGTTTCTTTTTCTTTTTTTATTGTTTTATTTATTTATATATTTTTTTGACATAAGATAGAAACAGTGAGAGGGAAATTGAGAAATCATGCCCAAGGGGTTCTGACCACACCACAAACCCTTCTCCTCCATTCTTCTCCTGGAATTTGAGGCATTCACACACATATGCCCAGCATGATTTTCAAGCTGTCAGGTCTGAGATTCAAACCATGGTCAACCATGTGAGAGTCCAGCTCTTTAATCACCATGCCACCCTCTGGTCGCAACGTGAAAGATTTTAAACACAATATCAAAAGCAGTTATGAAGCCACTGAAGAGTGTCTAGTCAAGAATGACTTGCTTGGTTATCTTTCTTTAAAATATCATTTCATAAGGGAACCAGCAGTTAGCGTAATGGCTATGTCGCTGGACTCCCACGTAGTCGACCGCGGTTCGCGTCTCGGACCCGGTGGCTTACAACTCACGCCGGGCGCGTGTGCGTGCGTGCCCAAGATCCCGAGAGGAGAATGGAGGAGAAGGGATTGCGGCGTGACCATCCCCCCTGGGGGGTGATTTCTCGCTTTCTGTCTCTATGTCTCTCTCTGTCTGTCTGGCGAGCGCACGCGCCCTATAGCGAAAATCTCTCCAAAAAAAAAAAAAAAATATATATATCATTTCATTAGGGAAATGGGCTGAAGGGAGACAAAAAAAGATGAGTGACGAGAGTGCAATAGGCCAGGTGAAATGTGAGAACAGTTACAGTTTGGAAGTGGAAGAAGGGATGAAAAAAATGAAGTGACTTGACAAGGAAAGAAAGTACAACTGACAGTACTGTTTGAGTGTGAGCACTGAGAAAGAGTATAGATTACTCCCCAGTTACTGGCTCAGATTTCTGGGTGGATTGCTATAGCATTTATAAAAATAACAAGAAATGGGATAAAAAGCCATTTAGACATTCAACATTTTTAATAATTATTTTTATTTAATTTTATTCACCATTATTTATTTATACACACACACACACACTTGACCATAGAGAGACAGAGAAAGAAAGAGAGAGAGAAAGTGAGAAACCAGGCCACCAGGTCCTGGACTTGAACCACAGTCAGCCATGTTGGAGTCCAGCACCTTAACCACCATGCCACCCACCAGACCAGATGTTCAATATTTTAAGGCAATATTTAAGATATGAAATGATGCTACTTAGGTAATTGGATATATGCAACTAAAGCTCTATGATATAGAGATGTATATTTGGGAGTCACAGTGAATATATGATATCTTAAGCTAGGGAGACTGAGCAAAAGATGTAGTGAGAAAACATTAAGGACTATGATCAGTCCCTGAAGCTATATAACCTTTGGAAACTAGGCTGAAAACAACGGTCCAGGGACTAGCAGATTGTGTAATGGTTTTGTCGCTGGACTCTCACATAGTCAACTACAGTTCAAGTCCCAGACCTGGTGACTTAAACCTCACTCCGGGTGTGTGTGTGTGCATGCCCAAGATCCCAAGAGGAGAATGGAGAAGAAGGGATTGCGGTGTGGCCATACCCCCTGGGGGGTGATTTCTCACTTTCTGTCTCTTTGTCTCTCTCTGTATCTCTGGCTAGTACATGCACCCTATAACAAAAATCTAAAAAAAAATAAAAAAGAAAAAAGAAAAGAAAACGATGGCCCACCATTGCAGGTTGAGGAGTAGGCAAAGGCACTGGTGGAGGTAGGAAGAGTGTTGTACTATGAAAATCAAGAAAAGAAAATGAGGGGAAAATAGAAGTTTTGTTTTGGAAGATTGGCATCACAAATACACTAGGTATTCAAAGTGTCTACTGGATTGAAATTAAAGATTTTACCAGGAACCAACAGTTTTGGTAAATTGGTGTAAGAAAGAATTATATTGGAGTGTGTCACAGAGTGGTTGTTATATGAGATAATGCGAGCAGAAAACATAAATAACTCTTCTGTAAAGTTTTGTTATGAGAAAAAAATAATTGCTTGATGTAAATATAATATAGTAAGATATTAAGGGAAAAACAATACGAGAGAGTCTTTAAAGGTTCATAGAAAATATGTATTATGAAAAAACTATTTATGGATTTAAAATTTTTTGGACCCAAATAAACTAATAATGTAATTCCATTTTTCTGTGAATTTTTTGTGATATTCCCACATATAATATATTTTCCAGGTTCCCAAATCTGGAGATAAATGCCTTAAATTTGTGCCCTGGCTCAGCTACTTCTTAGTTGTTTAATCTTAGATAGGTAACTGACTTATTATTTCTGTGTTTCAATTCCTTCATCTTAAAGCTAGCAACAATATTAGTACTTACCTCATTAGGTTTTATGAAAAGGAAAATTAACTGAAATGTGTAAAATACTTAGAGCCATGCCTTGTATATAGTAAACACTAAGTTAGTGTTTGTTCATATACTGTGAAAATAGAAAAATCTTTAGTATGTTCAAATGTCTATGACTAGAATCCTAAAAGTCCACAAATTATGGATTTATCAGTGACCAAAAGATTCTTGACTGTACAAGTACTAAGCCCATTAGTTTTGGATCACTGAGTCAGCATCAACATTTCGATCCAAATCCCTGAGGCACAGCCAAGGTTTACACATTGCTTTCTAAACAATTTTGATAAAATGCAAATTTGAGCATAGCAAACTCCTACACTTCCTTATGAATGAAATAGCCCATATGTAAGCCCCACCACAGATATTCAGAAGTGAGAGGATACCTATACCTCAATGTTTATTGCAGCACAATTCACAATAGCCAAGATATGGACGCAACCCTTGTGTCCCTCAATAGATGAACACAGAAAGAAAATGTGGTATATCTACGTGATAAAATAACTACACAGTAAGTTGAAATCCAGTCATTTGAAGTGAAATGGGCAAGGCTGGAGGATATTATGTTAAACCAGGCACAGAAAGAGAAAGTATCAGATGTTTTCCCCCATAATGGAAATTGAAAAAAAAGGACCTCATAGAAATATTGAGATATACAATGACTACTGGATGTTGAGAATGATGAGGGGGATAGAGAGGTGTTGATTAATGGAAACAAAGTTGCAATATCTAGAAGGAATAATGTCTAGAGTTATAAGACACAGTGGGGAGAATGTGGTTACCAACAATTTACTGTATAATGTTATGAATGGTTGAGATGATGGGTTTACTATTTACTCAGATTTAAGGTTACATATTATATTAATGTTTTAAAAATCACATTGTAATAACTTCTACGCTAATAAAAATTATTAATTAAAAAGAAAAATAAGTGAAAGTACACTGCATATGATTCATATTTTCCTCTCATGGCATAGTGTTTTTCACCTCTGAGCTCTTGGGCTCAGATACTAATCTTCTCCTTTCTTACATAACAATGTCCTACCTGTCCTTCAAACACAGATTTGTTAGTTGGTGTTTACAATTACGCTGTAGGATGTTATGCTATTGAGATTTTTCTCTTTGTGGAAGTCTCCCCTAAACTCTGTAACTTGAATGCAAGGACATGTATGCACATGTATGTGCACATACATATGTGTACAGCACACACACACACACACACACACAGTTTCTATATCTAAGTATCTAACTGATACCATTTTACTAAGTAAGTTGTATTACTCTGAAGCAACTAGTGTTTAGTAAACTTAAAGATTCTACAGCACCTGTGAAGATTTTATAAACAAGTTTTCAACTTTCAAAAGTATAAGAATAGCTGCATATTTTTTCATTTATGTCCAAGGAAGAACCTAGAATTAATTTTAAATCAGAGGATTTAGGCAAGGAAGACTATATTTGAGAAAATAACTTAAGAGTTATAAATCAAACACATTTGGGTCATTGCTGCACTTCAGTAGATAATTACACCTAAGACTTCAATAAAAAGTGCATTATCACCAGTAATACTGGGGACTATATTGGAATATGAGAGTGCACTGTCTGATCCCTACGAGGGCGCAGTTAAATAGAATATCCATTGTCTCTTAGAAAAAGTGATTATATAGTACCTCAGAAGACTACAAGGTCAGATACTCTTGGATTCACTCCAGATTGAGTCCAAAGCCATTAGCATGTGGTTCACCTGCTCACTCGTATCAAATCATTTCTCACTAACACAAAAATAAATATACCATCATACTCTCTCTACCATGCTTAAGAAAAACAAATGGAAAAAATATTTCCTTCTGTCTTTCTTTTAAAGGTGGTGATCCTATAAAGCCTGAATAACTTTCAACATAAGCCTGACTGTAACTTATAACTAACTGATCAGAAATACTAATTACAACTTTAAAGTATGAAAACAGATTCATCCTTACAATCTATAAACTACTTATAAGCAAATATAGCTATATCAACAAATAAAAAATTGTGTACAAACTCATATACCACAATCAATATTATAAAGATCATTCTCATCGGTCAGTCATATCAGTCACATAAATTAGGTTTATTCTCAATTCTAATTAAAATGGTCAAGAGACCTGAAAGGCAACTGTTATTTGTGAACAAAGAATCAGTTTAAACTCATTCTATTGCTATTTTGTCATTGACAGGGATATATGGTGTGTTGGATTTATGTATTTTTTTTTTATTTCTGTTATATCCAAAAGAAACTTATTACAACTAACAGTTAAACCATGATGTGATAAAACTGAGTAATTGACTTCTGGTTTCTGGCTCTGCATGAAAGGAGACTGGATGTCATCACTCCACGCTAATAAGTAAAAGGCTGAACAAACTGAAAAAATCAACAATTCTTCTAACTCTGTGAGAGAAGTGAAGTCACAGGGCAAACCACTGCTTTGAAAATTGAAGAGACAAACAGGCAGATAAAGGAAATTAAAATCTACCTTAAAATTACAGGAGCAGAAATTTTTGTTAGAACCAATGCTAGGTAGGAATACCCAAGCTATCATTCACAAGTTGCTAGATTCTTTGGACAGTTCGAGTGCTAAAAATTCCAAGGGGACCTAGTCATGGAAGGACCTCAAATTTGTGCTGTAATTGCAAGAGTCCTACCAAGTTTTCACAATAAATATTGGAGAAAAAAACTAATTACTCCTCTAATGGAGGAAGAAGAAAAGAAATCATTTGAAATATTGGGTCACTGGAAAAGTCATGATACATTTTTTACATAGAAAAATATGTCATGACTTTTCTGACAATCCAATAGGTCAGAGCATTCTATTATTTTTTAAAAATAATTATTTATTGGAATTATTCATTCACTTATTTTAATTTGCCCAGAGAGAGACACAGAGAAAGAGAGAGAAAGTGAGAAAGCAAGCCACCAGGTCCAGGACTCAAACAGTGGTTGGCCATATGGGAGTGTCCAGCGCCTCAACCATAACACGTCACCTGCTGGTCCCCAGAGCATTCTATTCTGAACAAAGTCTGTCCTTAGGAGAAATTATTAATCTAGCATCTAACCTGCTGGGGTGGGGCGGGGGAGGGAAACCCAGCTTGAGTCAGCTCCATTCTTCCAAAGGGAGAGAAGGGAAATACCCATGTCTACCCTACTCTAACCATCCTCTAACACCTAAGGAGGGAAGGGGAAGGGACTGAACGGAGAAACACTTGGGAAGTTTGCTGTCCAAATATATAAAACCTAATCATAGGACTATAGAATGCTATTCTTCTTAAAACATTATCACCACATGACTAAAGGTCTACTTATAGAAGTTGCTCTTATTTAGTACAGCATGTCATACAACTCAGAAAAATATATATGCATTGCATAAAAGACAAAAACACAGTTTGATAAAACAGAACAAGCATCAGAACTAGGCAAAGAAGAGATGTTGTAATAGGTTGGGAATTTAAAACAACTATGATTAATATGCTAATTAATCTTATGGATAAAGAAAATAGTATGCAAGATAATATGTGCAGTATAAGTAGAAAGATAAAAATCTTAAGAAAGAACCAAAATGAAATGCTAAATATCAAAAGCATTGTAACAGGAATGAAAAATGCTTTTGATAGGCTTATTAGTGGACAAAACATGATTGATGAAAGAATCTGAGCTTGAAAATATATTAATAAAAACCTCCAAACCTGAAAACCAAAGAGAAGTAAGACTGAAAACAATGAAAAGAGAATATCCAAGAACTGACACAACTATCAAACAAGTAACATACACATTATAGGAATACAGACAAAAGAAGAAAGAACAGAACAGAAGGAATATTTGAAACAATAATAAATAAGAACTTTCTCCAAAGTAGTGTCAAACACCAGATCCATGAAGCTAGAAAATACCAAGAAGAATAAATTAAAAAAAAACCAAAAACTAAACTAGGTGCATAATGTGAAAACTACAGAAAATCAAAGATAAAGAAAAATACTTCTTATGAAGCCAGAGGGAAATAAAAATTACCCACAGAGGAAGATCAATAAAATTACATCTGACTTTTCAGAAACCCTGTGAGCAAGGCTGACATATTTAAAAGTCTTAAGAGAAAAAAATAAAAATGCCTAATTAGATTTTTTAATATTCTGTAAAATTATCCTTCAAAGTGAGAGATAAATAATTTCTTAAACAAAAATTAAGGGAATTTTTGACATTAGATCTGACTTACAAGGAATGTTAAAGGTTCTTTAGAGAAAAGAAAAGCACATCGGTTATAAAATAGAATTAAATCTACATAAAAGAAAGAGACAACAAAGAAATGTGTGAAGGTAAAAGAAAATCTTTTGATTTTCTCATTCTTAATGGATCTACTAGATAGTGGTTTATTCGAAAATAATTATAGCAACAGTATACTCAATTATGCATGCTTGTGTATGTTTACATATAAGTGAAATGGATGACATCAATGATGCATGCAGTAATAGGGAATAGTTAAGATTATTTTGTTAATAGGGAAGCAGGACAGTGTCATTTGGAAATGGACATGAAGCAGTTGTAAATGTATTTTGCAAATTCTAGGGAAACAACAACAACAAAAAAGAAAAAAAAGAAAAGTAAACTTGATAGCTGATATGCTAAGAAATGATAGAAAATGAGAATCACATAAAAAGTTCCATTAATATCATAACACGCAGAAAAAGAAAGACCAAAATAGAAATAAAGTAAAAAATAGAAAACTGAAATACAGACAACAAATAGAAAACAGTAATGAATGTCACAGATGTTAATCTAACTACATCGACAATCACTTTGAGTAACAGTGATATTTACAACTCAAGAAAGAGACATTTAAGGGACCAGCAGTTAGCGTAATGGCTATGTCGCTGGACTCCCACGTAGTCAAATGCAGTTCGAGTCCCGGACACGGTGGCTTAAAATTCACACCAGGTGCGTGTGTGTGCGTGCCCAAGATCCCAAGAGGAGAATGGAGGAGAAGGGATTGCGGCACGGCCATCCCCCCTGGGGGGTGATTTCTCGCTTTCTGTCTCTCTGTCTCTCTCTGTCTGGTGAGCGCATGCGCCCTATAGCAAAAACCTCTCCAAAAGAAAAAAAAAAAAAAAGAAAGAGACATTTAAAAAATAATTTTTGCCAGAGGACATATGTACTCCCAGGAGAGAGACAGCACCCCTATGGAGAATTGCCTTGCTGCAATCTTTTCTCTCTCTCCTTTAGTTCAGGATTTGGGGCATGCGTGTGTGTTCCATCCATGATTTTCAAGATACTCATTATAGCACTCGTGGACTCCAGCCACCTTAACCACCAGGCCACACTTGTCCAAAAAAGAGACTTTTAGAGTAGATTAAAAAACAAGTACCAACTAGATATTGTCCACAAGAAACATGTTTTAAATATAAACACATGTAGATAAGAGTATATGGTTGGGAGAGATTGGCAAGATGACAGACTAGAGAAAATCAGTGCAACTTCACTTCAAGAAGAAATATCAGGAAAAATGGAATCCATACTTGTGCTTTAAACAGAGAAACGAGGAGAGAATACCAGAGTTCAAGAGACTGAAAGTGAGCGGTTTTTGGGACATCGTGATGGATGACTGAAACATAATAAAGAGACAACTGTTTGAACTCAGAAAGACCCAGCAATCTGGCAAGAGCTCCTTTCCCTGGGGGAGAAGATAAGTGGGCTATCCATCCCCAGCTCTCTACTTTCATCTCGGTCCCCAGTTTCCTCCCCTAAAACAGAGACTGAGGATTCTGATCAGCCCCTCTGACTTGCTCAGAATGTGATGTGACATCTGAGTATATTCTTTCCCTCCTCCAGAACAGACTGAAGCATCTGGACATTCGAGATTGTAGCTCAGAATTTAGGTGATCTGTGTTCTCCTCCATACTTAAGCTTTGAAAACAATTTGATGACCATTCCTGCTCTTGCTCCCATTTGAAGAGAACAGTAAGTCAAATCTCCTGAGAATTGAGTGAAGGGAAGGTACACAATACAAGAGGAGAAAAGCAGGTTTCTTGGTGAGGCATTCCTTTCAACTGCTCTGGGAGCCCTCATCTGCCTTCCTTCCCATCTGGAAGGAAATTTGTAGCTGTATGGTGCCCAGAATGAGCTGCTGCTTCTTTCAGAGGATCCCTCTGCCACCACCCCTCCTGCTAGGCAAAGTAAGGCAGGCTCCAGAGTGGCAGCTTTCCTCAACCAGGGATTCCTCCAAGCAAGACAGAGCCCTTTAGCCAGCCACAGCTCTGTCCCTCTGAATATTCAAAGAGGACAGATTCAGTGAGAGCAGAGAAAGACTTCTTCTTCAACTCCAGGGAGGACACAGTCAGCAATCCAACTACCTAAGCACCCCCATTGACATAATCCCTCACCAGCACCTACATTTCTCTGTGTGCATCCCACTGAAGACAGATACTTTACCAACTTTCAGCTGATACCTCCATGAAGGTACATCTAATCTGGAAGGGGCTTCTGTGATCTACATAGGGACTAAGTTTGATAGAAACTACAGGCCAATGGCTGTCAGCAGTACAGTAGGTGAATTTACTCTGTATGTAGGCAGGTCACTAATACATACTCCTACCCAACCAAGAGATTGAAATGTGTTCACAGTTAATATGGTAATTCCAACTTTGAAAATATACAGAGACTTCACTGTTGGTCTTAAACACAACCCAAGCCAATTCCACTATCCACAACCACAAGAATGGAATATTCTACCAGATACCCTAATATCAATGCAGGATCATAAGAAACATAAAGAAAAAGAAAAATAAAACCAAAAGAAAGGTTATGCTTCTCCTCCAAAGGAGTGTACTAATCTCTCATTAACAACTGACAAAACAGAAGAAATCACAGAGATGTTGGATATGGAATTTAGCATATTGGTCATAAGATGAGAACAACAGTGCATGATATATATGAACATTTCAATAGTGAGATAGATATTTTAAAACAAACAAACAGAAATCCTGGAAATAAAGAGTTCAGTACATGAAATAAAAAAAAAAATCATTCAAAGGCATCAGCAACAGGTTAGAAAATGCAAAAGAAAGAAAGATTATGATACTTAAAGAGACTCAAGCAGTCAAAAAATAGAGAAAAATTTTAAAATGAAACTAATGGACACTATTACATGCCCAAATATCTGCATAATAGTATTCCAGAAAGAGAAGAAATGTGAAAAGTCATAGAAACTATGTTCAATTAAATACTAATTGAAAACTTCCCAAATCTATGAAGAGATAGAAACATCTAAATCCAGGATATTTAAAAAATACTAAATAGAGTTAACATAAAATTATCTTCTCTAAGGCACATCATAGTCAAACTGTCAAAAGTCAAAGAGAAAGACAAAAATATTTTAAAATGCCTAGACATAAATGCCAACCTACCTGTAAAAGTTATCCTATCAGACTAACATCAGACTTCTCAGCAGAAACTGTGTAAGACAGGAGGGAATAGGATGATATATTAAAAATTCTGAAACAAAAACACTTCAGCCAAGAATACAATGTCTAGCAAAACTATCCTTCAAAACAGAAAGGGAAGCAAAAACATTTCTAGACAAACAAAAACTTCAAGAATTCACCAAACTTGACTACCTCTTCAAGAAATGCTTAAGAGAATCCTACATTTAGCAACAAAATTAATACATGTACCCCTGTAAAAGTATGTGATGGCATAAAACACACCACTAGAATGATTACCCAAAGAAGGAAAAAAAAAAGTGTTTCAATCCCTATTACAATAGAAACCCTCCAAATAGCAAAAATAAATAATTGAGGAAAAAAAAAATAAAACAATGGTATACAAAATAACAATAGTCTAAATTTTAAAAAAAATGGCAAACATGGGAACCAGCAGTTAGCGTAATGGCTATGTCGTTGGACTCCCACGTAGTCACCGCGGTTCGCATCCCGGACCTGCTGGCTTAAAACTCACGCCGGGCGCGTGTGCGTGCGTGCCCAAGATCCCAAGAGGAAAATGGAGGAAAAGGGATTGCGGTGTGACCATCCCCCCTAGGGGGTGATTTCTCGCTTTCTATCTCTATGTCTCTCTCTGTCTGTCTGGCGAGCGCACGCGCCCTATAGCGAAAATCTCTCCAAAAAAAAAAAAAAAATGGCAAACATAAGTCCAAATGTTTCAGTAATAACACTGAATGTAAATGGAATAAACTCTCCAACCAAAAGATATACAAATAGAGTTTTCTTGAACTCATTTTATGAGGCCACCATCAGTTGGAGTCCAAAAGCAGACAGGGGCTGAAAAAAGAAAACTATAGATTTATTTGATAAATCAGAGTAAAAATACTAAACAAAATATTAGCAAACTAAATACAACAAAATATTGCAAAGATATACATTATCATCAAGTAAGATTTAGCCCAGGGATGCAAGGATGTTTCATTTATTCACAAAATAATAAATGTTACACATCACATCAACAGAAGTAAAGATCCAAATTATATAATTATATTGGTTGACATATATAAAGCAGTTGATCAAGTATAACATAACTTCATGATTAAGACTCTCAAAAAAGTGGGTTTAGAAGGCAATTTTCTCAGCATAATAAAGAAAATACAATGATAAGCCCACAACTGATACATACTAAATAAGTAAGGGAAAAGTTTTTTCTCTTAAAACTGGAAAAAGACAAGGATGTTCACTTTTTCCACTCCATTCAACATGGTAGTAAAAGTCCTAACTATCTTAATCAGACAAAAGAAAGAAGTAAAAGGCATTCAAATTGGAAAAGTAGTTAAATTGTTCCTCTTTGGAGATGACATGATTATATACAAAAATCCCTAAAGAATTCAGCAAAAAACATTTTGAAGTGACAAAATAATTCAGTAAAGTTGCAGGACATAAAATTGACATGCAAAACTTGGAACCATTTTTGTACATTAAAAATAAATGGTTTGAAATAGAAATGAAGAAAGTGATTCCATTTATAATAGCCACAAAAAATAATAAAATATCTTCAAATAAACCTAACAGATGAGGTCAAAGATCTCTTCAATAAAAACTATTAAAACTTAAAATAAGAAATTGAAAAAAAGGTATCAGAAAATGAAAAGACATCCCTTGTTCATAGACAGAAAAATAGAAAAATATAAAATAGTTGCATTACCAATATTACTGAAAGTAATCTACAAATTTAACTCAATTCTTATTAAAATACCAGAGAAGTGGAAATGTATATTAGTACAGTCACTGTAGTGGGCAAAATGGAGGATTTTCAAAATCTACAAATATAACTGCCATGTATTCCAGCAATTCCACTCCTGGGTATCTACACAAAGGATAGGAATACACTCAGAAAAACACCTTCACATCCATGTTTATTGCAACATTATTCACAATTGCTAAATCATGGAATCAACCCAAATGTCCAAGAACAGATGAATGGATTGAAAAATTGTGGCACATATACACTATAGAATACTACTCAACCATTAAAAAGAAATGAGACCCTAGCCTTTGATATAAAATGGGCACATATGGAAGATTTAATGCTTAAGTTAAGCAAGCAGATTATGAAAGAGAGGCATTATATGTTCCCACTTAATATATATTGACGGTCTGCACTCTATGGCAGAAACTGAAAAATCAGAAATTACAAAGGCAAGAAGAGCAACTGAGGACACTAGAGACAGTGTGGGAGGAGGGTGGAAAATTGGGGAGCAGGGAGAAAATCAAGGAGAAAAATACATTTAATGTACATGAAAATGGAAAATCTATCTTTTGTTAAGAGTGTGTATAGTAATATCTTTGAATGAACTAATGTATAGTGTATTCATGCTGGAAAAATTCCTTATATATACTGTAACAGTATACAGTGATTGGATCTAAAATAAATAAATAAGAAGAGAATAAGAAAAAGTGAAGAAAAAAACCCAGCAAAATTCTCCAAAGAAAAAGAAAAAAGATAAAATTTGCCTGGAATCATAAAGATTCTATATTATCAGAGCAGTACTGTGCCAAAAAAAAAAAAAAAAGTTGGAGCCAGCTCATCACCTAATTTTAATATATATTACAAAACTTAATAATCCAAACAGCATGGTATTGGCTTAACACAGATGCCTAGGCCGATGGAAAAGAATAGAGAATCCAGAAATGAGTTCAATAACACACAGCCAACTAATACTTGACAAGATTCCAAGGAAAATTCAGTGTAAAAAAGACAAAGTGGTGGAAAACTGGATATCCATCTTAGAAAAAAAAAAAAAAAAAAAAAGGAAGAAAGAAAGAAAGAGAGCAAGCAAGAAAGAAAGAATGAAAGAAAGAAACTAGACCCCTAACTCTCATCATGTACCAGAAATTAATGCAAAATGGACCATAAGTCTAAACAGTAAAGCCCCAAACTATAAAAATATTTGAGGAAAAACATAGCAGAAACACTTCAAGATGTTGACGCAGGCAAGAATTTTTTAAATAAGACCCCTAAAGCATAGGCAATAATACCAAACATTGACAAATGGTATTACATCAAATTAAAAAGCTTCTGGACAGAAATGGAAACAATAGAAAAATGAAAGACCCACAGAATGGAAGAAAATATTTTCAAAGAATATCTCTTACAAAGGATTGATAACTAGAATATATAAGGAACTCAAATAGCGCACCTGCACAATATCAATAACCCAATTTAAAAATGAGCAAGTGATCTGAACATACAACTCTCAAAGGAAGACACAGATTAGGCTAAAAAGCACATGAAAAATGTTCATCCCTTATCATAAGAGAAATATAAATCTAAACCACAATGAGTTGTCACCTAATCCCAATCAGAATGACTATCATGAAAAAACAAAGACTTGTTAGTGAGGTTGTGAGAAAAAGCGTGCCCTCATGCACTTCAATGGTGGTTATGTAAATTTGTGCAGTCACTGTGAAATTGCATAGAGGTTCTTCAAAAATCTAAAAATAGAAATATTATATAACCCAGTAATTTCACTCTTGGGTATTGCACCTAAAAGAAAATAAATCATTCTATTAGAGAGACATTTGCACATTCATGTTTATTGCAGCATTATTTACAAAAGCTAAGAAATAGATTCCATTATTATAGTGTATGAGTGAACTTCAACAAGTTTGTGAAAAAATGGAATCAAAGTACAAGTTTATTTTTGTGGGAAATAAATTTGAAATCCATGCACAGTTTTTCTTATAATACACATTATCCATGAGCTCTTTGAAGACTTCTTATATTATATACCTGCAATTTGCTAAGAGAGTAAATGCCCAGACTCCTGACAAGGTGGATCCCACATGGCTGACAATGGGGTTTGAGTGCTGAACCCAGAGGCTTAAAATACATGCTGGGAGTATGCGTGTGCATGCCAAAAAATCTCAAAAGAAGAGTAAAACAGAAGGAATTGTAGTGTAGCCATCCTTGCTGAGGGATGCTTTTTCTCTCTCTCTTTCTCTCTGTCTCTCCAGTAAGCACGTCCCCTATACCAAATAAAAAAAAATTAGGGGACCAGAAGATGGTTATGTCACTGCATTCCCATGTACTCAGCCACGGCTCGAGGCCCAGACCTGGTGGCTTAAAACTCTTGCCGTGTGTGTGTGTGTGTGTGTGTGTGTGTGTGTGTACCCAAAATCCTGAGAGGAGAATGGAGAAGAAGGGATTGCAGCATGGCCATCCCACTTGGGGTTGATTTCTCACTTTCTGTCTATCTCTGTCTCTCTGGTGAGCACATATGCCCAATAGCAAATATCTCTTACTAATAAAAAAAAAGACTCTAAACTTTTAAAAAGAGAGGTAATATGGATATCAAACAACCTGAGATTCAGGAAGAAAATATACATTGAATACCTTACTTTGTAATTTGGAGCAAAGTTCTAACTATAGATATTACAGTGAAATATAGGAAGACAGGCAAAATTAAGAAATATTGTTTGTTTCCTTTTATGAATATATATACTGACCAAGCTCTTTTATCTTGGCAAACATGCCAATTAATTAGAGCTATACAGAATGCAGATGATGAAAGTCTTTATATAATGTAATTAACAAAGTCTTTCCCCAAAGGATTTAATTAAGACACTAACATCAAGCATAAGCTTTGGAAAGAAAAGGACCACAGGTTCATAAAGAATTTCTTCTTCAGAATTTTAAACAGGATCAGATTTAGATGGGACTACAATATTTAAAAGGTATTAATGAGTTAATAACGTGGATTGAAATAAAAAACCTTAACCCAAAGAATGTAAAATTGTTTAGCAAAATTAGAATTATATGTCTTAAAAACTATCATAAAACTAAAAGTAGTAGTAAAAATTAAAATATTTCATATGACTTGGTAAAATTTAGTATAGATATTTTTAAGGTTCCTTTTCTAAATCTTTATAAAATAATTATTTTATGGATTTTAGAATTATAATCAAATTAGATGGCACAGTCATACAGAACCACAAATTAAAACATCTACAATTCTTTCCTTGTATTACAGTTTCATAAGAAATGCTGCATAACAAAACAATAATTGATGTTACCATTGGTCCTTGGAATTATAAGAAAACAGAATTTAAACAAAGTAAGCATTATTTTTATTCAGCATTGTCAGCAATACTCCTTTTTATTTCAATTAGGTATGGCTAAGAATAGTATTACACAGTTAAATTTCATATTGAGGAGAATGGGAAATTGCATAAATATATTATATACACGACTATTTCTACAAGAGTTACAAATAGCCTCTATAATAGTAATTAAACCATGTAGCTTGTTTTTCTTCCCATTTGTTTTTATGCACAAAATGAATGCAAGTTTTTGCTTAAATAGCTTTTCAATGATGACATTCTATTTAGAATTAGAGTTCTCTCTCAGTAATTAAGCCTCACAGTCTTCCTATGGTTTGCTTTTTATTTTTTCCTTATTATTTCCCACGTTGTAACATGTACATTTAACATATTATATAAACTTATTGTCTATCTACTGCCATTAGAATGCAAATTTCCCAATGATGAGGTTTTCAGTTTTGTTCATAGATGTATCCCAAGATCCTTGATCACTGCTTATAAACAGTAGTACCTCAAAAATATTTACTTAAATAATTACATTGATTTCAATGCATAATTTGTCTTCTCCTTGTGAACTTAGTATTCTCCAAAAGGAAAACAGTCAAGGTATAGAAACAGAAAATCCAAAAAACGTAAAAAGTATAAAAATGCAATTTTATTATAATTAAAAAATGCAAATAAACAACACTACAAAATCACTATAAAAATTGTAAAATATGATAATACACAGTGCTGACAAAGAGTTAGTGAAACAGCAGTTAAATGTATTCACGCATAAATTGGTATAATATACACAAGTTGTTTTGTTAATGTAGAAGGCAAATAAAAGCCATAATAGGGCAAATACAGAAAATGAATGGTACCATATATTTGCTAGGTGTGGAAGAAGTAGGGAAAAAAAACTTCAAAACCACAATGAGGTACCACTTAACTCCAGTCAGAATGGTTAAATTAAAAAAAAATAACTAATGACAAGGGCTGGCGAGGCTGTAGTAAAAAGGGAACTCTCCTACATTGTTGGTGGGAATGCAAATTAGTATAACCACTGTGGAAAACAATACAGAATTTCAACAGAAACCTACAAATAGAACTACCACAATCCCTAGTAAGTCCACTATTAGGTATTTACCCAAAGGATAGAAAAATCCACAGTCAGAGAAACACTTGTACATCCATGTTTATTGTAGCATTATTTACAAATAGCTTTGACGTGGAATCAACCCAAATATCCAAAAAATAGACTAGTGGATTGAAAAAATGTGGCATATGTACTCTATGGAATGCTATTCAGCTATAAAACACGAGACTCTGACATTTGATACAAAGTGGATGAATATGGAAGATTCAGTGCTAAGGGAAGTAAGCCAGGGTATGAAAGACACACTTTATATGTCCCCACTCCATAAATACTGAATGTCTGTGCTACAACAGAAACCTCAAGTTTGGAAGACAGAGAGGGCAATTGTAGATTCTAGAGATAGAATACAGGGGTGATGGAGGGAGGGGAACAGGAGGGATAAAACAGTATGTTTAACTGACACGAAAATGAATTTATTTGCTGATGATAATGTATAGGGTAATGTCTTTGTCTTGACTGATATGAACCATATTCATGCTGGAAAAAGCAATGTACACTAAAGAGATATAGTGGTTAAACGTAAATTTAAAAAACATTAAATTTCAAACAAGAGGGGATTACTTTCACAAATTATTTCTATAAAGAGAAATTTTATGTAGCAATTTTTAAATATTATAATAGCAAGATATTGATTTATTCTTATAGTTGCTTTGTGACCAGATTCCATTGAGGGGTGCTTTCAATCTACCCCCCCTGTATTTCTGTCTCACTCTCTCTAGTGCATGCACACACAAACTCTGGAATAAAATAAAATAAATAAAATAAAATACAATGGTTCATTTATAAAAAATTACCAGGTGCTGGGATAAAAAGCAAGCATCAATACACAGCAATAAACTAACATCATTTAAGTGTTATATAGCCATAATGTAATAAAGTTCAAAATTAATAAAGCATGTTATAAGTTCCTGTTATAAATAATTTAGAACATACTTCACAAACAAATATAGCATATTTTCACATATAATATTATATCCATATATATATATATATATATGTATATATATATATATATATGTGCGTGTGATGTATGTAAAGAAATTATAGCAAAATGTTAGTATCTGCCTAATTTTAAGGATATTTCTTACAGGATTTCTACCTTTTTCACACATTGACATTTTACCTCTCGAGAAGAAGAAGACAGGAGAAAGGGAATTAATTACTTGGTAAAAAACATGGCCCAAATCATATATATGTAATGATTAGATTAAATATAGACAGCTGCCTTCCAAAAGAAATTGTCTCTGGAATTATTCAATCTGAATCAACAAGGTTACTGATCCATTACATAAAACAGATTCTACATTTAGTAAGTAACTAGATTAGCAACATTTTAAATCCCTTAAGATTTTCATATATCAAAACCTGATTTTGGGGAGTAGGCTGCAGTTTCCTGAGATTTTTATATAACAACTAAGAAAAAATTTCATCTCTACAATGATTTCTATATGTATACATATTCCATATTAAAAAAAAACACCTTTATGCTAATTCATTTTCATTTATTTTAAAATAGAGTTTTTAGTGGTTACCATAAGGAACATTTCAAACTGTCTAATATATATATATACTGGTTCCTTTTTTATCTCCATGTTTGGTTCCCTGAATAGCAAGTAATGGATCAACCACTGACTTGGAATATCATGTAATATCTGAACATTTTCAGAGATAAATAATTCCTCTACCAGAAATGAATTCACTGGCACAATGTTTAATATAAAGATAAAAATAATTATTTGAACAAATCATTTTCATATTGTGAAATTAATAAAAAAAGACTACTCCCTGAAGTCAATGTCTTTTCTTTGTGATTTGTGAACAGGTTAATTCAGCTCATCTGTGCCAAAGATTTCCAATGCTATTTAATTACGAGTTTTACCAACTTTATATAAATGGTTGAAGCATAATGAGGAAGAGATAATAGCTTGCTTTTCAAAGACAATTTTTTATCCTAGGACCTGAAAGCACATAATCAAATCCTTTTCCAAAAATTGTACTAAATTGGATGATTAATTAATATGACATGTGATAACAGAGAGAGAATATAGAGTTTATACCAAATCCAAAGTCTTATTGGTAAACCAACTGCTGGGAACTGAAACAAAATAAATTTAAGACAAATGCTTATTTTCAAGTAAAGATTTTAATTACATTAGAAAAGTTTATGTATGAGTTTCTTTGATTTGATTGTTTTTTTTTTGAGAAGTTTTTGCTATAGGGCGCGTTCGCTTGCCAGACAGACAGAGACAGACAGAGAGACAGAAAGCAAGAAATCACCCCCCAGGGGGGATGGCCACGGCGCAATCCCTTCTCCTCCATTCTCCTCTTGGGATCTTGGGCACGCATGCACACGCACCCAGTGTGAGTTTTAAGCCACCGGGTCCAGGACGCGAACCGCGGTCGACTTCATGGGAGTCCAGCAACATAGCCATTGTACTAACTGCTGGTCCCTCTTTGATTTGATTTAATTAATGGTTATAGATGCATTACATAAACATGATACTTACTTCTACTCTTCATCTTTTTTTTTAAATTTCTGACTCTGGTGTGAACAGACTGACTAGATCCTGTCAGGGGGTACTTCTCTCATTTCCTCTGTCTCTCTGTTTCTCATGTGCATGCATGCACTCTGTATCATGAGCAACAATTTTTTATTTATAAATAAAATAAAAATGAAACAGAATACTGCAGAACCAGCAAAGCACAACTCAAAAAAATCCCACCCCTGTTGAATGGGTTTGTAGGCCACCACGACTTTAAGGTTAAACTCTAGTCTTAGAAAATAAAACAGACTCAGCTGTTTTAATTCCTATTTTCTTTGAAAGTCTCATCGAAATGAGTTCTGTAACTTACTAGATCCTGATAGAGGTAAACAAGGACAGAGAAGAAAAGTCAATTCCCTATGCTGCTCCTCAGATAGAGGATGACAGATTTCACATCTACTGTGCACTCAGCACTCTTCTAAATCCCCTGCTTCTCTTTTCGTGGTATTAATCATCCTTTTAATTTCTAAGATGATATACATATGATTTTTGAGTGATGATATATTTTACAAATAGGAATATGAGCAAAAATTAACTTGATATTTACAATGAAAATGATCACATCTGAGATACTCTATGATGATACATTTCTGAAGGAGTCTGATATAAACTGAGAACTCAGTAAACATTAATGATATGTTTTACCTCCCAGCTTGACAAAATGTATGTAAATAATTTCAGGATTTAACAGAAAATTCTCCTTGGTATAATTAATAATATTTATTTACTTGGTTTCCCTCTTTATAATAAATCAATTTAAAAATAAAAGCTGTCACAGCCCCTACAATATTATCCTATGTGTGTGTCTCTATATAAATATAGATATATAGATATAGATAGCTCTCACACCCCCTACGATATTATCATATGTGTATGTGTGTGTGGTGTGTGTATATACATGTTAAAATATACATAAAATGTAGCTAAGAAATCGGGTGATATATAAGGATTAATTGAATCATATAAATTCCCAAACTTTCTACTGCTTAATAGTCTGTTAGTAAATCATCAAATATATGAAATTCAGTATAATGTTGGATCAGGTAATTTACTTGATAAATATGTGTAATCTTAGATTCTAAGAGTAAGAGATTCCTTTTTTATTTTTTAATGTATCTTTTAAAGATTTTGCTATAGGGTACATGTGCTTGCTGGAAAGACACAGAGACTGAGAAAGAAAAAGTAAAAAATTACTCCTTAGGGTGATGCCCACATTGCAATCTCTTCTCTATTCTCTTCTCAAGATCTTGGGCATACGTATGCATGTGCACAGTATGAGTTTCAAGCTGGTAGGTTTGAGACTCGAAAAACAGTTGACCACATGGGAGTCCAGCATCTTAGCCACGTGACAGTCCAGTATGCCACTTACTGGCCCTCTTTTTATTTTACTTAAAGAATTATTTTTTAACATTTTATTTGTTATTATTATTTTGAATTTTGCTACAAGGCATTTGTGCTCACGAGAGAGAGAGAGAGAGAGAGAGAGAGAGAGAGAGAGAGAGAGAAAGAAGTGAGAAAGCAAGCTGCCAAGTCCAGGACTCAAACAGCAGTTGGCCACGTGGGAGTCTAGTGCCTTAACCACTGTGCAACCTGTTGGCCCTAAGAGATTCTTATATCATTGAAAATCTAAAAGTGAATTTGAGGGTAAAAGAAAATGCAGCAGAAAAAAATAATCTTAAAAGATAATTTTCAAAATAAAAGGTACGAGTGTAATTTTTATACATATATAAAATAAGGATATGTTAGAAATTTTAATCCATTCATTGGTAAATGAAGGGATAAATATATATTACAACTGGATAAAAATAGAAATCAAAGTCTCATATACTTATAGACAGATTAAAATACTGAAATGAGTTTACAAATAAATTTAAAACTGGAGATCACTATCTATAGTGTGATAATCAATTTCAGTTCACAGGAAACAATTACTATTAGCTTTCTTCAATTTAACATCTATGTAGAAAATTATAAAATAGCCTCACCAAAGGAAACCAAAGATGAAGCTATCCCAGAAAAATGAGTCAGCCTATTTCATAGTTTTTCATGATTTTTCCTATAATAATAAAGAACATTTGTACACTTCAGAATTAGGCCAAGCATTAACCCTGATCATTCAATGTCTAATATGACCTTAAATATATTCTACATTTTTACTGCAGTACTGTTTATAATAGCCAAGATATGAAGTAAACCTACATGTCCATTAAGAGAAGAATGGATGAAGAAAATGTGACATATATACATAACAGAATACTATTTAGCCATAAAAAGAAGATAATCTGGTCATTTGTGACAAATAAGTGAAATAAACCAGGTATAGAAAATAAATGCCACATGATCTCATCTCTGCATTATACCTAAAAGAGTTGGTATCACAGAACTAGATAGCGGAATGCTGATCACCAGTGGGTAGGGTGGTTGTCTCCAACCTGTTGGAGACATGTTGGTCAAGGGATATAAAATTTCAGTTACACAGGAGAAATAAGCTTAATAAATTTATTGTACTCTAAGCAGATGCACTGATATTAAAAAGTCCCTTCTCTTAAGAAATTTACAATCTTGGAACCAGCAGTTAGCGTAATGGCTATGTTGCTGGACTCCCACGTAGTCGACCATGGTTCGCGTCCCGGACCCAGTGGCTTAAAACTCACGCTGGGCGTGTGTGCGTGTGTGCCCAAGATCCTGAGAGGAGAATGGAGGAGAAGGGATTGCGGCATGACCATCCCCCCTGTGGGGTGATTTCTCGCTTTCTGTCTCTCTGTCTCTCTCTGTCTGTCTGGCGAGCGCACGTGACCTATAACGAAAACCTCTCCAAAAAAAAAAAAAAAAAAAAAAAGAAATTCACAATCTTCCCAGTAAGGCAAGAAACACACTTGAAACAGATGATAAAACAAGTAAGTAAATGAATAAATGTCAGAATGAGTAATAAAAATAAGACATGCCCCAAAAGGTCTTCAATATATAGCCCATTCTACTGTCAAAACCAGCAGAAATATTTATAGGAATAATTATCATTTATATGTGTAATAAATAGTATACATTGGAGAATAAATATAGGTCCCCCCCAAGAACTGGAGATAAGTAAGGCTGCCTGCAAAGGTTTAACTATCAAATTAATACACAATGGATCAAATAATACATTTCTATGAAACTCCCAGTCCAGTGCAAAATTTTCTGAAAGTAACACACCTATAACAAACAAACAAACATGAGAATCATAATGGGATGAGGAAGGATGAATGTCCAATAATGGAAGATAGGAAAAACAAGAAAAAAGAACTACAAAGGCACAAAATTAGCAGTGCTCATCTAAGTATCAACCAGGGGAGAGTACTGGTCCACAGACTTTGACTATTAGGTTCGCTGAGGGAAAACAGCACCATGTGTAAAGGTGGATATATAACACCCACCTAAAGGTATTAGACAATCAAATTATGTAACTAACACTTTTCTTCTAATTTCCTGCCCAAATGAGGAAACTGGTTTGTCACAGAGCTTCTCTGGGATCTTCCAAAGAGTGAGAGAAAATGCTAAAAAAAAATATGTCCTGGGGAACCAGCAGTTAGCGTAATGGCTATGTCGCTGGACTCCCACGTAGTCGACCGTGGTTCGCGTCCTGGACCCGGTGACTTAAAACTCATGCCGGGCACGTGTGCGTGCGTGCCCAAGATCCCGAGAGGAGAATGGAGGAGAAGGGATTGCGGCGTGACCATCCCCCTTGGGGGGTGATTTCTCGCTTTCTGTCTCTCTGTCTCTCTCTGTCTGTCTGGCGAGCGCACGCGCCCTATAGTGAAAACCTCTCAAAAAAAAAAAAAAAAAATGTCCTGTTCCTTTTCTTGCAATAAGAGTAATTATAACAGGAATTTTCTTTTTAAACAACTACAACATGTCAGATTCTAAGTACATTACCTGAGTTGTTCAAACCATGAAAGCAATTCTAGGAGCTTTGCAGACTTATCATCTCCATTTTGCAGATAGAAAAAACTTAAGCACAGAGAGGTGACATGACTAATCACAGATTTGTACCCAATAAGCTATAGGATAGGATTTGGACCCAGGCAGTCTGACCAAAGTGCTTGATCTTTCTTAAATAGGATGCGCTGGCCTAGAAAAATCCACCATGAAGAATGAGAAAATTGCCAAGAAAAAAAAATGAGAATAATATACAAGAAATACTAGATACCATCAAATGTCCAGACATCTGGATAATTGGTATTCCAGAAGGTGAAGAGACTCATAAGGATGTTGATAATGTATTCCATGAAATCCTGGAAGAAAACTTTCCAAACCTAGAGAGGCATTCAAAAATCCAGTCCCAAGAAATACAAAGGATCCCAAATAGATTCAACCCAAGAAGATCTTCTCCAAGACACATTATAGCCAGACTGACCAAAACCATAGACGGACAAGATACTAAAACTGGCAAGAGAGAAAATTCAAGTTACCTACAAAGGATATCTCATCAGGCTAACAGTAGACCTCTCACTGGGAAAAAAAAATGCAAGTGAGGAAAGAATGGGAAAATATATTCAAAGTTTAAGAGAAAAAGCAATTTCAACCAAGAACACTGTACCCGGCAAGATTATCCTTCATATGGGAAGAAAAGACAAGAATATTCTCAGGTAAACAAAACCTGAAAGAATTATCAACACCAGACCAGCTCTCCAAGAAGTTCTGAAAGGAGTGCTATACCAGGAAAATTAAATACAGACACACAGAAATAAGAGTTCAAAAACTGAGAAAATGGCCAACTAAATCATAGGGAAAAGTCTGGAGTTGAATTTTATATCCCAGAATTTAATTGAGAAGATCAGACCATAACAGAAGATAGATTAAGTACATGAGGCTGAAGTAGTGAAATAGAATCTTATGACCTTTGACTAAAACAATGCTGATTTTCTTCTAGGCTTTGTTTTCCGGTTTTAAGGATTTTTGTATTGTCTTGAGCTGCCCATAGATTCATGTACCTACTATTTGAACAGATCTGAACCTGTTCCTAGCTTAAGTTTTAAGCAAAGCTCTCTTAGCATTTCTTTGATTTTGATTTATTAAAGCTAAAACTGCTTTTCTTGAAATTAAAATATATTTAGGGATCAGCAGTTGGCGTAATGGCTATGTTGCAGGACTCCCATGTAATCAAATGCAGACCCAGTGGCTTAAACTCACGCCACGTGTGTGTACATGCATGCCCAAGATTCCAAGAGGAGAATGGAGGAGAATGAATTGCAGCGTGGCCATCACCCCCCGGGGATGATTTCTCGCTTTCTGTCTCTCTCTGTCTTTCTGGTAAGCATATGTGCCCTATAGCAAAAACCTCTCAAGAATTTTTTTTTAAAATATTTAAAAATACTTACTTAATGATGGTAGTAAGCTATATAGCATCAGCTAGGTGCTACTTTATAGTATATTTATGCTACTCAGAGTTTTACACCTGAAGTCAGACGTGTATTCATAGATATGTATGTATCAGCTGAACTTGTTATTGAAAGTATTTAAGAAATTTTGTGAATCAATAAAATATGGTGGAGGAAAGGAATGAAAAGCAACTGTAGACACCAGAGATAGTGTGGTAGGAAGGTGGGAAATAGCAGAGACCAAGAAATAGGGGGAAAAAATATATACATATATAAAACTAGAAATGGAAAATTATCGATGATAACATGTATGATTAAGCCACTATGCAGTATATTCTGGATGGGAAATCACACTTTGTATGCTGTGACAATGCTCAGTGAATGAATATAAAATTAATTAACTAATTAAAAATTTAAAAAATTAATAAAAAATGGAAAAAATAGGATACTGTACTGCTTTTCACAGTACCATATTCATGGACATTATAAGCCATACAAAATACTTCTGTGAGCTTTGTGAACACAAATCAATATCCTAAACTTCCAACCAGCTCTAGATATTGCAAATATCAAACATTTGTTTTTCAGTGCTAGGTCTAGGATAAAAAAAGTCACATTTGTGGTGGTCAGTCATCATATCCCAGGTAAAATTATGACCTTGATGTGAGTTTTCTTTTTATTTTCCTGTGCACATAAACTCCCAAATTCCATATGTTCCCATCTATTTCTATAAGATGTGAATAAAATACAAGATTTTATATCTTCAAAATAACACAGCATTTATTTTAAATAAACACACATTTTGGTAATAAAAATGTCAATAAGTTTATAAATAAGTTACTGCTTCCTGATATAAACAGATGGCATAGGCAATAATCTATAACAAATTATCATTAGAAGTTTTTATTATGGGGACCAGCAGTTAGCATAATGGCTATGTCCCTGGACTCCCATGTAGTCGACCACGGTTTGAGTCCCGGACCCAGTGGCTTAAATTCACGCTGGGCGCATGTGTGTGTGTGCCCAAGATCCCAAGAGGAGAAAGAAGGAAAAGGGATTGTGGCGTGGCCATCCCCCCTTGGGGGGTGATTTTTCACTTTCTGTCTCTCTGTTTCTGTCTTTCTCGCAAGTGCACGCACCCTATAGCAAAAACCTCTCAAAAAAAAAAAAATGAAAAAGTTTTAATTATGAAAACTAGGCCAAACAAACATAACACATGTTACCCATAAGTACATCATTTTCAAGTAGTTAAATGATGCATAATCATTATCTTCCAATTCTTTAGCAGTGAAATATATCACAGTCTTTTAGTGAATTACATATTAGTTCATTTTTAAAAGTTTTTTTTTCCTACAGTAGTACATGTTCTTAGAAAATATTCTAAAATATAATTATTTCATTCTACCCTAAAGAATATACGCATTTTTATCTTTTGGTCAAAGCCAAAGATAAAAACAAACATACAAACAAACAAAACTTTCCTCAACAGAACAGTTCTTTCAAGATTTTAAAATATCACACAGACTTATAGCTGTTTCCTAAAAAAGTGCATGAAATTGGCAACATTCAAGCACCAGCTCCTGATTTGTTTTCATGAGAGTGCACAGACTGGGTAGAAAATCAAACATCGGGAGGCAGGTGATGTTCTTCCCACCAGCTCACTGAGTTCCTCATGTGAAAAGGACATGGCACCAGGTGGGACACCCACTATCAGAGGCCCAACAACAGATGGACTGACTAAGAATTAGTATTGATGCCAAAATCTAGAAATGTCAAAATAAAAAGAAATCAAACACATAGGTTGAGGGAAATGGGGAAAAAATGTGTGAAAACGGGAACCCGAAATTAGAATCAATGTTAAAGGAAGCAAGATTAAAAATTGTTTTCAATTGCTGTAAGAAGAACTAAGTTCACATGATAGGGATATAACAGAGAATGAAGAAGCTGATTATTATTTGGTAGTTTTCCCTGTCATAGCTTTCTCATATTGAGGTAGCAATCCGAAGAAGCAAATCTTGCCCAGTTAAAAATGAGTCTTTTTAACTTTAGTTTAAAAGGAAGGTTATTGCTTAGGCAATTGGCCGGGTCAAGAGAGGGATTTGCTGTAGAAAATAGAGATGATGTTTGAGAAATATGTTATTATAAAGAGTCTTGAATGCTAGGCTCATGAATACAGAAGTCATCCTTAAACAAGACAGAAATCACTGTAATTTCTGAGTAAAAAAGCGTAATATGAGGCATGGAGAAAAATTATTCTGAGGGTTACATGAAATATTAGGTTGTCTGGAAAGTCATGCTGTATTTTTCTATGTTATTCTATGCAAAAATGTGTCATGGTCTTCCTGACAACCCAATAGATTAAATAGGAAAAATGGAGAGTGGGCACTAGTTTAGCTGAAAAGTATGTAAGCCATTTGGAGGTTGGCAAACATGCTACATAACTTTCCCTTCAAAATGTGTGAAGGATTCAATCAGCCCTCCTAGGACAGAGAATAGACTCAAAGGCAATTCAAATGCCTTACTTACCAGCTTAACTATTGTCAGGAATTAGCCCTTATTTGAGAATGGCTTTAAGAGTGTAAAGTGGGAGAAAGTGGCTCTAATCTCATCATAAATAAACAATGGCTCTATGAAAGACTGACAAGAAAGGTGAAAAACTTTTAAACACTCAGAAAAAAAAAAAAAGACCTCTAAAAAATATTTACTAAAATATTTACTAAAGAATAATTAGGGACCAGCAGTTAGCATAATGGCTAAGTCGCTGGACTTCCATGTAGTCAACCGCAGTTGAGTCCCAGATCCGGTAGCTTAAAACTTACGTTGGGCCCATGTGCGTGCGTGCCTAAGATCCCAAGAGGGGAATGGAGGAGAAGGGATGGCGGCGTGGCCATCCCCCCTGGGGGGTGATTTCTTGCTTTCTATCTTTCTGTCTCTCTCTGTCTTTCCGGCAATCACACGCGACCTATAGCAAAAACCTCTTCAAAAAGAAAAAAAAAAAAGAAGAATTAAAAATAAATTAGAAAATTACTGGCAGTTATGTTAAAAATGCTTTTGATGAGTTAAGAATAGGAAGTAGGAAATGATATACACATTGAAGGAGAGAGTGGAGATAGAAGAGAAAAGAAAGAATTCAAGATAAATTAATAATGCAGTTATAGAGCTAACCACAGTATTTATATTAGAAAGAAACAGCATAAGTTTTTAAAAAGTTTCTGAGAACTTTACCAGGATGCAGTTGAATAAAAGAAAAATGAAGATGAATAAAGGACAGACGGTGAAAGAACTGTAATTACTACTGAGAGAAAACCAGAATAAGTGTAACAGGACTAATAATCAAAGACACATTTGCCAGGACCAGCAGATGGCATACTGGTTACATAGCTGGAGTCCCACATAGTCAACCGTGGTTTGAGTCCCAGACCAAGTGGCTTGAAACTCAAACCAGGTGTATGTGCGTGCATGCCCAAAATCCCAAGAGGAATGGAGAAGGGACTGCAGTGTGGCCATCACCCCTAGGGGGTGAGTTCTTACTTTCTGTTTCTCTGGTGAGTGCATGTACCCTGTAGCAAAAATCTCTCTCTTTCTCTTTCTCTCTCAAAAAAAAGATACATTTGCCAATATATTTTCTGAACAAAAGATGCAGCAGATTATGTAGATTCATGACTATAGTGAGCTCCAAGAAAAATCATGAAGAGAGAGGTATGTTTTAAAGGGTTTTCCCATGTCACAAAGAGATAAACCTAGATTACTGTAAAATTATTATCATGACATTCTTATTTTTTTCAGGAGATACTAAAATTCATATTGCATATACAACCACAAAATCACTTTTGTCAATCATTAAATACTAAAAAAAGGAAAAACATACACATTTTTCAGGAAAAAAAACATTTTAAAAACCCATAAAGAACACAGTTATATTTACTGCGTAATGACAAGAAAATGCACTATACAAAATATAAAGGTATTATATAATATTAACTATAAGATTTTCTTGGGAAACATTAATTCAAATGACTAAGAATAAATCAATTTGAAGAACTCTTGGATGGAAAAGCTGTATTTTAAATTAGCATGTTTCCTTTTTTATTTATTATTTTATTTTATTTTATTTTTATTTTTTGGATAGGTTTTTTCCTGTAGGGTGCATGCGCTCGCCAGAAAGACAGAGAGAGACAGAGATAGAAAGCAAAAAATCACCCTGCAGGGATATGGCCCCGCCAAAATCCCTTCTCCTCCATTCTCTCGTGGGATCTTGGGCATGCAAGCACATGCATCTGGCATGATTTTAGGCCACCAGGTCTGGGACTCAAACTGCGGTTGACTACGTGGGAGTCCAGCTACATAGCCATTACGCCAACTGCTGGTCCCAGTATGTTTCCTTTTGAAGGGTATTTCTTACTGAAATAATCCAAAATGCATGAATTGTTTATAGGAGCATTATATACTAAAAAAGCTAAGTTGGAGGCCAGCTAAGGATTTCACAATAGACTGTCTTACACTGACGTAAAATTTAGGTACCAAAATATTTCCATAGTGATTTTAATGCCATAAAAAATGTTTAACATAAAAACACAAAATATAAACATGTGATCATCACACTATGTGCGTGTGTATTCAAATATTACATTGTACCCTTCAGTATATGCAATATAATATGACAATTTAAAAAGAATAACAAATAAATAAAAATTATCAGACAAAATATGAGGAATAGATTATGTTAAAAGCAGTTTCATCTTCTGGAAATGTTATGATACATTGGCTTCATTTTATTTTGTTAAATGATTTTCTGTATTTTCTAAGTTTTCTTCTTTAAGTACTATAATATTGAGGAAAAATATAGACAAAAATACTATCAAATTTTGGTGTTTTATTGAAAAAATACATTTTGTTTTATTTTTTAAATAATTATTTTTATTTATTTATTTTATTGACCAGAGAGAAAGAGACAGAGCAAGAGAGGGAAAAGTAAGAGAGCATGCACTAGGTCTCAGAGTTGAAACTACAGTCCGCCATGTAAGAGTCCGTTGTCCTCAACCACCTCACCACCGCAAATGAACACGTTTCATTTGTATGTGGGCAAGTATATATTTGACAGAATCACATGGTTTTAGAATGCTCCTAATGAAAATACTAAGATCATTATAAATCACATTTTAATTAGAGATCTACATATCATCCTTTAAATATATGTATATATTTATTTATATGTGTGTATATGTAATACACACATTTGTGTATATATATGCATATATGTATATGTATACATACACACACATTCCATATGAATTTATGTTTTTAGGAATAATACTAATTTTCCCTTAATTTGAGGGGGGAGTTATAATATAGTTTGAGTTACTGGTTGACTGTAGCTTTGACTTATACAAACAATTATGAAACTTAACTGGGAGTCTTATAAATGAGAAGATAATGTGGGTGTATTTAATAAAATATTTCACAGCATCGAGTAAGTGACAGCAAGTTTAAGAGTACTTTTTAAGACATCATTTTCTTTAGAATTTTGTTGGTTACATAATAAAGAATAATTTCTTAAAAATTTGAGTTATGCAGAAAATGAATCTTCAGAAGGTGGGAAATGAAGGAAGTAAAAATGAAAGAAGCATGATGGTGCAAAGTAAAGTACATCAAAACTTCCTGTTTACTTTAATATATTTTATAAAACCTAGGGTGGAAGATAGTTTCCATACATATTCCTGAAATCAATGCATTTATACACATATGTGAATGAATGTGTGATTGAATGAATAAGAGAATGAAACAGTGTAAGTTTTGTGAATTGTGAAAAAATCTGAAAGAATTTTTAGTTTCCTCAATATGTGTGTTTTACTCTGGTTGTATATAGTGTAGCTATTTTAGCTTAAGTGGACCAAATGAATTTAAATCTTTTGATTTAAAAGATGGAGTGGGGAAGAAAAAAGAGTAGAAATAAAGAACTGAGTTCCTTTGTTTTTATTTTAAATCTATATAGGTAAAAACTATGTAAACTATCCATATACTTTAATGTACTGCATTTATTTTATTATAAAATGTGGTCTTCTGACCGTGAGTGTTTAACAAAAAGATAAGGCTACACGAGAAATACAAAAATAATGGAAATTTATTCTTGGAATATACTAGGTTGGCGCATTTTCTTTTTTGTTTTTTTGTTTGTTTGTTTGTATGTTTATTTTTAAAAGAGTTTATAGAGGGAAAGAAAGGGAAGGTACATTTGAAACATTCTCTCCGTGTCACAAGCCTTCCTTCCCCTGTTGGCCAGATAGCAAAAAACAAGGATGGGAGTTACCACACCAGCACTGTTTTAGGTGGGAATAGAAACCAAACCTGGGGCTTCCATGTGGTTTTACCTATCAAAAATGGAGCCCTCTCACTTGTGTCATCATGGCTGAGCCTGACACTTTTCGTAGTAAGATTTATCGTGCCAGAAGAGTTCCTGCAGTGAGCAAGAATTCTAGATCAGTCTTCGAGGTCAAAAGAAGGAACTACCAGCTATTTTTAGCCATACAAAATCTTTTCTAAAAAAATTGATTTAGTTTACATTTGTTCACTGTATATCAAAATGAATTTTCCCATCTAGAATACACTGTATTGATACACTGTATCAATCAAAGATATTACTGTACATGTTATATTCAACAAGTCTTGCTAAGTTATCAAAAAACATAAACTTCTCAGGTAGGAGAACCTCTGTCTCATTTTTACTATAGAAACACAATTTCTATGCATGAGACAGTAAGCGGCCTTTATTATCACTTATACCAAGCATGTACTGTTTTTTTCTTAACCTGTATTTCCAATAACTGTTGTTATAGAATATATTATTACTAGAAAATCAGTCAGATCCTGGAGCAAAGATTAAACCTGCAGTAAATGAAATGTAAATATCAGAAAGATTTAATTAGTAAATTCAAAAGAGACAGAGGGGCCAGCTTGGTGTACAGCAGTAACATGCTCCTTAAGCAACGATGGATACATGGGGAAAATGGGGGGAGTGTGTGCCTGTGATCCTGAATGGCTTGGAAGGTTGAGAAGGACTGAGGTGTGAAACCTTTAAAAAGTGCTTGTCTCCCCTTCTCTTTCTACCCTTCACTCTCATGAAATAAATAAAAATAAACTTTAAAAAGTAGAACAAGGGGCCAGCAAATAGCATGGTGGTTAAGGCGCTAGACTCCCACATGGTCAACCATGGTTCGTGTACTGGACCCGGAGGCCTGCTTTCCCACTTTCTCTCTCTGGTTAAATTAAAACGTAATAATAATATAAAAATTCTTTAAAAATTAAAAGAATAAGAAGCACAAGAAAGAATCATGTGAGAATGACTTTTAAAGCATCTCAAAGTCACTCTGCTAATTAAATAAATACACTTAGGAAATCTGTAGTTCTCAGAAGTAAAAGTGAGTGTCTAAAGAGGGAAGGAGAATGCAATAGTCTAGGTGTCAAGTCTTCTTTGTAGTTAAATGAATTAGAACTTACAGTACTTAACTTAACTGAGATGCTTAATTACCCATAAACTAGAAAACATTAGCATAGCCCTTCAAACAAGGTATTATGCAATGGCACACATTTTTTTTTTTTTTTTTTTGGGAGAGGTTTTCACTATAGGGCGCGTGCGCTCGCCAGACAGACAGAGAGAGACAGAGAGACAGAAAGCGAGGAATCATCCCCCAGGGGGGATGGCCACGCTGCAATCCCTTCTCCTCCATTCTCCTCTTGGGATCTTGGGCACGCACGCACACACGCCTGGCGTGAGTTTTAAGCCACAGGGTCCCGGACACGAACCGCGGTTGACTACGTTGGAGTCCAGCGACATAGCCATTACACTAACTGCTGGTCCCCGCAATGGCACACATTTAAAGAAGACCTTTATTTGGATCTGGTTTGATCTCTAAGTGCTTATGTGATTGAATGCTTTGAATGAAATCAGCACAGGAAAAAGAATTTGCCTTGTGTGGTGATGACTGCTGTTACTACTTTCATGGGGGTACAAAATTGCTTGCAGTGGACAAAGCTTAAGTGATTTATTTTAACTAATGTTTTGGTGACTGCTATGGTTTGAATGTTTTCCCTCCCAAATTCAAGTGTTGAAACTAATAGCCATTGCTGTGGTATTAAGAGGAAGAACTTTTAGGAAAGTGATTGAATCATGAGGGCCCTACCCTAGTGAATGGCTTAGTGTCTTACAAAAGGACTAGAGGGAACTACCTTAGGCCCTTTTTACTCTTCTGCTCTTTCACCATCTGGGGACACCGCAAGATGCCCTCACTAGATATTATCTAATGCTGGTGCCTTCATACTGGACTTCCAAGCCTTCTAAACTGTAAGAAATAAATGTGTGTTGTTTATAAATTATAGTCTACAGTGTTTGGTTTTCAGCCATGATAGATTAAAACAGTTACCATAGCATTGAGAGGAGCTATCAAAACCTGAAACCACTGGCCAAGAAGGCTTTCTTTAAACTCTGACTTTTCCATTTGATTGGCAGTGTGATTTAATTTTTTTTAATTTTATTTATTTATTTGTTTTTAAAAGATTTTTACTATAGGTATATGCACTCATCAGAGAGACAGAAAGACAGAAAGTGAGAAATCCATCCCGGGGGGATGGATACTCTGCAATCCCTTCTTTTCCGTTCTCCTCTCAGTATTTTGGGCATGCACCCACACATACCTGGTGTGAGTTTTAAGCCACCCTGTCTGAGACTCGAACTGAGTTTGACTACATGGGAGTCCAGTGATGGAATCATTACACCATCTGCTGGTCCCAGCAATGTGATTTTTAAACACATTATATAAAGCTATGACCCTCAGTTTTTTCATGTATATAATGGAGATAAAGTTACCGCTTAAATCTAGTTTAGAACTAAATGAGCAAATGTGCTAAAGAACCAAGCATACCATTATAATAAGAATTCAATAAGTGTTGTGTCTCTCCCTCCCTTCTACTTTTTTCCCCCTTTCCCACATACATTTCTTTTTTTCAGGTTTTTGCCATAGCATGTGTGCACTTGCCAGAGAGAGACAGAAAGAGACAGAGAGAGGGAACGTGAGAAATCACCCCCCAGGAGAGAAGACCACATCACAATCCCTTCTTCTCCATTCTCCTATTGGGATTTTGAGCATGCATGCACATATACCTGCTGCAATTTTCAAGCTGCCAGGACCAAGGCTTGATCCGTGTTTGGCCATGCAAGAGTCCAGTGCCTTATTCACCACACCTCTGCTAACCCTCCTGCATACACATACATTTTTTGATAATTATCAGACTCCAGAAGTAAAAACACATTTGGGGGCATTTGGGGGGAAATCAGCCTACATTAAAACAAGATCAAATAATATTACAATTAAGAATAAGGTGCCTAATTTCTAGGGTAGATTATTGTATTTTGACACATATATTATTTTGTTTAATCTTCCCACGAAGAGTTAATATACAAAAGAAAAACTTAAAGCTTACTGCAAAATAAGAAAAAGACAAGAGACTCAGGGTGGTGATGCAGTGGTAGTGTGATTGATCCATATGGCAAGCATCCTAGGACCTTCCTGAGCAACGCAGGTATGTTGACATGTGCCTGTGATCTGGACCAGTTAAGACTATGGGTGAATCATGGCATGGGGACCCTGTTGGGTGTGTCTATTTGCTCTCTCTCAGAAAGGGGTCAATGGATAAACTTAAAGATTTTTTTTAAATTAAAACAAGGACTAAGACAGTATAAAAAATAGTTATAAATTATATTTGCAAATATTTAGTTCAAAATTCAAGTTATTCATTGAAAGGTAGCTTAAAAATGATGCCAATGCTTTGAAAGATCAAAGATTCCAGACCCTATTCTTTTATTTTAGAAAAAAGATTTTTGCTATGGGGCACGTGCACTTGCTGGAGAGACAGGGAAACAGAGAGATAAAAAGTGAGAAATCATCCCCCAGGGGGATGACCATGCTGCAATACCTTACCCTCCATTCTCCTCTTGGAATTTTGGGCACATACTCACAAGTGCCTGGCATGAGTCTCAAGTTACCAGGTCCAAGACTCAAACCATGTTTGGCAATATAGGAGTTCAGTGACAACCATTATGCCATCTTTTGGTCTCCAGAATCCCATTCTTTAGGCCCAACTAATATTCTTCACTGGAATATTTGTTTTAACAACTGTCAAGATTATTTTAACATTTATCTCTTTTTTAGCCAGATGATGGTTCTGTCATCAATGCAACAGGACCCCTGTGGGAAGGTTATCAGTTCAAGTTATGAGACCTCACTGTACATGCTATAATGTGAAAATTCTGTTGGGGTGCCCCCACCCCCATGTCGCTCTCTCTTTCCTGGAAGAAATGAATTAATAAGTTTTTAATTGTTATCTAATCTGTTGGCAAACATTTTCTGTAAGTATGAAAAATGATATAAAGTAAGCAAAACATAAATTGAATAAATGAGACAAATAATTCAAGAAAGATCCCATATTTTCTTTCACAGTAGCTTATACTCATCTTTTAGGTTTATAAAGTAGAAATTATTTGAGCTGTAGGTCTTTTTAAAGTCTACGTTGAATAAATTCAAGTTGGAAAAGATAACAACACGTTTCTTTGCCTTACGTAAGAAACGTACAATGGCTCCTAAGTGCCTCTGGCATGAAGGAACTATCTAAAAGCCAGTACACGGGATAAAGGTTGCATTTATTTGTCTTCCAAAAACTTTCATAGATAAAATTTGAGAAATACAAAGCTAATGTCAGATATCTGACATGCTTTTAGACACATGACACTATTTTTAATTGTTTACTGTGAGTTAAGTATCATATGTAAATGTGTATATGAAGTCTCAGAACACTTTGTTTTTTTAAAAGGTGCTACTACTAACTATTATATGTAAAATTTACTACACTATCACAAGTAATATCAATTTTTATCATGAATTATTGGTGTCATGTAAAAAGCCTACAGTACATAGCAAGATAAATTTATGATTTCCAAATCTATTCATTTATTGACTCCTATAAATATGTAAGAGTCATATCTGCATGCACACAATATAAAAAGGATCATTCTTAAAAATATTGCAGAAGTACTCATAATTTTATATCCTTTATAAAACATAATCCATAAAATTATACTATATATAATGATATATTATGTCTATGCATGTATATATACATTACATATAAATATTTATGTATATGTATGAGTATATACATGAATACAAATTTCTATATGTATATAAATATTTGGGTCATCAGGAAAGTCACGATGCATTTTTGCATAGAAAATACATAGAAAAATACATCACGACTTTCCCAATGATCATATATATACATATATAAAATATCTAACAGTCCAGAAACAATTTGAAGTGAACACCCAGTTGATGTGGCTAGGATACATTTTGAATTCATTGATATAAATATCTGTTTATCCCATTTATCCACACAGTGTCCCCCTGAAGGCCTATGTACATTGCCAGATGTATGAGGTTCTGTTTGGGAATTAGAAAATCATAGCATAGGGCATTATCTTTGAATTTGAAACTGATAACTGCAAAAAAAAAAAAAAAAAAAAAAAAAAACTGGTAACTGTATAAAACATTAAGCATAACCCTAAGTATAGCAGTAAATTATTTTATTTTCAGCAATTGTGTCCTTTCTTGAAAAAGAAATTGAACCTACTTTGTCTGGATGCCATGATTAAGAAAAGATTAATACTGTTTAGGCCCAAAATTTATTAAAAACTAATGTGTCTTATGCCAGAATGCTACACATGGGTAGCTAAACTAATAGCTCTCTAGCTTATTAATGTCATTGATAGTACAGACAATAGTACTTGGGAAATTTTAATTTTTTTCAAAAAATCTTGAACTTCCAGTAACCATTCATGGAATTTTTTTTTTTTTTTAATTTTCTGGAATGCATGTGAAGCTAAATAGATTAAAAAGCTGTTTGTTGAGTAATCCTGAGAGATGATTTATCTTAAACACTCTGTCACTCTGTGAATCATTTATTGCTTAATGGTTTTGGGCCAGTCACCATTAGGTGCAAATGATACAGACTAATGATAAGAAAAGACTCAGATCAGTTTTAAGAGCCTCATAATTGAGAGAAAGGGATATTTAAAACTCTAATACAATTTGCTAAGTCTCACAGTTGAGATCTGCACAGGGTACTTGTGTAGCTAGCCGAGAGCTAAAATAAGTAAGGTTGTCTGAATGTAAAAAGGCTCTACAGAGGAAGCATCTTTGATATTTGATTTACTGCTAGGATTTCGAAACAGTCCAGTGTCTGTTAGTTAAGGTGGCCAGATCCCATACGGCCAGCTATGTGGTTTGGGCCCCAACCTAGTGGCTTGGGAGACATGCTGGAGACATGTGTATACAAGCCCAAGGTCCCAAAAGGAGAAAGAGACAGAAGAAAGAGGATTGCATTGCATCCTTGCCCTATGGGGGTGCTTTCTCACTTTCCCTCTCTCTGTCTGTTTCCACAAAGCTCATGCACCCTCTGACAAATTAAAACAAAAACAAGCAAACAAGCAAAAAAATCAGAAAAAAAAATGCTAAGATTTTATCAAAATGAGAGGAAGAAGGTAAGTCTGGCATACATAATGACATGATCAAGTGAGAACACCTGGAATGGTCTGTGAACTGTTAGCTGTCTTCTAAAAATAACTGTAAATCAGTCACTGACCTTGATACCGCCAGCCTCTGTCTGTTTAGCACTATGGCTTTTGTGCCATTTACACTGCAGTGCAGTCTTACAGAAAGAACCATGTAGCAGCAGGGCTGCGATTAGGTGATGCAAATGAAAAACACATCTCAGAAGCAAATTTTAAGGTGTCCTTGAAAAGCTGAACAGGCATGTAATATTTTGATTTTTCAATTTTTTAAAAGAGGTTTTATAATGAGAATAGGAGACAGAGAAAAAGAGAGAAGGATAAACACCCTCAACAGGGTCTCATCTGCGATCCCTTCTCTCAGTCATTCCAGCCAGCCAGGATTATGGGTGTGTGTACCCAGCATGTACAGGTCGACAGAGAACTGAACCAGTGAGCCTCCGTATGGATTCAGCATCACTTGAGCAGCAATTTATAGCTGCATCACCTAGCCAGGCTAATGATCATATTTTTAAAAATAAAAGTAATGTAAAAAAATACATAATAAATAAAATATAAAAACACTTAAGTAAAAACCTGCTGTTTGTGTTATGACCTTGCATATTTGTTCAGTGGGAGGAGTTCCATTCAATCAGGCTCAGTACTAGGCCTGCACAGCCCCTTGAAGCCCCCTGCATGCTTTATAATGGCTGGGTTTATAGACATTGACAACGACATGCAAATTGAACAATGGAAGTCTTTACATATACAGTCGCTTTTTTTAAAATATACTATAAAACTTATACTAATTTTGTCCACTTGGTTCAAAAACTAAGAAAATATTGATAAGTATATAGTCTTAGCCTTTGATATGTCTCCACAGAGCAATGCCCTGTAAGAGTCTATTTCCTGTTAACTGCTTATAGGATTTTGGAGGAGTCACTTTGTTCTTCTGAGCTACAATTAGTGTTCACACTTATTGGTAAAGTGTGGACAACAGCAACTACCCTAACAATATGGTTATTGCAATAAAAATAATTGGTAAGCACTTTGTAAATTTAAATTTTAGCCCCTAATCCATCAATATGAATATTGCTGATCAGTTGTAACTCAGACCATGTTACATGTATGTTCTGAACATCTACTTTATACCACTCTATTAGAAATAGTCCATTGTACTCTTCCCTCAGTTGCCTGGGTTCTGAGCATGGAAATATATAGCTTACTACCAGACTAAAAAGATCTAAAAGGACTTAATTGAAAAGCCCCAAACAGATCAAAAGATCTAAGACCTTTTCAAATTCAGGTAATAAGCTATCATTTTAAATTTAGGTTTGCTCCTGTTAGCTTCCACATCATGAATGTGATATGGATATGATTTCATATTCTCGTTGACAAAGTACCATATTACAAAGAGAAAAAGAAACAGTAAAAATTAAGATGAAGTCTTAGAACAAATGCAAAGACATTTTGAAACAGTGTTCAGAATCAAATCCTAAATGTATTTGTAATGACTGTCTTTTCTTTTTTTAAGAAAATTAGATGAAGAGTAAAAAGCTACAGCAGCAAGAAACTGGCTTCAATCTCTATTTCTCTCTCTCTCTTTCTCTCATACACACACACACACACACACACACACACACACACACACTGGCCCTTATTTCAGACCCACCAGAAAATGTTAAGTCCTTCAGACATAGATGATCACTAACATTAAATAGGCTTAAGATTACATTTTAAATAATCTTTCTGTAATTCCCCTTACTTTATTCATTCATATCCTTTCCAGGGCTACCCTAGATATGTCATTCTTTTTACCTAAACTTTTAGGTTTTCTTCTTAGTTTATTTGATTAGCTACTTTCTTCAACTTAGCTGTGTAATTGTTATGTGACTGTATTAATAAGACGAGGTTTTTGCTTCTTTTTTTAAATCTACTAATAGGGTGACATTCATTTTAAGACAAGTAGCACTACGTTTCAATTTGTAAGTTCATGGTCCTTGCATCTATTTACCTACTAACCTCTTGCTCCTATTCTTTCAATCCAGCTTCCATTTTCACCATACAAGTACAACTTCTATTAACGTCTTAAGGACAAAATTCATTATTCTTTAAATACAGGACAGTTTGCAAATAATCCTTTTTTTACTCTCTTCCCCTGTGCCGTCTAATGCAAAATCACAAGGCTTTCTAGGTTCTTTTCCTTTCTCCTGCCTAACTTTCTCTATTCACTCTTCTTCTTTCTAATTTTTTAGTGTTAACCAAGATTTTTTTTTTAAGTTTTTGTCATAGGACATGTGTACTCTGGAAAGAGAGAGAGAGAGAGAGAGAGAGAGAGAGAGAGAGAGAGAGAGAGAGAGAGAGAGACAAAGAGACACGAAGAGAGGAAGTGAGAGATCACCCTACAGGGAGATGGCCACGCTGCAATCTCTTATCCATCATTTTCCTCTCTTGATTTTAGCACACATACACACACACATACCTGGCATGATTTCAAGCTGCCGTGTCTGAGACCTGAACTGCAGTCTACCATACAGGAGTCCAGCATCTTAACCACTATTCCACCTGCTGGCTCATTCTCCAGGATTTATAATTTTGTTATTTACCTTGAACTCAAATGTCTTCTGAATTCCAGGTACAATGTCTATAATATATTTATATATTATATATATAATTTTCTGAAGGCCTACTAGAAATTTTGGTAACATGTCATAGTGAAACTCTTCATTGGCATCATATTTCAAATCACCAAGTCATGAACCCCTGGCATCAGTTTTGATTGCTCATTTTTCTTTTATGCCCAGAGCCAAGATTCTAGAGTCCAATCATGAAGTTTTAAGATATGTAACACTCCAAATGTCTGAGATGCAACCGAGTGACAATGAAGTACAATGTTTTTTGCTATTATTATTATTTTATTTAATACATTCAATCATTGTACATCACTACAGTTTGTAAAATGGGAATGTTAAAGTCAATCAGACAGATGTGTCTAATAATACCAGTCAAACTTCTCACTGGATATTTTATTTTAGCCAGGTTATTTCCTCATCCAAAAAGCATAGGCTATTAGCTAATAGCTAATTAGAAATGTTATAAAAAACATGATAATATTTGGAAAGTCCAGTGCAATAAGATACCAACTAAACGAACAGCAGAGTATCTTCCAATCACACACCACTTAGATACTGCCCACTATTCATTGCTTACCTTAACTATTCCTTCCTACATGAAACATGGCTGATAAACCATCCTTCCACACTAGTACAGTGTTTCTTCCTTTGAACACATGTATTAATTCACGTTTCTCTTCAGCTCCTTTCTTCCCTCTATTTGCCAGTTTGTCTATTGACTAGGCATGTCTCTCTCTATAAATACTTTCAAATTCCCCAAAATATTTTTGCTACAAGGCCATTGCTCACTTAGACTATTAACAATTTCACTAAATCCCTTCTTTTTATTTTGAAGACATATTCAATTCATTCCTGGATAAAATGGTAACTTCTTGGTGAAAGGTATCACATTTCTTTTTCTTGTCCGTAGAACATAGTACTTAATCTTAACAAGTAGATGTTTAAGAAACTTTTGTTAAATTCTATAAATTACAAATTAGTCCAATGTAGTTAGGAAAAAAATTGAAAGCATCCATTTCTATCAATTGTTGTTCCATTTCATGACAGAAAATAAGAAAACACACAGAAAATTTAGAAAAAAAAACTGAATTTCTCCTATATTTTCCCCTTAAGATCCATGCTATCTTCTATAAAGTGCTTTTGAGGAAAAAAAATCAGATATAACTTTCCCATAATGAAGCACGCTGTTTTTAATAAGCAAAGTACAACTCATGTCCTTAATCAAGTAATGTCTCTTAGCCAAGTCTCTTACATAAAAGATTTATCAATCTAATCCTATATATTTGCTATATTGAAGTCATCGTCCAATCTTGACCATATAGGCAATTTCACTGCATAAATTTTCTACTATGCTTAATCAGGCAGTATCCACACTGTACTTGATTTTCTAGTTATGTAATAAGAATTTAAAGCCTCTTGCTGAGGCAATCATCCCAAACTTGCTGATTCCATTTGCCTTACAGAAAAATGTACTGAATATTATATCAGGAGAGAATTCAAAATAAATCCTTGGCTATCTTCTACCATTGGTGAGAGTGTTACTTTGAATTAATGTTTCATACTGCTGAGAATAACTTTCCATCAGGATTTTTGTGGAAAATTATAATAAAAATATTTTTTTAACTGAGTAGGTATTTTTCTTCCTTCATGCTGTATACCTTTTAAATGCTATAATATTCATTCAGGTACTGAGGCAGCAAGTCTCTAATTCTTCCAGTCCTCTATTACTCCTGCAGGCCCATTATGCTGCAGGGCCTAGAAGCTATAGCCATGTCACCTTTGTCCCTGGTACTGCTTTGTTTCTGTAAGTCAGTTCCAATAGCCTGGTTTATTTCACTAAACCTTATGAAACATTGATCAAGAATATCATCACAAAATTGGAAACAGGCAAAATCGATTACTGCATGTTCTTTCATGCAGTACTGGGGTGCATCTTTAAATGACTTTCTAGAGACTATGCTACTTTACAGTTTTGTAGGATTAGAGGTTGTCCTGTAGAACGAGACATCAATTCAAATGATCCTTATTTGATAGTAATGCAAATCATTCGTATCTATAATAATATAAATAAAATTTTCTAGGAGGGAGGTAATTGGTTTCAGTCTGATTAACAAAAAGATTTGAAGCATCACAGTGTATTCGCTATGGAATTAAACTGGCTTTTTATCCACTAGAAACTCAATTTAGCATTTTTGATAGATTATATTAATCTTCATCCTCCAAATCTTCAAGTATTGACATCTTACTAGTTACATCATGGATCAATGAATTAACACATGTTTATTGTATACTTCAAGAGTCATGTTTTTAACTTTTTGAAATTGTAACCGAGGTATTTCGAAATGTATAATGCAGGTTTAATAATATAAAAATTGAAAAAATAAAAAATAAAAAGTGAATTGACATCTACTTAGTCTAAGCATTCTTTCAAATTTATTTATATTTCACAGTAAGTCTATAAGTTATCCTCATTTTTATTATGCTAATTTAAAGGTGAAATAAAAAGGTATAAGTAGGCCAGCATGTTGAAGTTTATATAGCTCTACTTGAAGCCAGAATATTTTTGAGTCCATACATTGCATCTTCGAAATCTTTGTTACGAACTCCATACCTTCCTACACAATACATTAGTTTCTTTTGGACTGAAGCCCTGTTGTGGTTCTGTCCTTCTACAACTCATTATTTACTACTGTTATATCCTACTGCTTTCTAAACATGCCTAATGATCCATATATGAGTTGACTCTCAAATCATATAAAACACTTTCTTAGCACATAAGCACCTTCCTCACATACATCGTTACAACTGTAAATATAGATATCCTGAAATATGCTGGTAGGGGTACAACCTCAAGATAGCAACTGATTCTCCTAAAGGCTCCAGTACAACACCCTGTTTATTACACCTGCTTTAATCTGCATAGAGGACAGTTAACATTTCGGGTGATGTGGGAAGTGCTCTTAGCACAGTGATTCTCAAGCTTTACTGTGAGTCAGAATCACTAAGAAGATAGAATAAAATTTGAGTTCCATACTCAAAGTTTCTGCTTCAGTAGGTCTGGGTGGGGAAAGAAAAAGAATCTGCATTTTTCCTCTTCCTCTTCTTCTTTAAAATTTCCAGAGGGCATGTGCACTTGCCAGAGGAAAAAAAAACAGAAAAAGGGAGAGGAAGAAAGTACTCCCAACCAGGGCACATTCATACCACCAATCCCCTCTCCATTTCCCTATTCTGTCAGAATTTTGGCCATGCACATATGCCTGGTATGTTTTTCAAGTACCAGGGCTGAGATCTGATCTGAGGCTAGACATGGCCAATGTGGTAGCTTTAATTAACAGGCCATGGGGCCAGCCTGAGGATTTGCAATTCTAAGAAGTTTTTAAGTGATGCCAGTATTGCTCCTTTGGATACCACACTTGGAAAATTAATGTCTTAGGACATACTGCTAAAACTCCTGAAGATTGGTGGCTAATTAATTTGGATTAAGCTATCATCTCTTTCTAGATCACGATACTTGTTTTGCTCAGCTGCTTTCCCTAGGTGGATCTAACTTCTCTGTCTCCTTTTGTTACCATAGAAGCATTTGTCCTCACATATGTAGTTATTGCTGTAAATGTAGATATACTAAAATGTCCTGGGGAGACCTCAGCATAGCTACTGACTGTCCTCAAAGCTCCAAGACCTAACACTATTTGTCACGCTTGCTTTTATCTGAATATGAAATAGAACATATTGGAAGGACAGGTGAGAAGTTCTGTAAAAATATAAACTCTTTATTGTCATAATGCCTATAAATTATTACCCTTGACACAGCTACTAATTGCACTGCTCCTACAGTCATTACTATTGTAATTGCTTTCATCCTATCCCCTACTGCTTTCTAGCTCCAAGGCTGCTTCTTCATGGCTAAATAGCTTTATGGACACTGTGTCCTTTTTTTCAAAGTTACTTCCTTGTCTGGCATTGATGATTTATGAGGTCATTGCAATAATGGTTAAACAGTAACAGGAAATGGAGAAGTAAACACAGACTTAACATTCAACCTTCTGATGCTATTCTGCTGCTGTTGGAGGTTAACAGAAAACGATTTACTACTTTTTTGGGAACAAGGCAGAAACCTAAAAGAAGATATATTGCCTATTATTTATTAACCAAACAAACCTGTTTGGGGAGTTAAAAATATAAAAACTGTCTATGATTAAACTATAGCAGGTTGCTAAGGCCACATTAAGACTAATGACCAATACTGATGGAGGCCTGGCTTGCAAATGTGCTTTTAAAACAGATTTCTGCCATATCATTTTCTTATTAGGAGATTTTCCAATACACACTCAGTCCACTACTACATCATAAAACCAAAGAATATGATGATATAAGTGTGAATATATTTATAATAGCAGTTGTTTTGTTTAAAAGATTGATAGATTCTTACTGAAATATGACTTCATTACTGGAGTTTGTGAGTTAGATAATCTCTTTAAATGGACATCAGCAAGTGCACTCTACCTGTCTCTGATGGTCAGCTGGAAGGAATTAATACTGAGCTTTGATCAGAAATAGACCAAAAGGGAAGAAACTATTACTTTTAAAATAATACCTCTTATTCATACCTTTTATAAGTATGACGGCAATTAACTTGATTTATAGTAAAGAAAGAAGAGGAGACATATCCTGGAGCTCATTTCCTCTAGTCCTTAGGTTACTTCATGAGAGAAAGTTATCCAGAAAAATTTAAAATTGAGTGGAAATTAAATTGAATTTAAATTTAAACAATGCAATACCATTTCCTTCCATTTTGAAATTATCCAACTTGTGGAAAGAAGATGGAGTAATGATTGGGACATTGGACTCCCATGTGACCAACTGCAGTTTGAGTTCCAGACCTGGTGATTTGAAAATCATGCCAGGTATGTGTGAGTGCATGCCCAAAATCCAAGTTAGAGAATAGAGGAGAAGGGACTGCAGCCTGGCCATCTCCCCTGGGGGAGTGATTTCTCACTTTCCTTCTCACTGTCTCTGTTTCTGTATCCCTCTGGCAAATGCCCACATTTTTATTGTGACGATTGAAGGATAAAGATACATTAACTGGTGCCAAATATTGGTCCTCTTTACAGTTTGATAACTTGTGATTCAGATTTTGGGTATGTTTCTTTTGTTAATAGAAATGTCTAGGGGCATGGGGAGGGAGCTTTATATTACCTTTTTAAATAACAGTTTTTGAGATATTATTAACATACCATTAATTCACCAATTTTAAGAGTACAATATATTGATTCTTGGTATACTGTATGCACAGAGACATGCAATCATCACCACTGTCAGCTTGAGAATATTTTCATCATCTCACAGAGGAAACTCCATCTTACCCATCATTTCACCTACTTTTCCCCTTACCCCATCCCTAAGTAATCACCAATCTACTTTCCGTCACTATAGATTTAACTATGCTAGACTTTTCGTGTATATGAAATTGTATAGTATCTGATCTTTTGTCACTAGTCTCAATCACCTGGCATATTTTCTAGTTTATTAATGTCTTGGCAGGTATAAAGACTTTGTTCATTTTATAATGAATAATTTTCCATTGTAAGGATATATCACATGACTTTTGTCCATTCAGCTATTGATGGACATTTCCACCTTTTGGCTACCGTAAACAGCACTACCATGAACATTGGTTTACAAGTCTTTGTGCATACATATGATTTTATTTCTCTTGGGTATATAAGTAGGAGTGGAATTGAAGGGTCATATAGTAACTCTATGTTTAGTTCAACCATCTGAGAAACTGACAAGTTGTTTTCAAAGTGCTACACCATTTCATATTCCCACCAGAAGCATATTAGGGATTGGTCTGATTTTTCTATGTTCTTGTCAACACTTGCTTTATTCTGAGTTTTTGATTCTTTTTTCTTTTTAAGAATTGTCATTTATTTTTCTTATTATCATTATTTTAGTTTTGACCAGAGAGACAGAGAAAGAGGGAGAGAAACGTAGGGAAAGTGAGAAGGTAAGCCACCAAGTTCAGAACTCAAACTGCTGTGGGCCACATGGGAGTCCAGCACCTTAAACACCATACCACCTGCTGACTCCCTGTTTTTTATTCTATTTTAGTGGATAAAAAAAAATATTATCTCAGTTTTTTCTTTTCTTTATTCATAATAGAGCATGTCTGTGTTCACATGAGAGTAAGAGAAGGGGAACGAGAGAGTGAGACATGAACACCCTGCAGAGTCAGGTCACACTGTGATCATCTTCTCCAGCCTCCCATCTAGTCAGATAGACTAGAATGCACATGGATTCTCATATGCATTCCTAGTGTGTTTTAGGCAGACTGGGCCAAGGTTCTGAAACTCAGTCGCCATGTGGGATCCAGCTTCTATTGAGCAGTGTACTGCCACCACAGAGCAGGCCCTTACTGTGGTTTTCATTTCCATTGCCCTAATAACTGAAGATGTCAAGCATATATTTCTTGGTCATTTGTATATTTTATTTGGAAAAATGTCTATTTAGATCCTTTGTCTATTTTTGAGTGGGTTATTTGTCCTATTTCTTATAGAGTTTTCATACAGTCTAGATAAAAGACCCTTATCAGGTATATACTTTGTAAATATTTTCTCACATTTAGAAAGTTGTTTCACTTTTTAAAAAAATTTAATTTTACTGAGGGCATGTATGTTTGCAAAGAGAGAGAGATAGAGACAGAGAGAAAGTGAGAAAGCAACCCTTATCCCTGTGGAGAATGGTCATGCCACATCCTCTTCTCCATCTCTCCCTCCTTTAGAGATTTTGGGCACATACATGTATGTACTGACGTTTTTCAAGCCAATGTTTCTGGGACTCAGACCTTGCAGTTTGCATGCAGGATCCAGCCAACTTAACCACCAGCCTGTGGGCTGGTCCAATTTAACTTTCTTGAGATAATGATTTGAATCATTGAAGTTTTTAATTTTGATAAAGTCTAATTTTTTAAAATTTTGTTGCTTGTGCTTTTTGGGGTCAGGTCTATGAATATATTGCCAAATCCTACTTCACGCAGATTTACCCTTTTGGCAGTGGTGGTGGAGGTGAGGTTTTTACAAAGATTGTATGTGTATAATAATAAAACTAAGTATGAATTTCAAAATTTTTTATGCCAGGATAAACTTGTACTTCAATACATCTTTTTCCATGAACTTTGAAGTTCCCTAGAATGCTTTCTTCTAATAGTCTATAATTTTAGCTCTTATATTTAGGTCTTTGATCTCTTAGGTACATGCAGTCTGAGAACATAGGTCATGTTTTCCTGTTTCTTCGCATGCCTCATAATTTTTCCTTAGACACTGGACATTTTATTATACATTATAACACATCTTTGTAATGGTCATTTTTCTAAGACTTATTATTAATATTGCTTTCTTGTTTACTGAGTGGCTAGATTACTTTAATTAAGTCATTTTCTTACTCTGCAAGCAGTGTGCAATCTCTGATGTTGCTCCTCAAGGGGCAGAAATTTAGTAAATGGTCACCTTGAGATGACAGAGGTTAGGGGGTGGTTCTCTGACTTTCTCTTTCTCTAGATTGCACCACCTATCAACTGCCACATGAGCTAGGGTGGTGCCTTACCCAAGGCAGAGCCTCTTTTCCATGAAATGTAGGGGGCTGGATATAAAAAGGGAGCTATAATTTCTTTGGCCCAATTGACTAGAACTTAGCTTCAGTAATAAGGGGGCAGGATGAGAGTGCAGGATAAGAAATCCTGCCCCTTCCATAAAGACAGCCCTCGTACAGAGTGGAGTGTCCATCTCAGCGTCAGGAGAAAGAAGGAAGGCACATTGCACTTTCACTGCAGACTTTCCATTCTTACAGAGATGTAGCAGATTTCTTAAATAATGTTTTTTCACTTGGTAGATGCTTCCAGGCTATTTCCAAAGACTTTAAATGTTTTTTTTGTTTCTTCACAATAATTGTTTGTTTATTACCAGTAATAAACAATGTTTCTCTAGCTAGCAGATCCCTGGTGTTCCTCATGCTATTATGCCAAAAACAGAACTCTAGGGGCTTCATTTTTACTAATCTGGGATTGCACATGTTTCACCAATTAAAGATTCATTTTTAATCAACAAGTACCAGAGTTACAAGGAGTGATATTACAGGGAAGAAAATAATAAATACATTGGAAGAGAAGATTCATTAATCTTAGGCTATCAAAAAGGGTTGAGTAGAGTTGAGAACATATAGCAAACATTTAACTCTTTGTGTGTGTATTTTTAATTGTTGGAGTGGATGGCAATATTAAATAAAAATTAACCCTTGGTACCAAGTCCATGAATGGATTTTGCAATACAACAAAACTGAGGTAATTATAAGTTAAACTATGAGGTATTAATTTTCTTAACAATAATTTCATACAGAACATTTTTTTGGACTCCAAGACACTAACAGATTTCTGTAGCTTTAACAAATATAATCAGTAATGCAGTTTTCATCTATTCTACAAACTCTCAGGAATATACACAGAAATATCATACATAGACCTTCAACAAAAGTAAACGGCTGGCCAATTCTATAACTGCTTGACTCAGCAAATTATTAATACTGAACTTTTATTTTTTCAGAGGTAGCCATTATCTTTAGTTCTGAAACAGAGACTAAACTGATCATAGAATTTCCATCAAGGCAGCCAAAAATTCATGATGAACTATATTTTGTTTCTTTCTATGGTCTTAGTATATGTATTTGGACTTAATTTTGGGCTGATCATATAGTAATTAGAATAGAATTATAATTATTCTAAGTTCTCATTTCTTCAGCATATTTATATCTCTTAGCAAAGTTTATCTTAAAAGACAGTTGTAATGAACCACTTAAAATCTACTCTTTTAGCAATTTCGAGGTATACATTTTTAACTATAGGTACCATGATGTGCAATAGCTCTCTAAAACTTATCCAACTCTTTTCTAACAGAAATACTGAACCTTTTGAACAACACGTCCCTGTTTCCCATCACCTCTCACCCCAGGCTCTGGTAACCACCATTAATTTCTTTACTTTCATGAATTTGGTGATGATTTTACTTTTATAATAGGTTTTTGCTATAGGATGTGTACGCTCGTTGGAGAGACTGAGAGAGACAGAGAGACAGAAAGCAAGATATCAGCCCCCTGGAAAATGGCTATGATGCAATCCCTTCTCCTCCATTCTCTTCTGGGTATTTTGGGCAGGTACACACACACACACACACACGCACAAACACACACACACCTGGCATGAGTTTCAAGCTCCTGCATCCAAGACTCAAACAGAGGTCAGAGGGAGTCCACCACCTTAACTACTATGCCACCTGCTGGCCCCAATGATATGTTAATTAGTACTTGATTCAAAAATTCCACAATGTAACTGCTATGGTATGTAAATATGAATTAAAGTGTATATGTTGATATTTGGTCACTATTGTGATAATATTAAGATGGTAGAGACTTAATAAAAATATAGTATTAAGAAAAAGGTTATTTCAGAGGCAATTTAAATTAGATAAGGTCATTGAAGTGAGTTCCACATGTCTGACCAGGGACTTTATAAGAGGGAGAGACACTGTAGTCAACACACATTCTTGTCCTTTTGTCATGTGATGCCCTGTGCCACCTTAGGACCCTGAAAACCAGCAAGAAGGTCCAACTAGATGTAACCCCAACTACCCTGAACTTCAGAACTATGAGCTGAGGAAACCTTTATTCTTTCTAAATTACCAATCTATGGTATTCATTTATAGCAACAGAAAAACTCAAACAGAAAACATATATAAACACCATAAATACATAAAGTTATCATTTGTCAAGTTAAAATAAAATAAATATAATTTTTTTTTTGAGAGAGATTTTCTTTTTCGTTATAGGGCGCGTGCGCTCGCCAGACAGAGAGAGACATAGAGAGAGAAAGCGAGAAATCAGCCCCCAGGGGGGATGGTCACGCCGCAATCCCTTCTCCTCCATTCTCCTCTCGGGATCTTGGGCACGCACGCACATGCGCCCGGCGTGAGTTTTAAGCCACCAGGTCTGGGACGCGAACCGCGGTCGACTACGTGGGAGTCCAGCGACATAGCCATTACGCTAACTGCTGGTTCCCAGTTTTTAAAAAGGATAATTGTGAATGGTTTTTATACCAAGAATAGTATTTAATCAAGATATTTAATTTCTGTGAGATGTCACAACTTTTAGTGACAAAACCACACTGATTGCTTGATCTTTTAAAAATTATTTCATGGATTGGGAACCAGCAGTTAGCGTAAAGGCTATGTCACTGGACTCCCACATAGTAGACAGTGGTTCGCGTCCCGGACCCGGTGGCTTAAAACTCACGCCGGGCGCGTGTGCGTGTGTGCCCGAGAGGAGAATGGAGGAGAAGGGATTGCAGCGTGACCATCCCCCCTGGGGGGTGATTTCACGCTTTCTGTCTCTAATGTCTCTCTCTGTCTGGCGAGCGCACGTGCCCTATAGGAAAAAAAATTATTTTATGGATTTGAATCATTGTTTCTTTTAGAAATATGCCAAAACTGTTAAGCAACATGCTGATATTTAGGATACCTTAAAAGATAAAAGAAAAAAGTATCTTTCATTTTGTTTATTTATTTATTTTATTGATGCATTAAATTGCTATACATCATTTAGATTGTGAAGATACTTTTCCCAGCATGATTACACCTCAGTCCAGCCCAGTTGAGACTATTATACACATTGGCAACAGATAATAACCCTTATCTGTGTCCCACAAGTGTCTTACCTCTCCATTTCTACCCCCCCCAAATTTCCTTTCCTATGCTCTTTCCCTCCCCCACTCTTTCCTCTTTGTCTCTAGTGTCCATTACAATTTTTAATACTTTTATGTTCTCTAGTCTTTCAGTCTCTACCATAGAGTACAGACAGTTGGTATATGTTAAGTAGAGACATACAATGTTTCTCTTTCATAGCCTGACTTGCTTCACTCAGAAACATATCTCCCATATTCATCTACTTTCTGTCAGATTCCAGGGCCTTGTTTTTTTTTTTTTTTTATGGCTGAATAGTATTCCATGGAGTATTCATTTCAATCCATTCATCAGTTTGTGGACATTTGAGTTGGTTCTAAGTCTTAGCAATCTTGAATAATGCTGCAATGAAAATAGTTGTGCAAGCACTTTTCTGACTGAGTGCTCTCCTGTACTTTGAGTAGATACCCAAGAATGGAATTTCTGGATCATATGGTAGTTCTATTTGAAGGTCTTTGAGGAACCTCCATATTGTTCTCCACAGTGGCTGGACCAATTTACATTCCCACCAACAGTGTAGGAGTGTTCCCCTTTCACTACATCCCCTCCAGCACCTTTCATTATTTGTTTTTTTTAATCTTTGCCAGTCTGACTGGGGTTAGGTGGTATCTTATTGTAGTTTTGATATGCATCTCCCTTAAAATGAGGAATGTTGAGCAATTTTTCATATGCTTTTTGGCTGTTTGTATGTCTTGCTTAGAGAGTTGTTTATTCAGCTCATTTTCCCGTATTTTAATTGAGATCATTTTCTTCTGGGTAAGCCGCTTATGTTCCCTGTTTATTCTAGTTATCAGTCCCTTATCTGAGGCACAGTTAACAAAAATTCTCTCCCATTCCAAGGGTTGTAGACTCACACTAATTATGGTGTCCTTTGCTGTGCAGAAACTCCTTAATCTGATGTAATCCCACTTGTCTAATTTGGGGATTATTGCTTGTGCTTTGGTGGTCTTCCTTAAGAAGTTTTTGCCTACCCCAATGTCTCTCAGAGTTACCCCAGTGTTTTCCATCAGCAGTTTTATAGTTCCTGGTCTTAGGTTTAGATCTTTGATCCACTTTGAGTTGATTTTTGTTAATGGTGATAGACAGGGGTTCAGATTTATCTTTCTGCAGGTGGATACCCAGTTTTTCCAACACCATTTGCTAAAGAGGTTTTCTTTTTCCCATTGGATTGACTGGTACCCTTTGTCAAAGATGAGTTGACTGTATGTTGTGGGGTTTATTTCTGGAGTCTCTACTTTGTTCCATTTGTCCTCATGTCTATTTTTGTGCCAATACCATGCTGTTTTGATGATCACAGCTTTGTAATATACTTTGGGGTCAGGAAGTGAGATGCCACCTACTCTAGTCTTCTTGAATAGGATGGCTTTAGCAAAACAGTGTCTTCTATGGTTCCAGACAAATTCTATGATTGTCTTTTCTAGATATGTAAAGAATGTCTCTTGTAATTTTATAGGGATTACATTAAACAATTAGATTAATTTGGGCAGGATTGCCATTTTGATTACATTGATTCTTCCAATCCAGGAACATGGGATGTCCTTCCACTTTCTAATGTCCTTTTCAGTTTCTGTCTTAAGGTTTTCATAGTTTTCCTTACAGAGGTCTTTGACTTCTTTGGTTAGTTTTATTCCTAAGTATCTTATACTTCTTGTGGCTATGGTGAATGTAATTATATTCTTCAGTTCTGTCTCTATCTGCTTGTTGTTTGTATATAGAAATGCTATAGATTTTTGTAAGTTCATTTTGTATCTTGTCACTTTACTGTATGCATTTATTATTTCAAGAAGTTTTTTCATGTATACTATTAAGTCTTCTATGTATACAATCAAGTCATCTACAAACAGAGATAATTTCAGCTCTTCTTTCCCTATTGGAATGCCTTTTATTTCCTTCTCTTGTCTGATCGCATTGGTTAGGACTTCCAGTATTATACTGAATAGGAGTGGAGAAAGTGGGCAGCCTTGTCTTGTACCCATTTTTAGTGGAAAACCTTTCTCCCATTCAGTATAATGTTAACTGTAGGTTTTTCATAAATGGCTTTTATTATGCTGAGAAATGGTCCTTCTATGCCAATTTTACTGAGAGTCTTGATCATAAAGCCATGTTGTATTTTGTTGAATGCTTTTTTTGCATCAGTTAAAATGATATGATTTTTATCTTTCTTTCTGTTAATGTGGTGTATTACATTTATGGCTTTGTGTATGTTGAACCACCCTTGCATCCCTGGAATAAAGCCCATCTAGTCATGATGAATAACCTTTTTTATATGCTGTTGAATACTGTTAGCAAGTATCTTGTTGAGAATTTTTGCATCTATATTCATCAGAGATATAGGTCTGTAGCTTTTCTTTCTTTCTTTCTTTCTTTCTTTCTTTCTTTTTCTTTCTTTCTTTCTTTCTTTCTTTCTTTTTCCGTATTCTTACCTGTTTTGGGAATGAGGGTAAGGGAGGCTTCATAGAATGAATTTAGAAGGGATCCTTCCTTTTGGATCTCTAGAAACAGTGTAGAATAGAATGGGGGTTACCTCTTCTTTAAAAGTTTTGTAAAATTTGTCAGTGAAGCCATTGGGGCCTAGACTTTTCTTTGCTGGGAGGTTATTTATTACTGATTCAATCTCATTGCTAATTATAGGTCTATTCAGGCTTTCAATGTGCTATTGAGTCAATCTTGGTAGATGATATGTGTCCAGGAATTTGTCCATCTCATCCAGGTTTTCTTCTTTGTTTGCATATGGTTGCTCATAGTATCCTCTAATGTTTTGTTTTTCTGTTTTTATTCTGTTATAATGTTGTCTGATTCATTGAGAATTTGACTTATCTGGTCCCTTTCTCTCTTCTTCTTCATAGCAATTAGTGTGTACAAGAAAAAGATGGAAAGGTGTCAAAAGGACAACCTAACATCATGCCTCAGGGAAATGGAAAAAGAACAACAAAAAAATATCCAAAAAATGCCGGAAGAAAAGAAATAATAAAGATTCGAGCAGAAAAAAAAAAACGAAATAGAAAATAATCGACCTATATAGACAAGTGTCTTTTAAAAACATGAAATGGGACTAGTGGATGGCATAATGGTTATGTCACTGGATTCCCATGTAGCTCACTACTGTTCAAATCCCGAATCTGGTGGCTTAAACTCACACCAGGTGTGTGTGCGTGCATGCCCAAGATCCCCAGATGACACTGGAGGAGAAGGGATTGTGATGTGATCTTCCCCTCAGGGGGTGATTTCTTGCTTTCTGTCTCTCTGTTTCTCTGGTGAGAACATGCACTCTATAGGAAAAAAAAAAAAAAAAAAAAAAACTCTCCCTAAAAAAAAAAGAAATGGCCAACTGGTTATGAGGCTAATATGAATTTTATATCAAAGGGAGTAAAGATTCAGAAATATCAAATAATAAGTGTATATATAAAATGAGACTGCAGTATCCGGCTTCAAAGTAACTATAAAAACCTGCTCTTACACCTCCTGCCAAGACTCCACAGGCTTTTAATGTCTATACTTTATAGTGAATTTACATATTTTTTCATTACACCAAAGCCTGTTTCTCAGAACTATACCCTAAAAATTCTTCTGTGCTAATTCTTCAATTTAACTTTCAATTATTTGCTCTAATAAGACAAAATATGGTTAACAAAATCAGAAAATTATAACCAAAAGACATTTCATAATCATTAGTGACAAATTTCTACATTTAAAACATAAAAAATATACAATAGCATCAATTTTGATTTTTAATGTATTTTCCACAGCAAATTTTAAGCTACAATACAAAGTCATCCTGAAAATGTGGAGCATGAAAATCGGACAGCCATGGGCATGAAGTTTCAATACAGCATTTGATCAAATATCCATAATAATATCTGAGGGTACTCAAACAATATTACATTTTACTTTTTGATAACAATTTTAACTTTGATCCTGACAATGACATCTCTCATTTTTTTCTCTTAAGAGATATTTTTGCTATCGGGTACATACACTTGCTGCAGAGACAGGGAGAGATAGAAAGACACAAAGTGAGAAATCAACCCTCAGGGTGGATGGTCATGCCACATTCCTTCTCCTCCATCCTCTTCTTGGGATTTTAGGCATGCATTCACAAGTGCCTGGCATGAGTTTTAAGCCACCGAGACCGATTCCTGAACCGTGATCGACTACATGGAAGCCCAGCAATGTAACTGTTACACCATCTGCTGGTCCCTCATAAGGACATTTCTTAGTGAAATAAAAGTATTATATGGATTGGTCTACATTTATCACTACATACTATTAAATTGAATTAGAAAGTGTTTCTGACCAATGTTAACATATGAGCATTAACAAGGGCTTCCAGGACCAGCAGTTAGTGTAATGGCTATGTCGTGGACTCCCGCATAGTCGACCATGGCTCGAGTCCCGGACCCAGTGGCTTAAACTCACGCCGGGCACGTGTGCGTGCGTGCCCAAGATCCCAAGAGGAGAATGGAGGAGAAGGGATTGCGGCATGGCCATCCCCCCTGCGGGGTGATTTCTCGCTTTCTATCTCTCTGTGTCTCTCTGTCTGTCTGGCGAGCGCACGTGCCCTATAGCAAAAAAAAACTCTCAACAAACAAACAAACAAACAAACAAAAAACAAGGGCTTCCAAAGACATGTGTTTAACAGGGACAGAAAATATTAAAGAGGTAATAAAATCTCTAGAACTTAGAGGTTAAATTATTAAACTCAAATTTATTTTACAGTATAAACATTGATCTATCCATGGTGTTACAGATAAACTTGAATTGATATAAAAGTTAATTTAAATATTTGTTTTTAAGATGTACCAGTAACTTTCTTATGTGAGGGGTATTTGACAAGATTTGTAATGTTTTAAAAATTAATAGATTATATTATTCTAGCTATTTTACATATAAAATAAGTATTAAGTCCTAGGTTATGAAGATTTCAATTCTTTCATATTGAAGAAAAACAGCATGAGAATCACATTGGTATCTTGGCATTGATGACTAAATCTTGAGTCTTCTTCTAAAACTATAACATAAAATGACTACAACTTGAATAATTTAATTAAATTATGTCTTAAAATAATGAGAAAAGCATAAATCAATTTGGTAAGATTTATAGACTTTGGGATTTTTAGAGATGATATAGTCAAAATGCTTTGTAAATAAGAAAAGCAGATGAAGGTTGGAGAATAACTTTTTTAAGATGATGACAAGGAAGTCAAAGTAGAACAGATGACACCAGTGGGAATTACCTTTATGTCATGTTCTGTTTCTTCACATTACTTCTTCTTAAAGCAGGGTTTCTGAAACTCAGCAGTATTTGATGTATTAGGATGAATGATTTGTTTTAGAGCAACTGTCCTTTGCACTGAAGAATGTTTAGTGGCCTATTTCTGGCCTCTATTCATAGATGTCAGTAATACTCTTTCTCCAGTAATACCAAAATTGCCCCCAGTCATTGTCAAACATCACATAGGAGGAAAAATCTCCCCCAGTTGATAACCACTTTAAAATTGATGATGCTGAAGTTCAGGCGAAAGCCTTAAGGTAGTAACAGTGATCACAAAAACAAAAAACAAATATGAATTTGATTACTTTGTCCTCTTATCTCCATTCTTGTATACAGGAAGGGCTATAACTGATTGATCTTTATTTCTTCATAGTCCGAGTATACTGAAGAAAGACATAGCAAACAAGATGATCTGAAATGATATTATTTCAAATAGTATCAAAATTTTCAGAGGGGAAAATGTGTCTGAAATTCAATTATGCACAACCATAATTCCAACAAAGCATACGAATTGCCAGAAGATCACATTTTTATTTCATATAGCAACTTCTTACATAACTGTGGAAGAGGCAAATTAGCAGAGCACTGAAGTGGTGTTAGTTTTCTCTTTCATGCACCATTTGAATCGACCTCAATTTTAATTTACATCCTACACACCAGGCTTCATGCATCCATGGAACTCCCAAAGCTTCTGACAGCAACTTAAAGATTCAGGTGTGATTGGGGAGGATGAGAGACTGCCACAAGCAAAAATGGCTGGGAATGCTCTGTATACAAATCCACTTTTAGTTAATGACTTAATTTCCAATTCTAGAATAGAAATTAAATCCTTGTTTTCTTCACATGAAGCATAAAAGATAGCCTTAAGTCAACCCTACTATTGTTCCTGATGTTTACCTTTATTATTTGAATTCTGAATATTCTTGAAGTGTGAAAGTATAACAATTTGTGAGAAAAATAACACAATTATTTTAGTTTGAAGGGATTTTTGACTATATAATAGAAAAATGAGTGGTTAAATAGCTAACACCTTCTACAGAGCAGATAGATAATCAGTAAAATAGTAACTGGTTATTTCAGTAGCAGAAATTTAACAAGAATTATTAAGCAAAATTAAATTATAAATGTTCTTTTACCATCAAAAATGTAAAATTCTTAAATAATCTTTTGTTTCTGCACTAAGTGCCACATGAAGCTTCCACATCTAAAAAACTTATTTGGATGGTTTACATATGAAACCAAACAAATAAAAAACAGTTTCTGCAAAATAGAGAAGAAATTAACTATTTTCTATTTTACCAGTTGATAATTTGGAACACTTAATTACACACATTACAGATACAAAATAACAAGAAATAGTCAACTATATATTGATTCAATGTCTAATAAGACACTCTCTAAGAGGTATGAATACTAAAAAGCATATGAAAAAATGCTCAACATCCTTCATTATAGGGGAGATGCAGATTAAAACCACAATGAGATACTACCTAACCCCTGTCAGAATGGCAAAAATTAAAATTTCAAACAATGTTAAGTGTTGGCCGGGCTGTGGTGAAAGAGGAACTCTCCTACACTGTTGGCAGGAATGTAGATTGGTCCTGCAACTGTGGAAAACAATATGAAGGTTCCTCAAAGATCTACAAATAGAACTATCATATGATCCAGCAATTCCATTCCTGAGTATCTACCCAAAGGACAAGAGAATGCTCCATCAAAAAGTGCTTATACATCTATGTTTATTGCAGCGTTATTAACAATTGCCAAGATATGGAACCAATCAAATGTCCATGAACAGATGGATGGATTGAAAAAGTGTGGCATATATAGTCTATTGAATAGTATTCAGCCATAAAATAAACAAGACCTTGGCATTCGATAAAAAGTGGTCAAATGTGGAAGATTTATTGCTGAGCCAAGCAAGCCAGGCAATGAAAGAGAGACATGGTATGTCTCCACTTAACAAATACTGACTGTCCCCACTTTATTTTAGAAACTGAAGGATTGTAAAACATAAAAACACTGAAAATAGTTATGGACACTGGAGACAGTGTGGAAGGGGAGTGGAAGAGGGGACCAGTGTAGGGAAGAAAATTAGGGAGAAAAATAGAGAGGCAAAACATTCGTGGGGCACAGAAATGGTTTATTATCTCTTGATAATGTGTATAGTATCCTCAACTGGACTGGTCTGAAGTATTATTTCTTGGGTAAATTCACTTTATAAACCAAGTGATGTATAGTGATTAAATGTAAAAACTAAATTAAAATAAAAAAATAAACAAAATGTAAGAGCCTTGGATACCTCTGGCATTTCTTATATTCTGTGCTTTAACTTGTTCATGAATATAAAACTAAGAGTATATTTGTATTTTGCTCAGGAGCAATTTTTTAAAAAAATAAAAATAAAATTAGACAACAAACTTATCTAACTAGCATTAAAGGAATTAAAAATAGCTATTTGTGTTAAAATGAACCACCTAAGTATAATATCCTAATGTGTACTTTTTTACCTTGAGAACTACTAACATTTCACTATGAATATCTAGAAAATTTTTTTTAAAGTTTCTTGTTACATAAATCACATTTGCTTGCTTGTTTTTTTTACTAGATAACACTACCATTTCTTTGAAAACAGTGCTGATGAATAATTTGCCTTTATGTGATTTTTTTTTAACATCAAAGTGATTACAGGAAAATTGCTATTGTCTATCTACAAAAGAATATATCCTTTATATCTTTATATGTACAAGCATGGCATTGATAACATTAGAAAACATGTATGATTACTTTTTAAGAATATGTTATATATAGTACCCACCCAAACAAAATATATTGTTAGAAAGTAAGATATTAAAAACAAGTTCCTTTATCCCTTACAATGACAAGTGGATAGTCTACTGATTTTGAAGATACTACAGGTATTTTATGTTTTCATAGCCAATTTGATTTCAATATTGAGTTCAAAGTCCATTTCCTCTGGATTTTATATTAGTGATAATAATAAAGAAGACAGCTATAAAGAATCCATGATGTACATAAAACATTACAATCTTGAACTTTTCAGAGCAAGTTTTTAACAGCTCCCATTTATTGAGGGTTCATTAATTTCCAGTTACCATGCTAAGTACATACACATGATCACATCTGATCCCCCCCAAAATTTTTTTTGAAAAAAATATTTTCTTATAGATATGAGAAAAATGAGAATTAGAGAATTTGAAATCGTTTCTTAAAGTCATCTGAACAACTGGCTGATTCACAATATAAAGCAGATTTGTCATACTTCAAAGTCTATGGCTTTAACCAATTAGTCATCCATCTACCTATTATATAATACACATACCCACACCCCTCAAGAATATACTACTGAAAAAAATGATTTGTCTTAGTCAAAAAAAAAAAAAAAAGGAAGAAAGAAAGAAAGAAAGATTTGTCTTAGATAACAAGTCACTGGTATTTTAGGTGAGGACTAGGCCCAAGTTCCAAATCTTGTTTCAAAGTCAGTGTCTCCCTCCATGCGGTTTCTCTCCACTACTGCAGCATACATGGATTACTTCCTTCTCTGAATTTTGATGATATTCATAATCTAAACCATATATTTTAGCACTGAATTATAAATTGCTCTATATTTTCACTTTTTACATGTATTTGATTTGTCTTCTCATATTTATTTAGAATTTAAATTTTAGATTATTATAGGATTATAGTATTCTTATATCTAGTGTTGTTATAGCACTGTATTTATTAATATGCTATAGGCCAGCTCTTCTTTTATTTTTAATGTTTTTGCCATAAGGATCATGTGTTCGCTGGAGAGAGCGAGCGAGAAAAACAATGAGAAAGTGAACGAGAAATCATCTCCCAAGGGTGATGGCTATACCACAGAACTTTCTCCATTCTCCGCTTGGGATTTTGGGCACACGTGCAAATGTACCTGGTGTGAGATTGAACCTGCTGACTCTGGGACTTGAACTGTGGCTGGCCATGTGGGAACTGAGCACCTTAATCACAATGCCAACCTGCTATTCCCAAATCACAGCATGTTCTAAGGATCTTTTGCAGTAGTATAAAGCCAACTATGCCCTAGGTTCACTGTGGATTTCACCATAACTCCAGATGGGCCAGAAACCAAACTATCCCTAAAAAGATCATGTAATTAGAACACTTTCTTCCTTTTCTCCCCCTTTTTCCACTAATACTGCAAGCAACTCTTCAAATTAACTCAATATGCTTTAAAATGAAAGCAGCATTCTCTGAAGATGGTAACTAAGTGCCTGATTGCCAGAATATCCTTCAAAGTATTGTAATTCTGAGCTTGCAAAACATTCTAAGATGCTTAGCCTCTCATTTATTTATGACAGCTTTAACATTTCCCAGACCCTTTATTCGCACTCTACTGATGGTTTAAAGAGTACAATATGGCAAAACCTCACACATTCCTTTCTGCTTTTTATGATCTGCAGCTTACAAAACTATTCCGAGTCCATTATAATCTACTTTTGACTACTTAATATGTGCTTTACCTACATTTTTATAGTAATGCATTTCTAATCTTTTATTCTTACACAATTGAGTATATTAAATATCTTGCATATGGAAGCTATTAGAACAGGTGGCTGAATCATGGTTGAGTGTCCACACAAATGAAAATAATGCATGCTTTTGTGTTTGGTCAAGCTGACTTAGCCACCTGCTGTGGATTTCTCACTATCCTAATTTCTTTTACAGTCTTGAGTACACCTCTTAAAGAATAAAAACTAAATTAGAGAGCTACCGTTAGCATGGTGGATCCCACGTCTGACTGGGTAGTTTGAGTCTAAGACCAGCAGCTTGAAAATCGTATTGGGCATGTGTGCCTAGGTGAAAGAAGTGGAGTGGAAGGGATTACAGTATGACCATCCCCCAAAGGGTGCTTTCTCACTTTCTGTCTCTCTCTCTCTCTCTCTCCCCTTTAGTGAGCACATGTGCCTGTAGCAAATTTTAAAAAAACAAACACATACACAAAAACAAAGTAAGTGAGAAACTTTCAGTCTGTTCTGTCATTCTCTAACATTTTGATGAAATCTGACAGTGACGACATGAAAGCTTTAGCCTGTGAAAGATAAACCCACTGACTTCATAGAGGATGATAAAAGGTCATGTTATTGTCTGGTAATATGAGGCAAGATGTGTTATTAATATAATAAAATAAGATTAATTGGGGTATCCTCAACTGTGGATAACAGTGGGGTATCCTACTGTGAATAAATGGCACAAAAATTCTAGGCCTCACTCCTTCCTCCAAATTTGTTATTTCTTCTTTTAGTCTTCCCCTTCCTGTCCCATATAAATTGCTTTTTCCCAGAGCCTGGTTTTCTATTATTGATCTATCACAGAGGATTCTAATCATTAACATTGTGTGGTGGATGAGGTCTTGAATTTTGAAATAAAATCATACAGCTCTGATGCCCATTTCTGGGGAACATTTAACTTAATGGTATTCAGCCTTTCCTCATCTGTAAAACTATGATAAGAGTAAGAGAAAACTAGTAGTGCTTTTTATTAAGAACAAATACTTTTTTAATACACTTAAAATATTTTCTGACATAAAACATTCAATAATGTAAGCTATTACTTTTTTTTTCTTTTTTTGGAGAGGTTTTTGCTATAGGGCGCATGCGCTCGCCATGCCACAATCCCTTCTCCTCCATTCTCCTCTCGGGATCTTAGGCACGCACGCACACGCGCCCGGCGTGAGTTTTAAGCCACCCGATCCGAGACGTGAACTGCGGTCGACTACGTGGGAGTCCAGTGACATAGTCATTACGCCAACTGCTGGTCCCAATGTAAGCTATTATTAATAATGATACTGTTAACCTATGTGCTACCATTTCTTGGTCTCAAGAAATGGTAGCACATACTTTAATTCTTTGATGTTAACTATCATTTATATTTTGTTGCCTTTTCAACTAAAATCTCCTTTCTAGGGGAGTGATTAAAGAACACAGGCTCTCAACAAAACATTAACAAATAAACCAACATAATATAAAGAAAATTATATAACATGATCAATTAGAATTTAACCCAGGTATGCACAGGGGGTATATTTAAATATTAATGTCTCCATCACATCAACAATATAAACAAAAATATATAATTATATAAATAGGGACAGAAAAACAATTTTATAAAGTCCAATACCCATCCATGATAAAAACTCTTAGCAATCTATGAATAGAGAGGAGCTTTCCCAACTTGATAAAGAGCATTGAAACATACTTAATGGTGGAAAACTAAATATTTTTCCTATAAAACTGAATAAACCAATAATGTTAACTTTTACCATGCCTATTCAATATAATACTAGAATTCTTAGTAACATAATAAAAAAGAAAACACAAGATACATAGGTTAGAAAGGAAGAATTAAGTGTCTTTGTTCACCAATGACATAATTTTATAAAAGATCTTAAGGAAACAACAAGAATATCTCTTCAAACTAATAAGTGATCATAGAAAGGTTGCAGGATGGAAGGCAAATATACAAAAGTTAATTGTTGGGGCCAGCAGATGGTGCAGTGGTCAACCACAGTTTAAGTCCCAGACCTGGCAGCTTGAAACTCATGCTAGGCACATGTGCATTCATGCCAAAAATCCTGAGAGAAGAAGAGATTGCAGTATGCCTATCACCCTGGGGGGAGTGATTTCTCACTTTCTTTCTATCTCTCCTGTGAGCACACACATCCTATAGCAAAGATCTCTTCAAAAATAAATAAATAAATAATGACAGCATGAACCTTTAGAATTTAACATTTAAAATATAATACCATTTATTATGATATTATATAAAGTGAAAATACTTACGTCTAACTATGACAAAATATGCACAGGATTTATTAGATAAAAACTACACAACTCTGATGAAAAACATCATAAAAACAAAAATATAAAGACATTCCAAATTCATATTATTGCTACGATAGTAACTACTCCTAACTATCTATAGATTCAATGCAATCCAAACCAAAAGCCCATGAATTATTTTGTAGCTATCAACACATTGATACTAAAGACTATGTAGAGAGGCAAATGACCAAGAATACATAAGAAATTATTGAATGTAAAGAAAAAAGTTGCATGACTACCACTACATGATTTCAAGATTTACCATAAAGTTACAGTAATTGGGGCCGGCAAGTGGCATGGTGGTTAAAGGCGCCGGATTCCCACATGGCTGGCCATGGTTCGCGTCCCAGATCTGGCAGCTTGCTTTCTCACTTTCTCTCTCTCTCTCTCACTCTGTCCCCCTCTGGTCAAATTGAAATAAACGAATAAATAAATAAATAAAGTGACTTTCTTTTAAAAAAAAGTTATAGTGGGAACCAGCAGTTAGCGTAATGGCTATGTCGCTGGACTCCCACGTAGTCAACCGCGGTTCGCGTCCCGGACCCGGTGGCTTAAAACTCACGCCGGGCGCGTGTGCGTGCGTGCCCAAGATCCCGAGAGGAGAACGGAGGAGAAGGGATTGCGGCGTGACTATCCCCCCTGGGGGGTGATTTCTCGCTTTCTGTCTCTATGCCTCTCTCTGTCTGTCTGGCGAGCGTACGCGCCCTATAGCAAAAAAAAAAACCTCTCCAAAAAAAAGAAAAAAAGAAAAAAAAAAAGTTATAGTAATCAAGAAAGTATGGTTTTGGTAAAAGAATAGAAAAATAGATCAATGGAATGGAAGAGAGAACTCAGAAACAACCCATAAAAATATAGTGGACTGATGTTTGAAAAAGAACAATAGCCATGGCAATTCAATGATTGTCTTTCAACTATTGTTGAACATCTAGACATTAATGTGAAAAGAAAAAAAGTGAATCTAGCTTCTGATCTTAACATATTATTATTATTATTATTATTTTGGAGAGGTTTTTGCTATAGGGAGCATGCGCTGGTGGGAAAGACAGAGAGAGACAGAGAGACAGAAAGTGAGAAATCACACCCCGGGAGGATGGCCACGCCAAAATCCCTTCTCCTCCATTCTCCTCTTGGGGTCTTGGGCACGCATGCACATGCACCTGGCGTGAGTTTAAGCCACCAGGTCTGGGACTCAAACCACGATTGACTACATGGGAGTCCAGCGACATAGCCATTACGCTAACTGCTGGTCCCCTGAAGGTAACATATTTTTAAAAGAGTAACTCAAGGGGCCAGCGGGTGGCATGATTACTGAGAGGCTGGACTTCTACACGGCTGACTGTGGTTCAAGCCTTGAACCCAGTAGCTTGAAAATAACAAGTGCCCAAAATCCTGAGAGGAGAATGGAGGAGAAGGGCTGCAGCCCCTTACTTCATATAGATAATTGATCAATAAATCTTTTTAATGCTATCATGTAATTATGTTTAGAGTCCTCTCCAATTAATTTTCTGTATTAATAATCTCTTATATAATCTACTAAATAATAATCTAAATTAAAGTCTCTGGCTTCAGTTTTAACTTCCCACTCCCTATTTATCCTCTCCACTGCTGCTTGAATACATTTTTTAGGAAAATAATACCCGATTTATAATTTTTAAATTGGGTTCATATTGTTCTTGAGAAAACCAGTTCTTCCCCAGTAAGATGTAGATGACCTCTAATGATCTGGTTTTCTTATCTCTTTTGCCTCATCTGTCAACATTAGCAATTTATGTACGTTATTCAATCTTTTTAGCTCAACTGAAGATTGCCACAAGATTGTCTACTCCCATATGCCATATTATATATCCCTAATGCACATTTCATGTCATTTTCACCCTAACAATTCTTTCTTATACTCTCTGAAACCCAGATAGAGCATCACTACATAATTTTCTTTTCTACCTTGTGCTGACAGATATAGCATGGCTTCTCTTCTGTACCACTCTTTCAAACCATTACACAGCTGCAAAGGTTTGTTTTCACACCAGTCTTGCAAACTAAATGAGAGCAACTTGAAATCAAGGATTACACTGAGTTTAAATCTATATCTCAATAATTAGCCAAGTCATTAGAGCATAAAATATATGCAGTAAATATTTGTAAAGGTTGAAATAATCAACAGAAGGAATGGGTGGAAGGAAGCATAGGGTGGTAAGGAGTGATGAAGCAAAAAATAAGAGAGGAAGAACTAGAGCATATACTAGTTGGTAGGATCACTTAAAGAAACAGAAAGTAAAATGTTTAGTGACTTAAACAGAGAACAAAGAATGGATCCATGTTTTAAAGTTATCTGAAAATCCATTGTAGTCTTGGAATTAATTCTAAATCTAGTCAGCCATTTTGAGTTTTCAATAATTGTTCTTTTCAATCTAAATAAATATTTCCTAAACTGCAATAACAATGTAATACTTAAATTCATTGAATATAAAATGGAACCTATTTCAAGATGACAGTTTTCATACACCCCAGAGAACAAAAAAGAAATGCCAAACAGTTAACACAAATATAAGACACATTTTCAATGCAGAGAAGTTGAAATGTAAAAAATATATACATGGTAGAATCTATGAAATATAGGTATATATAAAATGAAATCAACTCATTTGGATCATTCATTATACATCTCGAAAGATTAGAGAAATTTAGCCATTGCCTTAAAGCCATGGAATCAGCAAATATCAACTAGAAAACTACAAATGTTCGTAATTTTGGTTCTGAAATTTTTAGCAGTTGGTGCCAAGAGAGAAATATGATCATTTACATGATTCTTAAGATTTATAAAATATTTGCAAGATCAGATAAAACAAGTTACTCTAGCTGCTAAAGACAAAAGTATTTCTAACACAGGTAATGATGAATTCTTAGGTGCTCTCTTATGCAAAAAGGAATTCTACAAAGCCAAGTCCTAAAATTTCTCTCAAGTCAATACACAGACGCACAATACTCTTACTGCAACATACCTTAAATATTGCAAACTCAAGCAAACTCCTAGAGATAATAATTCCCTCATCCATGTTTTCCTTTTCAAGATTGGCATAATGCCAAATATATTTAATCTTTTACAATAGTTTCCTATAATTATTATAGTAGCATTTAAATATTTAACAAATTAGAGAGAGAAGCCATTTTGTAACTACTAAATTTTAAACATTACTTTAAAAAGCAAAACAAAATTAAAAAAGAGTAGCACTTTGGTAGAAATAAAGAATCAATTCAGTCATTAAACCAGATACACAGGAATCAATTGGCTGAACAAAGATTCTACCTTATGACCAAGAGGCAACATCAAGGTCAAAATTTGCATAATAGCTCATCAGCCTAAAAAGCAAAGGTCAATTGGTTCAAAATGAATACAATTTTGATACAAATAATTGGCAAGGCAAGTGTGCACTAAGGCAGAAGCATTGCTAATGAGAAGCAGTTTACTGCTAGGGAAATTAAAATTTTTTAAATCAGTTGACCAACTTCACAGGTAGGTACATTAGTGCAAATGGGATTTAAATGTCCTGACCACAACATAGTACAGTAACTATAAGTTGGTAAATCCAAAAACTCTGAATTATTTTCTTATCAAATTTTACCATTTTAAAAATCAAATTTATTGCATATTTTTATTTGCTGAAGAAACTACATCAGAACCAACCTAATTGTAAACTCGGTCTCCCCATATCTGACAATTTCCTCAAGGGTTTGCATATTACTGCACTGCTATCATAGTTTCCTTACCATATGAAAGGAATATGGTTTTGCTATTAGAACTGTCGACCTCTTTTTACACTATTTTCCTCTAATATCGAGACAATCTCCAAACAAATTAAAACCCTAAAGGGTCACACAGATTGTGGAATAAATGGGACACCTTCCTACCCATTGGACAGTAAGAGAGGTTGTAAAGGAAAATGCCTAGAGAAGAACTTCAGAATGAGATTCCTAATGATCTGTGACATTCCGTCACAATTACTTATTGATTTTATTTGAAGACACTCACCACAGGCTTTATAAAAAGCAAAATAAAAAACGATGACCTTTTATTATTTTGTGAACTAAGGGAGCCTCATGAAAAATCTATTTTACCCTTAAAACATCAGCATGAAATTACTTTGTTGGTCTGTTATCCCCAACATTGCATTTTCTATGTGCATGTGAACTATTTCTGGTAGTCTCCATCCATTCGACACTGTTTAGTTCTGTTTTTGAAAGGCAGGTATTTCAAAGTTGTCAAAATCAATTATTTGGAAGGATGAAGGATAAAACAGGCTGTCAGTAGGTAGATGTGATTTTACAAATTTGTGAATTTTCTAGAAAACAAGAGTAACACTGCTGAATATTTCAGAGAAACATGTAGAGGTTAAGACCTCTCTAGAATATTTTGATTTCAGAGAAACATGTAGAGGTTAAGGCCTCTCTAGAGGGACCAGCAGTGACGTAATGGCTATGTCGCTGGACTCCCACGTAGTCGACCGCGGTTCGCGTCCTGGACCCGGTGGCTTAAACTCACGCCGGCGCGTGTGCGAGCGTGCCCAAGATCCCGAGAGGAGAATGGAGGAGAAGGGATTGCGGCGTGGCCATCCCCCCGGGGGGGGGGTGATTTCTCACTTTCTATCTCTCTGTCTCTCTCTGTCTGTCTGGCGAGCGCACGCGCCCTATAGCAAAAACCTCTCAAAAAAAAAAAAAAAAAAAGAAAAAAAAAAAAGACCTCTCTAGAATATTTTGTTTTACTTTTCATTCTGTTCAATAAGAAAACAATTACTGGGTAAAAGCTGGAAGATAATCAAAGCAATAAAATACTTCCAAGTTTAAATTAAGGTCAAATATGCAAATGCTATTATATTTTAGAAATCTAGTGACTACATGCTTCAAGTCTCATGTAAAAAGACATCTGGCTTTCCTCTTTTGTAGAGTTCTGTGATTCATATAGATATAGGCATTCTTATACTATAGTTTATAGGCAATAAATTTGGAATCAGTATACAACCAAAATTTGTTTTCTTGATTTAGGTAATTTAGTTGTATTTTTCAAAGTATGGGGCTTCTGAATCAGTCACTGGGAGCGTTTATGAAAAATGTAAGTTTCTGTGCCTCATACCTCAGATTGAATCTCAGAAGCACTTTGGAGTGAACAAGATTTTAATAATTGTGTTAAACTTGGAATTCTACAACTTTACCCTGAGATCCTTATGCACAATAGAATTGTAGAACCACTGTGTTTTTTATTTTATTTTGTGGAGAGATTTTTGCTATATTGTGCATGCACTCACCAGAGAGACAGAGAGACACAAAGTGAGAAATCATCCCCCCTCCCCAGGGGGAATGGCCATGCCATAATCCCTTCTCTTCCATTCTCCTCTTAGAATTTAGGGCACACACACACACACACACACACACACATACACACACACCTGGTGTGAGTTTTAAGCCACCGGGTCTGGGACTCAAATCTCGGTCAACTACATGGGAGTCCAGTGGCATAACTATTATGCCATCCGCTACACTATTAAAACAAATTATATGTGTGTTCTTGGAAGGTTTTACCACACATTTTACTGTGAGAAAGGGCCACTTCTAGATTGAATGACAGTGAATTCAGAATTCTTAAATCTGAGAGTTGAAATAAAGCTGTACTCAAACAAAATACCTTTCTACATAGAACTGCTCTCATTCAATTATTAAGAGAAGTAATTTGAATTAGTCAATAATTAGCTGCACAGAATGATGATAATAAATGTGCTTGTCTTATATAGCTGTTTAGTTCTGAGTTCTCAGAAACTAACCACCAAGCCACTCTCATTTTGAGACTTAACCACAGAAAATACTCAAGCTTCCATCCACATCTATTCTCAGGCTATTTCCAATAGCCTTAAAAGATTATTTTAATCTCCAAATTACAGAAATCCAAGGTAATTGGAGATGTAGACTTTAGAACCGCAGAGATTAAGACTAGAAGGAACACGAGAGTCCTTTATCTAGCTGCTGCATTTTACAAATTTTAAATCATAGATGTTAAACAAAAGGTAAGCAAAATCCCAGAATTCTTGATGTGAAATCCATTATTCTTCATCATTGTCTGTACTTTATCATTCCTTATGTTATTGTCATATACTTTTCTTTTTCTTTGTTTGTTTTTTGTTTTATTTTTGCTATTGGAAAAATGCATGGAGAGAGACAGAGAGAAAGTGAAAAGGAACCACCCTCTCCCAGGGGGAATGGCCTTCTCCTCTATTTGCCTCTCAGGATTTGGGGTGTGCACACACATGCTCCTGGCACGTTTTTTCAAGTCTCTGGGTCTAGAACTCGAACCACGTAGTTAGCCATGTGAGATCCAGCCACCTTAACCACCATACCACCAGATGGCCCAACTTACCATTTCTTAAATAATAAAATTTTTCTTTCATTAGTTTTCAGTTTCGAGGTTTTATTCTAAGTAGTATTTTTATGCCTAATACTTTATCTTCATCTTGCATGTATTTTAAATTGTGCATCCCATAAATTGAGTATAGAACAGATGTTATATTTATCAATACTCCAATATTTGCATCACTAAGTCAGACAATTTTTAAACGCTCATTCTTTGATCATTAACATTTTTTGTTTGGGGGCCAGAAGGCAGTGCAGTGGTTAAGGTGTTGGACTTTCACATGGCCAACTGCTGTTTGAGTCCTAGACTTGGCAACTTAAAAATCACGCCAGGTGTGTGTGCATATGTGTCCAAAATACTAAGAGGAAAATGGAAAAGAAGGGATTGTGACATGGCCATCCCCCTTGGGTAGGGAGTTTCTCATGATCTCTTTCTCTGCTACTCTCTCTCTCTCCAGAGGGAACGTGTGCTCTATGGTAAAATCCTAAAAAAAAAAAAAAAAAAAAAAGAAAAAGAAAAAGAAAAAGTTGTTTAAATATTTTTTTTTCCTCAGGATCCTATATTCACAAAACAATCTATCAATATTTTTACTTGAAAGAGAAGATGAGATCTGGAACTTATTAAGGACTTTAATGGAAAGGAAATCTAAATTTTACAATCTGCATATCTGCATATTTTACTGTTTCATGTAATTAAACTCAATGCATGATGTAAAATTCTCTCAAGAATTGAAGACTTGGAGTGTTTTATATTCACTTTTTTTTTTTTTTTGAGAGGTTTTTCGCTATAGGGCGAGTGCGCTCGCCGGACAGACAGAGAGAGACAGAGAGATAGAAAGCGAGAAATCACCCCCCAGGGGGGATGGTCACGCCGCAATCCCTTCTCCTCCATTCTCCTCTCGGGATCCTGGGCACGCACGCACACGCGCCCGGCGTGAGTTGTAAGCCACCGGGTCCGAGACGCGAACCGCGGTCGACTACGTGGGAGTCCAGCGACATAGCCATTACGCTAACTGCCGGTTCCCTCACTTTTGAAAATCATTGTTATACTAAAAACAACACAGATAGTGTTACTCTGATTCATTTATATAAAATACAATTCACTGATCTATTTTATAATAATATGTGAGATCAGAAAACTTGATTATGAGTGTATTGCAATTTCTAAATATGATGGGACAATTGAACAAGTGACTCCAGGCAATATAATCTACGCAGTTTGGTGGTTTTGAACCTTAACTAGAGAAGTTTGTTTTGAAAAAGAGAAAGATGGGGCCTTTTAATAGTCCTCTCATGTATGTAAGGTTTTGGTCTATTTCATATGACTACAGAATTACTTTTTTCAAATTAATTTCTTATGTTTTAAAGTTAACAGATAAAATATATGCATTTATCATGTATAGCATGCTACAGAATTTAAAACTATTGGTAAATGTTGAAGGATATAGATCTCAGTTTGGTATGAAGAGTAATAGCCTTACATTGAGTTGTTTACAATGTTTACCTTGTATGGTCTACTGAGAATTTAGGCATCTGATAGGGAGTTGTTTGTTTTTATGTTTCATTTTCTGAGAGTAATCTCAAAGGAAATAGTGTCCTCTGCCAATTTTTCCATTAAAATTAAAAGTGCATCATATTTTGAACCGCAGTAATTCTACATAGAGTTGTCAATTTCTCCAAAAGTATTAAAAGCTTTTGGAAGACAAAAGCTACACAAAGAATCAGGTATTTTCTCAACATACATTTTGACACCAGCGTAAATTCTAATTACAGTAAAACAAAAGGTAGACTTTGTTATGCAGCTCAAATATCTTATGTCACTATGGATCCATTTACTGCATAAATCTATCTATCTATATATATGTATCTATTTATAATCAATAATTTATTTATAAAATACTTAATGTTAGTCACTATTCTAAGAAAATTACAAGAATTAACTCATTTATCCCTCCTCACAACTACTATATTATTTCCCATTTTAGAAGTACATAACATGGGGGGGACCAGCAGTTAGCGTAATGGCTATGTTGCTGAACTCCCATGTAGTCGACTGCTGTTCGCGTCCTGGACCTGGTGGCTTAAACTCACACCGGGAGCGTGTGCGTGCGTGACCAAGATCCCGAGAGGAGAATGGAGGAGAAGGGATTTGGGTGTGGCCATCCCCCCCTGGGGGGTGATTTCCTGCTTTCTGTCTCTCTCTCTCTGTCTGGCGAGCGCACATGCCCTATAGCCAAAAAAACCTCTCCAAAAAAAAAAAAAGAAGTACATAACATGGGTACCAGCAGGTAGCGTGGTGGTTAAGGCACTGGATACTCCCACATAGCCAACATGGTTCAAGTCCCAAACCTGGTGGCTTGCTTTCTCTCTCTCTCTCTCTTTCTCTTTCTCTCTGTGTGTATTTTCGTTTGTGTGTCTGATCAAATTTAAAAGTAAATGAATGAATAACTAAAATTAAATAAATCTTAAAAAAAAAAGAAGTACATAACATGAGAACTGGGGAAAGGGAAGTTATATTATGTGCCCAAATTTATATCATCTGCAGGTAAAGGAACATAGATTTGGATCTGGGCAATCTGACCAAAGAGCCTGCCCTTTTAACATCTATACAATGTCCCCTCCACATAACTGTCAGTGGTTTACCTGGATATTATATATCCGGAATATTGGAAAGTCTATATTGGCCCAGCCACAGAGCCACTGGTGGTAGTGCTCTCCTGTGTGATTCTGGAGCCATATGGGAATGCTCTGGATTTAGTTCCTGAGTCTACCTGAACATGCTGGGCACAAATGCAGGAGCACTAGTGATCCTAGAGGCTAGAGACTTGGGGAGGATCATGGCATAACAACTTTCTGGGAGTCCCTCTTTTTCTCTCTCTCCCTCTTTCCCATGAAATAAATAAACTTTCAAAAATAAATGAAATGTTAGTAAAATCAATATTTATAAAAGCATTATTCATCATAAACAATAGCAATATGTTATTCAACAAAATTACCATTCCTTTTGAAATAAATAGCAGTCCCCCTTTTCATCCTTAAAAGGAATACAAACTATAAGTGAATTCAGAGTAGAAGGAACTGAAATTCCTTTTTTACATTTATTCTTGTTAGAAGACTAATTATCCATAATTTTATAAGCTGTAGCATCTTGAAAATTGAGGGAATATGTGTATGTATAGTGTATGTAGTGTATGACATAATCACACATCCCTTCACAATGAGGATACATTCTGAGAAATGTGGTGTTGCAAAATTTTTATTGTTGGGGACCAGCAGTTGGCAAAATGGCTATGTCACTGGACTCTCACGTAGTTCGAGTCCCGGACCCGGTGGCTTAAACTCACGCCAGGTACATGTGCGTGCATGTCCAAGATCCTGAGAGGAGAATGAAGGAGAAGGGATTGTGGTGTGGCCATCCCCCCTGGAGGGTGATTTCTCTCTCTGTCTTTCTGGCGAATGCATGCGCCCTATAGCCAAAACCTCTCAAAAAATTTTTGTTGTTGTTGTGCAAACATCATAGAGTGTATACACAAACCTAGATGGTATAGCCTACTACACACAGAAGCTGTTATGATGTAGTCCATATGCTCTTATAGGACCACTGTGTACATATGATTCTTTGTTTACCAAAACATCCTTGTGCAGTGCATGACCGTATGCACATATACAGTGAAATGAAAATAAATTGAAAATAAGACAGGATTAATTTAAGAATACATTGTTAAATATAACTATGGAATTCTTATTTTTCAAAGGCAGAAATATTTAGATCATGAAAAAAAAAAAATCATAAGAAACTTTCTTTCCAATATAGGAAAAAGTGACTATTGGCCAGCAGGTGGTGTGGAGGTTAAGGCAACTGGATCCCACATGGCTACGTGGCTCAGATCTAACCTGGTGGCTTAAAAATCATGTCAGGCACATGTGTGTGCCCAGAATCCTGAGAGGAGAATGGAGGAGAAGAGATTGTGGTGTGGTCATCCGCTCATGGGCAGGAGAGAAGAGTGAATTTCTTAGTTTCTTTTTCTTTCTTTCTCTCTCTCTCTCTCTCTCTCTCTCTCTCTCTCTCTCACACACACACACACACACACACACACACGTACATATGCTCTATAACCAGCTTTAAAAATAAAGTGACTACCAATTGATTATTTTTAATAAAAAACAAGAGTAGGTATGACAGAAATATACTTAACCAATCTCTACTCATTATTGACAAGGAACTTGATAAAAAAAGATCTAAGTACAAAAGTATGGGACTTATTCAGCCTGGTGGTTAAGATGCGAGCAGTTGTGCCATCTGAATGGAATGTTAATATAGACGTCTTGGGGGACAGCAGGTGACATAGTAGTTACATCACTGGACTCTCACATGGTCAACCACTGTTTGAGTCCCAGAACCAGTGGCTTGAAAATCATGCCAGATGCATGGGCGTGCATTCCTAATATCCCAGGAAGAGAATGGAGAAGAGATTGAGGCATGATCATCCCCCTCAGGGGGTTGATTTCTCACTTTCCTTCTCTCTCTCTCCTGTGAGCACAAGTGCCTTATGGCAAAAACCTCTTAAAAAAAAAAAAAGTCTTGATGTGAAGTCACGTACAAGTCAATGAAGAAGAGACCAGTCAAGGTTCTCAATTAAGCAGGAAGTAGAAAAGGAAGCAGTATAAGATACAGAAAACCATATGATAACATGAAATGAACAAAGGAACTTTTAAGTGTTTTAGAAGTGTACTCAGTCTAAAGTAGTATGTGATAGAAGGTTAAGAAGATGAGAGTTACATTATTCTTTGAACTTATAATAATTTGAAGAGAAATAAAAATAGTTTAATGATTTTGTGGCTTCTAGAAAACATCCATTTTCTATAGCTTAAATCATCTTCACTGTGGCAAGTAAAGAACTGCATGTCTAAACTGCCTTGGCAAACTGTGTTAGGACCAGCAGAACCCAAAGCTTCCACACTGCAGAGAAAACAGGAAGAAAATATCACCCTAAAATCCAAACCCAGATTTGGTCATCTGAGAGCCTTCACTGGAGAAAAGGCTGGATCCCAGCCCCCTGTTAAGCCACACTTCTCATAACACCTTTCATGTCCCTCTGTGTTAAGTGTCCTCCACGCTCCCAGGGAGCAAAGCTGGATGCTGCCCCTCCTTGGCCCAGGCCTGGTGCTGAGCCTGCAACTCTGTGATGGCTGTTTAACTCTAAGTAATTGTCAGCCGCTCTGCCAGAAACGCCATCCGACCTTGCTGCTCATTACTGATTGTTCTCTGCTGCAGCTTCCAGCAGCCAGGGGCTTGAAACCTGCCCCAGATGGCTGCTCAGGGTGCTACCTCTCTGCCCGGCCCCTCTCTTAGGCAGACATTACCACTCTACTCTCCACCCCAAAGTTCTCTCTTCACCCGGTCCCCTAAATTCAACTTCTTTAGTACCTTTGAAACAAGAGGTGCACACAAGGTCAATCCTTTCACTTTTACTGAAGTAATTGTTTCTCCTAAGTGCGTAAGTCAGCAGCTGTGGTTTGTTATGCACAGGTTTAAGAAGTAAATGGACGGAACCACTCCTCTCTTTCCCTTTAGTCATGATTACTGAACCTAGCTCCACCATGATGGTATCATCATAAATACACAGTTCTTTTTTTCGTTATAGGCAAAACAGCACATACTGAGAATTTTTTTTTTTTTTTTTTTTTTAACCATGGCAGTCAACCACAAACTGCTGGTCCACAAAGTTTTATAGATACACCAGAATATAGCTATACTTCAAATTCAGAAAGTTTTAATTTATTTCCCCAAACTCTTTTCTGCCACCACATAAATTATTTTGTACAAAGAGAATAGATGCATCTCTATATAAAAACTTACCAGAAAATTAGTAGTTTAAAACAACAAAATTTTTCCATCACACACTTTCTGGAGGTCAGAATTCCAGGAACACTTAACTGGGTTCTCTACTCAGGTCTCATGAGGCTAATATCAAGGTGTTGGCTGGGATGTGTTCTTATTTATAGCTAAGGGTCCTCTTCCAAGTGCATTTAGGTGGCTGGCAGAATTCAGTTCTGTATGAATGTAGGACTGAGGGACTCCCCTGCTGCAGGCCTCCTGCTGTTCCCTACCATGTGGCCTTTGCAATGTGGAAATGCATCGCTTCAAAGACACTTCCAACACCTTGTAGACAATATCTATCCCCATTTCTTATGCTTTTTGAAGGTCTTCCTGCTTAGGTCTGGATAGACCTCAAAGCTGACTGATCAGGGAACTTCTTACCTCTATATTACTTCTTTTGCTATGTACCATAATTTAACCAAGAAGTGATTACTCCTTATAGGTCAAGCTTGCAGAGAAATAAAGATTATACAAGGAACAAGAAGGGGTAGAGGTGTAAGGACCTTAGAAACATCTTAAAATTCTTTCTACCCCAGGAGGATTAGTTAACTACTTGTGCTAATAATACCCATAACTTTTGGCTTTCTTTTTGTTATAGGTACATTCATTGATTTCCTTGCTGAAATTAAGATTCTTTCTGCTGTTGCAGTTCATTTGTAAATCGCATTACCCTGCATGACTCCTCTGCTAGACACAGTCATAAGCCATTAGTTTTGGAGCTAAGTATAGTCCTCAGTCAACTAAGGATTCACTCTATAATCATTTGTGTTGGTCCTATCTTTTAGAGTATGTTGAATACATAAAAAATAACTTAACTCAATCTTATTCCTGAGAACATGAGGCTATTTTGGCACCAAGGTCATGTATTTTAAACATTTGGAGATTTTTAATATGACAGTGGAGAGAAGGCAGAGGACATTTCCATTACCTTATTCAGGCTAACTGAAGCCATATGACACTTGGTGACTAAGAGACAATCAGCATAAGGTTAATAGTTAGCAAAGAAATGTGCACCAACCTTTAATAAGTATGTCATAGGGTATGTCAAATATAGCTTTGTTTGATGGAATGTGTCACAGGCCCTCTTGGAAGACTGTAATGAAATACTTATAAAACACAAACAATTATACTTGCAATTGGATCTAATTTCAAAGTTCTCACATAATGGGGACCATTATATGATTACCAAGAATCAATGCCCCTATTTAAAAGTAGTATTTAACTTCAGCACTCTGCTTACTCATGGGAAAAATTAAAATATTCAAAAATAAAACAGCCAGTGTCTCTCCAGATAAAAGGCAAATTATATCTAACCTCATAATAAAGGATTTGGAGACAGTCATTTGAAACTGAACAAAAATTCCATGTTGAAATGATAAAAAAAAATCAGTGTCCCTTTATTGCCTTCATTTTCTTTTGTGTAAAATCTCTAAGTTGGATATAAATAGTATCTGAGTCTAAGTATGATCCTAATTTACATAAAAGTAAAAGTAGTTCTGCCAATACATGGTGGAGGACCTCTCTTGTTCTGCTCATCATCAGTACATTCTTTGAGTGGCTTCTCTGTGGGGGGCATTCATTGGATTCAATACCACTCTACTCAGCATCAACTGTCTTAATTCATTTTCCACTCTTCTCTGTTGCGACCAGTGCTATTATCATGTTTTCTGTTCTTCCAGCTCAAAATTATGTGTTCTTGATAGTTTTATTGATAGTTTTATTATGATGCCCATCAAACATTTCCAACCATTCTAATTCTCCTGGTATTCTTGTTTAGAACCACGTATTACAATCCTATTTCATTCTATTAGCATTCTAATACTGAACCACACTTTCTGCTTAAAATTACTATACATTCTAAATTCACACATACACAACTGTTGGATTAACATTGCCAGATTCCTAATAGAAGCTAAAGTTTTTTTTTTATACCATCCTTGAGTACCATCTGCCAGATTCTGTTCTAAATACTTAATATGCATTTGTAATTTAAACCCTGTAACAATCTAGTTAAACTTTTATTATTTCCATTTTGCAAATGAAGGGAAAAATAAAAGAAATTCCAGTTTCCTATGGTAAGGTTAGATATTTGGCTCAATGATGACTGTTTTGCCTTCTCATGTAAATTAACGAGATAAAATAAAGCCCAGTCTCTATGAACTTAAATCTGAATGCCTCATTCTGGAACACAATATAACACTTTTCAATCTCTGAAAATAAACAGACTGGTCTCACCACTTCACTTTTCCCATCATTTGAAATGGCACCAGTCCCCACCTATTCAAATGTAATTTGTCTTTCAGGATGATCTCTGGTTCTGCCCCTACCATGAAGTCACCTGGACTACTCACATCCTTGTGATATCTCCCTCCTTTAAGCTTCTTAAACACTTATTTCATTTTTGCACTTGTAAAATGCCCTCTTCTACAGTGTTCATTTGACCATTTGACTATATTGTATGACTTTTGCCTTACTAAGAGAATATAAATTATTTAAGGACATGGACTTTGTTCTATACTGTCTAATATGCTTCACATCACAAAGGATCATGCCTTTCTTTATTAGTAAATGCCTTTGACAAATGTCTTATTTTATTAGAAAAGTGATTTGCAGACAGCAAGCAAATAAGTACTTTGCATGGATAAGCTTCTACAATGAGATAGTAAAGTGAATTCACTTGACATAGAGAAGAATAAGCATGATCCCTGAAAGGATTTACTTACTATAAGACAAATTCTAGTTAAATTATGGAATAAAGATTCGATTACCACAGACAAAGAGATACTTATATGTACCATAATAGAGACTCGAGGAATGTCTAAGTAATGATATTGGAAGATGATATACCACATTGTGAGAACAAGAAAACGGAAAGATGAGTAGGGAAACATAGGTTATATCCTTTAGGAGGAGTGAGTAAACTAATCTGACAAATATATAACACAGAAAACAAAAGGATATAAATTAATAAAACAATAGATGGAGCAAAGCAAGGGGTATCTTGAAGAGCAGGTTATAGATTCTGGATTCCCTTTCAGGATGCAGTATGGTTTTGAGTACCAGCTCATAATGAAAACAGCATCTCACCATACCAAGTGGCTGCTATAATTAAAGAAAACGGTGTTTGTAAAACACCTGGCATGGTGCCTGGAAAAATAACAGGTGTTCACCAAAGGATAACTTGTTCATTGATCAGACTTTTGCTTTATACAGATAAATCTGCCAAGATTCCAGAGGATGGAGACAAAGGGAGAAAATGGAGGCAAACTTCCAACTAATGTGAAAGGACAGAGATCTCAGGACACTCAAACTCAATAACGAGTTCATCTGTCTAACCTTTTGAAAGTCACAGATATTTTTGTTCCCTCAGAGAGGTGTTAAAAAGATAGCAAAAGGATAAAAACTATATATAACTTCTAAGTAGTGTACCCTTTTAAAGTTACTTATTTTTTTCTTTAAAATGAACAAAAATTTATAAAGGTGGGAGATAGATTATTTGGGGAAAATAATAATATTGTCCTGACCTTTTCAGCATCTCAGATATTTTATTTTCTTTACTGGAATTATCTTGTTTAAATTACCTTGGGCTAATTATTTTTATAAATGCTTGGGTTCCATGAAAGAGAGTAAGTGGAAATGAACTACTCTGAGCACTTTGCTCTTCCAATTTTCAAAGGCAGACACTTTGTCATGTGTTTGAAAATCTATTGACTCCATTCCCCTCCCATGCAAAGTAGGCTCCTTGCAGCCATGGTCTGCAGTAAATTCTTGCAGATTTGATCACTTTTTGGTTCTTTTACTTAATTTTTGTAAACCTATAAATTATCTTTTCAATAAAATTCTCTCGCTAAAGTTGTTTTTCTGTTATATTTCTTGAGTTTTTTTTCCCTAAATATTTCCTCATATTAAAACTTTTTAACAATTCCCAAGATCCTAAGAAAATTAAGGGGAGTTTTAAGCTTTATTTTAATCAAAAGATGACAAAGAACTAAAGCTTTTACTATGTAAACTCTTTTGGTGTTGAAGAAGTTCATTTTCATTTGATTTGAAGGTTCTCAAGAGAATACTTTTCTGAAATGCAGTTAAAAATATGAAAAATTGGCAATTATTCCCAGGCTTCAAACTGTATGCTGAAGATTCTAAAAGGAGAGCTAAACTTCTCTTCCATTTCATAAAAAAATCACTTTATTTTTAAGTAAATTTTGCTATTAAAGTATAAGATCATCTTTTAGTTAAACAGGAAGATATAATGAAGAAACAAATTTATCCAGAATTTAGTAACAATTGTAATTATTTCTATTATACAACAGAAAGGAAAATAAAAATAGAAAAGCTTTCACTTGTCTCTCCTATGACCTACATAAATGAACAAACACTTAAAATCAGACCATTAGTATTTATAGTTAAATTGTGATGAAAACAGGTCAGGAGCTATGAAGAAATCTGGTTGTAGGCAGTTACCTCTAACAATGGTGAAAAGTATGTTGATTTGATAATCTCCTTGTGGGCTATTTTTCCATCATATTTTCAGTAGACTCTGATAGAAGATTGTTTCCCAAAATAATCTTGTATCTTGCCTGCTGTACTCATGTTTCTGGGACAGAACTAGTGAAGACAATATTGTTTTACCATTTACAGTTTCTTCTGAAGATTTCTGACCTGTTCATGAGTTGGTATTTGCAAATAAATGCAATGTTATAGTTTTTACAAGTCTTTGTCTATGAAAAGTTGCTGCTAACTGAACCAAAGAAGTTTATCTCCATAAATCAAAGATTTAATTTTTGAAACCTTTAAAATTCTTTAAGTCACTAGTCAAACCTTATAAGTACAGCCCTAATTTGTTATATTTATGTTGATTTTCACATATATTTTACTGATTATATTAAATTCTAGTCCTCACTTTTAGCTTTTTTCTGCTAATATCTCTTGAGTTTTCTCTATTTTTATGGTCATTTCGTTTCTCCATCTCTATAAACAAACTTTAAATATTTGTTCATAGAATAAACTATTGCAGTCAAACATAAGTATATGCATGACAACATGGTCATCCCCTCTCCTCCTTTGCGCCATCTTGTTGGTATTTAAGCACACACACACACACACACACACACACACACACAGCATATATTTTTTTTAATGCTGTTGGTACTCAGATTTCAACCACAGTCAGCAACGTGGGATCCTGCTTCCTTAACCACTGGGCTATGGAACTGGACCTGACCATGAACATTTTCACATTCATTTTAATCCATTTTCATTTGCTATAAAGTGGACTTTTAAATAATTTCCACAATCACTTTTATTAGCATGTCAACACCTGTATTTATAGGTACTTTAGGTTTCTAATGGGTTCAGATGATTAAAATAGCTGTTAATCTTGGATTATTATTGATAAATAACCAAATGCACAATTTAAATTATATAGCATGCATTCTGTCAAGGTTCCTCACTAAACTCAGCTCTGAGGAGCATTTAATAAAGTGCAAAGAAAAAAATAGAAATAATATGGGTTCTACATATAAAATTTGGGTTAGATCACTGCTTTTCATGGATAACATAAATACATTTTCTGTCTCTCGATTTTCTAATATGTAAAAATAAATACCAACACACACTTCCTAAGTTGCTGCAAGAATTCATTAGATTGTATGCAAAAAGTCTTTCGCATATATAAAAAATATGTAACTCATTATAATGACTGCCTTTTCTAGTCCAGGGACTTTTTCTTCTTGGCTTCCCACTTCTAATTTGATTCAAATTCCAGAGAATTTCTCTGAAATATTTAGCCATTTATATCTATTCAGTTGGTTGCCTAAGACAGTCCTCAAGATAAATTTCAGAGCAGGAAGTTTACATTATTTTTTCCTTCTCAGCAAGGGATATTTTTTTATTTTCTTGCCTGTGTTTATAGACATTCTTTTACACTCGTTATTTCAATAAAGAATTAGTGGACCAGCAGATGGTGTAATGGCTACATTGCTGGACTCCCATGTAGTCAACCGTGGTATGAGTCCCGGACCTGGTGGCTTAAACTCACGCTGGGCACGTGTGCGTGTATGCCCAAGATCCTGAGAGGAGAATGGAGGAGAAGGTATTGCAGCATGGCCATCCCTGCTGGAGGGTGGTGTCTTGCTTTCTCTCTCTTTGTCTCTCTCTGTCTTTTTGGCCTTATAGCAAAACCCTCCCCCCCAAAAAAAATTAAATAAATAAATAAAAAAAGAATTGAGTAGCAGCAAGAAGGTTCATTATTATCAAGGCTTTTGACTGAAGCCTGATGAACACCCTCAGAATAGGATGTTCTACTCCAGCTGAACACTGGCCTGAATCCCACAGTCATTCTCTTCTGCCACCAATTTGTATTGTGTTAGCTACTAAAGATCCATACCATTTTTCACTTAACATGTTGTGTTTTATCTTCTAGGTAAGATGCAACATCTTTGTACCTTCCATTCTGTTCTGAGGTAATTCAAGAAAAAATTGGTCTATCCCACTTAAAAACTCAAACAACTCCCTCCTGTGCAAAGCAAGGTCATAGAAATAAAAATGCAAAACTTATAAGGAACCCTTCTTGTGTAAGGAAACTTACGTGTATATCTGAAACCAAGAAGGTGTTTTTCCTCTATTTAAAAAAAAATTCTTTATTGTAATGTCAAATTTACATATAATAGTTGTACATATTTTTATGGTACGTTATGCCTTTTTAAAACAGGTATATTATTTTTTGTTTGCTGACTAAATTTTGTTTGTTTTAGAAAAGTAAATAACAATAGGTAATATTTTTAAGAGATGAGTATATATAGAAACTACTAAAATTCTCCTTTTAACAGTATTAGGTAGTATATAAGCATTTTAATAGCATTGCATACTAAAAACGTTCAGGACCAGCCACATCGTATAGTGGTTAAGTTCTGTGTATAGGGAGCCAGACTTACAGAGCTAATTGTGGTTTAAATGTCAGCCCTGGAAACTGGAAAAACATGCCAGGCATATATGTGTGTCCAAAACCTTGATGACATGGAGACATAGAGGAAAAAGAATTTTGGTATAATCATGCCCCATTTGGGGTTGGTTCTCACTCTCACTTTGACTCGCTCCCTTTTTCTGTCTCTGTCTGATGAGTACAATCACCCTCTAGCAATTGAAGAAAGAAAAAAAAGACAAAGTAATTCCTATATGGGTTGGTAAGGTATTGACTTAAGATTCACACAAAATCTCAAAAAAACAATCAACAAAGTTTACAAATGTTACAAATACTCAATCAAAGTAAAAAGTTCTTCCTAAAATTAGGTACTTGCAGATGAAGAAAATGGTCTGATATCTAACAGTTTTATATAACAAGGAAATAAGAAAAGAAAGTTACTAATAAGAATCTACAGTATATAAGAATAATCTTAGTTGGATTATAGTATAAGGATAAAAGTTTAGTTGGATTATAGTAGAAGGGTAAATACACAAACCACTATTTTTTTCTATTTTTTTGCTATAGTGTGTATGCACTCACCCAGAGAGAGACAGAAAGAAAAAGTGAGAGGGAAAGTGAGAAATCATCTTCTGAGGTGGATGACCACACCTCAATCCCTTCTCCTCCAGTCTCCTCTTGGGATTTTGGGCACACACACACACACACACAAACACACACACACACACACACACACACACACACACAGAAATCTAGTATGATTTTCAAGTTACCAGGTCTGGAACTCAAAGTGTGATCAGAAATGTGGGAGTCCAGTGCCTTCTCCATCATAACACTGGCTGTCCTCAAAACCACTAATATTTAATAAAATATCTATTGTTTAAGAATTTCAAGTTTGTTTGAAAACCATATATTTGATAAGGAGTTAGTATCTTAAAAATATAAGGAACTCACAAAACTCAATGTCAAAAAAAATAAAACTCAATTAAGACATGGACAAAGGAATTGAATATATATTCTCCCACAGAATATATACAAATGGCCAACAGGTATATTAAAAGGCGTTCAACATCACAACATCATGAATCATCGTGAAAATGATAATGGAAAACCACAAGATGATATACTTTATACTTGTATTATTATGGCCATTATAAGAAAAGTGAAGAAAGAGATAAGTTCTGGAACCATTTTTGTATACTGTCATTGTAAATATAAATTTGTGGAGCTCATTATGGAAAAATGGTACAGTAGTTCCTTGAAAAATTGAAAATAGAACTACCATACAACCCATCACTAGCACTTCTAGGTATATATACAAAGGAAATGAAATCAGTATCGCAAACAAATATCTACACTCTCATGTTCATTGTAGCATTATTCATAGTAGCCAACAAATAAAAACAACCTAAGTGTCCATCAATGTAGAAATAAATGAGGAAACTATGACATACACACACATACAGACACACACACACACACACTCCCTGGACTATTGCTTAGGTGTTAAAAAGGGACATTCAAATATATATATATATATATATATATATATATAAATATATATATATATATATTTAGAGTGCAGACACTCGGTATACATTAAGTGGGGACATACAATGCCTCTCCTTCATAGCACGACTTGCTTCACTCAGCAATAAGTCTTCCATATTCATCCACTTCCTTTCAAAAGCCAGGGTTTTGTTGTTTTTATGGATGAATAGTATTCCATTGAGTATATGTGCCACAATTTTTCTAACCATTCATCAGTTGTTTGTGGGCATGTTATAGAGCTATAAAATTATACAAAATTATAAGACATATTTTGAATATTTTCTTTAAAATTCAATATTTTGAAACTTTGAAAGTTGTTTGTAAACTGTCAAGAATTATGGAGTATGAGCTAAAACTTTTTGCTATGTAAAGTAAATGTTTGTGGAAAAATATAAAAATAAATAAATGAAAGAAAAAAAAGGGACATTCTGCTATTTATGCAACATGGACAAATGCAGAGGACATTTTGTTAAGTATAAGACTAACACAGAAAAGCAATAGTGTATGACCTCACTAATACATAGACTGTACAAGAAGTCCAACTCACAGACCCGGAGAGTAGAATGGTGGTTGTTAGGAGCTAGGGGGGAGGGAGATGTTGATCAAAGCATACAAACTTTCAGTTCTAAGAGGAATACATTCTGGGGATCTAATTTACAGCATGGATGGTTGAAGAATGTGTTAATTTGATGTGGTGATCATTATAAAATATATATGCAGAGTAAATCATCATGTTGTACACCTTGGGTATATTCAATCTCCTTTGAGAACTAAATATTTTAAAATTTTAAAAAAATTTAAAGAATTACAATTTTTAGGGGCTGGCAGGTGGTGTGGTGGTTAAGGGTGCTCCCACAGGGCCAACCATGGTTTGAGTACTGGACCTGGCAGCTTTCTCTCTCTCTCTCTCTCTCTCTCTCTCTCTCTCTCTCTCTCTCACACACACACACACACACACTCTGTCCCTCTCTGGCCAAATTAAAAACTAACAAATAAATAAAGTTAAATAAAATAATTTTTTAAAAATGAATTACAATTTTTAAATTGAATATAACTCTAAGTTTGTAAAATCAAGTTACATATGTTTCTTTTCTTTTTTTCTTTCTGAAGAGGTTTTTGCTATAGGGCGTGTGTGCTCGCCAGGAAGACAGAGAGAGACAGAGAGACAGAAAGGGAGAAATCACCCCCCAGGGGAGATGGCCATGTTGCAATCCCTTCTCCTCCATTCTCCTCTCGGGATCTTAGGCACGCATGCAAACATGTCCAGCGTGAGTTTAAGCCACCAGTTCCAGGACTCGAACCGCAGTTGACTACATGGGAGTCCAGCAACATAGCCATTATGCTAACTGCTGGTCCCCATGTGTTTATTTTCTTATATACAATCATTTTTTAGATATGTAGCATAAGTATAATTCTAAACCTATCATTCATAATCAATTCAACTTTAGACAACTTGTTTAGCTTCTCAGCTCGTTTCCTTATCTAAAATAGGAATACTAACATCTATTTTATAGATTGTTCTGTGGATTAAGATTATGAAAGTAAGGGACCAGCAGTTGGCATAGTGGCTACATCGCTAGACTCCCATGTAGTCAACTGCAGTTTGAGCCCCAGACCTGGTAGCTTAAACTCACGCCGGGCACGTGTACATGCGTGCCCAAGATCCCAAGAAGAGAATGGAGGAGAAAGGATTGCAGTGTGCCCATCCACTCTGGGGGGTATTTCTCACTTTCTTTCTCTCTGTCTCTCTCTGTATTTCTGGTGAGCACATGTGCACTATAGCAAAAACCTCTCCAAAAAAAAGAAAAAAAAAAAAAGATAATGAATGTAAAGTGCCTGTTTCAAGAACTGGGATATAGTAAGCCTTTAATAAATACCTGACTATAAAAACGTACATGATCATCACCATCGGTAATTATCATCGTTCATATCCCTAGCTGCTCTTTCACTATATACACTGAGGATTCTTAAAAAAAAAAAAAAAAAAAATTAAACTAAAGATATGAGGCAATGATGGGAATGACAAGAGACCAAAGGAAAAGTACCAGAAGCCTTTTGATAGCTTTTATTACATAATTATTTCATTCAATCATTTATTTATTTATTTATTTATTTAAATTCAATCGGAGAGGGACAGAGAGAGCGAGAAAGTGAGAAGGCAAGCCGCCAAGTCTGAGACTCGAACCACGGTCAGCTATGTGGAAATCCAGCACCCTGGACCAGCATGCCACCTGCCAACTCCCCCCTTTGATAGTTTTAAAGGTGTGTTCACTAATTCATTGACATCTTAATTGTCATCCCTTTGACTATGGACTGAATTTAGTAATTCATTTCTAAGAATGAGATACAGCAGAAGTGATGAGAGTATCAAGGCTATGACTTCCATCTTAGGCACGTGCTCTTTCATTCCCTCTCTGATCACTTTCTCTGAGAAAAGCAATATTAGTAGAAACTCTACCTCTATGGAGACTCTTACCTGATAAAGAACTGAACTCTAGTGCCAGTGATCCTAAGTGAGCATGAGAGTAGAACCCTCATCCCATTAATTTTTGGACATGACAGTCAAGGTTAACAGCTTGACTGCCACTTCTGAAACACCTGCAGCAAGAACTACTTTGCTCCAGATTCCTGACCCTCTGGAACTGTGTGAAGTAATAAATCTTTGCTGTTTAAAGCTGTAAATGCTGTCGTAATTTGTCAAGTAGAAATAGATAACTAATATACATGCTAAGAGGGTTGGATTAAAGAGGAGAGTCTAAGGAAGGACATCAAGGAGAAAAATAGAGAGGCAAGGCATTTATGTGCCAAAGAAATAGGTTATCATCTGTTGAAGATAATGTGTATAATACTCTCAACTGGACTGGTGGGAAATGTATGCATGAAATATTCACTTTGCAAGCTAAGTGACATACATGATTGAATGTATAAAATAAATTGAAAATTTAAAAAGTGACAAGAAAAACTGATCCAGAGAAAGGGTAATGGAATCAGATCAGAAAACATAAGAATTAAAGAATTTTTCCTGACTCAGCCATTTCAATACAGAGCACCAGCTTTCTGAGTCGTTAATTGTAAGTTGTGTGACCTCAATTTCTCCCATTAACTCTAATAATATTTAACGCTGCCCTACTTATTCCTTGGGTATTTTCAGTGGACCAGTGTGTCAGTATTGCTATATCTATATTTTAGTTTAATTTTAAATGAAACTAATTGAACAACTTTAAAATATTTTAAAAGTGACCATAGCTATATCTTCTTACATGTAATACTATTTTCTTTTCATGTAATGGGAATTAAATTGAGATGCCTTTTGAATTCTTTTCTTAAGACACTTCTTGTACCTGAAACCACGCATTAGTTTGAAAAGGAGATATAGTAACTACTTCTAAGCAGATCACTTTTATAATTATAAAATAATGTCACCAGTGTCAATGGTAAGTAATAGTGCATTTTATATTTCAAAGTCATGGAAAAGAAAGCTAGATTCAGGGTATTTTTACTACAAAAAAAATAATAAGAATGTGAGAAGATGGATTTGTTAATTAGATTGATTAAATCATTGCACATTGTAAGCACATATCAAAACATCACATTGTATCTCATAAATACACAAAATTATTACCAATGGAAAATAAGCTTCAACTGAATTTCCATATAACACAGAAAAGAATGGCACATTTCACAATACCAAATCATTATTTTTATATCAATTTCTCTCTCTCTTTCTCTCTTCAGTTAGATCAATGGGAATATTCCTATTTAAACAGCAATCAAGTGCTGCCCCTAATTTACACAACAGAACTTCTATTTACTACTCAGGAAAAGGAGTTTTCCATTAGTGAAAAAGGGGACAAATAAAGTTAAAACTGTCTATTTTTCTCCCTTATAAAAAGTATTTATTTTAGAAACAGCCTATGGCATGGTGGTTGAGGTTGCTGGCTGGATCCCACACAGCCGGTTGACTGTGGTTTGAGTCTCAGAACTGGAGACTCAAAAATCACACAGGGCATATGTGCCTAAATCTCAAAAAGGAGACATGAAGAAGGGATTGCAGGGTGACTGTCCCCGTGGGAGATACTTTTTTAATGTCTCCTCTCTCCCTCTGGAAAGTATACGCACTCTGCCAATTTTTTTTTAAAAAACTAATTTTATTTACATAGAGAGCCCTTGTGTGTGTGTGAAATTGAGATAGAGAGAACCTTAATGGGTCTCATAACTTTGCAATCTCCTTTCTCCAGCCCTCAAGCTTGCAAGTACCTTGGACACTCACAAAAGCACACAGTGTGTTTTCAGACTGAACCAGGGACCTGAATCCACAGCTGGCCACGGCTATAAGCGCTGCAGCTCAGTTCGTTTCCAACTGTGCCACTAGGCTGGGCCTGCTCCTTTTGAATTAACTCCAAATAAACAGATGGATGTGATGCTTTGTGGTCATAGTGTTAGAAGAGGAATAGGTAAAGAAAAAAATAAGTATGTTCACAATAACTACATATATTCAGCTTTAGAATACAATCCTGCTTAAGACTCACTGAAATATGAGTACAATTAAATATTGCATTTATTATGTATAGAGGATAATTCACTTGTAATTCAATTATTATTATTATTTAAGTAATTTTGTCATATTTTGCTGATTAAAATAACAGCTTAATACAAACGGCAGAAAAATTTTCTAAAAGAGATTGATAATTTCTCTTGGCTACCTGGATTCTTTAAATGGTTCCGTGATAAGAGTTTTTGTGGTTTTATTATGGTTTCTCTCAAAAGTGCTTGGCGAGAAAAATGCATGAGAACATTCGGATCTCATTGGAGAATTTCATTTATGGGAAGCACTTAAATAACTTATGAGGAACACACTTTTCACAATAAGAAGCTTGACTACTAGAAATAAAAATAACATTTGTTACAACTGCCAGAGTCTAGAAAAACTAGAATGAAATGGCCTTTCTTTCTTGATTTTAAAAATAATGCTATCCAAACTTTCTAGAGTTCTTTTTCTTCCTTTTGCATCTATAATAGGTAAAGTTGTCCTCTAGCCTGTTACTTTACTGCATTCTTCACCAAAAATATTAGATATGTTTCTATAGCTTCAATTACATATAAGGAATTAGGGCAGGAGGATGAATTGAGAAAAGAGAGGATGAGTTCAGTCTTTACTCTTCCAATAACTCTTAGACCCTTATAACATTACCTCATTTTCTGGGGCTCCTTTTATTCAGCTACTCAATTAAGCTTTGTACTAGATTTTGTTCCGTTACAATATTTTATAAGTCTAAAATCTGATATCCAGAGCTAAAATGTCTCTTGAGTTTTAAGCATTCCAGTACTTCTTCCTGTCTGTATATTTACCCACTTCTTGCAGCCTCAAACTCAAATCTACTTTAATGAATCAGCTCTACCTACACAGTCATTCTCTGCTTTCTGTGATCAGGACATTACAATTCTCCATTTTACTGTCTCAGAAAAACCTAATTCTGGACTCCTCCCTTCCCTCATCTTCACCATTAAATCAGTTATGAAATTCATTTGAGTTTCTCTTCTGTCTCTCCCTGCTCTCTTACAGTTTAATTTCCATTTCCACCATACTACCCGATCCAGATTGTTATTCACCTGGACAGCTGCTAATGTTCCAGTTCAGCGTCCCTGCCTATCGTCTCCTTCCCATCCTGGATGCAAGCGTGATGCCATTCTCACCTCGAAGCCACAGGTACACTGGGGACAACATTTTATAGTTGGAAGTGACATTTATTAAGCCAAATGTCTTAATATCTCATAAAAGAGTTAAAATTACATTTATATTAAAATTATACCTAAGCTAATAAAAATATTAAACTACAACAACATGGAATAAATATTTTTTCACTTTATGAATCAGTTCAATAAAAATTTATTGAGCCCTTTTTATGTTTGAGATAGTATGCTAAAAGTTAAGTAAATAGAGATTTGTATTTTCTGCTTTCAAGAATTCACTGTCTTTTAGAGGAAATAGAAATGTAAACAAAGAAGAAATAATAAAACATAACAAAATCCTGCATTGGAAAAGAAATAAAATACTGTTTAATGCCTTGTATTTAGCTTTTCTCTCATTCAATTCCCAAAGAAGAACATGTTTAATGCAACAAAGCTGCTACCCTGTATTTATCTTATTACTTTGTTACAAAAATTTAGTGAAACATATTAATTATAAAATGCCCAAAAATCTACACAGAAAGGCTGGAATAGAACTACAGATGTTACAATATTATAATTTTGAAAGTTGAAGTTGAGTTTTATTTTTACATAGAGTTTGTTATTTAAAATATTTGGTTTCAATAATAATAATTTAGTGAAATCATGGTCATCCAATTAAATTTTATGTAGTGATAAAAGATAAAAATAACTTCTGACTAATTTTAAAAAGTTTAAGTTTGATGTTTGTTTCTAAACCTTCTACTACTAAATCTTATCATCAATTTATTAGCATAAAATGGAGAACATTAATTCAACATATTATTATGATGATTATTATTTTTGTTGAGGTTTTTGCCTTAGGGTATGTGCACTGTGAGAGAGACAGAGACAGTGAGAGGGAAAATGAGAAATCATCCCCTCTAGGGGGATCATCATGCCACATTCCTTTCTCCTCCACTCTTATCCTGGGATCTTGGGCACACATGCACAAATTCCCAGTGTGAATTTCAAGCTATGAGGCACCAGGTCTGGGACTTGAACCACAGCTAGCCATATGGGGGCCCAGCAATGTAACAGGTATGGCATTTTCTGGCCCTGGTTCAGCCTATTATTATAAACAAATTAAATATATTATAATTTTGAATAAATTACCTCTATTTCTATAATATGTCTAGGTAAGCACTTTGTAAGAAAACCATAGGGAATTCCAAAAAAAATTTATTAAAAAAATTTCCATTATATCTTTGTAATATATTATCTACCTATTACATGGATTGCATCCATTACTTTTTATTACTAAGTTTATTCAGGCTAGAGAAAGAGGGAGAGTAAGAGACAGAGACAGAGAAATCTCTAAAAGATATTTGTATACTTAGATTTGTTTCATAGGTAAAAACTTACCCTCTAATGTACAAAATTTAGTACACCCTAGAATCATTAGTACAAAGGAACTTTGTTAACCAAGAAGTGATTCTAGAAATATCAAATGAAAGACTACAGAACAGGTATTAGATAAAAGTACCTTTGATAAAAACCTAATAAGAATAGGGCCCAATTACATATGAGGATGCCCAGACAGGCTGGATGGAAACCTCCAAGGCCATGTCAAGACCATGACACATTGTTCCCTAATTGGAGTTCAACAGCAATTAAAGTTTAAGTTAGGTTTTTACATGGGGAAACTTAATGGAGCAATGACCAAGCAATTATGTGCTCAGTGGTATAGACCTGTGTGGTGAAATGATATGAATTTTCACTAGACATTTACAAATCATAAAATGACTAACAAAATGCATATGCTTCAAAAACAAAAAGAAACATCTACTTGGGGAAAGAGTGTTCTTAACCCAAAAATTGTATGAAACATAAATCTTCACAACTTGGCATTTGTATATTCACAAACAAGCAAACAGAGAAGGAAAATGTACCACTAAGGGAAAAATAATTCCTCTGTGTTTTATAGCCTTAATTATAATTGAGTATATACAGTTACTTTACCAAGGTGGTGTTCACAAAATGTCATCCAAAGAATAGTAAAAAATGATAAAAACCTAAAGGTTTTCCAGTGGAAAGACAAAATCAATCCAATAAACAGTTGGATAAAGTATATATGAAAGTGCTCATTGAACATGTCACTAATTTAGCATGTTGAGCCCATTAAAAACTCTTACAGAAATGGACTTATAGACTTGTTTGGAAAACATTTTCTTTGGTTTTATTAGATTTTCTTTTTTCCCATAGGGCACATGCAAGTGCCAGAGAAGACAGAGAAAGAGAGAAAGTGAGAAATCACCCACTTGGGGAGGGGGGCTGGAAGCGGGGTGGCTGGTGGCTGGGTGGCTGGAGGCGGGGTGGTAGGGGGATGACCACACTGCAATCCCTTCTCCTCCTTTCCCTTCTTAGAATTTTGAGCATGCACACACATGAACTCAGCAAGTTATTCAAGCTACAGGGTTCAGGACTCTAACCATGGAGTCAATCATGTGGGATCCAGTGCTTTAACCCCAAAGCCACTTGCTGGCCCCAGAAAAGAAATTTAAAAAATCAATATACCAGTCATTTTCCACCATTAAAACTAAAAATGAATGTAAAAATTGAGAAATATCACCAACCATAAGTGATAAACTGTAACAAGGTATTTTCTAGATATTTGTTAGGGATAAAAGTCAGAATTTTTAAGGGCAAAATTTTATTCTTTGTCAATGATTAACTTGGTTGATTTGTCTGTAGTGGATTAATTTCTGAGCGGCTTGATACCATGAGATTTTGCCTCAATTCTAATAGGCAATTTGATCTCTTGTGTTACATTTTCCTTCCAAAAGAAACCTGAGCTCTAAACTGCATTCTGCACATTTTTAGTATATAAAATGACTGCAGAACATATAGCAGACAGCAAAAATTCATGAGTTCTAAAACATGACAAAGGATGTTTCGTCCAATGTAAATTAAACGACACTAAGAATTGATAGAATATAAGCAGTATTTTGAAATGATCACTAGCTTTTTGATGCATTTTTAAACACTGTATATTAAATCAATAAGTTACAGTGATGTTCTGATATCAGAAGTTAAAATTTGGGAAAATTACTTATATACATACATATATATGTATATATATATTCACACACATATACTTTTGATTGTATATATTGGAAAATTATTAGTAATTATAAATGTTAATACATGTAAAAGCTAATTAATTATGTTCTCTAACTAAACACTTATAACATGCCTAGGGGGTGTTCTTTGATATACTTTAGAGCTTATTAGGAAAGAAGAACTAGAAATGAAAGAAGATATGTGTGAAGGAAAAGACTGATAGTTTTGAATAGAAAAAATTCTATTTCCTCTCAGATCATTATGAATGTATCAAAACCATGATTTTATTGTAAATATTAACACTGGGTTAAAAATTGATGTCTATTAATACTTGGTCTTTATTGACTCTCTTAGATTATTTAATTCAGCAAGCCTTTTCAAACCATTCCTACATACTAGTTATTTAAGCTTTTAAAAACTCATACCTTTCATTAATCTATATCGGCTCACACTGAAAACCTATGGATCGTTATATTCTAATAATTATTCTATGCAGTTGATGCAAACAAAGATTTATTCAAGTGTAAATGGCTGAGAAATTTATAATTTTAGACTTTTGAGTAAAATATTTACTTTCCGGTCTATGTTATTTCTGTGTAGGCCAAAATAAATAACCAAAAAAGCAAATACAAAACTAGACTTTTGAATCTCTGTAATCCTCTGTGTGGCAATGACTATTGTCTGAGAAACATGTGCCTTTTTTGTGGTGAAGGAGCTACTTAATGATGTGCTCTCCTCTCTGCATATATTCTAGATATAATAAAGTATTCATGTGGAAGAGGAAACAGTAGAAAGCTAACATAATTAATCTCAAGATTTTTTCAGCACTACTTTGTAAAGGAAAAAATATCCTTCTTAAGACAATTTAAAAGTAATTATTCATATAATCCTAAAATTAAAAATACATTGACATATACATAGAAGGCACTTCAAAATGTTCATAGAAAATTAGGATAAAAATATGAACTTGTTTTGCTGCAAAAAATTTTTGAAATTGGGGATAGAAGGAGGTGTGGTGGTTAAGGCACCGAATCCCAAATGACCAACTGTGTGGTTTGAATCTGGGATGTGGTGGTTTCAAAAATCACTCCAGGAGCATATGCGTGCATGCCCAAAATACCAAGAGAAGAATGAAGGAGAAGAGATTGTGGCATGGTCAGCACCCCTAGAGAGGGGGATGCTTTCTCACTTTCCTTCTCTCTGTGTCTCCAGCATGTCCAAGTACGCTATAGGAAAAACAAACAAACAAACAAACAAAAAAACTAAAGTTTTGAAATCTATGCCTAGTGCTTTTCCTATAATACTAATTTTCTATGAAGATTTGAAGACCCTTCCTTATATGTGTGAGTATAGAGTTTTTGTGTGAAAAATGGTGAGCTTTAAAAATACCAGGCTGGTGTAGCAATTATGTTGCTGGACTTTCACATGGCCAAAGGCTGTTCCAGTTCCAGACCCAGAGGCTTGAAAACTCATGCCAGATGCATATGCATGTGGGCCCAAGATCCCAGAAGGAGAATGGAAGAGACTGCAGGTTGGTCATCCCCCTAGGAGGTGATTTCTCACTTTCTCTCTCACTGTATTTGTCTCTTTTTCTTTCTGGTAAGCATACATGCCCTAAAGCATAAACCTCTAAAAAGAATCAAAGAGGAAAAAAAAAAAAAGCAGGCTGGCCCCATAGCTTAGTAGTTAAAAGTGCAAAAATGCTGGATCCTGACACCAGCAGGTAGCATAGTGATTAAGGAGCTGGATTTCCACAAGACCAACCACAATTTGAGTCCCACACCTGGTGGCTTAAATCTCAGGCAGGGTACTATACATGCATGCATGCCCAAAATCCCAAGAAGAGAATGGAGGAGAAGGGATTGCTACATGGCCAACCTCCCTGGGGAGTGATTTCTTGCTTCCTATTTTTCTGTCTCTTCATTTAGTACACTGCTCTATAGCAAAAATCTAAAAAAAAAAAAAAAAAAAAAAAAAATCTGGATCCCACATGACCAACTACAGTTTGAATCTCCGCCCCACCAGAGCTTGGAAAACATGCCAGACATGTCTGTGTGCATACCCCAAATCCTGACAGGATGGAGAAATGGAGAAGGGATTGTGGTGGGATCACATCCAATCAAGGGATACTTTTTCCCTCTCCCCTTCTTTTCGTCTCTCTGGTGAGCACATATGCCCTCTGGCAATTAAAAAAGCTACCTAACATTCTTCCTTTCAGACTAAAATTACATCTTATTTTGCACATAAGAAGCCATTTTATAGAAGCTAGTAGAGTATATAGGGTATAACAAAGGAGTGGCATTTGCTGTCACATTAGGAGTCCTGCTGCCGTTTTTTAGTAATTGTTGCTGCTTCTTTTGGCTCCTGCTACTCTCCTGACATCCTTCTCTTTTCCAGATTGTGTGGTTGAAACAGGTCCAAGGAAGAGATGGTTGGCTCTCAGTCATTAATAATAGGAAAGGAGTCACCATAAATTTATGAATGCCCCTTAACTTTCCTCTTCTAATTGCCACCTTCTGTCCCCGGTCTCATCGCTGACTGCTTGTTGTTGTTATTGCGAGACTTTTAAAGGGGTTTCAACCAACAAAAAAAATAAGAGTGTGGAGGCTGGAACCAGCTCCTGCCAGACTTTAAGCCAAATTTTGTTTTTGTTTTCTTTTGCCAGAGGGTGAGTGTGCTTGCCAGAAAGAGACAGAAAGACAAAGAGAGAGGGAAGAGGAGAAAACACCCCTCCCCCTCCCATGGAGAATAGTCACATAGAATTCCCTCCTCCTGCATTTTTCCATCCTGTCAGGATATTGGGCATGCACACATGCACACAAGGTCAACATACTTCTGAAGCCACTGGGGCCGAGCAAACTGCTGGGTCAGCCATATGAGATTTGGCTGCCTTAACCACCAAGACACAGAACGACAAATAAAAATACTTAAGGAATAGACACGTTCTTCTAGTAGTAAAAGCAATCAGGTCCAGATAAGGTCTCAATCAAATGAAAAGCATATTTATTAGTGCCCCGAGTTCTTCCTGTTGTGTTTTGATTTGAACATATTTCAGTTCTTGTGAGGTGTAATCACACTTGAATTAATCTGATCCACAAATAGACTATTGCTTTTCACAGAAAGTCAACTAAGTGAACATCTGAGAAGATCTCTGATAACAGAAAAAACAGGTGTGATCCATTGGGGGAAATGTTCAGGTTAGAACAGATAAGTCTAAAAACCCAGGAGCTTAATGGCGAAGATTCAAACTTTTTAGCAATTGATGGAGGAAGGCAGGACAGTAAAGAAAGTCAGGAGACTAGCAGATGGCATAATGGTTACGCCACTGGACTCCCATGTAGTCGACCACAGTTCAAATCCTGGACCAGGAGGCTTAAAACTCACACCAGGAGCATGTGTGTGCATGCCCATAATCCTAAAAGGGGAACAGAGGAGAATGGATTGCAGAGTGGCTATCCCCCCTCTCTTTCTGTCTTTCTGTCTCTCTCTGTCTCTCCAGGGAGTGCACATACCCAATAGCAAAAATCTCTCTAAAAAAAAAAATAAAAAAAGAAAAAGAAAAAGAGAAAAGCCATTAGAGTTCAATTCAAGGTTGCGATAGCATTTTAAAGCAGTCCATGAAGAGACATTTTCCGTACTCAGGGTACGGAAAAAAGCTTTGCCCTGCCCTCTGAGCTCTTGAGTCCCTAGATGCCTTCTAATAATGGCCATGGAGAAATAAATCATTAATTTCTAAAATATAATGTAATAAATGGAAACCAAACATCTTATTGTTATCCTATAATCAGCAAACATACATTATAAAAACATCAAAATGATAGCATTTAGCTAAGAGAGTTGCTAGATACCAAAAGCACTCAAGCCTTACTTTCAAGCAGTTATTTTCAAATAGAAAGAATTCTAGCCCAGCAGGTCTGAGCCAACTCTTATTTATTCCCAAAATAACCTAAGTCAACCTTTACTGGCCTATTTTTTGAACAGAAATTGCAAAGATTCACCCAAGCAGGAAGAACCATATTTGTGACCTATGAAAGGCTACTTTTCCTTGCAGTTTGTGTAAAAGGACCCTATTTGGCCAAACACTTATGATTCAAAATATACTCCACATATTGTATTGATTGTTAGTATAAACCTGTTTTGTATAATCTACCATTAATAAACTAAGATTAGTAAAGATAGAAGCTTATGAATACAGGTAACTTAAAACAAACGAATATCGGGAACCAGCAGTTAGCGTAATGGTTATGTTGCTGGACTCCCACGTAGTCGACCGGGGTTCGCGTCCCGGACCCGGTGGCTTAAAACACGCCGGGCACGTGTGCGTGCGTGCCCAAGATCCTGAGAGGAGAATGGAAGAGAAGGGATTGCGGCATGACCATCCCCCCTGGGGGGTGATTTCTCGCTTTCTGTCTCTATGTCTCTCTCTGTTTGGCGAGCGCACGCACCCTATAGCAAAAACCTCTCCAAAAAAAAAAAAAAAAGTGAATATCATAAAAACCATACAGAGGCAATGTTTAGAAAAATCAAATTATTAAAAGGTTTTCATCAGAATTATCTAAATCTAAGCCAAATAGCAGAGGCAAGTTTATATACATATGTAAAGCGAATTACATGCAACACATCATTTTTCATTACCTTTTGATGTATTCTTGCTAATGGAGCCATATATATTAAGGGGTGGTATTAAATTAGAGGATTCATTAAAAAATTGATTCCTGGGGACCAGCATATGGCGTAATGGCTATGTCGCTGAACTCCCATGTAGCCAACCACAGTTTGAGTCCTGGTCCCGGTGGCTTAAACTCATGCCGGGCACGTGTGTGCGTGTGTGCCCAAGACCCCAAGAAGAGAATGGAGGAGAAGGGATTGCGGCATGGCTATCCCCCTGGGGGTTGATTTCTCACTTTCTGTCTCTCTGTCTCTCTCTTTCTGGTGAGTGTACACGCCCTATAGCAAAAAAATCTCTCCAAAAAAAAAAAAAATTGATCCCTGTATTTGAATGTAGTAATATCATAACAATGTAGACATATGCTATAATAATATATTCAACAAAATTGCTAACCAGTCAACCAGTGCTAACTAAAATCAACATGAAAACTACAGTATGGGCTACAAAAATAAGCCAGAAATTATTTTTATTCTTATTTTTAAACCAGGTCAACTGAAATAAAAATAGGAGTGACAATGCATAATCAGTACTCATTTTCCCTTCCTATTAAGCAAGAGGCAAAAATAACTGATAGAACCATTGAGGAACAAGAAGGAAAAAAATTCTCTTTCAGCACATCCCCCAATTTCCAGTTTTCAACTTTTTCTAAATGTGGTTTTGTTTTAATATAAATAACACTCTCTGGAGACCTCACATTTGGAAATTAACTCTAAAGTCTATGCTTATATACCTTTTTTATTGGTGACTATGGCGGTTTCTCACAAGTATATCATATCCTGTTTAGAACACATTCTGACTGGAAAAAATTATATGATTAAGAAAGGTCTGTTTTAATGAATAAAGCAATGCTTATTTTGTCCTCCAAATACATCAGTAAGCAGATAAACTCAACCCTGTCAATGATAAAGGCTAATTTTAAAGTCTATCTTCGTATGTTATTTGAATGTGTTTTCTAATGTTGTGAACTTCAGTTTCTTACTCATCATTCTTCTTACATTTCTAACAGCTATATCTTTTATAAAGATTCAATAAATACTAGTAAACATCTTTAAATATTTTCCTAGGTATCTTTAGAAATAAACCCTAACATTTTTAAGTTTCTTTCTTTCTTTCTTGCATGAGAGAGAGAGGCACTGCAAACAAGGCCTCCAGGTTGCAACTCCACCCCCAGGTCCCAGCTGGCCCCAACCACAGGTATGTACATATACCCAGCATGCATAGGAAAGCTCTAGGGTGTAAATCCAGGACCTTTCCCTTGTGTGTCTAGTTTCATTAGCACTATGTCAGCACTTGGCCCTTATATTCTAATTTAAAATATCAAATTATTTTTATTATATTTATTTCTGCTTTCAGGACTTAAAAGAATAATTTTTAAAAAGAGGAAAAAAATAAACTGGCAAGTTTCCAATATTTTTCAATTTCATCCTCTTTTATTTGAACTAAAACCACACACACAAATTACCTTGGGATGATATGCTCAGAACCAACATGAAGTCAATGTTTCAAATTGTTCTGATGAAAAATACAAATTTAATTAGTGAGAAGACAATTAACGTATATATATTCCATACTGGAATATAACAATGTAACCTGCAAACTCACACACTATGCATAATTCCTGTTAAACAAATCCAGCTTTACATTAAACGAATTTAATTTTTTTAAGAGAGATTTTTGCTATAGGGTGCATGCGTTTAGTGGACAGACACAAGAGACAGAAAGCAAGAAATCACCCCCCAAGGGGGATGGCCACACCATAAACCCTTCTTTTCCATTCTCCTCTTGGAATTTTGGGCATGTATGCACACACACCCCACTTGAGTTTTAAGATGCTGGGTAGGGGACTCAAACTGTGGTTGACTATGTGGGAGTCTAGCAATATAGCCATCTGCTGGTCCCAATATTAAAATTTTAGGTTAACTTAGATCACTGTTTTCCTGTGGTATTGTGTTTGTCATATAATCACAGGAAGTTCAGAGTTACAAAGGACTGAGTACCTAGATATTTGAACCAACTGTGGTTTCACTAAATATTAATTTTTTATTCAACTTATTATTTTCTAAAATATATGAAAATGTCATAAATATATTCATTGCATTGCATAAGTTTATCAACTAGATGTTAAGGTTATGAAAATAAAATCATTATTCTGATAACCACATAATACCTAAAATAATGTTCCTATTAAATATTTGCTGATTGTAAATGAATCAAAATAAATCTTTTCTCAAAATCATTCATAGGATTAAGAAACTGCTATTTCTATTTATGTATAGACAAGTTCATTTCAAAAAGGATTAGCCCAAAATCATACTGATTGTTTTAGTGGAATAATTTACTAAGAAATATTTTCCCTCATTTATCTAATAACATTTCCTTTGCTATATTATTTTCATATTTAAAAATTTACTTTATTTATTATTATTATTTGTTTTAATTTGACCAGAGAAAGATAGATAGAGAGACAGAGAGAGAGAAAGTGAGATAGCAAGCTGCCAGGTCCAAGATTCGAATCATGGTAAACCATGTGGGAACCTAACATCTTTAACCACCATGCCACCTTCTGGCTCCAATTTTCCATATACTTTTTAAAAAATTCATGAACAATTAAACAATTTTTATACAAGGGCAATGGTCAGTTAAAATATGCAATGGAATGCAATATGTCACTCTCAGTGACAATAATAAATCATTTTAATTTTAAACTATATTTATATATTCCATAGATGTTTCATATGTAGAATATACATGAAAGGTATTTTGGCTTATAATAAAGGAAAAGCTAAAGAAATAACCTCACATGAGAACTCATAGTATAAAGAATTCATTTTTCAAAATTACTTTAGAGATTTAAATCAACTAAAATAAAAATCTCACTTATTTGGAACTGGATAAAAAAGAATATTTGAAAAAATAAGGAGAAAAAGTAATTGTTAAAGCTTGAAAAAGAAATAATTATGTGGAGAGGCTAGGTTTTTTGTTTGTTTTTTTTAGAATTATTTACTTTTATTTATTCATTACTATTATTTTTTCACATGAGTTTTGCCAGAGAAATACAAAGAGAGAGAGAGAGAGAGAGAAAGCAAGCTGGTCTGAGACTCAAACCACAGTCAGCCATGTGAGAATTCCAACACCTTAACCACTATGCCACCTGTTGGCCCCTTTTTATAAAATAATTTTTCATTTAATTTTATTTATTATTATTATTTTTTGACCAAAGAGAGAGACAGAGAGAGAAAAGAAAGAGAGAAAGAGAGAGAAAGAGAAAGTAAGAAAGCAAGCCACCGGGTCCGGGCCTCAAAACTCAGTTGGTCATGTGGAAATCCAGTACCCTTAAGCACCATGCCACCTGCTGGCCCTGAGAGGCTAGTTTTTTTAAGAATGTATCAAACTATATTATTTAAAATGTTTATGTAGAATAATGAAGCCTAACAAAAACAGAGTACTAGAAACTCCGTAAAAAAAAAAAAATGCATTTTATGTATGATCAAGATAGTCATAAACTGGGGGAAGATAATTGTTATTTTAACAACCAAAATTGATATTATCAGCTATTTCCAAAATAATCACTTTCAAACTTCATTTTATATCTTAAACACAAAATATATCCCAGATGATTAGCATGACCAATGTTAAAAATGTTAAAAGTAAAAACAAATATTTATTGAAAACTATGTTTATCTTACTAGATGAGAAGTAACTTAAATGGATAATACTAGAATGTTTAAGTAAATTATGCTAGACTTACACGAGAAGATATTATGTCTAAACATTTTATTAATATAAATATATTTTGAAATTATGAAAAACTATTTTTAAAGCAACATGCAAAATCAACTATTGCAACTTCATATAATGAAAGTGAAGTGGGAAAAACAAAACCTTAGTTATCTTTGGATATGAAATATCTGTGTGAGTATTCAAAGGTTTCCTATTACATTGAGTAAAAAATCAAATACTAAAAGTTGAAGTCATCTATGTTGCATAGTGACCCCAAATTAATCTAGACAATCTGTTTCACTAGCACTTTGTTAACCTTTACTTCTGTGTGCTTCCTGATTACTCCCAAGTCGGTAAGGAAACAGTCCATATTTTCATGGATAAATTATAACCACCTTTTAACATCTGGATCCTACCATTTCAAGCAGATGGGAAATGAGTCCATCTGTTTTCAATTAGCAAATAGTTTTTTTTTAAATGGTAAAAAGAAAAAATGTACCTGCCCTGCGTCTCTCTGTTGAGGAAGCAGAAATTCAGTTCTGGGTCATGACTTCAGATAGTACTTGTGATGACCCTGCTTAACCCCCCAAAAATATTCCCAGCTATCGGAACAGACTCCTGAAATTCTGCCATCAGTGATGTATTTATTTTATACAAACATATCTCCTTTGAACAAAAAAGATCTTTTGAAGGAGCTAATGCATTTATGTTTCATCCATTATTCATAAGAATAAGAGTAGGGTGAACATAAGTTTCAAAAATCTTCCTGAAAACGAGTTGTAAAGAGTAGGGCAGGGTTAACATGATAGCATCCTCCCTATGGTAAATAAGTCATAGCAGCTCCATTGAGTGAAAAGAAAGATGAAGGCTGGAAGAAGATGTAGGAATAAAGAGGATTTCTTGATTTTGGAGTTACGGTCAAATTATTTTTCCAGACAAGGCTATTGAAGCACATTGAGGTTAAACACTTGGCCTAATGTTAGACACCAGGTAAAAACTTGTCAGGTTTGGAAATCAGGCCCTCTGCCACCACGGCCCACAGTCTTCCCATATGCCTCAAAGTGGGTTAAAAAGGAGCAATATAGCTCCCTCTTCCTTATTTCAATGGCTTTATGTCTAGATTTCATACTAGCAAGGAGCACTTGTAAATACTTGTTGGATGAATTCCCAGGAGTGGTATCAAGTTCCTGGGGTCTAATACTGGAAAAATTCAGTATCCTTTTTTTTTTAAAAAATCACTAAAGGAAAGTCAATCTTCACTTCATATTGAGAATTTTTTTAATAACCCCACTTCAACCCAAGTTTCTTTACATTATATACTAATATAAAAAATAAAAAATTGTGTCTATTTTTTTGCAGCACTGTGGCAGAGATAGAACTTCAATCAAGTGGTATTGATATTGCAATAAATACTGAAATAAATGTATGTGCTATATATGATTTAATAGGAAAAATATTTAGATAGTAGAACAATATGAATTTAAATAATGGTATGGCTGGTGTCTTGAGGCACTAAATTTCGTAATTACCACCTGAAAACTGACAGCTTCTCTAACATTAAACAAAACAGTGAAAATGGACTTCTTATTGACAATGGTGAGTACAACCATGCCAAGTGACTCTGGGAATAAAACAAGAAAGAAGACATTTCCTAAAAGCATTTAGTAGCCTAGAAAAATCACATTCATATAGCCTTTTTTACATAAAAAGCATAATGTACCTATTTATACGTTTTAATTATCTATGAATTGCATCATTTTCTCTACATTTTTCAAATATTCTACGTTGAATACAAAGTTCCATTGCCTTAAGAAAAGAATGAAATGTTACTAAGCTTACAAGATGCAATAAATATGTAAGAAGTTGAAATGGGATAAATTAGACAAAGATTTATATCTATTAAATTATGTATTTATCTTGAATAACACATTTCCTTAATACAGTTTTAACATAATTCATAACTACTGTTGAATTTTATTTTCATATTCATATTTTATTTATTCATTTTTTATATATACTGAATGTCTGCGCTATATGGCAGAAACTGAAAGATTAGAAGATATAAAGCATGGAGAACAATTGTGGATATTAAAGACAGTGTCAGAGGGCTGAGGGAAATAGAAGGGTGTGAAAGGAAGGGAATCAAGGGGAAAAAGAAGCAAAACATTTAAAGGACACAAAAATGGAAAATTATCTGTTGATGATAATGTGTATGATAATATCTTTAACTGGACTAATATACAGTATATCTCCTCTGGAAAAATACATTTTACAAGCTGTAATGATAGACAGTGGTTGAATGTATCCTACACTGTTGGTGGGAATGTAAATTAGCATAAACTATGGAGAACAATATGGAGGTTCCTCAAAGAACTACAAATAGAACTACCACGTGGTCCAAAAATTCCATTCCTAGGTATCTATCCAAAGAATAGAAATATACTCAGTTGGAAAAGTACCTGCCCGTTTATATTTATTGCAGCATTATTCACAATTGCTGAGACATGGAACCAACCCAAATGTCCACAAACAGATGAAAGGATTAAAAAAGTGGAATACTACTCAGCCACAAAAAACAGACCCTGTCATTTGATAAAAAGTGGACAAATATGGAAGATTGATTGTTGAATCTTTTCAAAATCATCTAAGTTTGGGTCCAGCACGTGGAGTGGTGGTTAAGGCCCTTAATTCCAACAAAGCCAACCATGTCAAGTCCTGAACATGGCAACTTGAAAATCAGGTCAAGATCTTGTGCACCTGTGCCCAAGATCCAAGAGGATAATGGAAGAGAAAGTTTTGCAGCATGACCATGCCCCCATGGTGGGGGGGGGGGGGGGGGAGGTGAGTTCTCACTTTTCCTCTTTGATCTCTCTCTGTCTCTTTCCAGTGAGTCCACATACCTTATGGCAAGAAAACTAAAAAATAAAACAAAACAAAATAAAACAAAAAAATCTAACTTCTCAATAGCTTCTTAAAGAAATTTTCATAGGTCCATGTTTTGTGTTTAATTGTATTATAAGTTTCTCAATTGATTTAATACTTTATTTTGTAAAACTAATCTGAATATTAAGTCAAAATAGAATCCATACAATATTATAAGATGATTTTATATTAAACTGAATATAATTCCATGGGATAGAATTTTTTAAATATATGTAATAAGCAATCTCTAAATCTTCCTATCACAAACCAATTGCTTCCCAGGGAATTACTTCCTTCATTTCCAAATTGCTGTTGTAGATTGGAAAATTCATAGGTGGTGGAAAGCAAACTGGTACTTTCTCAGGAATCACTCTGTGCCTAGCAATTGTCAGAAACATCCTAACAAAGGGAGCTTAAAAAGACAAAAGAATAAGGAAAAGGAAGAGGGGAAAGAATGAGCTTTCTCACACCAGACTAGGGTCTGGCGGCTTTGTAGTAGTCACAGGGAACTCAGTGGCAGACAGCATTGTTATGAAACCTAAGGACCTGGGATCAAAGAAAGAAAGCAAACTTTTCAAACAAGTAAGGTCCCTGAAGCCCTAGTAAGGAGCTGGCAGAAGCAGTCCTCTTCACTTTTAACCCCATATCTCATCCACTTGATTGTTTCCATCCTTTATGCTTCCAATCTATGACTGCAGATTGGTATATTTAAGTGCTGGTGGTTTAACTCTACCAGCATATTACAGACTCAGTCTACAAGGCCCTGGCTGAGTCACCTTTCACACTGAGTCATCTTCCTTCCGTATCAAATTCAGACCTCCCTTTGGCTCCTTTCTCTTTCCTACCCACAGTCTTTCACTGTTCAGTTTGTTCTGCTACTCCTGCCTTATGAATAGCCCTCATGTCTGTTTTCTCCCTTTTATCTTCATTGCTTGGGTTGAGATATCTTAAGTTACCACAGATAAAGTATAATGTCACCTCCCTCATGAGGGAGAACTCACTTCACCTCAAGTTCTCTTTAGCTGTTTTCCACAATGCTGACAAAGATAATCTTTTGAAATATCAAAACTGATCACCAAAATTTCTGCTGAAAAATCCTCTAATATCACTCCAATTCCTTTAGGATAAAATTCAAAGTCCACATAATAACTTATAAGCCCTTTCAATGGAACTATATTATATACTGGGAAACCAAGTATGTGACAAGTCAAGTTAGTCAAGTTCAACTTTGAATAAACTCCTCTTAAATTCTAAAAACAAAACCTGGATAAAAGCTATCCTCATTTTCATATATAATCTTTTTAAATTAAAGGTTATTTTTATTTTATATTATATATTCAATGTGAAGAGATTTAGAAGTCCTTAAATTTTCTGAATTCTATGAATTCTCTTCTATTCTCAAGGTGACTTTTTCTATCTCACCAACTTTCTATCTCTATATTTCCATATTCTGACAGTCCTGTTCTAGTCTTTCTAAATATTGTCCTATTATAAGAACATATTGTGCTCTCTCTCATACTTCTATAGTTTTGTACTTTTTTTCCCAACCAACTGATATGTTCACTGCTCCCTTATTCTAGAGAAATACCCATTCACTCCTTAAACCCAATTCAGCCATCACCTCTCCAGAAGGGCTCCATTGGCTCTGGTCCCAAAGCACTCACTATTGTATATAATGTTTTCCACTTATTTTTTGCCATACAATCTTTACTAACCACAATAACCAGCATTTATAAGGCTTTCTATTCGGGGCTGGCAAATGGCATGGTGGTTAAAGGCGCTGGACTCCCACATGGCCGACCATGGTTCATGTCTCGGACCTGGTGGCTTGCTTGCTCACTTCCTCTTTCTCTCTCTGTCTCTCTCGGATCAAATTGGAAAGTAATAATGATAATAATAATAAATAAAGTTAAATAAAAATAATTCTTTAAAAAAATAAGGCTTTCTATTCAATATTTAATATATCTTTCCACTTATTTGAAAGAAGAACTTGAAATGGTTCAGTACAAAACCCAAAGCTGTAACCATTGGCAGAAGCAGGAAAACAGGCAGGGCAGACAGCTTCAGCACTCATGACCTGAGATCACTGAGGTGAAACATGGTCGGCCATGCAACCAAATCCTGTCTGTCATCTACCGTAGCTATTCTTCAACTCCCCCTTCTGAATGACCTACTCTAGGTCTGTCAAGACTCAAGAATAAGGAGACCTCATTACAAACTCAGCACTTCTTTTAGTTCATGAATATCCAAAAATGTGTGTGCCTGTAAAATTTGTCACCAACTATCCCAAATTAACATAGACCATAAGTAGAAGTCCATGACTTCCACTTTTACTCATAAAGTTATTGATACTTACTACCTATATAAACTTGTGATTTATTGGTTGACATGCACTGAAGACATAAAAATTTCACATACATATGGCTGGAAAACCAAGAAACCGAAAAGTGACATATATTTTTTCCTCTAAAAATATAAGTCCCCTCAAATAATTCATCAATTAAGAAGCTACTCATATGATGGCATTCCAAAAAGTTTTCAATCATCAATAAACAGTCAGCATTCATTCAAAATATAATAAGCTTCAAATCAGGAATACTCAATAGCAGTGTAAATTGGGCATGACATTTAAACTGTAAGTCTCAGCTTTCTCACTATTAAATTAACTTACCTTTTACTAGGGTCCTTTCTCAGATCTAAAATCCCCATAATTCAATAACACACAAATCCTTGTTATAGTACAAAGGGAGGACAAAGGCTTCTATAAGAGCTAAGAGAACCTATGCATTGACTATTTCCATTTTTTTTTTGCTTATTTGTTTGTTTTAGGCTTTTACCATAGGGAGTGTGTGCTTGCCTGGGAGAGACAGAGAGAGTATACACACACACACACACACACACACACACACACAATCCCTATCAATGATTTGTTAAATGATAGAATTTTAAAAAGAAAAAGATAATGGCCATCTTTTTAATGTCAATCCATGTCTGAAAGTTAGAAAATAACTTGCCAACTGAATTTTACCATGGTAAAGAACAGTCATCTAAAGTACATCAAAAGACTGAGACAAAATTGAGGTGGAAAATAGAATCTTATTCTTTCTAGCCAATTAAAGAAAAATAGAATTCCCCCCCCCCCAGTATTTTGCTACATTTATGATAGTTTATGAGAAATAAAACCCAGATTTTGCAAATTACCACATAAGAATGGTAACATCTCACAAGTGAGAAGTGATTGCGAGAGCTAAGACCTCTAATCAGCTGCCAATTGTATGAGTTTTACTAAAAACTATTGGAAAGGAATTACTCCACAAAATATAATCTTCATTTTTCTCACATATACTGATACAGGTTTTGGATATTTGCTTGTAAGAAATGTTAAATTAATTTAGTATTTTGAAAACAAGGCCAGGATATGTTTCAGTCATGTAATAAGTAGTCTTTTATCCATACTAATAAGCCAATCAATTGTATTACCAAGTCATTTAAAAACATACCATTGTTTGTTTAATCATTTACCTACTGAAGCACATTTGGGTTGTTCCCATTTTGGGGCCATTATAAATGCTGCTATATATATTTGTGTCCAACTATTTGTATATACATAAGTCTTTATTTTCCATATCATGGAACTAAGAGTTTAGGAGTGCAATTGTGGTGTTATATGGTAATTATATGTTTAATTTTTAAGAAATAATCAACTGTTTTCCATAGGTATGATTCATTTTATATATTACTTAAATCAATTTGTTAATATTCTTGAAGGATTTTTATGTCTATACTGATAAGAATATTGGTCTATAATTTTTGTTTTCTGTACTTTGTTTTGTCTTGTATCAGGGCAATGTTAATTCACAAAAAAGCATGGGAAGTGTTCTCCCTTCTATTTTCTGGAAAAGCCTGCATAGGATTGGTGTTAGTTCTTTCCTAAATGTGTAGTAGAATTCTCCAATGAAAACACTTGGACTATCCAGGGATTTCTTTCTTTGGGAGTTTTAAATTACAAATTCGGAACCAGCAGATGGCATAATGGCTGCGTCACTGGACTGCCATATAGCTGAGTGGTTCAAGTCTCAGAGCCGGTGACTTAAACTCACGCCAGGCGCTTGTGCATGCATGCCCAAGATCCCAAGAGGAGAATGGAGGAGAAGGGACTGCAGCATGGCCATCCCCTTTGCAGGGTAATTTCTCACTTTCAGTCTCTCTGTCTCTCTCTGTCTTTCTGGCGAGCACATGAGCCCTACAGCAAAAAACCTCTCAAAAAAATTATAATAATTACAAATTCAGCTTCTATAATAGTTTACAGTGCTATATAATTATTTATTTCTTATTGTGAATGAGTTATGGTATTTTATGTTTTCTGAGGAATTGATATATTCTATGTTGCCAAATATATGTGTGTAGAATTGTCTATAGCATTTTATCATTTTAGTATATACAGGGTCAGTAAAGCTATGCCATTTCATCACCAATATTGCTCATTTGTATCTGTTCTTTTTTTGTCAGTCTTTCTGCAGATCTATCAATGTTGTTGAACTTTTCAAAGTACTAGATCGTTGTTTTATTTGTTTTCTCTCTTTTTTTCTTTCCTGGTTTCAATTTCACTGATTCCTACTGTTTATTATTTTTTCCTCCTACTCAAATAGAATTTATTTTGCTCTATTTTTCTAGGTTCTGGAGTTAGGAACTTAGATTATTGAACTTTGAGGCCAGCAGGTGATGTAGTGGTTAAGGTGCTGGACTCCCACATGGTCGATCAGGTTTAACTCCCAGTCCTGGCAGATTGAAACTTATGCGAGGCATGTGTGTATGTGTGCTCAGAATCCCAAGAGGAGAGAGGAAGAGATGGGATTGAGGCATAGCACACCCTCCTAGGGGGTGATTTTTCGCTTTTTATCTCTCTCTGGTGAGCATGTGGCCCCTATAAATAAAAAAATTAAAAGATTAAAAAAATTTAAAAACTCTTTAAAAGAAAAACAAGATTACCAAAATGAGACTTTTCCTTCTTTCCTTTTATTTAGAATAATTTCATTTACTATTATTATTTTTTAATTTGACTAGAGAGAGAGGGAAAGTAAGAAAGCAAGCTGCCAGACCTGGGACTCAAACCATAGTCAGCCATGAGGAAGTCCAGCACCTTTACCACCATGCCACCCACTGTACCTATTCTTATTTCTAATATAAACAAATATTTCTTATTCGTTTAGTGCTATAAATTTTAGTTTCAGTATTACTTTTTTTTTTTTTTTTTTAAGAGGTTTTTGCTATAGGGCACCTGCGCTCGCCAGACAGAGAGAGACAGAAAGATAGAAAGCGAGAAATCACCCCCCACGCGGTATGGTCACGCCGCAATCCCTTCTCCTCCATTCTCCTCTTGGGATCTTGGGCACGCACGCACACGCGCCCGGCGTGAGTTTAAGCCACCGGGTCCAGGATGCGAACCGCGGTCGATTACGTGGGAATCCAGCGACATAGCCATTACGCTAACTGCTGGTCCCGTTTCAGTATTACTTTAAGTGTGTCCCACAAATTTTGGTATGTTTTATTTTCACATTCATTAAGTTATGCATATTGTTTTTATTTTCATTAGAGCTTCCTCTTTGACCCACAAATTATTTACACATATGCAGCTTACTTTACTTTCCAAGTTTTTGAAATTTTTGTTATATTTCAGTTATGTATTGTTAGTCTGTTTCCATGTGGCTAGAGAACATATACTATAATATGACTTAAGTCCTTTCAAATTTGTTGAAGTTTATTTCATGACCTATGATATGATGTGTCAGAATATGTTCTCTTACTACTTGAAAATAATCTAGATTCTTCAGGTATTTGATGAGTAATTTATAAATGTCTTTTAGATCCTGTTTAGAAAACAGGATAAAATTTCTCTGTACATAAACACTAAGTTGAGCACTTTACATCACATTCTTCATAGACACTTTTGTTTTTAAAATCAAATTTAATGATATTTAACACAGTTTGAATTAAAGTTATTAACTCCATAGTCTTAGATTTTATATCCTATTAATATGTGAAGACTATGACTCACACTTCACAAGTTTTATTTAGAATGTTTTTCTTTAGAGTAGTTAACAGTTTCCTCGTACTACTCCTTCTGAAATGTTTGCCTAGCATCTCCATTTTTGCTGCTAATTAAACTAATGCAGACAGATAAGCCAGCAAAAGATATTTGAACCAATGTTTTAAATTCCAGGTTCACATTCTTCCCATACAAAAGTTTAGTTGCTATCTTGGTACATTAAAGTGATTTTATCTGAACTTAGGCTCTGACTATTAGTTGAGTGACTTGTACAAGTTATTTAACAACCTCTTAACTCAACGTCTTCATCTTAAAAGTGGAAAAAAAAAATCATACTATGTATCTCCAAGGGTTGTATAAAAATTACAAGATTCAATACATTGAAGAGCTTACAGATCAGTAACTGGCTCAGCATATACATAATATGTGTGTCGACTCTGATTGCCTATAACTTTGTATAAAATTAGCAAGATGGTCAATAAATAAAGCACCTTTATATCCTCTAAATTGCCCTGTGTTATCTCTCGCTATTTTTAACATAATAAAGTAAAAGGGCAACATAAAGTTAACCTAAATGAAAAGGCCTCGTCTTTCTCATTGTGTGAAAAATACTTCTTTTAATAGGTTAAGAGTGCTTACTCCTCTGGATCTTTGCTTATCAAGCTTTACAACGCTGATCCAGAATATATGTTCCTAATTCTATTCTTTTAAAAACAGTGGCTAGGCAGCTGAATCTCACATGACAGACTTCATGGTGTGAGTCCTGGACACAGTGGTTCAAGAAACACACCAGGTAAAGTCCTGATAGGATAGAGAAATGGAGGAGAAGGCGTTGTAGCGTGATCATGCCCCATTGGAGAATGACTTCCTTTTTTTTTCTAGCTCTCTCTTTCTCAGGTGAGTGCATGTGCCTTCTAGCGAAAACTTGAAAACAAAATAAAACAAAAGAATAAAACCGATTCAGTATAGGACTAGGACAACTGAAGACTTTCTGCCGACTTTACCCTCTTGCCCCAACTTTACCCTCCTACCTCCCCAAGCTCTAGCCAGGACAAGCCAATCACCAGTCATCTATATTTGAGTTCTGCATGGCCTCTTTCAGGGACTAGAACAACCAAAGGCTTTCTTCCCAGACTTTACCCTCCTGCCCTCCTCCAGATCTAGCCAGGAGAAGCCAATTACCAGTCAACTATATTTGAGTTCTGAGTGGCCTCTTTTAGGAACAAGGATAACTGAAAATTTCTGCCCAGATTAAGTCCTCCTGTCCCCAGACATAGCCAGCTTAGAGCACCTTCTTTATTTTGTCTCTCTCTCTATTTTATTTTTACTTATTTATTTAAGTTTTAAACTTTTTAGCTCTCTGATGCTCCTTTATCTTGCCATTTCTTACCTTTTCCCCCTCACCCACAGGACAAACCAACTATATTTGAGTTTTGAGTGGTTTTAATTTTTTGCTTTAAACATTTTATTTCTCTCTTTTCTTTTTTTTATTGTTTTTGTCTTATTTCTTTTTTCCCTTTTATTTTTGGTTTGCTTCCTTTTCCTTTTCCCTTTCTCACTTTTTTTTTTTTTTTTTTTTTTTTTTTTTTGAGAGGTTTTTCACTATAGGGCGCGTGCACTCGCCAGACAGACAGAGAGAGACATAGGGACAGAAAGCGAGAAATCACCCTCCAGGGGGGATGGTCATGCCGCAATCCCTTCTCCTCCATTCTCCTCTCGGTATCTTGGGCATGCACGCACACGCCCCCGGTGTGAATTTTAAGCCACCGGGTCCGAGACGCGAACCGCGGTCGACTACGTGGGAGTCCAGCGACACAACCATTACGCCAACTGCTGGTTCCCTTCCCTTTCTCACTTTTATGTTCAGCCTCCTCACACTGAGTTTCTATACAGGTCTAGGTGCACAGTAGACAAATATCTGAATACCTTTAGGGTCAGATAATACTCAATTTCCATGGAATCTGCTGCACAAAGAGAGAAAAATAGTACTGTTCAGAGACTGAAGATCACCTCTTCCTGCATGCCTCTGAATGCTCAGATTTAAATCCAAACACTAGACAAAAGAGAATAATATACCAGATGATATGTATATATATATATATATGTATATATATATATATATATATATACATATATATATATACCAAAAACCATTGCAAAGGCACAAGAAATAAGAGAAGCCAAGAAAATATCTCTTTTCTAAGGGAAAAGAATAACTCCTCAGCCTCCACAGACAAGACAAGGGAATGTGTGGAAATGTCAGAAAAAGAATTTAAAATTTTCACAGTGACAAAGCAAACAGAGATGCAAGAGAAGAGAGACAACAAACTCCAGAAGATGGAGTGATAAGAGTCAACGTGTTCCAGGAGGTGAGGAGGTTCTTTCATGATCTGAAGGAAGAAATACACACCATAAAAAAAAAGAATCAAATGGAATTGTTAGAGATGAAGGCTATAATAAAGGAAATTAAAACCGCCCTTGAAAGTACTAAAAGCAGATTAGATCATGAAGAATATTGAATCTCAGATGTAGAAGACAGAACTTCTGACCTAGAAAAATTCAACAAAAAGACTGAGAAAATAACCTAAAAATATGAGCATAATATATGAGTAATACTAGACGCCATTAAATGCCCAAACATCCAGATCATCGGTATCTGAGAAGGTAAAGAAACTAATAAGAGCATTGATATTCTATTCCATGAAATCCTGGAAGAAAACTTTCCAAACCTAGAGAGGCATTCAAATATCCAGACCCAAGATACATAAAGGACCTCCACATAGAATCAGCCCAAGAAGATCTTCAAGGTACATCATAGCCAGAATGACCAAAATCACAGACAGAGGTGCCAGCAGATGGCATGGTTGTTAAAGAAGCTGACTCCCACATGGTCGACCACAGTTTGAGTACCAGACCTGGAGATTGGCCTTCTCACTTTCCCTCTCCCTCTCTCACTCTCTCATTCTGTTTCCACTCTGGTCAAATTGAAATAAATAAATAAATAAATAAATAAAGATAAAAATAAAATAATTCTTAAAAAAATTACCACAGACAGAGACAAGATACTAAAATCAGCAAGCGAAAAACATCAAGTTACTTTCAAAGAATATCCCATCAGGCTAACATTGGATCTCTCATTGGAAACAAAGCAAGCAAGGAAAGCATGAGAAAATACATTAAATGTTAAATGAAAAACAATTTCAACCAAGAATACTATACCCAGAAAGATTATCCTTCATATGGGAAGAAAAGACAAAAACATTCTCAGATAAAAAAATGGAAAGAATTTACCAACACCAGACCAGCTTTCCAAGACATGCCGAAGGGAGTGCTATTCCAGGAACACTAAACTCAGACACACAGAAATAAGAGGACAAAAGTCAGCCAAGAAAATAGCAGTGTAATGGTAGGGACAAGTCCAGAGCTGAATATTAACTTCAAAAATTTAAGCGGACAGATCAGACCACAATAACACTGAAAATTCAATAGAAGAAAGATTAATTGTATGAGACAACTGGTGAAATAGAATTTTATGACTTTGGACTAAAACATTACTGAGTTTGTCCTATGCTTTGTTTTCCAATTATTGTCTTCTCTTGAACTCTTGATAGTGTCATCTACCTACTGTTTGAACTGAATCCTAACCTTTTTCCTGGCCCTAAGTCTTATGCAAATTTCTCTTACAATTTTTTTTATTTTGACCTATTAAAACTAAAACTGTTTTCCTTTAAATTAAAAAATGCATTATAGGGACCAGCGGTTGGCAGAATGGCTATGTCGCTGGACTCCCATGTAGTCATGGTTCGAGTCCTGGATCCGGTGTCTTAAACTCACGCCGGGAATGCATGAATGCATGCCCAAGAGCCCAAGAGGAGAACGGAGAAGAAGGGATTGTGGCATGGCCATACCCCCTAGGGCGTGGTTTCTCACTTTCTCTTTCTGTCTCTCTCTGTCTTTCTGGCGAGCACATGCGCCCTATAGCAAAAACCTCTCAAAAAACACAAAAAAATCCTTATAAAAATACCTATTTAATGACTTCAGTAAGCTATATACCCCCAGCTACGTGCTAATTTATAGTATGTTCATTCTACTCATTTGAGGTTTATTCCTAAAGTCAGACATGTGTTCATAGATATGTATATATCAGCCATGCTTGCTATTGAAAGTATTTGGATTAATTAAGATCTTTAATGAATCAATAAAATGTGAAAAAAAAAAATGAAAGGCATGGAAACCAACTGTAGATACCAGAAACATTGTGGAAGGAAGTGGGAAATGTCAGAGAGTGAGAGGTAGGGAATCAAAGGGGCAGGGGAAGCAAAATACATAAGAAACAAGAAATGGAAAATTATTTGTTGACAATAACACATATGGTAATATCCTTGATTGAGCCAATATACAGTGTATTCTGGATGGAAAATCTCATTTTGTATACTGTAATGATGTACGATGAATGAATGTAAATAAATAAATTATATATATATATACCTGCATAATACGGAAATCTGAAAATCTTCAACATTTTTTTAAATTGAAACCCCCTAAAATTGTTTTAGAAAGTTGTGAAGTAGAGCACTTTGTTATTATAAGGGAAAAATATAGACCAATGAACAATAAAAGATCAAGAGTTGATTATTTTTTAAAAATCTTTCTAGCTTGGGGCTGGCTGGCAGGTGGTGTGGTGTTTGAAACACTTGTCTCCCACATGGCTTACTGTGGTTTGAGTACTGGACCTGGTGGCTCGCTTTCTCACTTTCTCCTTCTCTCTCTCTCTGGTCAAGTTAAAAAATAATAACAAATGGAATTAAATAAGTAATTACTAAAAAACACTTCTTGTACCTTAATATCTTTACTATAAATGATATACTCTATAAGACGTGGAAAAAATCTTTGTTCAACAAATGAAAATAGTCTCAAAAGCAATGACTATTCAATATTGTATAACTACATTTCCCCAATGTATTTATAATAAATGACACATGAATTAATACAATTTGCTGATAAAGTAATACTATGAAAAATGTACAATAAATATTAGAAAATAATGTTTCTAAGGGCCAGCAGGTGGCATAATGCTTAGTGTTGAACTCCTACATGGCCAACTGTTGTTCAAGTGCCATATATGGTGGCTTAAAAATCATGCCAGGCATGTGTGCATGCATGACTAAAATCCTGAAGGGATTGTGGTGTGTTCATCCTCCCTGGGGGGCATGATTTCTTTTGTTTTTTCTTTTGGAGAGGTTTTTGGTATACAGTGCGTGTGCTCACCAGAAAGACAGGAAGAGACAGAGATAGAAAGCGAGAAATCACCCCCCAGGGTGGAAAGTCTCACCGCAATCCCTTCTCCTCTATTCTCCTCTTGGAATCTTGGGCATGCACTCACACGCACCCGGCGTGAGTTTAAGTCACCAGGTCCAGGATTTGAACTGCGGTCAGCTACATGGGAGTTCAGCGACACAGCCATTATGCTAACTGTTGGTCCCTGGGGCATGATTTCTCACTTCTTCTCTGTCTCTCTGGTGAGCGCATTTACCCTATAGCAAAAAATCTCTCAAAAAGAAAGAAAGAAGAAAGAAACAAAGAAAGAGAAAAGAAAAGAAAAGGAAAGGAAAGGAAAGGAAAGGAAAGGAAAGGAAAGGAAGGAAAGGAAAGGAAAGGAAAGGAAAAGGAAAGGAAAGGAAAGGAAAGGAAAAGAAAAGAAAAGAAAAGAAAAGAAAAGAAAAGAAAAGGAAGGGAAGGAAAGAAAGAAAGAAGAAAGAAAGAAAGAAAGAAAGAAAGAAAGAAAGAAAGAAAGAAAGGAAGGAAAGAAAGGACTGCTTCCTCTAAATTATTTCCTATTTCCATTGTTATTACAGAAATAAATTGATCGTAAGTCAGACATTTGATTTCATGAAGAAAGCTGAGTATTTCTCAATTTACCTCACAAGAATGTCAAAAACATAATTGCAGGGGAGTTTTTGACTTGCTATGATTTTGGAGCGCTTAGAGGATCACAGCTTCTTCTATTTACTAATATTAGAACTAAGATAATCACAATAGAGATTGTCAATTTCTATTCCAAAAAAAAATTATTTACAACTTAATTTCTAATTTTGGGAAGAACTACCATCCTTACTAGTAAATGCTACCGAGTGAGCATAGGAGTCACACTCTATCAGGCCAGCCAATGGCATGTGATTAAGGCAGCTGGATTCCACATAGCCAGCTATGTGGTTCGAGTCCTATGCATATCAGCTTGAAAAACATGTTGAGCATGTGTGTGTGACCAAAGTCCCAAAAGGAGAACTCAAGGAGAAGGGACTGTGGCATGCCATCCCCCCATTGGGTTGGGGGAGGTTGCTTTCTCACTTTCCCTCCCTAGCTCCCTATTTCTGGCTCTCTCTGGTGAGTGCACACACTACCAAAATTTAAAAAAAAAAAAAAAAAAAAAAAAGGTTACCCTCCATCTTTTAGAGATGCACTACAAAAAACCATATGCGTTAACATATTGTTACTAATAAAGTACCTAAAAACATCATTAATCATCTGCTAAGAATAGGGCCTTTTACAGAAAATCGAGGGAAAACAAATTTCTTGCCTTCATTAAAATCTAGCTAAAGTGACAACTCTATGTCCTAATAGGGCGCCTTATACATAGTGTGCCTGTGGAATAGTCTTGAATATTAGAATTTTGAATAGCATTTATAAAGGCAATAAATTAGTCAGTACCACACTAGCCATATTAGTAACAGTCTTAAATGATCTCACTCGCTATTGAACGAGTTAGCGTATGTTCATAGAGAAATCTGTACATCTAACACCCTGCTCTCTATGATCACCCTTAGTAGTTTCTGCCTAAGAAGTTACCTTCCCTGAACACTTTCTCTTTTACTGTGGAGAAAACATTCTCTCATGTTTCTGTAAACATGTGCTCTTCCTCTTCTGCGACTTGATGTGATACTGTCTCTTGAGTGGCCTTAAGAAACCAGCACATAAAAAAGCAACACTGAGCTACATCAGGCAACAATTATTATCTAAAACAAAGGAGGATCAAAAAAAAAAAAAAAAAAGTCTTAAAGGACAAAGAGGATTTGAAAGGATTTACAACAGCAAGACAAGAGTGAACAAAGGCCTTGGAGTAGAAAAGCACAAGCCAAATTTGAAAGCCAATGGAATTCATTTACAGGTAAGGTACTATATTTGATAGGTTGAATAACAAAAATATTCAGCAAACAGAAAGATTAGTCATTTTTAGAGGAAGGTGAGAGGGCAGTATGAGGTATTGCAGGAAGGTATGCAGTGATTATATTCTGGAATTAGTGGTGGTGACAAAATTTTCTGAAGACAAAAGAACACATTGAACTGCACATTTTAGGGTACATTTTTTGTATGTGAATTATATCTCAATAATTAAAGCTTTGTGATTATGTAAAAAAAAAGCAAGTAAATTAAACACAAATTTAATAGGCTTAAAATAGCAAGGTAAAAAATTTCAAATTGTTTCTATAGACAAAGAAAATCCACTTAACAATTACTAGCCATGCTTTGGTGTGATGGCAGTGCAAGGAGGGAAAGATGGAAGAAGAACCAAGGCATCCACAGCAAATAAGAGGCTGAAAGCATGAAATGTGTTTAAGATCCTAGGCTAGGGGTGACATAAATCTAAACAAAGATTATGAAAAAGAAGTGTAATGCAGAAGAGATACAACCAGCATCTTGTTTGTTTAATTATATTTGCAAATCTTCTGGAATAATATAAATCTTAGGCATATATCCATCGAAATCTACATCTGAAGAAAGATATATTCTCTATAAAATACCCCCAACCTTTCTTCCTTTTTTTGACTATTGCCATAGGTTGGTAGAGAAAATCCTGGAAGTGTGATTATACTAAAGCCATTCACTGCAAAATATACCATTGCTTAGGTTACTCATACAACACACACTAGATCATAATCTATATACTATTATATTAAATTACATTGTTTGCTTGATTACTAAAAGAATCTCTAATTTTCTAGAGATGCATACATATGCATCTGTAATATAGGTGTGTTTATATATATTCATATATATATATATATATATATATATATATATATATATATTTAAACTTTGTCTTATATCTGTCTATCCATCTATCTAAAAAGAAATTATGTCCCACAATGCTGTTCAACTAAAGGATATATAATTGGCATAAACATTTTTTTATTTTAAAAATGAGAAAATGATAAATCATGACACTAGAATTACTCTAAAACAACAAAATAATACACACATAGGTAAAAATAAAACATTTACTCATCCAATTTTACAGTCATTCTGGACCCATATTTCACTAAAAGTACAAAATGTTCAGATAATTTTATTGAATGTGATACAATATTCTCTCATTTGCCATATTTAAAAACATTGAACTCAAACACTTCTTACAGTTATTTTTCATTATCTTTTACTAAAAAGTAACAATAGGCTTTTCTAGCTATGTTTTAGTAACTAGTTACATTTAATAATAATAATTATTATTACTATTTTTATTTCTTAGTTAAAAAGATGTATTATTTTTATACTGCAAGAGGAGACAACAGTCCATATTGGCCCACTTTTCCTTTATCTATATCCTATTAAAGAAAATCATATTATGAAAAATAACACTGAAAAATTATTTGAAAATGAAAAAAAAGAAAATACATAGAGAGCTAACACCTTAAAATATGATTACAGATTTTACTTAGGAAAGGATATAAAACCCATTTGAGATATATTTGCATTTTTTGAGGGTCAGCAAAAGAAAGAAAATTCCACCATAGCTAAGCTAATCTGCACTGTCAATGATATACCCTGTAATTCTACTTAGTTGGATAGTCAGTCACTATTAACAGAATTTTGAACATAAGAAAGAACAAAGATATAGAATAATGTGGCCAAAAGGAAATGAATTAAGTGTTTTCACACTATATATTGACTCAGTTTTACTAAAATTACTTTCTTGGAATGCATGATTTGGGCATAAATTACTGTCTTATTTGTTTTTGTGCCTCAGAGCAGGATTGAAAAAAAGACACAGTTATTACACTATTGAGCCATGAGCTAGAAAACTCTGGATTCTTCTAATCTGACTAAGAGGTAGAGGTGGTATAACATGAATGGAATACTAACTGTGGGATAGTTCCACAAATGGACCCTAAAAATGAGGAAAGTATGTATTGTTACCAGAGTACCTACCAAGACAAGGGCCATATCTGCTGTGGGTTTGCTTCCATTTTGCACTAGAGCCTTGCTTGCCTTGGTATAGTGTCCATGTGCCTCCTGCCTTCCTAACTCTAGATCCCAAATTTAACTTGTCCTTTAATAAAGCCAACTTTATCACAGAATGGAAAAACAAAAGCTTTAATATTTTCACACCAAAAGGAAAAAAAAGGCCTAAAAGATGAAAAATTAAGACAGCTTCCAGTGTTCTACAGGATTCAAGGAGAGTCAGAGAACTAAGCTCTTTTTATAATTTGGATGGCTAGAGAGTAGGGTCATATGGCACCAATGCAGCTAATTAAAGGAACAGGCATAGCATTAAATGGACATCATAGTTTGAACTCAATTAAGGTAACCTGAAATAGAAGTATGGCCTCCTTCATTCCCAACATGCACACTCTTCAGATTTTCTACCCTGAAAGAGTAAAGAGTGTAATGGCAGATGGCACCAAGAAAGTGTTGGACTAATTGATCTAAGTTTCTTCTATTACCAATATTATGATTTAGGATGAAGATTACTCAATAGTAATTGTGTTGAGGCTTCACTATTTAACAATAAATAACTTATTCAACTGTACAGTATTGATAAGAAATAGGAACTAGCTGGAAATATTTTTTAAGTGGCCTTGAGGCCATTATGAGACAATCTTCTTTGGCTATGTAACTAAAACCATCATAATTAGTGTATAGTAGTTTACAGAACTATCTTTCCAAAAAGGGGAGAAAAACCTCAGGGATTTTTTCTTTTTCTTTTTTTAAAGTTAATCTCTCAAATTAGGGATATAACCATTATGCCATCCCCAATCTAAGTGTTTACAACCGGACGACCAAAATAGGTTCCTTAAATTCAGAGTAACCGATCCTACAATGCAAGAGATATGGTCAGTGGGGTTGTGGTAATACATATTAATAGCATAGTCAAGAACACCACAACTATGGCTTATTAAAGCCCTGAGCTTCTAGATTTCACATCATGTTATTTCAACAACATGAATTGAGTGCTTGACTTTAAAAGAGATCTAGTCTATCTATACAGAATTTAAAAAGGAAAAAATGTCAAGGTTCTTACACCCACAAAGCTTAAATTCTGATAAAGCAGATGTAAGAATGTCACTAAAGCAATTTTAGAAGAGGAAAATATTAGTTGGGTGTATTACAGAACAGAGAGCTATAGACACACTATATTTAAACTTTTAGGCTACATGCAGAAATTAAATGAGAACTTCTTCCTCTAACCTACCCCACAAGAAAGACATGAATGTAATATAGTTTGTTATTTAACACCCTCTTACCATCTATGACAGGTATTAAACAGTCTTCTTGTACAGGACCTTGATTTTTAGCTTAATTATATGGACAATACAGTTATAAAATTAGGAGGAATATTTTTTAAAAATATGACCAATATCTGAGGGAATTAACAACCTTCTTGAACAGTGCTGAGAAAACCTAAATTCCCACTGAATGCTTCAAACTCTTTTCTAAAATTAATAATGAGCAAAGTCCCATTTGTACCCCAAAAATCTTGTTTTTAAATTAAAAATCATTATTATTCTGTTTCTGAGCTGAACAACATCTCTGTGCTAGACTTGAATAGCATTTTGAGATGGAGAGAGAGTATGAGTTGTGAGGGTAGATTAAATTGCAGACACAGTCAATACAGGATTTGGGCTTTCCAAGAGTATATGATATAGGCTTAGATATAAGTTTGACCAGGAAATATAAATGAGCCAATCTTAAAAAATATAACCAAGTAATTAATTCAGCACAGATAGCATTATGAGTGCTTAGAAGAGAAAAAAGTCAGCATCTGTCCTTTGTCCAGATGTTACTTTCTGAAAGTAACTTGAATATCATCTGTCTCATCTCCGGCATTAATCTCAGGGTATAATTTGTTACTACACAAGACCCTGTGCATTATTTTTCTGTATTATAGGGTTATAAATATATACTCTTATTTATGATGTATTTATATCATTGTGATACAGCCTCATATTTGGGAAGTCATAATTCAATGTAAAAAATTTGCTCTACAGCTAAAAATAAATTTTATTTAAAAAATTTTGTCAGATAAAAATGCTAAGGCTATGATATAAATTGTAGTTTTATATAACAAAAGGTAAAGATTAGTGATATATTGACTTCTATATGTGATAGTCCATCTAAATCCTACACAAAACTGAAATATATCCTTAAGAATTAAAGTATACCATAATATAGACTAAGTATCTCATTTCTTTCTTTCTTTTTTCTTTTTTGGAGAGGTTTTCGTTATAGGGCGCATGTGCTCGCCAGACAGACAGAGAGAGACATGGAGACAGAAAGCGAGAAATTACCCCCCAGGGGGAATGGTCACGCCGCAATCCCTTCTCCTCCATACTCCTCTCGGGGTCTTGGGCGCACACGCGCCTGGCGTGAGTTTTAAGCCACCGGGTCTGGGACGCGACCCGCGGTCGACTACGTGGGAGTCCAGCGACATAGCCATTACGCTAACTGCTGGTTCCCAGTATCTCATTTCTTTAATCACAGAAAACAAGTATTATAATTAATTTCTCAATGTATTTAGTCTGAAAAAACACAAAATTTCTCTATTCTTAATTCCTTGAACTGTAAAATGTGACTAAGACAGTAAAAGTAAATACCTGTGTATACTGAAGCTCAATGAATTTCAGCATGGGCTAAAGGAATCAATATAATAATAATAGTAATGAAATAAATAGAGTAAATAAGTTAATCAATCCATTTAGCAAATATCATCTGACATGTCTTTGGATAATCAAGCTATAGATATGATGGCTGTATATTCTAAAATACATTTAGATTATACTTATAAACCAATGGAATAACTTAAAAATCTTATATCCTCAAGCCTTGAACAAATAAAGGGCAAAATATGTATCTATGTGATAGGAAAATCACAAATCATGCCTAAATTAAATAACTTTTTTTTTTTTTTAGAGGTTTTTGCTATAGGGCGCATGCATGCGCCAGAAAGAGAGAGAGAGAGACAGAAAGCGAGAAATCACCCCCCAGGGGGGATGGCCACATCGCAATTCCTTCTCCTCCGTTCTCCTCTCGGGATCTTGGGCATGCACGCAAGCGTGCCCGGCATGAGTTTAAGCCACCGGGTCCAGGACTCGAACCGTAGTTGACTACATGGGAGTCCAGCGAAATAGCCATTACACTAACTGCTGGTCCCTAAATTTAATAATTTTCCAAACATATCCACTCACCTACCCAATGCAGATTACATGAGCAGTCTTGCACAGAATCAAGTCCCATTTCTCATTTGAATGATAATTTTCCCATTTTATATTTTGTACCCTTAATCTCCCAGGTATGAACAAATAGAACACCAGATGGGGGTGGAATGATAAAGTCTTTGGAATGTGGAAGCACTGGGTTTGAATTTTACATTTACTACCTTGTGTTATCAAATGAATTACTTAAAATCTCTGACATTCAGCTGTATTTCAACTGTAAAGTTGAAGTTGTTCTATTTACTTCATATCATGATTTCAATTATGCATTCTAAAGGGATTTTCATATAATAAACACATTAGATAAATTTCTTACTGAAAAATAGAGTGATTTGTTACTTATAAAATTATTGTTTTTTAAAAATATTAGTTTTGCTTTCTTTTTTTCAAAATATTTTTAGTTTGCTATAGAGTATGTGCACTTACCTAGGAAAGAAAAAGAAAAATGGAAAGTAAGAAATTACTTCCCCAACGGGATAGCCACACAGCAATTCCTTCCCCTCTATTCTGGTTGGAATTTGGGGAACACGCATACGTGTACCTGGCATGTTTTTCAAGACACCATGTCCAGGACTTGAATGGACAATTAGCCATGTGGGATCCAGCTACCTTAGTCACCACATGACCTGGTGGTGGCCCAATTTTACTTTTCTAAGTTAAAAAAAAAAAAAAAATCTTATTTCTCAGTTTGTCTTTGCCTAAATAGCTATGGTATGGTGTACATTAAACTCACTGACAAACCTTTTCTTAACCTAACGGTTTTGTTTACTCGATAATTACTCTTCTCATTAAGAAATTCTAGTGATGTTAGTTAATCCACATAAAATAATAAATTGTCCATGTGTGGGATGTAATATTAAGCTAAATATCCTGCCTAAATTTATTTTAGAATTACCTGAATCACAAGACAGCATTCTCTATAAGCAAGTAAAATCTTAAACTGAAAGCATATTTATCAACATAGACAAAGCCTACTAATTGGCAAACAGTTAATGGATGTTAGTTAACTAATATGTGGAGGAGAATAATTTGAATGTTATATGTTTTTGCAGAAGAACCTGTGACATTTCAGTGTCGTAATGGCTGAAATCTGTTGCTTCTAAGAATAAATCTCCAAAATTAACTTTGCCAATCACGAGGCAAACCTACCTCACACTCCAAAAAATTTCACATTTGTTTATTTTGGGATAATCCTCATACTTTAAGTCTAACAGTTCTTAGTAGATATCTATGTGCTTCACTGACAAAAGCTTAAGTAAACCCACACTTTTTTTTTCTGAGGATATAATGTCACTACTTATTTTTGTAACTCAGGGTGAAAAGATGCTTTTAATCAAGCAAACAAGTAGCCTTAAAACAATTTTAAAAATCTGCATTTGGTACTTTAAGAATGGGGTGGGTACTATTAGAATTGAAAAATTATCATATGCCTTGTAATTTCAACCTCGACATAGTTCATTATGATTTTTCTAATTACTTGGAATAAATGATTATTTACTTGTGATTATTCATTATATAGCAGCTTCTATAATTCATCTAAGTGATTAGTGGTGTCTCTTGCAGAAGAAAAGAGTAGCATCTATTATTTCCACAAACAGGCATTTGTTAATTTGCATATAAAAGAAGCATGATTTATTTTCTTAATTAAGCTTGCTAAATACCTTACAAATATAATCATATGGTATTCATAAATTTAATATACTACTTTTTGTAATGGATTTGATATCTTTATTGATTTTTTTAAAAGTTAATCATTAGGCTATTAGTTGGCTATCATTAGAAAAACAAACTAAGGGATAAATACTATAATAGTGAAGACTTTATTGTAGTAATTTTGGAGAAGTGTCAATAGTATGAATCTTGCCAAGCCTGTAACCACAGGTATTTTTTTTACCATCGTAGAAAAAAAAATCAATTATTAATTGAGAAAATAGATTATAATTTATTCCAATCTATTCTAATAATGCTAAACAAAGAAAATAAAATTTAAAATATACATTTATGTTTGGAAGGTTAGGTTATCATAGCAAAATATCTTTTTAAGGTAGGAGACATTAAACTTGGGGGCAAGAATAAAATGAAACAAGAGGAAAATATATTAATGGACAAAAAAAGAAGCAAAAAGTCAACTAGATTTGAAAGCAAACAAATATTCATTTGTTTAAAATTATATACTAATTTTATATAGAAATTAAATTCTATAAGAATTAAAAATATATGCTATATTCAAAAAGTATCCATATAATAAAGTAGTATATATAACAGTTAAAATGAGGGAACTATATCTATAACATATATATCATTAATTAAAGTTGAAAACAATTCTATCTATACATTGCTTATAAATAGACATATGTTTAATAGGAGTATAAAACCTTGTTTAGAGTAATAACACTCAATTTAGAATGGTGGTTTACTCTGAGGACTGAGAGAAGGAGATACAATCAAAGAGGAGTTAACAGGGGGCTTTTCTTGTGCCCGTAATGAATATGGGTAAAGCAAAAATGGATACATATTATTAATAAGATCTCACAAGTATGGAAAAGTTCATTATATTGGGTCATTGGAAAATCATAATGTATTTTTCTGTTTTTCTATGCAAAAATGTGTCATGACTTTTCCAATGACTCAATGTTATTCCCTGTGTGCTTAAAATATTAACCTATTTGGAAATTGTTTTTTAAAACAATTGTTTTTCTAAGGTTTATTCCTCCATGAGAGAGAAAGAGAGACTACCAACAGAGTCTTCAAGCCATGATCCATTCCCAGTCTAGGCAGCCCAGATCTCAGGCACACACACAAGCAAATACAAGGATGACCTCTGGATGAAAACCCAAGATTTTTCCATGTAAGTCCAGTTGCAACATCTGGCCCGTTAAAGAATTAACTGAAAAGACTATGACAGAGTTAAGCACAAGCAAGCAACAACACTGTAAAAGAGTATCCCAGCTGAATTGTGATGCCTGAGGAGTCCGGGATATAAACATTTCGAGACTCACAAAGTTATCAAAAATAAGTTCTCATAATGTTTCCAAATGGACACATGCAACAACAGATATTCATATTAATATTTTAATGGGCATTACAGGAAGTATTTACACTATAAAACATTACAGTAATTCTCAACAGCCACAAATATTATCCATTGCTGACTAGAAATGACAAGAAGCAAATTAAGTGCAATTTCTTCTGCTCTAGTTAATAATTCTATCCCAATTTTTACTCACAAAACAAGCTTATCAGAAAATATATTCGTGAGAATGAAGAGGCAATTCTAGGGTAAACTTGAACAAACTGCACTGATTTACTTGTTTATATGTTACTTTCAAATATTTGTCTTCCATTATCTGGAGAACATCACCTCGGGCACCTTTTCCTCACTCATTCTACTTGGAGCAGTTAGCTTTCTCTAACATTTAGAGTTTTGTACACCATTCCTTTTGTCAAAATTGCCCTGCATGTCCCCTTCCCCCAATCACAAGGCCTTGATTCTTCTCATTGATCTCAGCTAAATGTTCTTACTTCAGAGAGGGCTTTTTTGAAGAACCACACTCTTTTAATAAGGTTCATTCATTGACTTCTACTGCCTGCCTTTCCCACCAATTCAGACTAGCTTGGCAGGCATGTTATCTGCCTATTTTATTCACTAAAGGAGAGTCAGAAGCTGATACAATGTTTGTCATATTACAAGGACCCGATAAATATAGGCTGGTTCAATGGTCATATTTAAAATACTTTTTAAAAGAAATATCTTATTTAATTGTATTTGTTATTATTAATTTGGCCAGAGAAAAACAGAGAGGGAGAGAAGGAAGAAAACTGAGAAAGTAAGCTGCCAGGTCTGGGACTTGAACCGCTGTCAGCCATGTGAGAGTCCAGCACCCTAACCATCACACCACCTGCTAGCCCTGAAATACACATGTTTAATGTACCTGACAAGTAATTACAAAAGCGGCATTTTTTTTTAAATAATCATTTTATTCCTGTTCGATTTACTGTAGTTTTTTACAGAAGCCTGATAGGACGAGCATTAACTTAATGAGGGAATAACGTGTTTAGAACAGAGCCTAGAATATAAGAAACATGTTATAAAATTGTGACCAAAAAAGATTTTCAGAGGTCATCTTACTCTCTTCTAATAACTAAACTTCTTTTTTTAGGGAGAAAGATAACTATCTCCACACAAATCATAGTGTCTTCTAAAATTTATGAGATATACAATTATGAGGGTCCAACAACTGTCTTAATGTATTTACATTTACCATATAAAAGAAAGCTTGAAACTATACTATTTTTCCCTGATTAAAATCTCAAATCACTGCATGTCAGTTTCTAACTTTGTAAAAACATAATAAATACTGAATTTTTATCCCCTTACCAAAAAATAATGATCACTGAAATTTCAAAATAAAGATCAAGAAAGACTAAATTATAAAATATTAAGCAGCATAAAATACAGGGAAACTTTCCATTATTTATTGTATAGTCACAGCTGAGCTTATATTGTCTTAAGCCAATATTTCAAGGGTCTTTTCCAAAAAGAAATCTCTTTCTCCAAATAAAGATTTTTATCTATTCTTAGTAAAAGTAAGATAATCATTTCAGGAATATTGACATACTTAAGCACTGATTATTGCCAAAACCCATCTAAGGGATTATGACCTTACACTCAAGATTACTTTTTAAAGTTGGAAATTGTTTTCTTTAAATATTTACTTGACTCCAAAAGCCTTTTGTTTTCTCAAACATGTATTCTATAAAAACATAGTAACAGTGCAGAAAACCAGAAAAAGAAACAATGCTTTATTATTTCAATTTATCCAGAAATGTCTTAAAATGTTAGCTTTAGTAAAATTTTTAAAAAGACATGAAATAATAGAAGCTATTGTTTGATCATATTTATATAGGTTCCAAATAAGTGTGATTATATATTTGCTCATTCAAGTAAACCCAAGACTTAATTAGTCTTAAATCATACCTGATTATCTTCTGAAAAGAAATAAAAAATAACCACAGTAAGACTTTTTCACCCAGTAAAAATATACACATATATCTCACTTTTACTTTTTTTTTTACTTTTTTTTTTTACATAATTCCATGAGCCAGATTCTTCACTAAGATATTTATAGTACAACAACTCCATCTAAGACTTACCTAATATAGCTTTCCTTTACAGTCATAACACTATTAATGAGGCACCCAAACAAAATCATACCATGGCTGAAAAATTGTACCACCTGGCTACAGTACCTATCTAACACTCAAAATTAATATTTTCATAAGCAATTAAAATAAGCTGATTTTAATTATCTTAAAAATACATCCATTTTTTTCTAAATTCAGAATTGAATTATTTTTAAGTTTACAATACAATGGTGGAACTTCTGCAACTTCTAGATTGTTCAGGACCTTCTTAAAGTTTTATTAGAAACTCTATCCTTTCCATTGTTCTAACATCAAGAAAAAGTGACATACTAATGGCATAGGTTAAAATAAGAGACTGGAGGGGCACCAGCAGGTGGCGTGGTGGTTAAAGGCTCTGGACTCCCACATGGCTGACCATGGTTTGAGTCCTGGACCTGGCGGCTTGTTTTCTCTCTCTCTCTTGCTCTCTCTCTGTTCCTCTCTGGTCAAATTAAAATAAATAAAGTTAAGATAAAAAATAATTATTAAAAAATATATATGAGACTTGAAAATGTCTTCTGAGTCTTGGCCATTGTAATTAACCTTCTCAACAGTGTGAAAAACTACAAGGGGTACTCAAGTACATGTTGGTTGAATGAGTGAATAAAGAATGAGCCAATCACTCATTAATTGACAGAATTCAAGATTAGAGATTTCAGTGCCATGATTATCCTTTGTATGGCATCACATTGACATATACAGTTTCAATACAAATACAAGTTTATATTTAGCAAACACACGAAGAAACAAATGTAGGGTAGGTTCTATAGTATGAGCCATGATACAGACAAGAAATGGTTCTTGTGTCTAAATAACCTACAGGTATTTAAAAACAAATGATCACTTACAAGAATTTTAATAATACTCATGGAATATACAAACTCTTCATTCTGATAGTTATTTCTGCACATTTTTTAAAAGTCCATTTATTTGTATATTTTTAGAGAGAGAGAAAGAGAGGAAGACAGCTACCCTCAGAGTCTCACACTGTGATCCTCTCCCCAATATGCTTAGCCAGCCAGGATGGTGGGTACCCACATATGTGCCCAGTGTGTATGGGTCAACCTGGGAATTGAACCCAAATCAATGGCTTCCAGCATTGCACAGCTGTATGCTACTCCTGTACCACCACAGCTGGGCCACTGTACATTTTAAAAATCAGAATAGCCTCCATTTTCTTAATGTTTGCCACAAAAATATACACCTTCCAGGCACAAAGTCTAGTTGCTGTGCTTAGCAAATTTTAGGAAAATAAAGATTTGGGGTAAAAATCACTACATAATAGCTATTTATATATCTTTTGTTAAATTCTTTAACTTTTGTGAACCTCAGTTTTCTTACCTGTACATGTCATAGGAATATTATGAGTGTGAAATGAGAAGCATAAGTTAAAGAGAAAAGGGGAAAATCAAGGAAAAAAATAAAAACAGCAAATACCAGGAAGTTTGAGGACCCGTGGTTCCCAAATGATGTGCCGAGGTACTGAGAAGAGTGCAGTGAACTCCCAGGGACAAAGTTAAAGGAACCACAGCAACGTCCACCAGACACTGCAGGAACCACTACTATTTTGTTGTTTAGATGAAACCACTTAATAAAAGCAGCTGTTAGTTATTTTTATTTTTCCTAGGAACAGTGCGAAAAAAATTATTGTGAACAAAAGTTGCCATAAACTGAGGAAGTTTAGAAATCTCTTTTTGGTTAGAAATGATTTCCTACTTCTTTCTCTCCTCTTTCGTTCTACAAAGCCCTACACAGAAACAAAATCTTTTTTTCTTTGTCTTTGCTTAATTTGGACCACAGAAGCCAAGAAATATCATTTCTTGCAAATTTAACTATTAAAGCTGAATAGTAAGGCCCTTGCTTGCAAATAACAAACACCTGGCAGAAGAAACAGGAGAATGCCCAAGAAAAAAATCTTAGCAAAAAAGAAAGGAAATGAGAAGACTGGGCAATAGGAACCCGAGTCAAGGTCGAGATGAAGAAAAAGACAAGAATGCTGTGCTGGCATTGCTGCCACGACAGCTCTGCTTGCTGTTGTGGCCAGATTCTGCCACCAAGGGCAAATGAAAATCTCACACTGATGCATCTTAGTATCACTTAAGTAACAATGTCCTTTAGAACATTCCCAATAAAGAAGCTTTAGCTTGCCTGAAGTGAGGACAGGTGCAGCTGCCCTTCCCATCTGTATTACAAGACATGCTATGTCTCGCATGAAAAGTACTAAATGGAATATTATTCTAAATTAGAAGACTGTTCAGATTCTGGAAAACCAATTTGAAAAATCGCAAATTCTTATATAAAAGCTTTGCACACCTTCAAGGACAGATCAAATTCCACTCTAGCAGAGATCTGCTCCTCAAACTCCTCATTTCTCTTTATGTTTGTACTTGTGCTATAGTAATTACTACTGACTAACTTTCATTAGTCATTTTTATGTACTTTTCTATTTCACTGGATCATGAGATCTGTGAGGGCAGAAGTTAGGTCATTCTTTTTTTGTAAAATCTCCCAAAACAAATTGAAATTTCATATGAAACAATAAAATAAGTATAAAAGCAAAATGTACGTGTTTTATTTCCTATGATTCTTTTTTTTTTTTCTTTTTTTGGAGAGGTTTTTCGCTATAAGGCACGTGCGCTCGCCAGACAGACAGACAGAGACGTAGAGACAGAAAGCGAGAAATCACCCCCCAGGGGGGGCGGTCACACTGCAATCCCTTCTCCTCCATTCTCTTCTTGGGATCTTGGGCACGTACGCACACACGCCCGGTGTGAGTTTTAAGCCACCGGGTCCAGGACGCGAACCCCGGTCGACTACTTGGGAGTCCAGCGACATAGCCATTACGCTAACTGCTGGTTCCCATTTCCTATGATTCTTCAGTTTTAATGGACTATAATAAATTTAGCTAGTTTAAAATTTTCAGAATTATATCTCAATACAATGAGCTTAGATCTGTAGGCACATTCATGAAAATAAATATGAAAAAAGTGTAAATACCCTCTCTTTTTAAAATTCAAGATAGAGCACATATATACAGACAAGAGAGAAAGAGAAAAGCACCCTCCACAGGACTTGCTCACACTGCAATCCCATTCCTCCAGTCCTCCAGCATGCCTGGATTCTGAGCACATATACTTGTCTCAGCATGCTTTTAGGTGGACTGAGCCAAGGACTTGAACTATGATCTGCATGTGGCTTCCAGGTCCACCATCCAATATGCTACCTACTGAGTCACAAAGACTGGGATATATACCTTTGTTGAGATTCTTCATGCACATTAATGTCATTAAAAATTCTCGGGGGACCAGCAGTTAGCGTAATGGCTATGTTGCTGAACTCCCATGTAGTAGACCGCGGTTCAAGTCCTGGACCCGGCGGCTTAAACTCATGCCGGGCGTGTGTGCGTGCGTGCCCAAGATCCCAAGAGGAGAACGGAGGAGAAGGGATTGCAGCGTGGCCATCCCCCCGGGGGGTGATTTCTCACTTTCTATCTCTCTGTCTCTTTCCGTCTTTCTGGCGAGCGCACGCACCCTCTAGCAAAAACCTCTCAAAAAAAAAAAAAAAAAAAATTCTCGGTATTCTTTTAGTTAAAAAGAAAGAAAGAAAAAAACCTTAACTTTGTTTAAACAATATGATTTCATGTATCAGACATATTTGCTTATTAAAAGTAGGAATTATCACTTATTCCCAGCCTTGTTGGACAATTAAAAATCAACCCATGGGTTTTTCAAGCCTCTCTCATATTTGAAGCACTATACAAATAATTTAGAACATATTATCTAAATATGTTGAAGATGTGTATCAAATACAAACTAACTCTACTAACAAAGAAATAAAAGAGAAGTCAGTATATATACTGATATAAGATATGTTCATCAGATATTTTCATCTTTGTCAGTGTGATTTTTTTCTCTCTACTCATCTTTATATCTTTGTGTGGTCAATGTGATACCTTATTATGGAACTCTGTAAATAACTAAGTGAAGAAATAACTATATAATATCAGCTACAGACTGATTTTTTTTAATCTCAGTCAGCATTATATAATTTTTCTTTTAGATATACCCTATTGGCAACTATCAACTGCTACAGTTATGTTAGCCAATAACTGTAACAAATAACACACTAAAGATTCTTTTACTTGTCAAATTCTTAAACTTTGTAGCTTTTGGAAATACTTAACATTTTTCAAAAAATTCACTAACTCAATATATAATCATTAATATATATTTGTGTGTGGTAATAACATTATAACAATTAAATATATTTTTTATTACCAAGAACCACTGCACTTCCTTATGTTAGTTTTAAAAGGAAATGTCCCACATGGCCAACCATGGTTTGAGTCCTGGACTTGGAGGCTTCAGTACCATGCCAGCCATGTGTGCATGTGTCCAAAGGCCCAGGACAAGAATGGAGGAGGAGGAATTGCAGCAGCATGGCCATCCCAGAGGAGTGATTTCTCATTCTCTCTCTCCCTCTCCCTCTCCCTCTCCCTCTCCCTCTCCCTCTCCCTCTCCCTCTCCCTCTCCCTCTCCCTCTCCCTCTCCCTCTCCCTCTCCCTCTCCCTCTCCCTCTCCCTCTCTCTCTCTCTCTCTCTCTCTCTCTCTCTCTCGTAAGTGCACATGCCCTATGGCAAAAACCTAAGGGAAAAAAAGTATAAGAAACATTAAAAGGAAGTAGTTTACTGCTATTAATTGCAAGTGAATGTTGAATTTGCCAGGAATTACTAAAGAAGCCAATAGAGCAGTTGTATTATCATCAGCCAGGCACATATGCTTATCCTATCTGTGACCAATATTACAGGAAGAGCACTCCTCTGGACTTTGTCATTTTCACAAGACCACTGTCATGCCTGAATGAATGCCATTTAGCAGATGCTGGAGTGAAAGTGAAAACAAAATTTAATACTCAATCAATATTAATATGAATCTATCTTAACTAAGTCTTTCCCTCTGTCATTTGTCAAATATATAAACTACAATAACATTAGTCTTATTTAGGCCTTAACTGAGATTCAAATGACTTAAATTATGATAACCAACATATATATAAAGAATCGATCTTGGGATCAGAAGTTAGTGTAATGGCTGTGTCGCTGGACTCCCATGTAGTCGACCGCGGTTAGAGTCCTGGACCCGGTGGCTTAAACTCACGCCAGGCGCGTGTGCGTGCGTGCCCAAGATCCTGAGAGGAGAATGGAGAAGAAGGGATTGTGGCGTGGCCATCCCCCCTGGGGGGTGTTTCTCGTTTTCTGTCTGTCTTTCTGGCAAGCGCACATGCCCTATAGCAAAAACCTCTCAAAAAAAAAAACAAAACAAAACAAAACAAAAACCAGAATCAATCTTTAATCACCTTTAAAATTAATTAACTCTTGAATTACCATGTGGACCTTAAAGATATATAGACATACTCAGTCGAATTCATTAGAAAACATTCCTTGGAAGATAAAATATCTCCTACCTCCACACACATAGTTTAGCTTTTCATAGTTTCAGCTATCCATGGCCAACTATAGCCTGAAAACATTAAATGGAAATCTCAAAAACAAAGCATTCACAAGTTTTAAATTGCACTCCATTTTCAAGGGGATGATGAAATCTAGAGTAGTTCTGCTCCATCCCTCTGAGGACTAGAACCATCCCTTTGTCCAGCTTACCCATGCTGTACATGCTCCTTGCCCAATAGCTGGCTTAGTTATGAGGTCAACTGTCACGGTATCTCTTATGTGTATGTTAAAGTAACCATTATTTAATTTAATTATTGTCCCAAAGCACAAGGGTAGTGATGCTGACAATTTGGATACACCAAAGGGAAGCCATTAAGTGCTTCCTTTAAATGAAAAGGTAAATGTTCTCAATGTAATAAGAAAAATATTTTAGGCTGAGGTTACCAAGATCTACAATACAACAATATATTTTGAGAGAAAAAAGATGACATTCCCATAACTTTTACTACAAAATATTGTATTGTTTTTAGTCTCTTACTATGTCTAACCTATAAATTAAACTTTATCAAAGGTATTATGTTTAGGAAAAATAATGACATATGTAAATTCAATACTGTATGGTTTTTGGCATCCACTGGGGGTCTTGGAAAATATCCCTGAAGATAATGAGGGAGACCACCACACAACTCATAAACAAGTTATCCATAAATTTTATATAGGTATACACATATACATGCACATGGACAAAGACAGAGAAAAAAGAGAAGTATAAAAATAAAGAACCATAAAGTTTTAAATTATATAAATTTTTTAGATATTTATTGGCAATAGATCAAGTAGTGCAATTCAGATAAAGTCAAATAAATTGTGTTTTTAGGTGTCTGTGTCTGCATGGGAGAGGAAGAAGTCTCTAAAATAGAAGAAAGAAAGAAAAAAAGAAGAATGGAGGAAGAGAGGGAAGGAGAGATGGAGAGAAAGAGAGAGAAACAAAGAAAGGGGAAAATTATGATTAGTGGGGAAAGTGATGCATGCTCATTTTTTTTATATCAGATGTACCATGGTTGGGATAATGGTTTGTTCCCCAAAGATTCAGCATCTGGAATTTTGTTTTAGTAGCTGTGATTAGATCATAGTGATTTTTTCATGGAGCTACTAGCCTCATGAATGGATTAATTCTATCTCCAGAGAGATTGATTTCTAGCTCTCATGAGAAGAGGTTAGTTCTCATAAAAATGGGTTATTTTAAAGAAGACACACACACACATCTGCTTATCTCTCTGCTTCTGTTGGCCATGCTGTAGGAAGATCTGGTGTCAGCCCTAGGCCTTTGGATTTCCTACCCACCCCTTATAAATCACCCAGTCTCAGGTATTTCTGTTAGCAAATAAATCAAAGATTAAGACAAAACTTTAGTCCAAATTCACTTGGTTTCTTTTCATACCACATATATCAATTGTTATCCTTGCATACAGTAACTTCCTACCTACTTACTATCTAACTATAACATATATCATCTATCTGCATATCTACATACCTTCCGTTCCTATTTATCTATCTATAATAATTGATACATGTACCAGATAAATGGAAAATACTTTCACATAAAAAGTTAAATTTGAACTTCCATTTTAATCAGTGAATTCCCCTCTGCATATGCTGTCAAAAATTAATTTAATTTTATATACAAATATATTCTTTGAAAAATATTACCTGAATGAAATATGAACTATTTTCTGAATACTCAGTGTAAGAACATGATTCTGAAACAGATTAAATTTCATCTATGATTCTTAATTATTAAGGTAGAAAGACATAAAGTCAATTATTTTCCATAATTTTTGTTGTTTGTATTACTTTACAAAACACATTCTTCCATACCATTCCCATGTTTTCATGGAATGAAAAATTCTGGTTGAGGATTAGTCAGTATACATCACCATGAATATTATCACCACTATATTATTAATCTCCTTCATTAAGTTTCACCTGAATCAGTGTTCGGTCAGCATAATGTATAGGAGCTCAAAATGTCTATGACTATTTGAAGTGGCTCTGATATAACTACTTTGGAGGTTTGGGTTCTTCTTACTTAGTTCCCTCTCTGGTACTTGTTCACTGCCCCCTCCCCCTTCTCTTTCAGCATCCCCACTTTGTTGTGCCTATAAACAGTAGTCACAGATCTAAGTACCTATACCTCTCAAACTTGCACACCCACATCTATGTACAAAACTTAATCCTGTTCGTCAAGTTCACTAAACCAGTGCCTGCAATTCTATTAGACTTTTTATGTGTCCCAAACATCTCTATTTTTTTATTTTATAATCTTTCCTTCTATTTTTCTTCCTGATACCTTTTCTCCAATTATACTTTTTAGACTGATTTCCAAAAATATTTTCTGGGAGTGTGATGGAATTAGGAAAGCTGTATTTTTCCTACCCTCCATTGCCACTTTCCACCTGTTGTTTATTCCCTAAGAAACTACTCTCTTCTCTTGAAATCTCTGTTCTTCAGTTATCCTGCTGATGTATTAATCTCATTTCCATAGACCTCAGCATCTTCCCAACAGATTTATCCTACCTTACAGGCCTTCTCCATGTTAACTTCTATGACCTTGATATTAATGCAGTTGCTCTTTCCAGCTGTCTGGTTTCGTGACAATAAAATGTATCAGCTCCAGTGAGGATTACTTCAATGATGTTTGAGTCACCTACACATATGGCACTTCTCTGATGTTAATATTACATTGTTCACATTCTAGATGCTAACTTCTCAGCATGGTGCTACAGACAAGCTCACATTGTCATACATTATAAAAAGAGAAAAAGACTCAAAAAATGAAAGAAAAAATATAAACTTATGATTGTAATCATTTATTTTTACCTGAGAAAGGTCTTTATGAGCTTTACAGATCAGTGCAATAAAAAATCATATTTTATTTAATATTTCACTATAAATAATTTTTTCAAATAGTAGTCAGCTGTTTCTTTAATACTGTAATAACAGTCTATGAAATTTTTGAAAGGCAGTTTTGAGACAAATTAAGGTTTCCAAATTTGGAGCCAGACTGTCTGGGTGAAAATTTCTATTCTGAAACATTCATTACATTGGGAACTTAGCTACTTCTCTGTCCCTAAGTTTCCCCATCTGTAGAATAAGGACAATAATAATGCACCTTTACATGACTTTCATATGTAGTGCAAGTAGGTGCTTAATAAGTATTAGATTATATAAATAACAACATACCATATTTTCTTTATGTAACCACATCTATTAGTGAAAATATAAGTCTTTATAGTTTTACTTTTGTTTCTTTTGTTTTTGTTTTTACTAATAAAGGAAATGCTACAATAAGCATAAAGTGTTCTGTTGAGTGATTTGGTGGTTTTTTAGAATTATTTTACATAACTTTATTTGTTATTATTTTTTAATATTTCCAGAGGAAGAGAGACAGAGAGAGTAAGAAAGCATGCCTTAAGTCCAGCACAGGAACCATGGTCGGCCATGTGGGAGTCCGGCACCCTTAATCACCACACCACCTGCCGGCCCCTGTTGAGTCATTTGTCTGCTTAAATTCTCAAGAATGATATTAAAAAGATCCAAAAATATGCAATATATGTTCTTCAGCTCTTAATATGTCTTTTTAAAAAAGATGAAGGTTTATAAGAATATAGCAGCTCTTAAATGATTAATTTTATCACCATACTGTTGCTACATAATAACATTTTTTTAATATTTCTTTCCTTGTGTCTCAAAAATGCACTAAGTTTTTTTTTTTTTTTTTTTCTCTCGCTCATCACTCAATATGCCATTAAGCCACCTTCCTCCTTTCCCACAAAATCTGGCCTTTTCTACCTCTCAGGACTTTTGTTTGCTTTACTGTGTTCTTTCTTTCAATATTATAATCTGTTTATATGACTTTACATCATTTCTATTCTGATGCTATCCAAAACAAGAGGGTTGCCTTTAGATAGCCTCTTGAATAATTTTACTTCCATCTGAATACCAGCATTCTATCTTACTGGAACATTACTCCAATTTTACTTGATTATATAATTAATGTCCCACTATGCCAAGAAACATCGTAGTTATTTCTCTTTCCACTTACATTAAATCAGTTGAATTGTCAAGTCCATCTCCTTCCCTAGAGGGAATCCTACATTCTAATTTCCAATTATAATCTGGTTCACATAATAAATTACTGGTAAAATTACAAAATAAGGTTAAGCATTAAATTGTAAATTCATATGGAACTCCCATTATTTTTCCAAATAAAGAGAATGATGAATCATTATTTTTAATTGGAAGACTTTTAAAGAGAAAATTATACCATAAAAAGACCTCATGGTATAGCTTTAGCTCACTGTCCTCCCTGCCATGAAATTTGAGATAAATTGATTGTTCTTTGCATCCATGTGTCAATGAATTATCAGTATTTAGTTATGTATGCATGCCCCGTGACAAAATCAATTAAATAGATGTCCTCTCCTTTATAAAATTATCTTTTAATACATGTAATCACTCATTTGCTGTGGTAGACAAGATGTATCTTTTCACCTACAAGCTTTCTGTCTTCTGGTATACACCATTTGTTTAATTCTCTCCTTTTTCTGTGTGGGTGGAAACTGTAAATATGAGGGGTTATCACTATATAATTAGGTTGACAATCAGTTGACTTTGGAGTAAATCAAAAGAGATACCATCCAATTAGGCTCAATCTAATCAAGTGAACTCTTCAAAGTGCCTGAGCCCTCTTAAAGTTAGAGACAAGAAGCGTGAAATGAATTTCATGTAAGGAAAATTCTTCATTACTGCCTTTGAAGATGGGGAAAACCTAAGGCAAGGAATATCAGCCATGTCCAAGAACCGGGAGTGGCACCCAGCTGAGAGCCAACAAAGAAACTGAACTTCAATCCTTTGGTTGTCAGAAATTCAATTCTGCCAAAAACTTGAATGATTCCTGTTAGGAAGCAGACCTTGATTTCAGTCTTGCTAAAACTCTGATCAGAGACCACTGACCTGCAGTGCTGAATTCCTGATCTATAAAACTATGAGCTAAAAAACAGATATTGCTTTTTTTGTTTGTTTGTTTGTTTTTTATAAACAGGTATTGTTTTAAACTGTTAAATGTGTGGCATTTGTTACATGGATATATGAAAATAACAGTTACTAAAAAAATCAGTTTTTATTTTAAAACTTAAATTTAGACTAATGCCTGTTTTTAAAGTAATTCTATCTTTAAATTTAAATGTTAACTTTTTAATGTTTTTTATATAGTCAATCACTGTATACCATTACGGCTTGTGAAATGAATCATTACAGCACAAATGTGCTATATATTAGTCCAGTTAAAGATACTATCATACACATTATCATCAACAGACAATTTTTCCTTTTTGTGTCCCTTAAAATGCTAACTTTTTAAAGATAGAGAAAATCATAATTTTTAAAAGTTCAAATGACATGATTACTTATTTTTGTATAATTTAAATGGCATCTATCTGTCAAAAAGTACATTTATAATTCCACTGAGAGTGACAGTATTTTAATTAGGACACGTCTGCTTATATTTTTAAGAACTGGGATAAATCGTAACAATTTTAGTTACTGGGTATCATTTAGCAAAAAGTCAAGATAATAATAAAACTTTCCCTTAATCCAATTTTTTCAAAACACAAAAGCATAATAACTCATTTAAATGTCAGGAAAGAAAATAAAGTTGAGACCATAGCTGACATGAATTAAGTCATTTAGCCATAAATTTAGTGAACATTTCTCATGCCAGTATATTCATACTTGTAATCACTTCTCAGCAATTTTCTAAGACTTTCCAAATATGTTTATTTTAAGCAGATCCAAGATAAACCTCCCAATAAAACTCTCTTCAAATCTTTGAGATATTTTGTTTCTTTTCATATGTAAAGAAAGCATTCATATTAATATTCTGCAATCACAGAGAAAAGCTCATTAAATAAGTAAAAATAGAAATAGTGTTGACATCACAAATAAGAGAATACAGCAATGCATGTGTTTTCACTTTAGTCAAAGCCAATTACTTTTTATAATATATTAAAAATCTGAAATAATCTTTCAAGTTAGGCATAGAAGCCTCACTTGCCATTTAACATGAAAACTCATTTTATCAAGCAGTTTAACTCCTCTTACAAGTGAAAACTAGTCAGAAAATAAGAATTTCTATTTTGTCTGTTTAGCAAAAAGTGTATCATGATTCCATATGCCCTCCATATTAGTCAGCCATAGCTATCAAAGCTAACATTTATTGAAGTTTACCACGTGCCATTTTCTGTTCTTAAAGTCTTACATGTATTTATTTTATAATCCTTGCATCAGTCCTCTTATTATCATTCCCATTTTAAAGGTGAAGAAATCAAGTCAGAAAGGAGTAAGTAATGTGGGCCAGCTGGTAGTGTGGGGGCGAAGCTGGCTGGATCCCACATGACCAACTGTGTGGGTTGAGTCCTAGATCCAGTGTCTGAAAACACACTGGATATCCAGGAATGAATGCCCCAAATCCCAAGAGAAGAATGGAGGGGAAGGGACTGCAGTGTGACCAATTCCCTTGGAAGGTGCTTTCTCATTTTCCCCTTCTGTCTCTGGTAAGTGTATGTGCCCTGTACTGAATTTTCAAAAATTTTAAAAAGAGAGAGATTTAGTAATTTGTCCTAGCAAGATGGCTAAGAAGCTGTTGAACTGATATTAAAGACCTGCAATCTGGTGGCATAGGTACATTTATTTATTTTTTTATTTATTTTAATTTTTGCTATGGAGTATGCATGCTTGCCAGAGAAAGACAGAGACAAAGAGAGAGAGAGATTGAGAGAGAAAGGTAAAGTGATAAAGCATCTTCCCCCTCTGAGCGGATGACTACACCATAATTTCTTTTCCTCCATTCTCTTCTTGGGATTTTGGATAGGCACACATATGTGCCTGGCATGTTTTCCAACCCTCAGGATCCAGAACTCAAACCGTAGGATCCAGCCACTTTAGCCACCATGACACCAGCTGGTACTAGGTACCATCTTGCAACTCTACTATGTTCTCTGTCTATGGATCAACAAGTCTATGTTCTCTTTTTCTTGAAATTTAGTTTCACTTATTTGTCCCTGAGCCTTAACCAAAGATACATTATCCCCTGTGAGCCCAATGTTACAATGAGAACTTATTTGAAGAAAATTTTCAGTATATGTGGTATGTACTTCTTTTCTTTACCTTATGAAATGAGGCATACTGGGAAAAGATCACATAGGAATGTGTTTAAAAATACTGGCAGCTAACTAGACATGAATTTGACCAATCTTCCAGTTTATTGTATTCAATACTACATGTATAATAATTCTATTTGGATAAATTCACTCATTCTACGAAGAACTTGCCAATGTCTACAGTATGCTAAACACCTGAAATAGTGTCTGGCACTCATAGAATTTGCACTGTAGTAAGATAGAGGGATTTTTTTAAAAAATAACAAACCATTATGGGAACTTTATATTAAAACAAAAGTGTTATTCACAAAAGAACGAAAAAGCAGAATGAGAAAATGTTACAATACAGAAGGCAGGCGGGAGGTTATAGTATTAAGGTGGTATGAGTGGACCTCATTGAGATCATATTTAAGCAAATAATCTAAAAAATATAAATTTCCTAATATTTTATATGTAAGAAGACCACATTCTTTCTAAACCTTCCATACCTTTAACGAAATATGCCAAGAGGTACATATTAGTTCTTAAAACTTTTTATGAGGGCTTTCCAAATCCTTGTAGTCAGTACAAAACCAAATAGCTAAATCTCAAGGCATGTATTCTGTTGGGTCATCAGTAAAGTCATGACTTTGCAGAGAAAAATACATCATGAGTTTTCTAATGACTCAATCTTAATATAAAGCATGCATTTCACTCTACATGCCATTTACTACGTGCCGTTTTCCCTCACTGAACAAACACCTATCAATTACCAATCATGTGCAGGCATTTTGATAGTACTAAGGGTTCACACTCCGATGAGATTACACAAATAAATAGAAAACTACAACGCTATCTGACAGGGTTGACTAGAGTAGAAATATGAAGTAGGGTCCCAAGAGAAGTGATATTTGAGATGAATTTAAAGGAATTGATAAGAAATAAAAATGCAGGGAAGAGGAGAGCATTTGAAGTGTATGTGGAGGTACAGAGACTCAAAATGAAGTCAGTACTAATGACATTGGGCATAGTCCTACATGAGAATGGATTAAGAGGTTCAATGGAACACAATAAAGAACCTACACAAATAATCAAAACTTTATGGTGGATGATTTTGAGAAACTTAGTTTCCTCAAGTAAACTACTAAAAGTTGATTGCAATGGTAGGAAAAAAATAAGTATACAAGGCTCACATAAAATAAGGAGATATTTTTAGAGGTAGAATTGAAAGCACTGAAGCCCATTGCTTGAGGTATAGAGTGGTGAGAGGAGGGAAGGGATGAAGGAGAAAAAGAAGTCTGGAGTCATTCTCAGGATTTGTGATGTCTTTTAGTATGACAGAGAACAGGAAAACATGATGAATGCAATATGGGGCATGATGAATACAAAGTGTGTGTGGTATATTTTAATGGAAATGTTCCCTAGACAGTGCAATTTATCACTGGAGATAAAAAAAAGGAATTCTATTGAGTTCTTGGAAAAGTCATGATGTATTTTTTTTCTATGCAAAAATGCATCATGACTTTTCTGACCATCCAACAGCTAAAAGAAAATGAAGGTACCAATTAAAGTGTATTTAAGATTTAAAATATGATCTCTTGAGTGATAAGTGTTAGAGCCTATGCTAATATTTATAAGATTATTCACCTACTGCTCACAACTATACTCTGAGTCTACTATTTCCACTTTCTTTTATTCAAAAATGTTAATTGAGGGACTATTCAGGGCAATACAGATACAGCAACAAACAGGATAAAGTGCCTACCCTATGACATAACTTTTCACAAATGACAACTTGAGGAGTAGTGACTCACTTAAAATCATACAAGTAGCCAATAAGTGGTAGGACTAAAATTTTAGTCCAGTTCTAATTCAAGAATCTGATCCCTAAAACCAGCAAGCTGTGTTGTATAATATTGAGAGGTCACAGCTTGGATATATACATTTTAAATTTTTTAATTTCCTCCCATGAGCAAGAGTGGCATAAAGAGAGAGAAAGAGAGATACACTGCCCCCAACAGGAGCTTGAGGATTTTGCCCCAGCTTCATCAGTCCCTGGATCATGGACACGTATGTGCCTGGCGTATTCATGCAGGTCTCCAGAAGTAAACCCAGAATATTCCGATGTGGGTCAACCTTGCAGAGCATTGTGTTTTAGTGCTGAGATACCATCCAGTCCCTTAAATATTTAATATTTTTTTTAAAAGATGAAAGCTCATAATAAAGCAGTTGAGGCTATAGAAGAGAAGGTTCTGGGATTTCAGCCAGCCATGTAAAGAGCCACTCTTCTAAGTTAGCTAGCAAAGATGAACAGAAGATAATCAGAAGGATGATTTTTTTTTCTCCTATTTCTCTACATGTACACATGACTCACCCTAAAAAATGCTAATGTAATTTAATTAGTTAGGTTTCTCTCATCTCTTCTACTTGTTCTTAAACAGGTTTTGTTCACTAACTAAAGCATACCTGTCTTGTAGGTTTTTTTTTTCCCACAATGACAAAATGTTTCTGAAATAAATCTATAACTCAGCATTTTCTGAGCATCTTCTAGAACACTAGTTCTACCTGACAAACAAAAAGGATTATATTATAAAATAAACTTGTTACGTAATATAAATGTGTACTATAAGATTTCTATAGCACTAATATATGCAATTCATGTCTCTAAGAGGAATTACATATGAAGCATTTAGCATATTATGGGATTATTCTTTAATGAAATACAGTTTTGAGAAGGAAAACAAGCCTGCCCTAGATAATTCAAGCAGGTATATTATCAGGTTGTATCGGGACCATTTGTTGGTACAGATATATGTTCTTACACTGCATTACAAAGAGAAATTCACTCTAGGTGGCTCAGTATCCTGATAACTGAGCAACATTTTAAAATAGAGGATGATCCCTTTAATAAAAGTCACGAACATATTCAGTCTTTTGTTTTGCATGGCTCAGCTGACACTATTCAGTTCTATCTAGCTGAGTTTTTTAAGTCTATTATTAAGGGTTTTGCATACTTAGATAATACCTACATAATTTGCACATGTGTGCTTTTTGCTTTTTGTTTTTTCAAATGTGGAGACTGGTTATACGTAGCTACTCATGTATTGCAATATATTGGTGCAAGAATGGGACAACGGTCTTGTGACATATAATAAATGTCAGAAGTCCATAGAGTTTCATGAGGGCTACATAAATAGCAACCAAAAAAAAAAAATTAAGGCATTCTTGCAGACAGTATACTCAATGAAATGGTCTGCTGTTTACTCCATGTTCTAATTAGCTTTCCTGTGGAATTGGGATTCAGGTAGAGTGGTTCTATTTTTAGCAAGTACAAAAGAAAACTGCTTGTGAAATATTTGAGATGATGAGAGTTGTGGCAATATGTGATATGTTAAAAAACAAATCCTGCATATAAAGTTTTAAAATAGTGAGGTAAACTGAAATTAGATTTTAAAAATATATTAAAAATTTTACCCTGACATAGTTAAAAAGTAATCTGATATAAATCTAATACCGGTATTTAAAGATAAAAATTTACAACCATTGTTTACCTATGACTTTTATCACTATGAAAACCTTATTATAGTGTTAGCAACTACAAAATATCTAGTTTTTTAAATGAACATCATGACCAGCAGATGGTGTAATGGTTAGGTTGCTGGACTCCCACGGAGTTGACTGCAATTCAAGTCCTGGACCTAGTGGCTAAAACTCACACCAGGTGCGTGTGCATACATGCCCAAAATCCCAAGAGGAGAATGGAGAAGGGATAGCAGCATGGCCATCCCCCCTGGGGGTGATTTCTCACTTTCCATCTCTGTTTCTCTGGAAAGCACATGTGCCCTATAGCAAAAATCTTTAATAAATAAATAAATAAAATTAACATCTCTTGTTCCTATGGCTCCCCACAAATCGGTAAATTAAAATTATATTTCTTCTCATACCTATCTGTCTATAAATATGTTTTCTCATACAATTTTTAAAAGTACAGTAGAAACACAAAACATATATAAGTCCAACTTTAAGCATTCTACACACAGAAATTGGAGATTATTTTTATTCCTATGATTACTTCCATGTGCAATAACATCCCTACTTCTAGAGATGTAATTTTAACTTTTCTCTTCTAAAATGTTCTTCTATTTTATTTATGATATCTTATTTACACTTAATTGTTGTACATCTTCGTGCAGCACAAAGTGGATTTTCTAGGCATGCATGCAGTGTGTGATAATCAAATCAACCATAATACCCATGTTTTAATTCCTCCTGCTTGTTAAATTTTTCCCTTGATACTGTAGCTTATTTTTCAAAATTAACAAGGCAGATGTGATTCACAGTTCTACATGTTAATACACAACAGTTCTACATGTTAATACACATGTTAATACACAGTTCTACATGTTAATACATAACAGTTCTACATGTTAATTCACAGTTCTACATGTTAATACACAATTCTACATGTCATCTCCCAAATTAAACCTGTGGTGTTTAGGTCCTAACTTCTCTCCAGGATAATTTGTATATTTATATCTAAAATATACACATATATGCACATACATGTACATATGCACACATATATGCATATATAAATTACTCAAATATTAATAAATATTCAAACAAAGTGTATTATATCAATTATTTACACATAGATATTTTTCATTTCTCTTTTATGCTTAGCTTAGATAGATCTATAGTAAGTAGTATAAAACTGTCATGAAAATTACATTATTGGTAGGGTAGCCTATCATATTTAGACCAATACATTATGTACAATCTGTTTAGGTGGATGTCTCTAATATAATAAAATTTAATGAAATAGTGATCTCAAAGTCATGACCGCAAATCTAACTGCATAATGAAAATGCCAATGAATTTATTTTCAAATCATATTAACATGTCATTCATATGTGAACTGTGTAACTCATGCATAATGGGCTATAAAAATGTTAATTTATATAAATTATAGAGCATTTTCTTTATTTTTTGAATATAGGATTAATTCATTTCTTTTACTAACTCTTATTGTTTCTTTTGGGCATTAAGTTTTAGAAAAGGAAGGAATTATTTTTCTTTAATTTTTGTTCTTTTTTTATTTGTTTCCTACAGGGCATGTGTGCTTGCCAGGAAGAAACAGAGACAGAGAGAAAAGGAAAGAGAAATCACTCCCCAGGACGGATGACCCCACCACAATCCCTTCTCCTTTTGAGATTTTTCACACACCCACATGCAAACATGTCCAGTGTGTTTTTCAAGACACCAGGACCAGGACCTGAACCATACAATCAATCACAAGGACTCTAACTGCCTTAATCTCTTAGCCATCTGCTGGCTCATTACCTATTTTTTTTAATTAACAGATACAATCTTATATATTTACCTAGTACAACGTAATGTTTTGAAGTTTATGTACATTGTAGAATTACTAAATCTAGTCAATTTATATATGTATTACTGGGGCCAGCAGGTGGTACAGTGGTTAAGAGATGGACTCCCGTGTGGCCAAACACAGAATCCAGACCCAGTGGCTTGAAATTCACGCCAGGCTCATGTACATGTGTGTTCAAAATCCCAAGAGGGGAATAGAGAACAGGAATTTTGGTATGTTCATTCCCCTTGGGGTGGTGGGGAGGATGTGTTCAAAATCCCAAGAGGAAAATAGAGAATAGTGAAGGAGGAATTGTGGTGTGGTCATTCCCCTTGGGGGTGGTGGTGGTGATGATTTCTCACTTTCTGTCTCTCTGGTGAGTGTATGGGCCTGATAACAAAAATCTCTCTCTTAAAAAAAATTATATATATATATATATGTGTGTGTGTGTGTGTGTATGTATTATGTCATGTGATTACCATTTTTGTACTGTGAACACTTTATATCCACTCTCTTAGCAGTTTTCAAGAATAAAATGTATTAACTACCATCACCATGTTGTACTCTCTTAAACTCTTGAACTTACTCCATTTAACAAAGGAAATCTTATATCCTTTGACCAATATCTCCCCAAACAATTCCTGGAAAACACCCCTGCCCCTAGTATGAGATCAACCTTCTTAGATTTCACTTATCAATGAGACCGTACAGAATTTGCACTCCCAAGCTTACTGACAATACTATTAATAGCCAAAATGGAATCAACCTAAGTATCCATTAATAAGTGAGTAAGAAAATTAAATACTATTCAGCCACAAAAAAAGAAGGAAAATCTAATATCTGGAACAGAAACCTAGAATACATTATATTCAAGAAGGATTTTTTTAAGAGATATTTTTGTTATAGTGCAGGTGTGTTCACCAGAGAGACAGAGAGTAGAGAGGTAGAAAGTGAGAAATCACCCCTCAGAGGGGATGGCCACACTGCAATTCTTTCTCCATTCTCCTCTTGGGATTTTGGGCATGCAAGCACACACGCCCAGCGTGACTTTCAAGCCATCTAGTTCAGGACTCAAACTTCAGTTTACTACCTGGTAGTACAATGACACAACCATTATGCCATCTACAGGTCTCCATGAAGAAATATTTAAAAGGAGACACAGAAAATGGATTGGTGAAGAAAGTATTTTTATTTAGTACTGCAGCACCCACTATCTGGTCTCAGACTTAGACATGTCACTTCATTTCCTTGAGCCTAATGTTTCTTAATCTTTAAAGGAAGAAGTTGATAAGTAGTCCTTCACAATAGCAGTTGCATGGAACTGAATAAGAAGTAGACCCAGAAGTAAGAAAGGTCGCCAAATGGACAATGTGTCACCAAATGTGTAATGAGTTATTTTCCTCTGTCTCAGAATCTCATATCTACTGCTAGAATCTAAGAAACAGAGTAATAAGGTAATTTATTAGCTTATACGTTTGATAAAGTCAAATCTCAGGCTGGATCATATCCTACTACTAGATTCTTTTGTCAAATTTATATGAATATTTAATATCATTAGCTAAAAATTAGTATAGACACTATAAACTAGACATACAACTAACAGTACAAATGACAGAACCTAGAGAAGCAAACAATGTTTTCATGGAAATGTATTATATGATAAAGGTGGCACCACAAATTAAAATGAAAAGCATGGATCACTCAGTAAACTATACAGGGGCAAGCAGTTAAATATTTTGGATATAGAAAATTAGTCCTCTTACCTTGCACTAAAAAAAAAAATTACAGATAGAGATCTAATGTGAATATAAAGTTTTATATATTTGGGGATAGACGTGGAAGGCTATTTTAATAATATAAATGTTAAAAAGATAATAACAAAATAGGCAATTATAAAAAAATAAAAAATTTGATTGTACAAAAATATTTTTAGAGACAGCCCATGGCCTGGTGGTTAAGGGAGATTGCAAGGTTCAAATTCTGTACCCACTGACTTGAAAAACATACCAGGTGTGTGTACATGTATGTCCCACATCCTAACAGGATGGAGAAATGGAAGAGAAGGGATTGTAGCACTGCAACATGACCATGTAACATGGTGGGGATGGGGGACTTTCTCCTCTCTCTCTCTTTCTCTCTCTTTCTGTCTCTGTGTGTCACTCTGGTGAGTGCACACACTCTATGGTAAATTTTAAAATATATAAATATTATAAACTTTCACATATAGATGAAAATCCATTAAGTTAAAATCAAGTATCATATAAGAAACATTTTGAGATATTTTGACAAATAATTTCTTTTTGTTTTTTAGAGGTATTTTGCTATAGGGCGCGTGTGCTCGCCAGAGAGACAGAGTGAGACAGAAAGTGAGAAATCACTCCCTGGGGGGATGGCCATGCTGCTATCCCTTCCCCTTCTCCTCCATTCTCCTCTCAGGATCTTAGGCACACATGCACACACCCCTGGAGTGAGTTCAAGCCACCGGGTATGGGACTCGAACCATGGTCAACTACATGGAGTCCAGCAACATAGCCATTACACTAATTGCTGGTCCCAATAATTTCTTTTAAATAAAAGAAATACAGATATCTTTTCACAAAACAAAATGACTAATGGGTATAAGTGGCCATTTTTTTAAAAAAGAAATATATGTGTTTGCTAAATATGATGTTGATAAAATTTAAATGATGTTTATTCTCAAAATAGGAGGTGGAATTTAAATTTATGAAACAATACAATTTCTGACTCATATAGCTGGTAAATATGAACTACTAGTAAATTAAAGAAAAAAGTAATACATATTGTTGATGAGAGTATAATTATAAATAATTTTTAACAAAAGAATATATGTTTTTGTACTATTTATTTATTTATTTTAGGTTTTTGGCATAGAGTACTTATGTTCTCACCAGAGAGAAACAGAGAGAGTGTGAAAGTCAGAAATCATCCTTCAGTGGAGATGGCCACACAGCAATTCTTTGTTCTCTTTTCTCCCTTGGGATCTTAGGCACACACACACACACACACACATACCTAGCATGATTTTCAAGCTGCTGGGTCTGCAACTTGAACTGTGGTCGGCCATGTGATCATCCAGTATCTTAACCACCATGCCACCTGCTGGCTTCAGCTTTTGTACAATTTTAAAGCTTTTGCCTTGACTGTATAACCCATTTCAAGAAATTTACCTATTACATAAAACTATAATGTAAAATATTATGTACTGACATTTGACTATAGCATTATTTATATAGTAACAGGAACTAGAAATACTCTCAATTTCTCAGTTTTAAGAAGAAGAATGTACATCAGTATTCTGACATGTTGGGTCACTATTTACTTTATCAGTACAAGCTAAATCAATGAGTATTCACTTTATAAATGTATAATGCCCAATATATAAAGCTCAGTGAAAAAGAAGACAATGATAATAAGTATAGTAAGATGAAATATTCATTCATATTAATCTCAAAATTAATAGATTATTTTCAAAAAGTGACTAGCCCATAATCCTTACAAAAACATCTCAAATCCTTCTACTGTCATTCTGTTTGCATAGCATTGTAAAAACAAATAAAAGGCAATAAAAGAAGGGTTTGAATAGATATTAAACATTGGCAAAATGCTTGGTGGAGTAGAAGCAATTTGCTTCCCTTCAGATACTTCACTATTCTATGGATAATAATAAGGAAGAATATTACTTTTATAATTCAAATGGTTGGAATAGAGTTTTAAAAGTAAAATGAGTTACCATCAAGGAAAGATAGGAAGGAAATACTGAACTAGATGATATATTCAATTTCTAATGTTCTATAATTCTGATTTTTCTATAAGCAATTTATCCAAAAGCTAAAACTTTTTACACAGAGTTGCAGGGAATATATGAACACATACAACAATTCTGAAAAGAACAGAGGAATCATTTGGAACCAGAAGGTCAGTAGAGGATATAGGATATCCTAAAATAAACGTGGGTATGACACAGTATGCTAGTAGATAATAAGGATATTGCTTGCTGATGACTAGCACAACTTGTTAACTTTGACCCTCAGGCAAGGCCAGGCATCAGCAGCATGATGAGTGCCGTGAGACCTATCTATTTAGGAGAGCATGGAGAAATAATCAGTTATCTTGTATAACGTGAGAAATTTGAGCCCCAAAAGAGACATATGGTAACAAATAAAAGCATATTTATGTTTTTCTTATACAGAGAGAAATAAATACATCCTACATAGCAATTCACTACAGTGGATGCATATGTATCTGCATAGTTAAAAGCTAAAATGGCAGTAATAACAGCAATATTTAAGGAACAAAAGCCTTACACAACAGTAGTTGTACTTGAAAGAATTTATAGATAAAACCAAAGGAAGCCTTACGATCTTTTCTACATTTTAAAAGTACTAATGATTATCTAAAAAGATAACAGTAAATGGGACAAGGATGCAGCACAAGATTAGGGAAATGAAAAGAAATGGATTACACATAAGAATGAGTAAAAGGAAGCCAGGATAGGTCATCTAATAAGAGCAACACTAACACAATATATTAAAATATTATTTCAATATGTAATCAACTTAAAATCACTAGTGAAATATTTTATATATTTTTTCATACAAAGTCTTTGCAGTACAAGGTGCACCTTATATTTAAGCACATCCCAATTTGAGCTAGCCACAGTATTCATTAGCAGACGTAGCCAGTAACTACTGGGTTGTCGGAAAAATCATGCCGCATTTTGTTGTAGAAGTACACATCATGACTTTTCCAATGACCCAATGTGATAACAGAGAAAAATAGAATATATGCAAAGTAGTTAGATTCTAAATTGATACAACCACTGCGAAGAACCAGTTGAAGATACGCAAAATCTATGACCCAACAATTCCATTTCTGGGAATGTAACACAGAAGACTCTACAGACACATTCATGGACATTTCAAGATTTCAATCACTAATAACACCACCAAAAGCCACTGAAAACACTAGCACCACCACCAAAACCACTGAAAAGTTTATCTCTTTCATGGGGTAAAGTCTTTGCATATATTGGCAGGAATATAGTAGTATTTCTTGCAACTCTAACATATATGTTTTATCCTCTTACACTCACCATATGTGAAGACAGGGATATTATTTTATCATTGAGCCATATGCTTTCACCTATGAATACTGATCAGTTGATAGACTTACCTAGGGAAAAAAACTTGAAAAATGATGCTGTCCTCTAAGCTTCTGAATTTCTGAATCTGCTCCCATTCTTCTAAATTCAACCATGGAACAGAGCCACCATTACATTTTGGGGCCCCAAATGTTAGCTCGATTTGATGCAAAAGCTTACAAATTTACTGGTGCTAAAATCCTAGCAATTACCAAATGAACTGATTTATAGGTAAGAGAGCATAGAATAAGTGGCATTTGTTATGATCTCCTTAGGTTATTTCATATCATATTGTAAAAATAACACTTAACCTCTGAATTACACCTTATGGATTGATAGTTACTCATTCTTCTATTCTCCTAAAATAGGCTTAAGACCCAGTCTATAGGATTGTTTGAAAAAAGTGCCTGGCACTATCTCCTGCACACAGGCCACCAAGCGCCAGTCCTATTAGAAAAGTAATTAAAAAAAAAAAAAAGCAGCATGATTGATATAAATATACCTTTTAAACACTGCACAATGTTTTATCTGGATATTAATTAGTCATCTATATATAACTAAATATCAAAAAATTTAAAAGCTTCTGGTAAGCAAAGAAATACAAATAAAATTAACACTACTATAACATTTTTTGACTTTCAAATTGACAAATATTATCTAACTCCAGTTCAAAGCAGCTGTAGTGAGAATGAAGTCACATACATCAGTGATGACAATGTTAGGTGCTATCACGTCTCCAAAGAGAACCTGATATACCTGGGTCTTTATACTTTGATCTAGTAATCTGGTACTAGTAAATTTTCCTTAAAAAACAGTTAAAATACAAAGTTTTATGTCTGACAAAGTGCATCTTGTTTTTATTAAAAAGAAAAATACAACAACAATCTAAATCCATAACATGAGGGCAATGTGTACAAAACAAACATCCATAAAATTGAGTAATATTTAATTAGTATTAAATGACATTTAAGGAGCTTAAGTAATTGGGAACATGCTATATGTTGACAAAGATGCAGAAGTTCCATATAGAGTATAATATTTACCTATGTAGAAATGCATAGAATAATGAAAACTAATGGGGACATTTTTTGTTGTTTAAATTTGTTTAAACGAAATTATTTATTTTAAATCCATACTTGAATATTTTAAGCCAATATCATATAATAAATAAAAAGGTAATATACAAAATTTCTCCTTAAAGCTAATGACTACATTGTTTTTCTATAGACAAATTCATTAACTCTAATTCCAAGAAATGTCCATATTTGCTATGGATGCCAGAAATTTTCACAAAGAATATAAATGTTTAATAAAATACATAAGTTTTGTGGGGACCAGAAGATGGTGTAATAGATAGGTCACTGGACTACCATGTAGTTGACTGCAGTTTGAGTCCCAGACCAGTGGCTTCAACTCACGCCAGGTGCGTGTGCGTGTGTGCCTAAGATCCCAAGAGGAGAATGGAGGAGAAGGGATTGTGGTGAGGCCATCACACTTGAGGGGTGATTTCTCTATTTCTGTCTCTCTGTCTTTCCGGTGAGCACATGCACCCTATAGCAAAAAACTCCCCCCAAAAAATAAATAAAATAAAATATATAATTTTTGAAACAAATTATTGAACTATTGGTAGAATGCTTTTTAAAAAAAATTTTCTTTTAAAGACAAGATCTCATCATGCTGCAATCCTTCTACTCAGTCTCCTAGCTGGACAATAGGTATGTGTCACCATGCCCAGCTCTTTTTTAGACAGGATCTCAGGAGGCAACCCAGGCCAGCTGGGAACTTGCATTCCTCCTGCTGTTGTCACCCTCAGTCTCTGAAATGACAGGGACCTACCTCTAGCCAGACTTTAGGTTGGACCAAGAAATGATCCTGGACCTACCATGTGGTCCCAACCTATGGATCTCTTTAGCTGGATTGAACTCTGCTCAAGTGAGTGTCCTGTACTTAAGTGCCTTTTAGTTAGTACTAGATACATGCTTCTTAAAGTATTAAGTAATGATCTTTAAAGTTTCTTGTTTTTCATACCAAGAGATGAAGCACATCTACTCTACTAGGCCATCTTTCAGTGTTGGCAAATGCAAAAGTCACTCCAGCTAGAAAGTAATGATCTGAAAGGATCTCAGTTACAGCACTAAATCTTAATCAGCTCAAAATGTTCATTTGTGGCCTAGTGATAAATATATGCTACGTATTTCTACATCATTTAAGCCATGCATAATTGTCTTGCTGAAAAAAGCATAATTATGACTCTAGGACTTCCTGAACCAAGACAAAGTATATTCAGTTTTTAAGTCTTATTTTTATAGTAAAAAGTTACTTTAGGAAAAAGTCGTTAAAAACAATAAAATAAACACTAGCTGTGAGTAATTTTGATTCCTTTTGCATTTGAACTAAACCAGAATGACTAAAATTCACTAGGTACATCGATTACCAGTTTAGGCTGTGTTTTTCGGCATACTTCCAAATTTTGTAAGAATAGCTTTTTCAGAAACCCTACTGCCACTTTTAAAACTCCTTCCAAGACAAGATAGTCCCTCTGCTGGAAGACAGTAAAGCCTAAAAGAAATTTCCTTTGCTGTCTAAAGTTAACAGATCATTGTAACATTTACACAAACTGGGCATCAAACAGTTAAACAGTAATGCTTAGGCTGAAGTATGGCTGCATTCCAGGGCCTGCAGGGAGCCCTTGGCACTCTTTAGGAGCAGTGAGGAATGTTGTGTATGAGACAGGAAACAACCTTAGCGACAGGTGTGTTTGATTAATGAGGAGAGCAGGAGGGATACCATCCATCTCTTGCCAACCCATGACAAACTAAGGGAGCTCTCCTCTCACCGCCAGAGGAACAGAATGGCAAAAGGGGAGGGAGGGAGGGTGGCATTGGCAGGAAAAGAAGTCCAGCCTCAGTGACTACTGAAGGAGAAGAAAGGCTTATAACAAGGACTAGATATGCTTTATGGGAAAATAAATGGAAATCATTGAATCCTGTCTTGAAGACATCGTGGCTAAAAGGCATAAAGGCTAAAGTTGGAGTATTTTCAAAATGCTATCTCCGAAACTGGATGAAAGTACAGTAACCAGCAACACGGAAAATGTGGGACAAAAAGAAAAATATCATAAGCAGAATGAAGACATAGAAGCAAAACAAAGATCAAGGAAGGGGACGTTTTCATAACTCTTAAGTGAGAGAAATGAAAGATTCATTAATATGAACATTGGGATCACGCCACAAATTAAGCCTATGAATCATATTCATAATTTGCGAAAAATATATACATCTACATAAAAATATGTTGATATAGGTATACATTTAAATATATTTGTAGAAATGTGTATGCAGGCATATACACAGACTTAGATAAGCAAAAACATTGATTACCATTCTTTTACTAAGAATTCCTCCAAAATCTTTGATGTAATAATAATAATAACTGTTTGAACATGGATTACTCAACTAATCTTCATTTACTTTCTCAGTGCTAGGCCAGACAGTGGACTTGACCTAGAAATCAGGTCATCAAGGCCTTTTACTAACTGAACACTTAACGTAGATTGACAGTCAAGGTAAGCCAAGGACTATAGTTAACTAGACATTTTGCTACATCAGATTTTCTTCCCTTCTGAAATACAAACTTTTTTTTTTTTTTTGGAGAGGTTTTTCGCTATAGGGCGCGTGCGCTCGCCAGACAGACAGAGAGAGACATAGAGACAGAAAGCGAGAAATCACCCCCCAGGGGGGATGGTCACGCCGCAATCCCTTCTCCTCCATTCTCCTCTCGGGATCTTGGGCACGCACGCACACGCGCCCGGCGTGAGTTGTAAGCCACCAGATCCGAGACGCGAACCACGGTCGACTACGTGGGAGTCCAGCGACATAGCCATTACGCTAACTGCTGGTTCCCTGAAATACCAACTTTTAAAGAAATTACTACTGAGTAAAATAATTTGAACAATGACAGATCACCTAAATTCTACTGTCCACATTTAAGATAGAAGATCACCTAAATCACCTAAGTGCTTGAAACAATGTGTATTCTGAAATGATTCAAACTATTGAAATCCCACACATGTTCTTGGTAATTTTCTGCATCATTCAAGAAATATCATGTCCGAATCATCTCCAAGATATAATTAACCAACACACAGAAAACGAAAGATTTCCCTGGAAAGTTTACTGTTTTTCTACCCAAGGGGCTCTCATTTCTTACTTTCTAATGTTGACAGGATCCTAATAATCACTATGGTCCAAATATATACATATGTATGCACAAATATGCATATATTTATATGCAAATTGTAAGTTATTATTCTCCCCCCACAGCATGCAGAAAATAGAGCTGAAATGCATAAATTACAGGGATTTTTTTTTTAGTGGTGCAGTTTGTTTTATAACTATTTCAATAAACGGTATTGTATTGATACCAAAACACTATAAATAATAATTATAGCTGTTACCACTTAAGAAATGCTGAGAGAAATAAAAATGTATGTACCTCTAAATGTATCATAGTTAAAATTGTTCATCACAGCTAAAGAAGAAAAAAATCTGCTTAAGCTTACATTTGTAATACTTTCATATGCTGTTAATTAGGTCAACGCATCCTAGTGTCTTTATAAAGTAAAAAATATTTTCTATGGTTTATTTTTTAAAAAAATCATTTAATGCAAAAGCACCACCAAAAGGAAACATACGAACAAGCTGTAAAGCCTTCTTTACATGGGCACTAAAATCTATTCAACTCTTCCATTCAAATAAGTTACAAATTCAAAGACATTGGAGTGAAATTATTCTTAGTATTTTTGATTCATATAAAGCAATAGACAATATTTAAATTAGTTCCCAAAATGTTTACTAGAATATTGTTACATACTAAGACAACAGTGATCCATTAACCCTCTGCAGTCTCCCACGATCCAAATTCTCTAATGGCTCCAAGGTGCTATTAATGCTTCTAAGTTATTTCTTTTAAAACTATATTATGCAAATATTTGTCATCTGCCTTTTGGTTCTTTTTATCTGTCATCTCATAAAAAATATTATTCACATTAGTCACTGAAATCTAAGTATCTTTATTTCTTTCCACTATTCCTAGAGAAGTGATACCAAACAACCTCTCAAATAGAATCATGAAAATCTAGACATGTTATATTTGAACTGCCATTTTCCACTAGGCAACATTATTAACGTACACAAAATTCTTAAGAGTTTTTGTAAAATAATATATTTCCTATATTTTATGGATCTGCAACCAACCAAACTTTCTTTTTTAACTATCTGAGAGAGACTAGAAGAATTAAAGATGATGGAAATAGTAAATTGCAACTCTTATTTAGACTTTACACATGAAAATGAAACAGTCCTCCAAAGCTATAATTCATGAAGATCTGAGATCATTGCTATTTTAATTTGTCAGCTTATTTTGTCTTCCTACTTGTATAATCACCCAGAAAAGTACAAATAACATGGACTCTTAATAAGAAGGTAAAATTGTGTAATAAGTAACTGAAACTCTTCTATAATACCAATATCGATTTGTTTTCTTCTCAAGAAATGTATTTTTTTGCTCAGAAATTTGTCCACCAAAATATTTCAGAAAAAAAAATGTAATCACACCAATATGTAATGTATCTATTGCTTACCTCAGTCAAATGTGGTGTAGGGTTAAATCCACAGAGATTACACACTTGCTTCTTGCATTCAGTGCAAGTATTGAAGTTAGGAGGATCCTGAGAACCTATGTTGAGTTCAGTCTTGCAGAGAGGACAGGTTAATTCTAGTTTAGGAGTTTTCTCTGGTTTGAGAGGAAGGTCAGTCTTTTGAGGCTCAGCTGCTAAAGGTTTGCTATCCTTAATAGGTGGGACCTTCATTTCTGCTTCGGTTCTTTTTACTGTTGGAGCTTGCTCAACTTTGGGCTCTAATTTTTCAGTTACTGGAGCTTTTGTTTCTTTTTTCATAGGCATAACCTTTGCAGGTGCTGCTGATGGACCCTGACCTGTGGGTTTAGGTGGCCCCTGAGAAGCAGGTGGCTGTGAAGGCAGAGGGGCTTGTTTTGTTGAGGCCCCTGGCCCACTTTGAGAATGTGGTCCAGGCTGCCCTGCTGTAGAAATTAAATTTGATGCCTGGCTGAAGATTGATGCTCCAAACCCAAAGAGTTTCCCAGTCACTGTTTCTTGAGGAGTTGTAGGCTGTGATTTAGGGGCATCAGTAATACTTCCTAGGTTCAGACTGAAACGTCTGGACTGCTCCTGAGGCTTCGTGGGCTGTTGAGATGTGGAGGCAGTTTGGCCACTGGTAAGTCGTGGGCCAGGGGGTGTTGGTGACCCTTTTGGCATTGGCTTGGCATCTGGTTTAGGGCTCATTTTGGATTGTGCTTTCTTAGGTTCTTCCTTTTTTTGAACTGGATCAATTTGTTTTTGCACTTTGCTCTCTGAACTGGGTTCAGGTTGTGAAATAATTTTTGAGTCTGATGCAGGTCGGGGTATGGCTTTAGAATCAAATGGGGTGACTTTTTCTCCTGTTGGTGGGAAACTTTGTGAGGATTTGGCAGAGTCTGTTTTTAGAGGAGGGGTTGTTTTGTCTTGAACCTGTGATTGTACCTTGGGGCTCAGAATGTCAGGTTTTGTTGCTGCTGATGAAGATACAGTGTCTGTGGGTGGCTTTACTGTCTTGGGCTGCTTTGGTTTCTCATCAGCAACAGGGGGCTTGGCCTGCTCAGATGGGACAGAAGGCTCTTTGGGAGGAGCTGGCTTGGGTGAGGATTCTGCCACAGGAGGATGCTTGGCTGTGTGTGTGGGAGAACCATGAAGAGTTGGTTGTTTCACTAGTGGTGGTGGCTTTTTAGACTCAGGTGCTTTAGAGAGATCCTGTTTGAGTGAAGTATCCTTCTTTGGGGAACTCTGCTGTGCCTGTTGGGAAGATTTACTCACTGCTGACGTAGGAATAGCAGAAGCAGTCTTCGGTTTGGGCTGGGGCGATGATGGAACTGGAGCCAGATCACCTCCTAGAGCTCTTTGCATCTGACAGTTCAAACAGAGCCATTCTTTGATCTAGAAATAAAATCAAACAATGGTCACTGGGATGATCACACTGTAAAAACACAAAAATTGTTTCAAAACACGATGGTACTATTTGAAACTATGTCTCATCATTCAAATCATAAAATAGAGAACAAATTATTTTAATGTATATTAACTTTAAAATTTTAATTATGTTACAATATAATTAATGAATCTCAGAGACCAAAGCATCCATGCTTTAAGGAAAATAAAAAGAAAAAAAAATTGGGGCCAGCAGGTGGCATACTGGTTATGTCACTGGACTCCACAAGGCCAACCACAGTTTGAGTATCAGACACGGGGGCTTCAAAATCACACCAGGAGTGTGTGCGTGGATGCATGATGCCCAAGCTCTCAGAGGCGAATGGAGGAAAAGAGATTACAGCACGATCATCTCCCACTTTCCGTATCACTTTCTCTCTTTGGTTAGTGCACGCACCCTAATGCAAAAACCTCTAAAAAAGAAAACAAAACAAAAAAAAATTCAACATACAGTTTTATGTTTCTTCCCATGTTAGTTTTTATTACTCTTTGCCTTGAATTTAGTCAAATACTTCCAGAAATAGAAAGCACATATAATAAGTAAGAAAAAAAAGGCTTTTAATACATTAGATTCCAAAAATCAGTTATGATCAATTTTTCTCATAAACAGTTTTAGTTATATAACCTGGACCAGTTTGTCAAATTATGAACACACTGCTAATTTCTTAAATTAGTAGCACACTGAATCTCCCTCTAAGGTGACATACTCAAATATGTGAGCACAAAAATCATTAACTATGCTGAGTTAGAAAAAGAACATTTTCTATGAAGAAAGTAAATAAAAAATAATGACATTCGGGGCCAGCAGTTAGCGTAATGGCTATGTCGCTGGACTCCCACGTAGTTGACTGCGGTTCGAGTCCCAGACCCAGTGGCTTAAACTCACGCTGGGCTCATGTGTGTGCGTGCCCAAGATCCCAAGAGGAGAATGGAGGAGAAGAGATTGTGGCATGGCCATCCCCTCTGGGGGGTGATTTCTCGCTTTCTGTCTCTCTGTCTGTCTCTGTCTGTCTGGCAAGCGCACGCACCCTGTAGCAAAAACCTCTCTAAAAAAAAAATAAATAAATAAAAAATAATGACATTCCTTCAAATTATCACAACCAGCATGATTTAAGAGAGAAAATATGATTTCCTTTAAATTTCATGAACATATTTAAATCAGTAGTGCAAGACATGGTATGTACATGGTAATAAAAATGAGTGTCCAAGAAAGATATGTGTGTGTGTATATATATGTATATGTGTGTGTGTTGTGTGTGTGTACACACATATGCACATACACGCAATTGCAGCTGCTCTTTTCATATTGCATATTGTGAAAAGAAGATATTAAATTTGATACCCATTTTATATAATAAAGTACTTTTGTTTGAGACTAGCAAATGGCATGGTAGTTAAGGTGCTGGGTCAAGTCCAGACCCAGTGGTTTGAAAATCAAGCAAGACGTACGTGTGTGCATATGTGCCCAAAATCCCAAGAGGAGAATGGAGAAGATGAGATTGCAGCATGGCCATCTACCCTGGGGGATGATTTCCCACTCGCCCAACACCCAGCAAGCACATGTGCCCTGTGGCCAAAAATTAAAATGAAAATTAAATTTAAAAAGTACTTATGTTTAACATTTTTTTATTATCCCTAAACAATGTTTGCTTATTACAAAACATTTTAGTTGTTTTTTTTAACCACATATTTACTTCCTGCAATATTTTATTTTTTATTTTATTTTATTTTATTTACATTTAATCACTGTACATTTTTTACAGTGTACAACATGGGTTTTTCCAGCATAAATATAGTGCATATCAGTCAAGCCAAAGAGATTACTATATACATCGTCATTAGTAAATGACTTCAATTGTGTGTCTATTTTTTTTAAGAGAGGATTTTGCTATAGGGCACATGCACTCACCAGAAAGAGAGAGACAAAGAAACAGAAAGTGAGAAATCATTCCCCAGAGGAAAGGCCATGCCACAATCCCCTCTCCTCCACTCTCCTCTTGGGATTTTGGGAATACACGCAAGTGTGCCTGACATGAGTTTAAGCCACAGGTTCTGGAACTGTAACCACAGTTGACTACATGGGAGTCCAGTGATGTAACCATTATGCCACCTGTTGGTCCACATTTGTGTGTCTATTAAATGTGTTGTTTGTTTTTACCACACACACCCCCATACTGTCTCTTGTATCTTCTGCCCTTTGCTATTATACCTTCCAATCTTTCAGTTTCTGCTGTAGAGCACATTCAGTGATATAAATGGAGCAAAGACACACAATGCCTGTTTTTCAGTCTGATTTGCTTTACTTAGCATTAAATCTCCATATTCATCTACTGTGTATCAAATGCCAGGGCCTCATTGTTTTTTTTATGGCTGAGTAGCATTCCATAGAGTACATGTGCCACATTTTTTTCAATCCACTGGTCTGTTCTTGGACATTTGAGTTCGTTCAGGTCCTAGCAATTGTAAATAAAGCTGCAGTAACCATGGACATGCAAGTGTTTTTCCAACTGAGAGTTTTCCTATCCTCTGGGTAGATACCTAAGAATGGAATTCCTGGGGATATGATAGTTCTATTTGTAGGTTTCTGAGGAGCCACAATACCATTCTCTATAGTGGTTATACTAATTTAGATTCCTGCCAACAGTGTGGATATAATAATTAAAATGTCAGATTTTACAATGATCCAATCCTCTCCACTTGAATAACAGTTTTCTCAAAGTAACCCATATCCACAGTCCAGCACTTAAATTCTTTGTACACAATACTATATAGTGAAAAAATTAATATAACTGGCCCTGTGGCCTAGTGATTAAAAATGCTGGATCCCACATGGCTGATCAAACAGTTCAAATCCCAGTCTCAGTGGCTTGAAAAACACACCAGAAATGTGTGCATGAATACCCCAAGTCCTGACAGGATGAAGAAATGAAGAAGAGATTGTGGTGTGACTATGCCCCATTGGGAGGTGCTCTCTCTGTTTCCATCTCTCTCTGTGTCTCTCTCTGGCAAGTATGCACATCCTTTAGCAAAAATAATAAATAAATAAATAAATAAATAAATAAATAGTGCAGAGATACCAGAAGAATTTCCCACAGTACAAAACTATAAAGTGTTAGGTGGGCAATTAACTTTTTCAAGTAATTGTCTTTTAAAGAAAATTGAATTAATTCCTAAACATCTTAAAACTTCTATGAAATTTTTAAAACTTATGTACCAGTATAACAAAGCTTGTTTTGTAATCTCATCGAAAGCAAACTTACATCTGTAAAAGATTAAAAGAGATTTCAGCTCAAACAGAAATGTTATATTCCTGTTTAAAAAGTGAATCAAAAATAAAATTACGGTACTTGTTAAATATGGGTGGCAGGTACTTGGGTTTTCACTATATTTCTTCTTAATATGGGTGTCTGAGCGCCTGCATACTTGTTATACTTTTATCTTTACCTTTCCATATGTCTGAAGCATTCACAAAATAAATAACTTTTATACATATCTTTTTAAAGTACCAAACAATCAAGAAATGGCTACTTCCTCAGGCACTAAAGGCAGGCTATGTTGTATATATATTTTTTTTTCTAAAAATAATCATTTCTTTTTATCTCCTTCTTGATGAGAGGAAATAAGTCTATAAATATGTACCTACCCTTCATTCATAATATCTGTTATTAATTCTAATTCTTCTGTTCTACTATTTTTTTCATTTATTTTCTTCTGCAGCCTTAAATGATCATCTCATAAACATGAAGCCAGACAAGATTAAAAAAAGAAAAATATAATTTAAAGCAAAATTATATTTACATTTACTGTCACTGACTTTTTTCTTTTTTTTTTTTTTTTTTTTTCCTTTTCCTATAGGGTGCATGTGCTCACCAGAAATAGACAAAAAAAAAAAAAAAAAAAAAAAAGGAAAGTGAGAACTTACCCCCCGGAGGGATGGCTACATCACAATTTCTTCTTCACTCTCTTCTTGGGATTTTAGACACGTAAGCACACATGCCTAACATGAATCCCAAGCTGCTGGGTCCAGGGCTTGAACCACAAAGCTAGCCATGTGGAATACAGTGTCTTAACTCTCATGCCACCTACTGGCCCAATCACTGATTTTTTTCTACAAAATATTTATTATATAAAATCTGTCTCTACATTAAAAGTTTAAATTACAAACTTCTAGGGTTAGTGACTTCATTAGCATTAATCGCTCTTATTCTTTTTAACAAATGTCATAGTCAAAGTAGATGTAAAATTTTATCACTCTTCATTCCTTTATTCAGATATTTATTCAGCATACGACTGAATAAAAGGTGCAAAAATCCCTATCTTGATGGAAGCTACATTATAGTGGAAGCATGAGATAAGAAACAAATGAGGTAATGCATAATACAATTGTGGGGTTATTACAGATATGTAATATGTACCTGATGATATTGTGATGGTTCCTTCTTTCTTTTCGTTCTTGCTAACTTCCCTCTTTTCTTCCCTTGAAAACTTTCTATGTATTTCATTTTATCAGTGAAATTCTAAGTTTCTTTGCAAAGTGCACATTAGAGCTTCATAGATAGCCAGCTAGTAGGCCCTACCTTGATCCTTGTTTGGACAACTGCACAACTGGAACACTGCCATGACAGATCTAATGTATGACGTACATCAACACTGGGAAACACATTTTACACTGTCCTAATTCCAAACTGAAATGAGCTGTTGTTTATACAAGTATATTTAATACTACTTTGAATGTAATATAAATACACTTTTATGCTTTTATATTGTCTTCACCTAAACAGAGAGGCAAAGTTAGGAAAAAGAAGATGGTGGAACATGAGTCCCTATCTCTAAATAGTGTGAGAATTCTGCTTGTCTCTTTCTATACTCTATTCTTGAACAGATCCCCTGTCCTATATTTCATCATTTTAATGGCCACATTTTTTCTTAACTTTGATAAACAGCACATTAAACATATTTGATCCTTTGGTGTTCAACCTCCCTGCTAGAATATCAGTTGAAATCATTATCTCTAGCTATCACAATATGAAAAGCTTTTTATCCTCTTAGGATTTCTTTTTTTTTTTTTTTTTTTTCAGAAAGAGCCTCCTTTTTTATTTAATTCTAACAGCCAAATCTGTTGAAAATAGAAATGATTTATATCTCAGCATTTAAGTTTTGTACTGAAAACAGCAGCATCTCCATTAACCTGATTCCAATGATACCTCCTCCACTCCCCCAAAAATACTGTCCTGTATACAGAGCAAATGAAAAAGTCTACAACCAGCTCCAACACCAACATTGTTGACCACCTTCCACTTTGTGCTGTTGATCGTTCACAATGCATGCAGGGAGTGCAATGAGTAGTAATAGTGCCACTGTCCCCCTAGTCATTTGAGTTAGAAATTTTGTTGTAATATTTTCACCACATTCTTAATTATTTCCCACATAAAAACGCATTGCTTATGAAAGGTAATCCCCATTCATTCTCTCACATCCTCAAAGCCACTGTCCCTCATTTGGTCCTTATTATTTCTCAAACACCAAAATAACCTGTTTAACCCGTTTAAGACAAATAATAGAAAAGATTAACTCTAAACACTTCCCCTCATACTTCAATGTCTCTGCACGATCCATAAAATTAAACTAATTTTTTACAATAAACCCCAAATGTGTAATTTTGTTTATACTCTCATACTAGCACTAGTATAATTCTTCTACTGCCTGGTCTATATCCCCCCAAGGACTCTAAGCGACAAATGATAAGGACTTCTTCATGTAGTCCTTTTATTGTCCTCCAGGGTTTCACTGACCCTCTAATCATCACAGCTGTTCACAAATATTCTTTGATCTACTTTGAATTAAACAAATTAATTGAACATGTTTAACTGTGCTCTTCAAGCTACAGTATCTGTGTTTACTCTGCCTGTCTCTACAGTTTACCCAGCCTGTAAAGTAGGTTTCTGGCTACATTTTCTGGTTGCATGCCATGTTCCCCAGAAGCCTACCTCTGGCCACTGACAATCCATTCCCCTTTTGAATCAAACTGTAAAGAGTCTCTCGTAATGATAACACCTGCTAGTCATAAATATTTACTTTCCCTGGAGACAATTACTGCCTTGTTTCACTTCCAAAATTAGGCCTGTATTTCTAATTCTGATCAGAATTTACCAAGAGGTACTACTATCAAAGTTTCAGACACTTGCTCCCAGTTCTATGTGGCACCCATGCATATAATGCATTTTATTCCCTATTTCTGCATAATTGGGTCTTTGTTCTACTATAGCCATGAGCGAGGATCTTAAAAGATTCCTCCCTTATCGCTTTTGTTCCATGTCACAGAAAGCAGACAGTATCTTAGGCCAAGTCTGATTCATTGAACACAGCTTCCACAAAGGTTTCATAAACAACTTCTAGGTCTCCTGGAAGATGGGAAGAATCCCTTTCCCAACAATACACTATAATCATCCACATATACTTGATAAATGGTGGAAGAAATGTAATAAATGTCATCAGGAAAGCCTGTAATTGTATCAATGTGTCAGGGAAGGACTCATCTTCAACATGCACACATTAAAAAGAAATGATCTAATATATTTAGATAGTCAAGTCTGAACTATTCCTTAGTTGTAGATTTTATATGGCAAAAAAAGAAAAAAAAATAGTCATTTTTTTTGCCTTTCCCACCCATAGTCTAACTTAGAAATTCAAGATCTGGAGATACAATTGTCCAATGAGCAACTCTATCACAATTAGCTCTACAGAAAAGGACAAAAGGAAAAATAAAAAATTGTTTTGTTTCTGACTTAAAATGCTACAAAAATGGGAGTCAGAAAGTAGTCAGACAGAATTTCTGCTCATTCCAAGGTCACTGTTTATTCTAATGTAGACCTGCATGTAACTGTTCCAGTATACCTACTTGCTTAGCCCAATCCCTGGGGGGGTTCCCTTTTACTGAGCCTTTGTTATGTATCAGAGCTGTAGAATACAGTAATACAAGTTCATTGGGTAAGACCTTTGTGGGTAATTTAAAATGTCTTATTTAGATGTTTCAAAAGTTACCACTTAAGGTTTAATTATGAAATTTACATATGGAGTTTCAATTAATAGTACCACTTTAAAAAAAAGTATTAAAGCTATTTTACCCAAAAATAATTATGTTTTGTCTTTTAAGAATGTGTCTTCAGTAATAATTCAAGACAATCAACTTGAGGGCTGGCCTCATGCACAGTGATTAGGCACTGTGCATTGGGAGCCAGATCCCAAGGCCAATCACAGGTCAAATTCTTCTGACACTGGAGGCTTAAAAAATCTGCTAAATTCATTTGTGTGCTTGCCTACCATCCTGATGGGAATGGAAAAATGGAGGAATGGGATAGCAGTATGACCATGCCCCATGCTGGGGGAAGGCGTGGTATGTATTTTCTCTCCCTCTCTCTTTCTTTCTCTCTAGCAAGCACAGGTGACTCTGGTAATAAAAGAAAGAAAGAAAAAGATAATCAACTCGACCCATCTAAGCAAAGAAGTGAACTGGTAAATTTGGGGGGTTCAAAATTAAAGCTCATCCTTGCTCAGAACTACTATTAATTTATTTAGTTCCAAAACATAAGAAAGACTCTTTAAAACACACACACAACCAAAAAAAAAAAAAAAAAAAAAAAAAAGCCCCAAAAGCATAATGACCAACATCTACCCTTTAATGTGGTTCATAATGGACAGTTTATAAAAATCTATGTAAGATTAATAATGAAATCACTGCTCCATTACATAGTACTAGTAGTTGGCATAATGGAATATCAAAAGAACAAACACGATGTTGGAAGTAATTTGTTTGTGTTTATACCATTCCCATTACCTACTGAAAACAAGTTTTTCAGTCATGCTTTTATCCTGTCCCTATACAATAAAACCTGTTGGTTCTGGCTTCTTCAATCATCTCATAAACTTTTCTGCCAACCAACACATCTAAATGGACCATTTGTTTTATCAAGAAGGTATTCTCATTCTCTCTTACCTGAGTTATGATTCCCAGTTAGCTGTGGGCTCCTCTCCCATTCACCTAAATACTTCCCAGCCTTTGAAATCCGTATTGAATTTCCTCCTCTGCCATTTATTCCATCATTAATTAAAGTTCAATGCTTTTCAACTATAACTATATAGTCTGAACAATATTTAGATTCAAAAAGGGAGTGGCTCAAACTATTATCCAATTATTTCTGCTTCTCCCTTTACATAGACTTTAAAAAGGGGCAACTACTATTCATGCTTACTCTTAGCTCTATGATGGATACAAATAATAATAATATCAAACTTTAGATATTTTTAATTATGAATAATTCAAAAGATTTTCCTATTTCTCAACAAGTTATCTTAAAATACTTATTGATAACTTTGTTTTTTTTTTTTTTTTTGGAGAGATTTTCGCTATAGGGCGCGTGCGCTTGCCAGACAGACAGAGAGACATAGAAACAGAAAGCGAGAAATCACCCCCCAATGGTCATGCCGCAATCCCTTCTCCTCCATTCTCCTCTCAGGATCTTGGGCACGCACGCACACGCGCCCGGCGTGAGTTTTAAGCCACCGGGTCCGGGACGCGAATCGCGGTCGACCACATGGGAGTCCAGCGACATAGCCATTACACTAACTGCTGGTTCCCAATAACTTTGTTATTTTTGAAAGCCACAGAAAAATATAACCAGACAAAAGGTTTAAAAAATCAATATTATAAAGAAGAAACTAAGCTAAGATGTGCAACAGATTTTACTTTCTGCTATTCAAAGACTGCCCAAAGCACACCACCTCCCCCACAGAGGCAGTTACTCCTGACAGCAGTTTGGCTGCAGATGGCTCACTGTAGTTGACATCTTTAGCTATGCATATTAATGCATAATTTATTTTGGTTAAAAACAGAATACTAGCATTCTTCAGAACTGTGATGATATTCTCAGCAACTTGGTGAAAATATTTTGTTTTAAAAATCCATCCAGAGAGGTTCCTTCTTCTCTGAATCTCAGTGGATTACAATTTCTTCTCTCTAATTCAGCAAATCATAAATGAACCTTGTGAAAGCTAAACTCAGTATACACTCTTTTCTCCATAGAACATAATGCTCACCAAATGCTACAGTAACATTTGTAAATCTTCACAAATAGGGTCAAATGATAAAAGTATAGTTTAATGCTTGTCAATAGAGCCAAAAACAAGAAAACCGACACTTTCACTAAGGCACATTTTACAAATAATTACAGTTCATGGTCATAAAACTATCCATGCTCTATTACAGTTATAGAAAGAGAAGAATCTCAAATCAGTTAACTGAACTTACATACATTATATATTAACACTTCTAAACTGCCTCACTTATGTTGAATTCAAACTTTTTTAAATAATGATTTCTTTAATTTTATTTATTCATTCTTTTTTTTTTTTTTAATTTGACCAGAGAGAGACAGAGAGAGAGAGAGAGAAAGTGAGAAAACAAGCCGCCAGGTCTGGGACTTGAACCATGATCGACCATGTGGGAGTGTCCAGCGCCTGAATCACCACACCACCTGCTGGTCCCAGCATTCAAACTTTTATACGTCAATAGATTAACACAATCCACAAACTATTGTATAAATTTGCAGCCTGCAATCCAGCTGTTCTAATTAGTGTTTGTGCAATTATCTGAACAGCTTAGTGCATTGCCTCAATATTTCATTTAAAAAATGAAAAATTATAAAATAATTAACATTGGTTAAAAGAATCAAAGGTCTCATAAACTTAATAAAAAGAGACAAATATAAACTCACTGTATATCCTAAAAGCAGTATGTTTTTAAATTCAATCAGATAATGGTCAGAATTAAAATAATTACCTGGACATTGACTTAGAAAGGAAGGACATATTTTTAATATATATGAAATGCTCAAAATATATTAAATTTTGTATGAAAAGACAGTTTTGTACGGAATTTTTAGTCTCTTTCAGCTGTCAGTGGAAGCCCCTTGTAACTTGTAAATTATTCAGATTTAATATAGTTGTATCTATACACATTTTCAAAAATATTCAAGGAAATTCTGACCTTAAAATTACACTTAAGCAGCTTTACTTTTAAAATTCCTTCTTTGTAAAAATCCTATTCACATTTTTGTTAGCATTTATTTACTTCTTACCATTTTTCAAATACTTCTTCTGTCAGTATGTTAAAATACATACAGATCTACATGTTAAAATTTTGCCCAACAAAGACTATCACAAATCTCTGAATCATATGTTCACATAGTAAAGCCTTGTATTTGACTTCATTAATTACTTTCTAGAAATATAAATGTATATCTAAGAGTTGGTTTAAGTTTTCAATGGAAAATTCTTACTTCACTGAACATATGATAGAAATGTCATATTTCTTTGAATTGCTTTGCAATTGATAAAAAGATTGATTAGAGAGATAAAAAAGGAACAGAGAAAGTGGTTTCATATTCTGGCAAGGCTAGATTTCATCTATTATCTACTTTATTATATTCTACTTTACAAACAAGATTCCATCTTACATTGCTAAGTTATTGATTCTCTTTCTAGACTTTGAATTCTATTCCTGACAGTGAGCAGTAGAGGTTATCACCTTCATTATCTCTATTCTCAAATTCTAGCAAAGTGCTGGCTCAGAATAGGAACTTACAGCTTTCTTACAGAACAAATTAATGTAAGACTCTTGTTAGGCAGCAGTGAGTATGAAAATATAAAACCAGTACGCTTGAATCTCATTTTTTTTTACACTGAGTGTTCTAAAACAAACTCTTCCTAAAATGATTAATTTCATTTTTAACATAAGAATATGTAAAAGTTATACACATGCATGCACTTTATGAAGCCTAGAAATTTAGAAAATGGTATACAAAATCAATTAATCCAGTTAAGAACTATGTGGTCTAGTAAAAAGAAACTTAATTTGGGGTCAGCAGATTTGGCTTCTTGAATGGGATCCATTGCTAAGTAATTCTGTGACCATGTAAAAGTCACTTAAATTCATAACCACAGTTTTCTCATCTACAAATGAAGCTAACAATGATGGCACTACAATAGTAATAATAATGGATGTGTATTGATAATTTCAATTTCAGAGCGTTTCCACTTATATTGGCAAATGAGAATTCCAATTTATGGATACTTTCACATTACAAATAAAAAAACTAAACGCTCAGAAAAATAAAGTGCCCTGACCAAATCACATGAGTAAGTATGTAAGCTAAGATTCATACCTGGTCTCCAAGTCTAAAAATCCATTATTAAAAAAAAAAAAAAAAAAAAACAAAACAAATCTTATTTATTTCTTCTGACAGACAGGCAGAGAGAGAAACAAGTACTCCCAACAGAATCCTCAGACTGTGATTCACCCTCCATCTCATCCAGCCCAAATCACAGGCACATGCACATGCAGATTCCTGGCACACTCAGGGAGGTCTTGGGATGCAGACCTGCTACACTTCCCACATGGGTCCAGTTGCATTACCACTGTGCCACTGCCTGGCCCTAAAATTCCATCTTCTTTCCACTTTTCCAAAGACCCATATTATGCATAATTTATAAGTAAATTATTTCAAATTTTAAAATGCTTTAGACTATGAATTCAGATTGTCTTATTCTCTTCACTAATCTTTAAAATGAAGATACATCTCATTAAAAGAGCATTTAATAACAATGTGCATAAAAATTGCCCAGTGCACAATCTGAAATGCAGTGTTCAAACTATGCTGTCTATTCTCTGTAGCAAAGACCAAACTCTTCTTCTAGAAGGAAAAGGCAGGGAACCAGCAGATGGAATAGTGATTATGTCACTGGAAGCCCATGTCGTTGATCACGGTTCAAGTCCCAGATTGGGCAGCTTAAAATTCGCACTTGACGTGCACGCGTGCATGTGTTTGTCTATGTGTGTGTGTGTGTGTGTGTGTGTGTGTGTGTGTGTGCCCAAGATCCTGAGAGGAAAATAGAGGAGAAGGGACTGCAGTGTGGCCATCTCCCTAGGGTTGATTTCTTGCGTTCTGTCTCTCTGTCTCTCTCTGGTGAGCGTACTTGCTCTATAGCAAAAATCACTCTCTTAAAAAAGAAGAAGAAGGAGGAGGAGGAGGAGGAGGAGGAGGAAAGAAACGTTGCAGAGAAGTTGCCACTTTCTTATCAGAAGTACTTTTAAGCAAATGTATAGGAAAGGCAGCAAGAATATACACAGGTAAGGGAGAGAACTAGGACTAGAACTCAGATTGTTTGATGCCTTACTGATGCATTTGATATTGTTACTGCTCTAAGGAAAATGATTATGTACTTCCAATCAATTATTTACATCTTGGTCTTCGATGTAATACTTTTCAAATATTTGTAAATAAGAGCTCATTGTTCATCTAAACTCATTAAGATGTGGAATAGGGAAAAGCATTCAATTTATTTTTTTTTCCTCAAGGGCTCTGAACAATGAGCGAGTTATCCCAACACTATATTAAGTTTACTGATCCAGTAAATGATTTTGTTAACTGTGGGTATCTTTTTTTTTCACAGCAGAACATCTGTTCTTACTAAGCTATATAGATCACTGTACCAGTTGTAATAATAAAATACATAACAATAAGACTTACTAGATATAAAAGCCAGCTAGGCATAAAGAGGCCTCCAATCATTTAAAAATTAAAATTTAAGGGGCCGGCAGGTGGCGTGGTGATTGGAGTGCTGGACTCCCACATGGCTGACTCTGGTTCAAGTCCTGGACCTGGTGGCTTGCTTTCTCACTCTCTGTCTCTCTCTGTCTCTGTGCATCTCTCTCTGATAAAAATGAAGAATAATAATAAAATAAAATAATAAAATAAATAATTCTTTAAAAAAAATTAAAATTTAAAAAAAGATTTGAATAATTAATCTCACGGGTAATGCATGATGGGTGAGTGTGTCTGAATGTGAAGGAAACTCTCAAAAATCATAAGGGAAATGTTACAATCTGGACATCACCAAAGATGAGAGATAAACAAATACGGTGTTTATAAACATGTAAGCAATAAGGACTTTTAAATAACTGAGTCTTTCTACTCCTTCAACTTCATTAAAAAATTGCTTTAAATAAAGGTAAATTAATTTTGTTATAATCAGGATATTCTTGTTTCAATGGTAAGAATTATCCCATAGTCATTGCCAGGGAATTGAAAAAACAGTATTCATTGTCTTTCAAAAATCTTATGCTTAATATCAAAATCCTTTGTTTCTCTTTGTCAGCTTCATAAAATCATGATGCAATTTGAAGCACAGGTGCTGTGACAAGGAAAGGATGAATAAAGATATTGATCAAACTCGGCATCATAGGCTCAAGGTATTTCAAAAACTCATTGTTATTTTGAACCAAATTGACATTTCACCTGGTGGAATGCCAAAGCTGCAAACATAAAAAGTAAGAATCACAAGCCTTTACCCATCCCTTCACGTGCAGTTACTGTTTAACCAATCATTTGATGCATTCAAAATTACATTCCATCAGTATTGACTTTAGTTATGAAACAAATTTACCAGGTCAAAGAAAGTAGTGCAAAAGATGTGACAAAAGTAAAAGCGTCCCTTTCTGTCTACCACAGAGGCTTACTTTTTAGAATCAATCTATTTAAGCATTTGCTTTTAGTTTTTCATGTGATTGCCATTATAATATCAAATTTAAAGTGTATGATTTTGTTTTGATCTATAAATTTAAATTTTCATGTATTATTGCTTTGCTACAAAAGCTGAATTTTTTCAAAAGAAATTTTGTATTGGTACCTATTTTTAGGAGCTGGAATAGCTCCCTGTGCAGGCAATTACATAAAATGCCCTTCCAGCCCCTTCCATTTCCCACAGGCAAGACTGAAGGGGGAATCTCAGAAATATATACATTCCTGGGAATATCCACACCCTTTTCTTTCTCACATCATTTCCCTTCAGTCTCAGTTAGAATAATGCTCACCAATTAAACGTTGGTACCATTTTATATTCTGGACTCCCAAATCATTCTCAATGATGTACTCTAATTCCTAAATTGGGAGGGAATTAGGTAATTCAATTTACCACCCCCCCCATCTCACTCTGGATATGTAATACAACTCTTCTCTAGTTTGTTTTTTTCAATAACACTTATTGCCATCTGTCACACTGTTCTGTTTTGTTTTTGTTTTTGTTTTTGTTTTTGATTTGCCAGAGCATGCATATACTCACTGGAGAGAGACAGAGAGAAAGGGAAAGTGAGAAACCACCCTAACAGGGGATGGTCATGCCTCAATCCCTTCTCCTCTATTTCGTTCCCCTTTTGGGATTTTGGGCAAATACTTACACACATGCCCAGAATATTTCTCAAGCCACAAGGTCCAGAACTCAAACTGCACAGTTGGCCACGTGGGATCCAGTGCCTTAACCACCATGCACCTGGTTGGCCTACATATATTAATTTGTCACCCCTACTAAAACACACACACCACGTGGGAAAGGTTTTTGTCTATTTTGTTCATTTTTATATTTCCAGTATCTAGACCAGTGTCTAGTAGCTACTAGGTGGTGAACAGTTTATTTTTCTTTTACTTTTAAATCTAGGAAATTTCTGGATCTTTATTTTCTAGACCATCAACTGGGTCCATTCTTACCTTCAGCCACTGAAATATGAGTGTGGCAATTATTGATAGAATATCCTTTAATGTTTCTCAGGAATAGTCAAAATTTCTAAGTTATGTTTCCAATGAGGCTTTTTTTATTCTTTTTTTAGTTTTTCTTTATTAGTTCCCCTTATGCCTTCATTTGGTGTGATTTGTAAAATAGCTAATTATGTTCTTGAATCTACTCATATATAATGAAAATCACCAGTTTCTATGTATTTAGTATATGTAATTGATGGCAGTTTGTTTTTTTGCTTGTTTTTTTTTTTCTGTTTGGTTCGGTGTGATTTGGTTTGTATTTATTTATTTATTTTCTGTCTTCTAGGAATTCAACATACCAACCTATGTGGTTGAGGTTCCTTTATATTTCCTAGAACTACTATGCTTTCCATCTTTTAAAAAGTGAGAACTTCAGAGAGAGGAGATGAACATTTGTGGGCCTCATCCTTTTTAAGAGGAACTGTGCAGCAGTCTTTGCTTAGAATTTGAGGCTACAAAAGATCTTTGTGCTAAAAACAGCAAGCAATGGAAAAGAATATCCTCTTTTCTAAAAGTTCTTTGAGTTTCCCCACCATTAAGAACATCTTTTGACTTTCTTTCTCTATAGGTTCCAGTCTCCTGACATTGGCTTAACGTAATGCTACACTTTTCCTACCAGCTCTTCTTAACAAGTATACCCCCTCTGTTTCTCTTACTAGAAAGAGAAGCAGCAGGAAGAATAGACACCTAAAAGATGTAGACAGTTAAGCCATTTAATCCAACTAAAGAATTTCAGTCTGTTTATTGCTTTCATTTATAATAAGTGAAGGTTTATATGTAAGTCCATATCTCCAAGTCTAGTGATATATATATATGCACACATATATACACACACATATATGTATATATACACACACATATACATAAACATGTACTTTTTTAAAGTTTATTTCTTTTATAAGAGAGAGAAACAGAGACAGATACCCCAACAGGACCTTATGCCACAATCTGCCCCTAGTCTCAGCTGGCCAGGATGACAGGTACATAGGCACATGCCCAGTGTGCTCAGGGAAGTCACAGGACAATGAACTCAGGATTTATCCACATGGGTCTAGTTGTATTACTTCTATACCACCATGTGACTCCTGGGGAGTTTTTGTTTTATTTTGTTTTGTTTTAAGCTCCTGAAAGGTGGCCATGTTTTTGTTAAATAAAATACCCAGTTTGACCTGGGGTGGGGTTGGGGGGGGTGGGAATAAATAAAGACTGATTACTGTATGAGCCAATGTAGCTGGGGGGCGGGGCAGGGAACAATGAACAAAAAACCCAGATCTAAATTCATCTTCATTACTAACAGTTGGTTCATTATCAATATTCTAAAAAGTGACAAGTCATTTTTATATGTTACATATTTTCCTAAGACTTAAGAGAATGATCAAAGGGACAAGGCTTTAAATCTCTGTATCTAATCTATGTTGCCTGAGGCTACACACCTAAAGAGAGAGAGCAAACCAAGAGAAACAACAATAAAAATGCTTTTCTTAGTAATTAGAAAGCAAATGTTCAATTTCTGTGTTAGAAAGGAAGCCTAAAGGAAGGACCTGTACTGTAGAGATTAATTCCAGGAGCAGACAGGCAAGATGAGATACAGCTGGAAAGTCCTCTTAGCATCCAAAGTCTAGGCTTGCAGCCAGTAGATTCTTAAGGTTTATTTGGAACAGCAGACATCTCGACAGCTTCCAGAAAGAGCAGTGAATTTAAAGGCCATCCTATCTACATAGAAGCTTGGGTAGTCTAGGATGCTTGTCTTAGAGTGGGGGAAGGTGATAATTTTATAATTAAGGAGGTAAATATGTCCCTAATGTGTCTCACTCAGTGTAGTTACCTCTCTGGTCTGTCCTTCCCAGACCTAGTAGTCATGTAGGTCAAGATAGTCACAAGAAAATATTGCCATAATTCTGATGTGGTGATAACAAAAAATTTCAAGAAATTCTCCTAAGTCTTTTCAAAGAGTGATAGAAGACACTAGTATTTTACCCATAGACTACAAAAGAAATGCTATAGCGTTACTTCCATATAAACACCAAACTGCAAAATAATAAATTCATGTAAATAGAAGTACCTGAATATTTGAAGCAAATGAATTATTGAGGGCAACCTGACCCAGAATGTTACACCTTCTTTGGAAAACATGGAGATTAAAATTTTTTCATTGACATACATTATAGTTTAGAAGTGGTGGTTGTCTCCAAAATTTCATCTCCTTTATGTCCTTGACCAGAAGTTCTTAGCCTCTATCCAGAGCTCTAACTTCCAGACAATTCAAGAGTTTGAGCAAGTGGACATTTGGCAGGGTAGAGGAGTAGGGAAGATACTTTTGTAAAGTTTAGAATGAGAATTCTGATCACAGTTTTCCTTACAGGAAAAAAAACAAAACAAAACAAAAAAACCAGCCTAAGGGAAAGTTAAAATGCAATGTTATTGTTAATTATCCTAACAACACAACATATTTGGAAGAGAAGGTATTATTATTTTCCCATTTCAAAAGTGTCAGTATAACAAAGTGAAAATGACTCATCTAAATTTAGTTTGTCAAAAAACGGATTCCTTCCTTTACTTAGCCCATGAGGCCCTTTACGTGCCCTGATACTCCCAACGCTTTCCATGCCCAACCATATGTGCCCAGGATCTTATGATCCTTCACATTCCCACATTAAACACTTTGGCTTTCTTAAAGATAGCTCCAACACTCTTCACTGAGGATGATGGTTTCCTTTTTCATTCTCACCACTTTGTCTTTCTTCCCATCATAAGTAAACAGATTTGAAATCAAATTTGGTTTGGGATCTTCTGGGTAGTTTACTACTGGGTGAGTCTAACAACTAAAGTAACCATAGAACTTAACACCAGATTCCTCATAGCATAATAGAGAAACAAATACATGCCTATATAGATATATAGAAGATTAATTTTGATAAAACAAGATTTGAAATAAATACATACAAAATTAGTTTACACATATGGAGACTTCAAGAAGTTTGTAGAAACTGTATTAAAGGGACCAGCAGTTAGCATAATGGCTATGTCACTGGACTCCCATGCGGGCAACTGCAGTTCGAGTCCCAGACCCAGTGGCTTAAACTCACACCAGGCGCGTGTGCATGCGTGCCCAGGATCCCAAGAGGAGAATGGAGGAGAAGGGATTGTGGAGTGGCCATCCTCCTCAAGGGGGGTAGATTTTTCACTTTCTGTCTCTCTGTCTCTTTCTGTCTTTCTGGCAAGTGCACATGCCTTATAGCTAAAAACCTCTCAATTTTGGAAATGAGCACATGATTTTTCCATAGTATATATTTTCCACAAACTGTGAAAGTACTATCTATAGCCCTAAACTCAAAAGTTAAACTTTCAGATTTAGGATATGCATAATTACCTAATGTAATAATAAACAAAAAATTAAATACCGTTTGAAATGTTTTCAGCTTAACAATAAAGGCATGCTTAAGAATTAACATTTTGAAATGGTATATTATTATATACGATTACAGTTATTTCTTTATATCATGGTTAAATTACTATACAGAATTTCTTAAGTTGTACACATGAGGACAGGTCTTCTAAAAGTTCATGGAAATTCACATTATGAAAAAACTGCATGGATTTCAAAATTTTGAACCAAAATAAACTTACACTTTAATCCCATTTTTCCCCATGAACTTTCTGAAGTAACCCATGTGGTGTGGAGTAGGGGGTGAGTGTGTATGTGTGCATGTGTGTATATACATATATATATACACACATCAGAAACTATATAAGAACATTATATAAGAAAGTATATATGTATATATTACATATATACATATTTTTATATATGTATACATTTTTTTCATGGATTTACATATATATGTAAATATATATATATATATTTCATGGATTTTTTTTCATGGATTTACACACACACACACACATGTGTATGTATACATTTTTTTCATGGATTTACATTGCAATTTACAAGTGGTGGTTATCTCCAAAATTTCATATCCTTTATCTCCTTTACCAGAAGTTCTTAACCTCTACCCAGAGCTCTGACTTCCCAAATATGACCTCCAGATAACTTAGGAGTTTAAGGAATTGGACATTTGGCAGGTGACAGGTGTAGGAAAGATACTCTTCTAGAATTCAGAATTAGAATTCTGATTCCAATTTTCCATCTTTGTATAGAAAAATGGAAAAATATGTAATGATTTTTCCAATGAACCAATATATATATACATATATAATACATATACTACGTGTGTATGTGTATATATACATATATATACATATGGACCCTTATGACAATGAGTACCCTATTATGTTAATTTGGACCCTTATGACAATGTACTACATACATGTATATATACAGTATATACTATATGTTTATATAAAGTACATATGTGTTTATAGTATATATGTATATATACACACGTATATATGTATATATAATACATATATAGTAAATATACTATATATATGGATATATATAAGTCTCCATATGTAACAAACATTTGATTCTGTCATAGCGTTCAGTGGTTCTTCAAAATTAGGCATTTCTTACAAATTTATAAAATGAATGGTCAAATCTGTGACTACATTAATCAAGGTAAGTCTCATAAAATAGATTGTTCATCACTACCTGCTAAACGTGGAGAAAAAATCTGACATCAACATATCTCCAATCTCATTGGCCATTTCTACCTTAGAACTCTAATTAATAGATTTATTTTTGACTCCCTGAATGTACCATTAACTTTTCTAGCTTTAGATCTTGGCCCAAATAATCACCCTCTTTCATGTCTTCTATCTGTTGGAATAATACTCATTTTGACATACCCAGCTAAAATGCCACTCTCTCCATCAAGTTATCCTTAATATCACCCACTGTAATTGACAATTTACCATTATGAATTCCATATGTGCTCATATCTCTCACAGCTCTTATCATCTGGAAACATATTATACTCGCTTGTATAGGTATTACCTAACCCAGTACATTTTGATCAATATTAAGATCTGCTCTTACGTCTTACTACACTGTACCTTTCACCAAACACATAGCAGAATGTCTTCCATAGAGAAGTTATTCAAATAACATTTGCCTTCCATATGGTGGGTATATAAATAATATATGTATCTTAAATTTCCTACTGCTTGTTTCTGACTTTTAAATTGTCACCAAAACATAAATCTAAAAATATTATAAAATTATCCATCAAGTTAAGTCATTATTACTTTACATGCCTATCAAGATAATACACTATGGGCAGAAACATCTTCATCAACATGTTAAAAGCTATGCATGTATTAACGAACTACTTCTAATAGTTTAATTTTCTTCATATTCAGAGGCATTCCTATTAATTACAATCTTATCGATAAAGAATGGCTATTAAAAATGATAAAGTACTTTATATGACCTTTGGTTAAAGAGTAGAAGATACTTTAGGAAGTCACCAGAGGATGAGATACTGTAAATCTACCTCATTTTTCATCGTCATAAGGGCCCAAATTAACATAATATTTATCAATAATCATAATTTTGCTGTTATCATAACATACATTTTATTTATAATAAAAATTCTGGCCCTAGGGCCAGAAGATGGAGGAGTGGTTAAGGCACTAGATTCCCACATGGTCATTCCCCCTAGAACCACAGTTGGAGTCCCAGACCTGGCAGCTTGAAAATCAGCTGGGTGTATGTGCATGCATGCCCAAAATCCCAAGAGGAGAATGGAGGAGAAGGGACTGTGGTGTGGCCATCCACCCTGAGGGGTGATTTATCACTTTGTCTCTGTCTCTCCAGTGAACGAATGCACCTGATAGCGAAATCTCTCCCCCCAAAAAATAATAATAAAAGAATACACAAACCTCACCTCTCAGGGATATTTAATTTACGTAATCCTTCATTGCCTGCTGTCAATTACTTCCTGGGCTTCTCAGACATAATGCATGGTCAGCCCACTAAAAGCTGTCATTTGGATGGACTACACGTGCCTTCTCATCAAGTAGGGGCTAACAGATCTCTTAAAAAAATGAACCTCTTGGGAACCAGCAGTTAGCGTAATGGCTATGTCGCTGGACTCCCACGTAGTCGACCGCGGTTCGCGTCTCGGACCCGGTGGCTTACAACTCACGCTGGGCGCATGTGCGTGCGTGCCCAAGATCCCGAGAGGAGAATGGAGGAGAAGGGATTGCGGCGTGACCATCCCCCCTGGGGGGTGATTTCTCGCTTTCTGTCTCTATGTCTCTCTCTGTCTGTCTGGCGAGCGCACGCGCCCTATAGCGAAAAACCTCTCCAAAAAAAAAAAAAAAAAAAATGAACCTCTTCTTGGGACCAGCAGTTAGCGTAATGGCTATGTCGCTGGACTCCCACGTAGTCGACCGCAGTTTGAGTCCCAGACCCGGTGGCTTAAACTCACGCCGGGCGCGTGTGCGTGCGTGCCCAAGATCCCGAGAGGAGAATGGAGGAGAAGGGATTGCGGCGTGGTCATCCCCCCTGGGGGGTGATTTCCTGCTTTCTGTCTCTCTGTCTGTCTCTGTCTGTCTGGCGAGCGCACGCGCCCTATAGCGAAAACCTCTCCAAAAAAAGAAAAGAAAAAAAAAAAAAAAGAGCCTCTTCTTATGTTCTCTTAAGCTCTAAACTTCTTGATTTTCATTTTACTTATATTATTATTCCATTTTCATGGTATTATTTCTTAACTATAGAGAATTTCTTAGTTTCTTTGCTATCTTGTGGTCTTTATTTTTAGCCCTTCCCCTTAATATTTCTCCAAATTTCTACCTATTAAAATTCTACCATTTTCATGACTTTTAAGTGCTGAGCTGATACTGACTTGCTGAGAATTATTTTCTATCTTCAATCTGAGTAAACAACCTTGTACACATCTGTGTCATTTTGGGCTCCTTTAAGAGGCTAATGGGACCAGCAGTTAGCGTAATGGCTATGTTGCTGGACTCTCATGTAGTCGGCCGCAGTTTGAGTCCCAGACCCGGTGGCCTAAACTCATGCTGGGCGCGTGTGTGTGCGCGTGCCAAAGATCTTGAGAGGAGAATGGAGAAGTGACTGTGGCGTGGCCATCCTCCCTGGGGAGTGATTTCTCGCTTTCTTTCTGTTTTTCTCTTTCTGGTGAACGCATATGCCCTATAGCAAAAACCTCTCCAAAAAATAAAGAAAAAAGAAAAAGAAAAAGAATCGACAGGCTAGGCAGTCTTCCTCATATTTAAGACTTGGAAATTGAAGCTATGATGTTCCAAGAAGACATCCACCAATGCTTAATACGCTCTAATGACTCCTTCATTTTGTAAACTGATCTATGCTGTTAATGACTTTCAAAGAATGAGGGAATCTTGCTTTCATTGGGTATTTCAGAATAGCTGGCAGAGAAGGGGATGTGCAACTTGAAAAATACATTAAATTTTATAATCAAATTGTATTTAGAATTTAAAAACATGGTCTGCTTTTTCCTAATGTAAATACAATCCTAGTTGAGAGTTTTGAAATTTTAGTGATAAGAGCATTGGTTTAAAAGATAAAGCAATATCAAATATGGTAAATCAAAAACAATGGAGGTCTTATACATAGTGAAATGAGCAGTGCTCAGTATCGGGAATCAAAGAAAGACAATGCCATCCTAGGAGTAATAAACTAAGCAGCATTTGTGAAAGATCATGATACAGCTGAACTCACTGAATAAATGCACTCACCTCAGTTAAATGAGGATTGGGATTAAAACCACAGAGGCTACAGACGGTGGTTTGACACTCAGTGCATGTATTAAAATTGGCCTTTTCTGGAACATGCAACAGAAGTTCAGTGGTATTGCAAAGAGGACAGATGGTTTTAGGGAGGCCTTGTACTGGAGTCTGTGCTGCAGATGGAGAAGATGTTGCTGGCTGCAGAGGTTTCCCGGTTCCTATTTGGCTGACTGTTTTTGCAGCCTGCTGAGCTGAGGGCTTTGCTGGGCTAGGCTGCTGGAGAGGGGGCTTTGCTGGGCTAGACTGTTGAGAAGAGGTCTTTGTTGGCCCAGACTGTTGAGCAGGAGGTTTTCCTGGTCCTGGTTGTTGAGTTGGAGTCTTTCCTGGCCCAGGCTGCTGAGCCAGAGACTTTATGGGCCCAGCTTGCTGAGCTGGAGCCTTTGTAGTCCCAGGTGTCTTAGATGTAGATAGTGGTTCAGGTTGAGCTGGAGGTTTTGGTGATCCCAGCTGCTGTGCTGCAGGCTTTCCAGGCCCAGGCTGCTGAGCTGAAGTCTTCCCAAGCCCAGGAGGCTGAGCTATAGACTTTGGCCCAGGCTGCTGAGATGAAGGCTTATCTGACCCAGCCTGCTGAGCTGAAGGCTTTGCAGGCCCAGGAGGCTGAGCTGGAGGCTTCATTGTCCCTGGTAGTTGGGCTGGGGCCTTCACTGTCCCTGGCTGTTGAGTTAGGGGCTTTGCTAGCCCTGGTTGCTGAGCTGGGGCCTTTGAAGGTCCAGTCTGTGGTTTTTCTGGTCCAGGCTGCTGGGCTGGAGTTTTTCCAGGACTTGCTTGCTGAATAGATGATTTGGATGGGCTTTGTGGTGAGGGTTTAACTGGTTCTCCTCTGACTATGTCGGACTGCTTAGTCTGAGGCCTGGATGGATCTCGTTGAAGTGGCAGCTTTGTTTGGTCTGTCTGAGGAGTATGGGCAGGCCCCTGAATTGGCTTTCCTGTACCTGAAGGTTGTGATTTAATTTTTTCTGGTTGCTGAGAAGATATTGATTTGGGTGAACCATCCTGCTGAAGTGGGTCCCTAACAGGTCCTTCATGCTTATGAATTGGCTTCGGGGACTGTGGTTGTGATGGTGGTTTCGTGATTCCTTCAGGTTTTCCCTGTTCCTTCTGAGCTACTTTTTGTTTCTTGATAGTTTCATCCTGGGATGCCTCAGAGTCTGATATCAAATCAAAAGGGTTGAATTTATTTACAACAGAAGAGACAGCACTTAAAGGATTAACATCAGACAGGAATCCAGGCATCATACTAGTCTTGTGCTCTTCCTTAAAATCAGTTCTGGACTTTGATTCTTTTAAGCTAATAGTAGAAGGACTCCTTCCAGGCAATTTCTGCTCTGACCTCAAAGTGTCTGTAGTTCTACTTTTACTGAGACCAGGCTGAGCTGGACGGCCAGGGTCTGGTGGTTTCCCTGGTTGCTTTGGAGGATGGCTGCTATCCAACTCTTGTTTCCTGGAAGTTTGAAAGAGAAGTAAGTGAAAATGATGCAAATTATTTCAAAACAAAGATAATATTAAAAATGTATGCTTTCTGCTATCTTCAAAACTATTAATATATAACCTTAGAACCCATTTTTAAAGCATTCAGTGAGTGATAAAACTTTCACTGCCTCTGTTGCTTTCTTTAAATAGGTACAAATTTTCAACAAGGAGAATAAAAACAATGCCAATATCTGTTACAAGAGGTATAAAATTAAAATACATATTTAGGAAATACTTACAATGAAATAATTTTCATTTATACTTTATAGAATCTGGCTATACTTAAAACCTAATTGAATATAGGTTTAAATTATAACTTCAATAAATCAATGCAATGTCACATCACAATTCATATGTGTCCACAAAGTGTGTGTTTTTTTTTCTTTTCTTTTTTTTTTTTTTTTTTTAGCTAAAGCTATGGTCAGAGAAAGTTACTGTCCTAAATACTAGCAGCATTAAGTAGTACGAATATTCATTTTAAACATAGGAATTTGCTACAAGTATTTCCCTTGATCATGAAAACTTAGTTATACAAGGCACACAAAGTCCTTCAGAGGGGGTTTCTGGTAATGAAATTTACATGCTCTTTTTACAAAAACATTGAGAAAATTAATAATCTTTTCCATTTTACCCTATCTAGAATGGTAATATCCATCAAATATTATCCTTATAAAATTTTATAGAATGAAAATTTGTATTTTAATTACTTCGGTTTTCTTGAGAAACAACTCCTTCTTTCTTATGGAAGACTATTGTTACTTTTTTTGCTGACAATTAATTCTTTTGTTTTTTTGTTTTTTTTGGAGAGGTTTTTGCTGTAGGGCACGTGTGCTCACCAGAAAGACACAGAGAGACAGAGAGACAGAAAGCAAGAAATCATCCCCCAGGGTGGATGGCCATGCCACAATCCCTTCTTCTCCACTCTCCTCTTGGGATCTTGGGCACGCACGTACACGTGCCTGGCGTGAGTTTAAGCCACTGGGTCCGGGACTCGAACTGTGGTTGACTACATGGGAGTCCAGCGACATTGCCATTATGCCAACTGCTGCTCCTGCTAATAGTTTATTCTTAATTTGAAATTTCTATGGAAATTAACGATAGAAGCTTAAAGCATTTTGAAACCCCTCTTGGTATTCAAATAGTAAAAAGTTGGTTGTGATCCCACTCTTGAACAATACTGCTACTATCCTTCAATAAAGAAAACACATAATGATCTCTTAGCTCAATATTACTACATCATTTTATTATTGTCATTCATAGATGATTAGTAACTTTATAATTGGCATTGATATAAAAGTATTAATTTTATAAATTTTTATATACAAGGCGTATTTTTAAAAAATACTTTGGAAACATCAATTTTAAAGGACTGTGGTTAAATAGTTAAAATAGAACTTTCTTATCTGTTTTTAGCAAAAAGTCATACTGAGTACATCGACTTTTAAAATAAGTCATTCTTTACTGATAAAGTTGCAACTAAAAAACATTATTCTATAGAATTATGTAGAAAATCAGATTATTGTAAGCATTTTGTTTGGGACATGTAACCTGTTAATTTTGGAAAAGGGATGTTTTTCTAATTAAAAGAAACAAGGCCAAAGGAACAGTCATGCAATAGCACCTAAAATGCGGAATGATCACAATAAGGTTCTACAGGTTCTAATTCAATTGTCAAAATTTACCTGGTAATGGAGCAGACTTTAAAAATGTTACCTCCATATAATTTTATACTTAATATGAATTTAAGTTTTTCAGAACTTCATTAGTGACAGAAATTTGAGTACAGATAAGATTTAAGGCATGGTAGAAAGAGCAGAGAAGTATTACTAAGTAGCAAAGACTAGAAAGAAAGGAAATAATCTGTAAGTGGCATTGTATGCATAAAGTGATTTTCTGATAAAAGGATAGAGAAAATTGTAAGTTCTCAAACTTTCTTCCAGGAAAAGGGTTACAAAAAATGTATGTCATGTTTACAAAACCTTAGCTCAAATAGGGAACTAAGATTATTACCCTAGTTTGCTTAAAGAATTTCAAGATACCTTTTAAATTTTTTTTGCTTTTATAAATTTTAATTTTAGTTTATTATTGTCATTATTATTTAGTTTGACCAGGGAAAGGGAAAGTGAGAAAGGAAGCCACCATGTCCAGGACTCAAACCACAGTCAGCCATATGGGAGTCCACCACCTTGATCACACCCCATGTGACAGCCCCCGCCAAGATATCTTTTAAAATGTACTACTGCATATTTCCATTTGGGGAAAATTATTTTAAATGTTTCTTTCGAGACCTTTTTATTTGTTCCCTTCCATATGAAGTCATACCAAACAACAAAAAAAAGATGTATTATATTCAAAGAAGTACATTCTTCATATCTTAACATTATTCTGGAAATGTTCCAATCCCTTGAAGGGTACATGCTTAGGGACTACATTATGACATTTTATCCTACACATAATTATATAAACATTTAATTAAATTGACTCTCTTTCTAGTCCTAAAAATCTACCTTTAAACAGGGAGCAAAAAATATATTGATAAATTTACTAAATTTTTTATTCTTGAAAATACTATTAAATGTATTTTGTTTTGTGACATTATTTCACTTAATCCAAAATATGTGAAAACAAGAAAAAATAAATTTCATAATTACTAAGATTTGTGTTAATATTAAACACTAAAATTGAAAGCAAGCTGCTTATACCAGAAATTATAACTGCATGTACGTCCTATCAATATATATGTGTGTGTGTGTGTGTGTGTGTGTGTATATATATATATATATATATATATATATATATATATAATATTTTGAGAGGTTTTTGCTATAGGGTGCATGCGCTCGCCACAAACACAGAGAGAGACAGAGAGACAGAAAATGAGAAATCACCCCCCCCCCCCCAGGAGGGATGGCCACGCCGCAATCCCTTCTCCTCCACTCTCTTCTCAGGATCCTGGGCACACAGGCACGCATGCCTGGTGTAAGTTTAAGCCACCCAGTACAAGATTCAAACCTCAGTCAACTACATGGGAGTCCAGTGACATAGCCATTACGCCAATTACTGGTCCCATAAGTTGTACTATATTAAAGAACCCTCGTGTCAGAAAATATGCATACAGCCTTAAAGACTGTACAAAAGTTTAAAGTTAGTTTTAATTTCTATAATTATGTAAATAAAAATAAAGTAGAGAGATCCAGGAGTAGGAGGCAGAAATAAAATCATTCAGAGAAGTATCAGCTCAATGCCAAATCAAAACGTAAAGAATGAATGGTGCCTTAGCTAACTGTTGTCTTTTAGTGAATTTTTGTTTGGTTTAACAGTTGCTCTGTTAAAAAGAAAAGTGATTAAAATGCAATCTGTGCCTTGTAGGGTAGACTGTGAACTCCCAGAGATGATGTATTTCACTCATCTCTGCAAGCCTGGCAACTAGTTGAGGATGAGCATTAATGTTTGATGAGCTGATGAATAAATGGATGATTAACAATGAGCAAACCAATGAATGAACATATCAGGTTTGTTTTACTCCAGCTTAATGTTTCTTGAATTCTTTCATTCCAAATTCTTCTGCAGGCCTTCAGAGATATAAATGGATATGTTCCATATTCACTTTAGAACCTTGGCCTCCGGCTCTAGGTAGAAAAATACTTGTGGGATGTACACCCAGACTTTCTGGCTTAAAAACTCAAAGGTGTACTAAAAGAAAGAATGGATTCAGTCAGAATACTTTTAAAACATTCTATTCAGCAGAAATTTTTTTCAGCAAATAATCCTTCTCCTATGACAGATCTCAATTGCAAAATGAATAGATAAAAGAAGTAATAAAACTGCACGACTGTGAGTCTACAGTGAATCAAAAATCCAGAAACATTTCATTGGTAACCTGCCTTCTACTTCTAGTTTATGACTGTTTAATACTACCTCTATTTTCACTTCACTATGGTCATCACCAAATTAGATTTTTTTTTAAATATTAGCAGAAAAAATCAGCTAAAACTAAATAAATACATATGCAAACGTAGGGATATAAAAACAGTTCGAATGATAATTTCTTTAAAAAAATTGAACACAATAAGCAATGACCCTTGACAGTGCTGAGTCACATAAAATTTTACAATATTAGAAATATTAACAATCCTAGGAATATCAATTCATGTTTATGCAGTAATGGACACTAACAGCCTAGTTCAAGGTCATAAAATAAGTTAGTCACAAAAATCTGGTATCCTGACTACTAGTTGAAAGGAAGAGGGTACAGAGTAATTTCCACTCCATTTCTCCACATGTAAAGAATATAAATAAATCAAAATCACTCCTAACAATGTATAATTTAATATTCTGCTTGCCATTAGCCATCATTGACAGTGTCATCATTGTTGATACTCATATTACCACACTTTGTAGGATTTCTTTAAGTTAAAAGTCAAACAAAAATGTCCCTGTCCATTTTTAATTGTTCCTCACAATGACTTCTTAATATAGCCTTATCCATATGCAAGGAACCTGAAGCACACATTGGTTGGGGGGTGTATGTAATTTGCTGTGTCTTAGTGAAAATCGGAACGATAATAAGGAGCTAGGTCTTTGGGCTCTTAATCCTTATTTCTCAAAACAAACAAACACAGAAACTACCCTGTTTAATTCTCAATACGTACAAGCTTAAAACTTCAAATAAGTTAGATTTATTTTCTTACGTATAATTAAATTAACATGACTATAAAAATCTAATGAAAAACCTTCTTTGGTTATCATACATGGAGATAATAACTTTCAAAAAGTCATATACCCTTCATAGAAACCTTGCTGTAACATACAAGCATGTTGCAAAATTTAGAAAACTCCCATTTATTCTTGCATATTTGAATTAAAGCTTCAGCAGTGACCATTCTGGACACAGAATTCCTATTAATGAATTCTGCTATAATAAAATGATCAATAGAGAGAATAGAGAGTTGTTAATGTATGTATCTGATACACATACTGCATAAAGCAGGTTTTATGGGCTAAAATATTTTTCAGCCACTTTTTCAACAGAAGAAAAGTTAGGAATCTAAAAATCAGAGAGCACACTCTTCATGGTATTCGTAACCAGCATGCAAAACCTGTTGCTTTTGCCTCTTAGTAAAGCTTACAGAAGAAAAAAAAAACTAATTAAATTATTATACTTGTTATCCTATGGAAATTTAGTGACTGAAACTTAATTTTTTTCCAAGTTTTATCAAGAAAAGAAAAATATTACTTATCATATACTGTATAATTTAAGGTAATGGACAAGCAAGGCATTAATAGCAAAGAAATGTCCCAATATTTCACCAGATTAAAAGCTCAGAGAATCATATTTAATATAAAGGGGCCAGTTTTCACTAATAGTGATGGCTTCCTTACATGACAAATAGAGTTTTTACCTCATAAAATTTAGGTATTTAAACCAAATGCTTTAGGGATTTTATATTAAAATATTTTCACTAGCTAAAAACATTTTACATTTCTCCTATATTACGTTTATTATCAATATCATAATTACTTGACAAAATTACCTGCATAGAGATATCTGTGATCATGTCTAGGTAAAAATATTTTTATTTCATAAAGTAAAGGATAAGCACCTACAACTACGTATCCAGGTCTTTTGTATTTCCATTATCTCAATGAAAACTGAAAACTAGGTTTCCCTACATTTATCATGAAACAGGAATGATTTCAGGACCATGGACAGAAAAAAATGTTCTCTACTGGAGAGTGAAAGTTAAAGGGTTTGTTTACAATCATAAAGGCAGGGCAGGCATAATGATTATACCCTCTTAGTACTCTAATTAGAAAACAACTAATTTATTGGGGTGAAGGAAATGGAGAGTTAGAGAAGGAAATGAATACGTTAAAATTACAGATTAGCCTGTGTAAACTGTCATCGATTTTTGTTTTTGAAAGTATGTACTAAAAATTAATTTAATACAAATTCACATGTTCTTCCATAAACTGAAGGCCACTTTTAAAAACGAGCAGTGGTTTAAAAAACAGCATATGCTAATTCAGAAATACACGTATAACACCTGCTCCGCTGTGACCAAACCATCTGTTTAATGCCACAACATATTTTAGGGTCTCTCCCTGAGTATAAAAGGTATATTCCACCTATGACAGCTACCTAAACAGTTTCTGCTCTCCTCTGGGGTAGGGGTGGGAAAGAAAGACGAATCATTTCCAGGGGGGATAAAAGGTATTGTTACTGAAATATTCAGGCATCATTCACAGAGGGAAAAAAAAGGACCCGAAATGCCCGAGGAGAAGGTTCAAACAGAGACAGGTAAACACCCAGACTACCCATTTCCCAACACGTCCGTGTTGTATTAATGGAAGACTTCCAGATTAGTAAAACACTGGAGGGCGTCTCTCCACGCCATCCTAGAGGGAAAAGGTTCTGAAAGGCCAAAAATCACAACCTAAAATCACAGTCCCAAAATTGCAACCCTCAACTATCCCATCAGAAACTCTACAATAATGCATCATTTTTATTTCAACCATCAAAAGGTTTATAATCTCTTTATCGCCACCTCATTAGGGAGAATAAAATGAACCGAGGCGACATATATGTACTGCCGTGCTGGCACATACGGGCTGGCACATATGTGCACGAGAAGCTGTACATATATGCCTGGACATATACATCATGCTGTGCGTGCCTGTGCATGGAAGGCGACTCCGCAGCGGCTGGGGGAACGCTTCCCTTGGGTAGCCCCTGCGCCCTTGACATGACAGCGGCGATCTGTCTCCTCTCCTCTTCGCTCAGCTGGCTCAGATCCGCCTCCATGCCGGCCGGGATCACGGTGTGCAAGGGGCTCCCCGCCCCACCAGCCCCTCCTCCGGCGGCCGCCGCCGCCGCTGCCGCCGCCAGCCCTTCGGGGAGCCCTTCCCCTTCCAAGCTCGCCTCGTTGCCCATGGCTCAGGGAGACTCGGGGCCGTCGCGCTCCCTCCTTGCACTGCGTCCCAGTCCAGGAGCCCGCGGCCGGCGGCGCACCGGAGCCGGGGCCACAGCGGGGAGTGCAGGCGGCCTGCTGGGCTCAGACCGCTACTGGGCAGGTCAGTCGGGGCTCAGTCCAGTTCGCAGGTGACGCCCGCGGCCGGTGCCTCCTCCATGTTGGACAGCGCCAGGCCACCTTCGCAGCAGACGCCTCCCGGACGCCGCCTCAGCGCCCCGAGCCAGGCAGAAGCAGATCTGAGCGGTGCCAGCCGGGCGCCGTCCGCCCCTCCCACCGCGCCCCGCCTCCTCGCCCGCGCCCTGGCCGCGCGCTTGCGCCCCTCGGAGCAGGTGATGCCCGCGCCCCACGCCCTTCCCGCTCTGCGTCCCTCGGTAGCGTGCCTGCTCTCAGCACCGATTTAAAGGAGCCCGGCGACAGCTCGGCTGAAAGATCGGGCCGAACAGCCGACATTTTTTTCAGGCATATTTTAGGATGCCTCAACTGGAGTTTTAGCTGACTAGATTCAAAGGGGCGGGGAGTGACAGGAGAGGAAATGTCCGTTTCCAGCTTTGGCTTCTGGGATATGTAGTTTCTTTCTTTTCTACTTCTTTTTTTTTTTTTTTTGGCTGGGGAAGATTTAAAAGATTCTAGGAAAGGTTCAAGTAATTGGAGATTAACAAGAGAGATTCCTAATACCTTTGAGGCAAAGTTCGCCCAGGGAGGTAAGAATGGCTTTTCTCTTCTAGAACGTTTTGAGAACAAATAAGTTAAATATTTAAAATGATATAATACTATGAGGTTTTTGAAGGCATGTAGCTTACGTTTTCTGAAGGGACTACACAAAAGTAAAAGATTAGGAAATTGTGGACCTGGGGCACTGTAATAAAATCCAGATTGTAAATAATAAAATATTACAATAATGAGAAATGTTGAAAACATGATTTCAGTTCCCTCTCACCTTCTCTTTTTAAAACGAATGTGGACGAAAGAACCCCAAAAGGTAAATTAACTTGGGTTACACTACTTTTCCAGACCTCCTCCCCCCCCCACACACACACATATACTTTTTGTGTTACTCTGTTAGAGGAACTGTTTTTCCTTATCACTACATCCGCAGCCCAATTTTGCTACCTGCCTTTCCTCACAACACAGACTTAATGTCTCCAAACCATCTAGGTAAAAGAAAAATCACGTGCTAAAGATTTGGAAAGAATAAATAATTCAACAGAAACAAGACGCTCAGAAAGTAAGTTTTCAAGATTTGCAATCATCTTTATGTAATTTGATATCATACATTCACTTGTCTTAAAAGAAGGATGTGGCACAATTATAACAATTTGTAACTGCATTTACTGCTTTTAAACATGGCAAGTAATCAGATGAAATTACTGGTTGAGTTCCCTACAAAAAGTTCAATTTTGCTCATAACACACTGAGATATGATTTCTAAAGTCAAAGCTCCAAAAAGTCTTTCATTTAGATGGATAAGAGAATGTTTTCACTTTATACAAACAAATCAAGCTGAGGCAATCTCACATTCTGATGGCCACCTTTGAAGGCAAATGCAGTGGTGTCTTAGCTCCTAGAAGTGAGTATTCTTTTGTTTGTTTGTTTTTTGTTTGTTTGTTTGGAGAGGTTTTCGCTATAGAGCGTGTGCGCTTGCCAGACAGACAGAGAGAGACAGAAAGCGAGAAATCATGCCCCAGGGGGGATGGTCACGCCGCCATCCCTTCTTCTCCATTCTCCTCTCGGGATCTTGGGCACGCACGCACACGCGTCCGGCCTGAGTTTTAAGCCACCGGCTCCGGGACGCAAACCGCAGTCGACTACGTGGGAGTCCAGCGACATAGCCATTATGCTAACTGCTGGTTCCCAGGTGAGTATTCTTCACAGGACAATATTATAGATTATCTTGCCTTCTGTGACAAAGGAGGGAGCTCAACCACAGTCCAGGCTACGCTAGGAATTAGTAACATGTTTATATTCCAGGGTGTGAGGAAGAGGTAGATGATCACATGTGGCTGTTTTCTCATAATGTGTTCATGTCTTTCACAAATGAATATAATTGATATATTGACATATACAGACCACAAGCTTCAACAGTTTTGGCCAAACAGTGGTGCAGTTGTAATGCAACAGGACCCAAATAAGAAGGCCCTTGTTTACTTCACAGGGCTACCCTTTATACACTGGTCAGTGAAGGAGACCCAGAATGGCTGAGGCTGGGGTGGATCATGGCATGAAGTTCCAGTCAGAAATGCATCTCTCTCTCTGTCTCCCCCATTCTCCCTTTCTCTGTTTGTAATAGATAAAATAAACAAAATAAGCAAAATAAAAAGATAAGATTAATATCTTTTCAAATTCAGCCTCAGAATAATGATTAAGCTGAGAAAACACATTGTTAAAGCCATATTCCCCTCCATTGTAGATGGAAAGGTACTTGTGAAGTAACAAGAAGAGAGAAATAGGAAGTGCTAAGTACTATGCAAAATAATGTTGATAGGCTAAGCAAAAAGTAGTAATTTATAAGAGGGGAATATTATAGTCCATTGTGCAGATTTGTGTGTTCACCTTTTCCTTCCTGTTCCCTGGAGCAACCATCATCAGAACACAGAAAAATAGATATATGGGGAAAGGATAAATGGACTGACTGAAACTAGAGATGTAATGACAGCACTTGAGAAGTGCTTTGGTTTTTATTTTTTAAAAAGATTTTGCCTTTGGGACCGATATAATTCTGAGTTGATAATAGCATTTTGTTTTATAATACTGTATTTCAGCTTAAGGTTGCCTGTGCATGCGAGATGTTTTTTTGCTTTAAAGAGAAACACTAGTCCAAATGCATTCCTTATATGTTAATTCTCGGAAATCTATGCCACAGGGATGAGGAATCAAATGCTGCAGATAACTTCATGAATTCAGTCCTTACCCAGAAAAGTATCATAATTAGTTTTATTCTGCATGTGAACTAATAATGTGATATTCAAAATCTTTGTCACAGGGGCCAGCAGGTGGCGTAGCAGTTTTGTCAGGGTACTCCCATGTGGCCGACCACGGTTTGATTCCCAAGTCCGGTGACTTCAAAATCATGCCAGTGCATGTGTGTCCATGCACAGGATCACAGGAGGAGAGGGGATTGTTGTGTGTCCATACCCCACGGGTGATTTCTCACTTTCCCTCTCACTGTCTCTGTCTCACTCTTTCTCTCTCTCTGGTGAGCATACATGCCCTAAGGCAAAAACCCTGAAAAAAAAAAAACAAAAGAAAAATCTTTGTCACTCCTTGTTTGTTATATTAATAGTTACTGTAATGGTTACTATTTGACTCTTGATAGATTTAATAACCTGGTAGTTCAGATCTAATTCACTCAGTCTGATAGGTTGGTCATAAAAGGAATCAATTTCTGAAACCTTTGACTATTACATACTATTATACTATTATGTCCTTCTAAAACTACTTCTCAACTTCAGAGAAACAAATATTTTCCTTTTTTAACAAAATTCTTATCTCATTTTCCCAGGTAGTTTCTAATATTTTTAGGTAAGAATCAATATAAATATGACGGTTGGGGTCAGCAGGTAGCGTGGTGATTAAAGGCACTGGATTCCCACATGGCCGACTTGGTTCAAGTCCCAGACCTGGAGGCTTGCTTTCTTACTTTCCCTTTCTCTCTCTCTCTCTCTCTCTCTCTCTCTGGTGACATTGAAAAAATAATAATAACAAATGGAATTAAATGAATAAATAAATAAATTAATTAAAAAATATATAGCTTTATGTGTGTGTGTGTGTATGTATATGTATATATATACATATATGTATATATATATATAAAAACATGATGGTTAACAGCCAAATGTAACTATGTAATGATTACTTCAAATGAGGAGGCCCAGTCTATCCTCTTTTTCACAGCTACCCGGGACAAAACTGAAAGACTGTATATTCTAGAATCTTATCTGGAGAAGTCTCTGAGTATACCAGGCATAATGGGTGCCGATGATCTGAACTGGCTGAAGTTGGGGATGGGTTGTGGTATCAAGACCATGTTGGGGCTGCTGTCTCTCTGTCTCTTTATCTTTTAATCATGGAATAAATGAATATGGTTTTCTTTAAGGTGTAGACTATTTTGTATGTGTCTATGTAGTTGAATGTATTTATGACTTTGCAAAATCACAATTAAAATAGCTTTCAAATATAGAAAAAGTGTAGTCTCATTAATTTTAAATACCTACAATCGAATTACTTTCATATGATTGAATCCAGCCTATTTAAAAATAATAGCGTCTATTTATTAAATATTTAGCAAAAAACATAAATATTGTATTATTTATTAAATCCCCATTTTGTCAATATTAAGCCGTTATCGCCATAATGATGATGAGCATTTTGTAAAATTTGCCCTTTTTTTTTTTTAACCATTTCTTTTTTTTTGGAGAGGTTTTTCTTTGCTATAGGGCGTGTGCGCTCACCAGACAGACAGAGAGAGACAGAGAAACAGAAAGTGAGAAATCATACCTCAGGGGGGATGGCCATGCCGCAATCCCTTCTCCTCCATTCTCCTCTCAGGATCTTGGGCACGCACGCACACGCGCCCGGTGTGAGTTTTAAGCCACCAGGTTTGAAACCGCGGTCGACTACATGGGAGTCCAGCAACATAGCCATTATGCTAACTGTTGGTCCTCTAAAATTTGCCCCTTTATAAGCTAAATTTGAGAGTATGTATATAGATTTAGACATTCCAAAAAATTATTTGGCAATACTTATCAAGAGTCTTTAAAAAGACTCATAATCTGAGAGATACTTCTGGAAATCAGGCCTCACAAAATTATTTGACTTAAAAAGTGATTTTTAAAATTATGTTTATTGAATTATTATTAATAAAACAATAAAACAGTCACAACTGCCTCTATATAGACTAGAGAAATAAAAGTCATTAAAAAAATTTTAGAAAAAAGTTTGACAAAATTATTTTTGAATTTGGATATCTGAAACACCCATTTCTTTCTCTTTCTTTTTCTATATTTAGATTTTTGTCATAGGGCACGTGCACTCTCCAAAGAGGAAGTGAGAGACAGAAAGACAGAGAAAGGGAGAGTGAGAAATCACCCCCGAGACCAGCAGTTAGCGTAATGGCTGTCGCTGGACTCCCAGGTAGTTGAGGTTTGCGTCCCAGACCCGGTGGCTTAAAACTCACGCCAGGCACTTGTGAGTGCGTGCCCAAGATCCCGAGAGGAGAATGGAGGAGAAGGGATTGCGGCGTGGCCATCCCCCCCTGGGGGTGGTGATTCCTCCCTTTCTGTCTCTCTGTCTCTCTCTGTCTGTCTGGCAAGCGCACACGCCCTATAGCGAAAACCTCTCCAAAAAAAAAAAGGAAATCACCCCTCAGAGAGGATGGCCATACCACAATTCCTTCTCCTCCTTTTCCCCCTTGGGATTTTGCCCTCCCCCACCATGTGTACATGTGCCTGGCATAACTTTTAAGCCTCTGGGTCCAAGACTCAAACCATGATCAATATGAGAGTTCAGCACCTTAACCACCACACCATTTGCACATTCCTCAATTTCTTTTTTACTTATTCCAAAGTTAAACTGCAACTTAAACAAAATAGAAAGTCATTTGTATTTTAAATGTGTTACTATAGACATGATATATAAAATATTAACTAACAAAATTAGTTTTTTTGTTTCACAATATTTACTTTGCCAATTAAAAAACATTAGTTAGTCATAAGTCTCTAATTTAGATGTCTCAGCATTATTTACTCACACATTTGTAAATGAACTTAAGAATTTAGAACATTCTCTGAAAAATAGACATATATGTGCATGTATTTTCCTTCTTGATAGTCTGGTTGGTAATTTCTGACTGAGATCTCATCTGCCATCTTGAAGACTCACCAGGTATGGCCTCTGGACTTTGGATCTTTGAACTGTGAATTGAATAAATCCTTATTTACTTAAATTTCCAAAACTCACATATTTTCTGCTATTAGCAACACAACAAAGTAGAACAGATACCAATGTATTTATGTGAGGGACTTCTTAGGGAGAAAGATAATACTCTCAAAGTCCTACTCTAGATGGTTGCTAGTAGGGCCAGGTGGAGGTGTGGTGATAACGCAACAGGACTAACATGAGACAGATCCTGGGTTCATGTCTTAGAACCTCCCTGGGCACATTGTGCTCATATGCATGTCCATGATGATTTGGGCTGGCTGAGACTAGGGGTAAATCATGGCATGGGGGCACTGTTGAGGGCACCTATCTTTGTCTGTCTGACTCTCTCTTTCATGAAGAAATTAATAACATCTTAAAATCATAATGACTAGTCTACAGGTTTGCAAATGCCTGGATGAACCATTTGGGATCAGAATTTCAAAAGTATTTATGAGATTCAAAGAAATGTGTATGATATACTGTATATTATATAATAGTGACATTCATACACATATCCAGTGTAACCTTTTAAGAGTCATACTAACCTCTAAAGGAATTGAGATCACTTCAAATAGAAAATACTCTGTTTTACAAAGAGTAGTGAAGGGTTGAAGTTCAGTTATTTTAGGAATACAGTTGTGCTTATGTGAATTTCTCTGCACAATAAAGAACAATTTGAATTGGTTGAGCAACTTGTATTGGAAGACAAAAGAAAAAATACATATGGGAAGGGGGCTTTATATCATTTACTTTAGAAAGGAGAAGTGGAAGTATCTTTTTTTTGGAGAGGTTTTTTTTTTTTTTTTTTTTTTTTTTTTTTTTTTTTTTTTTTTTTTTTTTTAACTATAGGGCATGTGCGCTCACCAGAAAGACAGAGAGAGACAGAGAGACAGAAAGTGAAAATCACCCCCCAGGGGGGATGGCCATGCCACAATCCCTTCTCCTCCATTCTCCTCTAGGGATCTTGGGCACGCACGCACACACGCCTGGCGTGAATTTAAGCCACTGGGTCCGGGACTCGAACTGTGGTCAACTACATGGGAGTCCAGCGACATAGCCATTACACTACCTGCTGGTCCCATTATCTTTAATAACCTTCACTGATGATAGAACCTACAGAGCTTTGCACAACTGACACATCAATGAGGCTTCAAGCTGTTTTCTGTGGAATGTGCAATGTAAAATCCAGCTTCGTCTATTTCAGAAAAATACCAGGAAACTTAACAATGTTAAGATGACTGCAATTGTGATGTTTAATTTTATGTGTGAATTTGATCAGGTCACAGAATACCCAGATATTGAGCTAAACATTTTTTCTAGGTGTGTCTATATGTGTGTGTCTGGATGAGGTGGCTGTTGCTATCAGCGAACTCTATACAGATTGCCTTACCCAATATGGGTTGTCATAATTCATTCCACTGACAACTGAATAGAAAAAAGCAGAAGAATGGAGAATTCATCCCTTTCTGATTGAGTACTTGAGTTAAAACTTCGGTCTTCTACTGGCCTTGGACTGGGATTTAGACCGTTAACTTCCCTGGTTCTCAGGTCTTTGGACTTAAATTGAATCACACCATTTGGTTTCTTAGGTCTCTAGTTTGCAGATGGCAGATTATGGGTTCTCTCAGGTACTACAGTTGTGTAAGCCAATTTTTTATAGTATATTATGTGAGCAAACTTATTGTAATATATATAATATATTCATATCTATCTGTCATTATCTATCCTATGGGTTCTAGTTCTTTGAAGAACTCTGATTAATACATGGATAGATTCTTTGAAAGAGGTTAGGACTGAAGGATGAAGGCACTGACAGAATGCAGACTTTTTTTAAGAACTATTTATTTTGGAACCAGCAGATGGTGTAATGGTTACATCATTGGACTCTCACAGAGTAGACCATGGTTCGAATCCTGGACCCAGTGGCTTAAAACTCATGCTGGGTTCATATGCATGTGTGCCCCAAATCTCAAGAGGATAATGTAGGATAAGGGATTGTGGTTTGGTCATCACCCCCCGGGGAGTGATTTCTCGCTCTCTGCCTCACTGTTTCTCTCTGATGTGCACATGTTCCCTATAGCAAAAATCTCTCTCTTAAAAAGAAAAAAATTATTTATTTTATTTTATTGATGATTATTATTAATTTGACCAGAGAAAGACAGAGAGAACAAAGGAAGGGAAAGTGAGAAAGCAACCTGCCAGGTACAGGACTTGAACTGAGGCCAGCCATGTGGGAGTCCAGCACTTAACTAACATGCCACCTGCTGGCCCCAAGTATGTAGATCTTTATATCCAAGGTGATACACAGGAAAAATATAGGCAATATAAACATCATGCATATACATACGAAATGAAGCACAAAGGAAATATCACATGTCTCCATCATTATTATATGTGCTAAAGTGTGTTTTATTATGGTTTTAAGAGAACTTTATAATTTTTCCATATGCTAATTCCAAGCTAATGGAAGAAAACTTTGGAAGTTTTTATTTTTGCATAGGCCTGTATGCAAGTAGGAAAAAAAAAAAGAAAATAGATGGCTTACAATACGGGGGTAAAATGCAATTGGAAAAAAAAAATTACAAACTACTTTCTTGACACTGGTTAAAACCCTGACAGGATATTAAATTTATCTGTAGATATTTTGGAAAATCAATATCTTGGCCTCACCTCTGGCAGACTAAATCAGAATCTTGGGAAATAGGGTCAACATTCTTGTTTTTTAAAATTACCTCATGCAGTCGAAATATGCAGTTTGGATTGAAAACCAATTCTTTGAAAGGATAGTGAATTTTAATATCAGAATAACAAATATATAGACAAAGAAAAGGCATTTAGGAGTCAATGCAGACTTTCCTAGAAATTGCAATTAAAGGCATCAGGCACACAGTTACCATTATTAAAAATTATTTTTGAAGACATAAGCAAATGATAGATTTACCCTGTTTGAAAAACTATTGCTTCTGCATCTGGAATATGGTACACTATTGTGGTCACTACATTGTGTGAAATTTGTAGAAGAGCTAGAGAGACACACCCCATTTAACAAAGAGGGATTTCAACTACTTCATTATAGGAGACTGAAGATAGGAAGCCAGAAAAATTAGAGTTCTTCCTAAAGAATATGAATGTGAAAGCTTACCTAAGCATAGCTAACTAAAACTAATAGACTTTTTGGATACCGTGAAAAGTTGAATAAAGTGAAATAAACAAAATAACCAAGATTCTATTATATGTATATTTTTGTTTATATCAAATATTGAAAATGAAAGATGCTATTTTTTCACCAACAGCAGTTTTCTCCTCTTTGGCACAAGAACTTGACTACAGGTATCCACTTTTCTTGCAGTATGAATGTGTCCCTGTGGGCAAGCTCTACCTGATAAAATTGTACAGCTTCCAGGCATGGCACAAAGGAGCTCCATGTGTGTACTTCTGAGGCTGACAGTAATGGAGGCAACAGGTCTACTCCAGAGGCTCCACAGGTTGAAGATACAGCACCTCTGAGGAGGTTCGATCAGGAGGGCAAGGGTGTGGTTGTGATATTCTGCCTCCTCTTACCAAAATACCCTTGCTTGGACAGTTTAGAAATGAAGGGGGAAATATCTATTCTGTTTGCATCATAGTATTTTTGTGTGTGTGAATTTTTTTTCTCTCACACCCACCCTTCACTACTCACTCTCTACTAACTACTTTCCCTTCTCACAGTCTCCAGCATCCGCACCCATCCTCTCCACCATCACATTTTCAGATCTCTCAACTCTGCCAAAAAGTTCAGATACTCATTACAAATTGAGTGCAGATACATCTCACCTCGCTCTACATTAAGTCTTTGTTTACTCATTTTGAGTCAAATAATAGGATCTCATTGTTTCTCATAGATGTGCGATATTCTATAGTATAAATGTGCCACATTTTTTAACCCAGTCATCAGTTTGGGGATACTTACGTTGGTTCTATGCTTTAACGATTGTGACTAATGCTGCAATACACATGGATGTGCAAGTGTCTTTCCTATTGAGTGTTTTCCTATCTTTTGGGTGAATACCGAGTGGAATTACTGGGTTATATGGAAGTTGTATTTGTAGGTTTTTGAGACACTTCCATACTGCTGTCCGCAGAGGTTCAACATATTTACATTTCGACCAACAGTGTAAGAAGGTGCCCTTTTCACCACAACCTTGCCAGCACTTGGCGTTCTTTATTATTATTATTATTTTTAATCCTAGCCATTCTAATTTGGGAATCATATTATGTTTCTATTCTTGGGTCTTTTTGTTAAAGTAGTCAGTGATATCTTAACTATACAAGGCAGCAGAAGGTACTTCCTTACGGGAGCACTAATATTAACAGGAACATCATCTTCTTATACATTCCACTTCAGGAACCTGGCTTCATTATTCTTTTGAACTAGCAGTATGGCTAAGTCTAGGTATCTCATTGACACCCAATTGTGTCACGTTCACCTCGACTCCAGTTTCTGCCCTTATTTAACCTACAAGGATTATTCCCTTGTCTCTACCCACCCATGCATTTCTTAATGCCAATCTCAAGACCCACTCTGCATAAGATTTTTTTTTCTATTCAGAAGCCACTATTATTGTCAATTTTTATTTAAGTATCCTATTATTTATTTGACATTTATTTACATATGGTCTTACTTTATTTGATTAACTATTAAGTATTTAGAATAATATAAAATATTGCTATTTTTCTTGCAGCCCCATCAGTACCTAGTGGACATGGTGAATTTTTAAAGCAATAGACATTCAATTCATTACTTAGTGAGAAATATTCGGGATAGACAATGCATTTAATGCAAAATATACATTTTATAGTTTTGTAGCAAACATCTACAAGGGGAAAATAAGAAAAGCTTTCATTGAGATTAAGGAATCCTCTTCTATAATGATACAATTATTAATCCATAAATATTATATTTAATATATTACTGAGGCTCTAAGTTAGGTGTTTTCACTATTTTTATCTTAATTAATGCTTTAAACCATCTCGTCATATAACTACTGTTTTGTCCAATTTATAAGTGAGAAAGTAGAGACTCAGAAAAGTTACTTAAATTTCTTAGGACCACTGAAGTTGTGAATAACAAGAAAGGATTCAAACTTAGTCCCACATAAATCTAAGACCTACTGTTTTCTCTCCTATATTAAAATACTTTCAATTTCTAATTGGAAAAGACAATCCTACCAATGAATGTAGAGATTTATGGAGTGGTACCTCTTGTGACCACTTTCAAAGCTTGGATAATACATTAAGGATATTGGAAATATATACTTGCTTTAATATGAGGCCCAAGATGTATAATAATAATTAGAAAATGTTATGTAGTACTTTAATTGTCTAAGAAATAGTCCATGAAGCAAAGAGAAGTTAAAAAGAAGGATATTGGGAAGGAGGGAGGAATATAATGAAAAAATAATCTCACTCTTCTGATTTTATAATTCAGTAAGAAATTACCTTTATCATTATTAATTTATCATGTTTTATTTGCAGTTAGGGCTAAATGTCTTTGCCTCAGCTCTTAGGGCAGGAATTTTATCATTCATCATTTTAGGAGCCAGGGAAGAATGTTTAATTTTATTCCAACTAGGTTCTAAATTTGCCAGGTTAATTATTGATGAGTAAGCCGAAGATGGAAAGGATTTTATAAATTCTGCCTAAGGCTTCCCCCACTCAACTTACTGCTCACATTAAAAGATCAGTGTCTGCTGTTAGCAGATGGTTCATAACCTGCTTATAATAATAATACTTTGTGTTTTTCACTGGTCTTCACTGCAGAGGTCTTAAACTTTTGAGACTTAACAACCATATATTACTGCAGTAACCATTACAGGTCTGTTTTACAAATGCTTAAACTACAGAAGTAAATCAATGAGTCCATCTCCAGCATCATACTTGAGTCATTTTCACTTGCTACTAAAGAAGTTTAATTTTTCACACACTTTATTCTCATCATCCATCTCATAAGGCCAAAGACATACCAGTCACATACTCAAAATCTGAGCCCTTCAAAGAAAAAAGAGTAATTGTATCAATCTCAGAAATGACACTCCAAGACAGATAATCATGGTTTTCATTGATTTTCTTGCAATTCTTGGCAGGAAGTGGTAGCTATTTTTAATCATACATAGGGAAAAACTCAAAGACAAGCTGTTTTGCGAGATTTTTCCACAGAGGAAAGGCTCATTCTGAGGAGCACAGCATAGTTCCTTTCTAGTCATCTTGATGCTTTATTCCATTCTCAAATGCATACTTAGGAAAAATGAACCATCTGGTACCAGAAGATAGCCATCCCTTGCTATTCACCAGTTGGGTTTAGGCAGCAGAGAAGCAGCCCTGGAACCATCTCTCTTGCCTGGTGGTGATCCTTACTTTGCTGGTGATGATCTTTACATTGCTCAGCAAGGCAGGCTTTCTTCATTCAGCAATCATTTCAAGCAAATACTATGTACTGATGCTAGAGTTGTTGAAAGAAACAAAAGACACCTTGCAGTGTAGTTGGAGAAACAGACATTTACAAAAGTGTTTACAAACTTATTTTTGAAAATGGCAAGTCAGGTTATTTGAACAAGTCCCATTGTTAAAAAGAACAAAGGAATTTTAAAGTACATTTTAAAGAATACGAAGCGTATCAAAGAGTTAACATTGTCAGTGAGGTATTACCAAGCCAAAACTCAAGTGAAATGGGACCACACAAGATGCTTTTGTCCTGAGAATATTTGTTGATTCAGGAAATACAGACTTTCAATTGTCTTCTTTGGTGAGGGGACCTGAAATGAAAAGCTTAAGTCTGCAAATGGTGATGTGTCTAACATAAAATGTTCCCCCAAATAAACGGACACTGAAGGTTGACAGGGTGAGGGGGAACTGGAGGAGGAACACTTTGCTTTTTCACTTGCCTAAGTTTTGCAGAAAATTCTATCTCATACTGTGTTTCTAATATTAAAATGACCTGTACTGTTAGTACCTCTGGGTGAAAGGCAAGAGAATACAAATTGTATCTAAGTAAGGTATTCTCACTGTAAACGTCTATAAATTCTGCAATTTCTGAGAAAATGGAGGTGGTCTATATAAAGATTCAATGTTGTTTGAGAGGAGCTGGTGAAATATAGCTCAAGTTTGGAATATCTCATGAGAAGAAGACCCTGAGGAAATGAAATACAAGAACGAGCAATAAGAGGTACCCAACCAATCCTTGAGCCAGAGTGATTGTAGCAATTGTCTAGGGTCTTCCCAGGCAAACTGTGGTGTTTGTACCTTGCGCATCAATACCACCTAAGAGCTGGTGGAAAACCAGATACCAGATCTACTGCATTAGAGTTTACATTGAACAAAATCTCCAAGTTGGTTTTTATATGCATACTAAGTTTGAAATAATGGATGAGAATAATAAATCCTGAACTAGATCAGTGAGAAAGAGAAGAAGGACTGATGGAAAAGTATATCCTGTATTTTCCCATTTAAGAGACCATGGGCTGGATAATAGTCTCTTCAGTTTTTACCTTAAATACCTGGAAAGATGGTGCTTCAATATGACTTCAGATCACATTGCACACACAAAGCTGATCAGGAAAGGGGAATACTATTCTAAGTTTTCTTTCCACTTTGTGCTATTGGTTTAGAGAATATGGGCATTGAGATAAGGCACGCGTTTGGTTATAGTGGAGGTATAATTGGAATTTGATCTATGATACAAGTTCTTGTCCTATTAAGCATATTATTGAATGAGGCATGGAGATATACTATTAAAATCTTTTGCAACTTCTTTTTACTATTATTTCTCTGACAATGTTATACTATAATTTGTTCCTAAACCATTAATTATCACATGTAGACATATTAGTAGAACAATCAGAAATCAAATTAAAAAAAAAACTAAAATAGGAAGTGAACAAATTCTTGAGTTAAAAGGAGCACACTAATTTCAAAAACTGGGATTAGATGGGGCCAGATGGTAGCAAAGCAGTATTACAATGTTCTGCAAGGATGACCCACATTGGAAGGTTCCCATTCACATCAGAAGGCCGCACTGAACATGCTGAGTTTGCATGTGCCTGTGATTATGGGGCTGGTCAAAGTTGAGGGTGGATTGCAGCATGAGGGCCTGTTTGGGGCACTTATTTCTTCATCTCTCTTTCTGTATCATTTATGGAATAAATAAATAAGTACAGATAAAAAAATAGAACTGGGTTTGAGCAAGAACATTTGGGAAGCTTTAGAGATATTTATCCAGGAGGGGCAAGAATAAAATGGTAATCACATGCCAATTTCCTTTTCTAGAAATGACTGGAAATAATGAGCCAAGTACCAAAAGATTAATTGTGGCTCATGGCTGCATTTTATCCTAGCCACATAGTAATTTTGTATATGCCATTGTTTTTCAATTAGACGATTTCCCATTACATTTTAAGATCTCTTACTTCCTTGGAAAAATGAAAAACTGAAGCACCAAATCCCTTTCTGCTTGGCAACAAGCAACTACTGATTTCTTAATTTATGTTCATTGCCTATCTCCTGTGGGCATTTTTTATTTGACCACTCACAGTGTCTATTTCTCATCAAGAGAGAACACAATCTTTCTACCAATTAGAGATATCTAACTGGTGTTTATGAATTTTATAACTGATTTTATAATTTATTATGAATTTTATAATTGAACTATATTTTTAAAAGATGGGAGACAAGATTTGCAATGTATTATAGACTTTAGTCACATTTTTTCATTGCATTTCCACTGATTCCTTGTATTGATTTTCCTTTAAGGCACATTGGTTTGTGTGCCTAAATTATAAGTAGTGACAGTTGAACTTCCTCTGCACCTACATATGTCAAAGTTGCAATTAACAATCATGTAGGTAGAATAAAAGTGAGGGCAGTATAAATGGGGGAAACTTCCTCAAACAGTGTCTGGACGTTTTCTGTAGTGGATATTTTCCTTCAGCTGCAAAAAATATTTCCTTTCCCAAATAATTTCTAATAAATGTCATATAGAACTCAGGCTCTATATAACTATCCTTATTTTTAGAAATCTGCTTGAGGTCAAGAATTACCTTCTTGGGACCAGCAGTTAGCATAATGGCTATGTCGCTGAACTCCCATGTAGCCGACAGCGGTTTGAGTCCCGGACCCGGTGGCTTAAACTCACATCAGGCGCGTGTGCATGCGTGCCCAAGATCCTGAGAGGAGAATGGAGGAGAAGGGATTGTGGCGTGCTCATCCCCCCTAGGGGGGTGATTTCTCACTTCCTATCTCTCTGTCTCTCTCTGTCTGTCTGGCGAACGCACGTGCCCTATAGCAAAAACCTCTCCAAAATAAATAAATAAATTAATTAATTAATTAAATTAAAATAATTATCTTCTTTATGAACCCTGTCTCTGGAGTTCATAAATTCTTCAGGTCTTAACTAACTTTCAGAAGTTACCAATATTATTAAATCTGTTACAAATAATGTGAAAGATTAACATCTCATATATCTAACCATAAATTTGATATTAAATTAAATTCTATTTACGTGTTAAGACCCACAATACATTTTTAAGTTGTCTGTGAAAAAAATCTAGCTCAAGCCAGAAGCATATGGGTCACTTAAGACATCTTCCTTTCCTGAAGGATTTTGTGATACACTCCACAGTCTCTAGCATAAATTTGCTATTCCTGATATTTTATTTATTTATTTTTTTCTTATACAAACGTTTTCCCCCCTTCAAATATGTGTCTCATATTACCTCTTTTCAGACATTCCCCAGCATTTGTATTTTTACCCTATTCCAGTCTAGCCAAATCCTACTCAGGCTTCATGGACCTTCTCAAATGTATATCCTACACAAAACCATCCCTATTCACCTGCTTACTTACTCTCTCAATTAATGATTTTGCACATATTATGAGACAAATTAAGATATATTTACTTTGGGGCCAGCAAGTGGCATAGTGGTTGGGGCTCTCAACTCTCACATGGCTGACTATTGTTGGAGTTCTGAACCTGGCAGCTTGCTTTCTCACTTTCTCCCTTTTCTCTCTCTCTCTCTCGCTTGCTCTGTGTGTGTGTGTGTGTGTGTGTGAGTGTGTGTGTATCTCTCCCTGGTCAAATTAAGAATAAATAAATAAATCTGGTCAAATTAAATATAAGGAAATAAAATTAAATAAATTTTAAAAATATGTACTTACCAAGTAAAAATGTTTAATTCCTTTACCAATGCTAAAATGCTTTAATGGGATTCTTTGGGGATTTTGGAGAGTCCCCAAACTCAAAGGAAGTCTTTCTGCAGAACAGAAAATTGGTACTCTTAGTGACACCATCAGGTCCAATGACTAGTAACCTCCTATTGTTATGTAAGTTCTTAAATAGCAGCAAACCGGTAGAACTCAAAAACCAAGAAATAAGTGAGGTTAACTGTCTCACCAGCCCAGCAAAATGAGGGCTCTGGCAACTTTTATTTAAAGAAAATAAATGCTTATCGCATTTCAGAATTTGTAGACTAAGATTTACATATTTTTTTTTTTTGGAGAGGTATTCGCTATAGGGCGCGTGCACTCGCCAGACAGACAGAGACATAGAGACAGAAAGCGAGAAATCACCCCCCAAGGGGGATGGTCACGCCGCAATCCCTTCTCCTCCATTCTCCTCTCAGGATCTTGGGCACGCACGCACTCGCGCCTGGCGTGAGTTTAAGCCACTGGGTCCGGAACGCGAACCGCAGTTGACTACGTGAGAGTCCAGCGACATAGCCATTATGCTAACTGCTGGTTCCCCAAGATTTACATTTTTTTAAAGGAAATCTTTTTTAAAAATAATTATTGTATTTAACTTTATTTATTCATTTTAATCTGACCAGAGAGGGACAGAGTAAAAGAGAGAAAGAGGGAAAGTGAGAAAGCAAGTTGCCAGGTCCGGGACTCAAATTGAACTGTGGTTGGCCATGTGCAAGTCCAGCACCCTTAACCACCACACCACCTGACGGCCCCTACATTTTTTTTTTTTTTAAAGTTTTTGTGATAGAGTGCGTGCACTTGCTGGGGAGAGAGAAGGACAGAGACAGTGAGAGGGAAAGTAAGAGATCACCCCTGGAGGGCTTCCAGGGGAGGGGCTGGAGGTATGGCTACACTGCAATCCCTTCTTCTCCATCCTGCTCCTGGGATCTTGGGCATGCACGCACATGCACCAGGCATGAGTTTCAAGCCACCCGGGTCTGAGACTTGAACTGTGGTCATTCATGTGGGAATCCAGCAACATAACTGCTATACCATCTGCTTGCCCCCAGATTTACCTTTTTTAATCAATAATCTTTCAGTCTCTCTTTCTCTGTCTCTTTCTTTTAAGAAACAAAGCCATCAAGGTTATTAACTTTTCAGATAAAGGCTGTAATGTGTATTGATCATACAGACTTTTTTTTTTCCTCTTAGAAAAGCTTTGAAGTACCAGGGACTACAACTTTTCACACTACCTTTTAGACATGGGAGGGTATCGTCTCTCTTTTCACTTCTCATTTCTCCTTTATCAAGTAACAGACAATACGAATTGCCCACTGACACAAAAAAGAGTTCTGCACATAATAACACCAATTTATTTAGGGTAACAATTTTCCCAGGGACCTAAAATCTTAAAAAAGAAATGAAATAGAGAGACTAAGAGCTGGCAACAATTGTAAAGCTGTTAACAAAGAAAAGAAATGATAAGCTTGAGCACAGAAGTATTGACTTGTGTGTTTAAAAATGCATTCATTTGACTAAGGACCAGTTTTGATGCAACGTAAATAAAATTTCAATTGCTTTTAATACACAGAATTCTGAGTAATAGATATCTTCTACCCTTTCCAGCACCCTACCTCTTACTGCCGCCCACCTTTATGGATAAATTGGAAGGTAGGGATTTATTGTGAGGAACAGAAAGGATGGGGTTAGGTACTGACAGACATACAAACCTATGGTTACCATACTCATTTGTTTCTAAGGGTAATTCCAAGCAAAGTATAAACTGTCTGAGAAGTCCTTTCTATATTAAATAATATACCTTTAAAATTCTCTAATTTCTGGGACCAGCAGTTGGTGTAATGGGTATGTCACTGGACTCCCATGTAGTCTACCATGGATCAAGTCCCAGACCCAGTGGCTTAAACTCACACCAGCTGCATGTGCATGCGTGCCCAAGATCCTGAGTGGAGAATGGAGAAGAAGGGATTGTGGCGTGAATCACCCATAAGGGTGATTTCTCGCTTTCTGTCTCTCTGTCTCTCTCTGTCTTTCTGGAGACTGCACGCGCCCTATAGCAAAAACCTATCCAAATAAATAAATTAATAAGTAAATTTCTCTAATTTCATTCCCAGAATCAAATAGCTTTACTAATTCCAATTAATAAAGAGAATTGCATGCTTATTAATGATATTTAGATTTTTTTTTTTTTTAGTTTTGTAGGCCTGACTATGTTGATTTTGCATAATTAGAAACAAATATAGGATGTTGTATGGGAAGGCTTGTAAAAAGGCTATTGTGTCTTTTAAAGAGTATTGGTCAAGTTTTTTCAGGCAAAATTTATGTTATTCTTATATAATCTCAAAATAAAATTTAGACTATACATTTTTGGCAGGAACACTACAAAAATGATGCACCTTTCTCAATGTCCTTTTGTTTTGAGATCCAGACTACATAGAACATTGCCAACAATTCCTTTTATTATTATACCAAAAGGCTCTCCTTGATTTTATTGCTGAACTAGTCCTTCCTTATCTAATTATTTTTCTTTATAAAATTTGGATACTAATAATACCTTCTTTACAAAGTTGTTATAATAATTAAAGTTACACTAATAAAATATGTAGGATAGCATTTGGCATACAATAAAAAAGTGGTAGCCTTTATAAATTCATTAATGATTCTTTAATTATTAAAGCATTTATTAATAAAATACAATTTACAAAATAAGAACTTTCTGTATTTACATTACTTAAGTTATTTAAACTACTGAATAACCTCACAAAATTAAAGAATTATTGTTAGAAAACTGAAGTAGTAATTTGACCAAAATCAACCAATAGATGCTAAAATCAGTGGGCGAAGGTTTAAGAAATAGGATATTTGCATAGTCTCAATTATTTCCATCAAGTTAGCTACTGGGATCAGCAGTTAGTGTAATGGCTATATCGCTGTACTCCCATGTAGTCGCCCGCGGTTCGAGTCCCAGACCCTGCGGCTTAAACTCAAGCCGGGCGCATGTGCATGTGTGCCCCAGATCCCAAAAGGAGAATGAAGGAGAAGGGATTACGGTGCAGCCATCCCCCCTGGGGGGGAGATTTCTCGCTTTCCGTCTCTCTGTCTCTCTGGCGAGCGCATGCACCCTATAGCAAAACCTCTCAAAAAAAAAAAAAAAAAAAAAGATAGCTACTAATTATGAAGAAGAAAAACAGTGACTTTACAGTGGGAAAATCCAGCAGATGCCACTGTAATTAAGTGATCCTGGCTAACATCACACTACACATGAATACTAAGTGCTACCACCTTAATATGATGCACTGAGGACACCTCCTTTGTAGCACTCTCTTCTGTTCTAATCATGAGCAAAACATCAGACATAACATTCTACAAACAGTCGGACCAATGTTCTTCCAAAATATCTGGGTTATAAAAAAACAAGAGAATACCAAAGCTATTGTTACAGAGTAAAGAAAATTAAGAAAACATAAAAACTACATTCAGTGTGGAATACTGGATGGGTGCTGGTCCAGAAAACGGGCACTAGTGGAAAGTGATAAAATCTGAAACAAATCTGTATTTTATTTAATCATAGTTTACCTATGTTAATTTCTTCATTCTAATACAGTGGTTCGTGTAAGATGTTAACAATAGGGAGAACTTGGTAACAAGTATGTAAGGATGCTTATCTATTAATTTTGCAATGTATCTGTAGATCTACAATTATTTCAAAACAATACAAAGTTTAAAAAATCCAATAAAAACCATTTATGGATGGAGGAAACAAGAAAATGAAGTAGAGGATGTTAAGATCACACAGCTAGAAAGCATAAGATATGAAATCTTGATATAGTGAATTAGACTATAGAACCTGCTCATTTAAAACTGCTTTATACTGCTTTCCAGTAAAATAGGTATACATTGATATGTAATGTTAATTCGAGAGACTAAAATTCACCTAGGTGATAACCAATTAAAAGATATGTTTATTTATTTATTGAGATATTTTTGCTATAGGGCACATGCACTTGCCAGAGAGACAGAGAGACAAAAAGAGATATAACATCCCCAGGAGGGATGGTCATGCTGCAATCCCTTCCTCTCCATTCTTCTCTGGAGATTTTGAGCATGCATGCACATGCACCTAGCATGAGTTTCAACCAGCCGAGTCTGGGACTTAAATCATGGTCAGCCATGGTCAGAGTCCAGCACCTTAACCACTACTCTGCCTGCTGGCCTGATATGTTTATTTTTATATTTCATTATTTTTTCTCATCATGTTTGTAATGCAAACTAATATAAGAAGTCGTGGCTCAAAGATTTCTTTCTATATATTGGAAAGTTACAGCCTTCATCTCCATGCCTATAGCTTTCACTTCTCTCCCAATATTTTCTTTTGCCTCTTAACACTAATCACCAAATCTTTCTCTCTCTGTTTTAAAGATTTGCTAGAGGGCATGCATGCTGACTGGAGAGAGAAGAAGAGAGAAAAAGTGAGAAATCAGCTCCCCTGCCCCATGGGGGATGGCTACACCACAATCCCTTCTTTTTTTTAATTTTTATTTATTTTTTTCCTATTGGAAACACACACATATGCATCCAGAGTGTCAAGCTGCCAGATCCAGTATTTGAACTGCAGCGTTGATCATGTGGGAACCAGCTACCCTAACTACCATGCTACTACCTAGCCCATAACCGCCAATTCTTTCTCATTCTCTCTCTCCACCTCACACACATTTTTATTAATTTCTCATGGTCAACATGCCTTGGAGTGTGAGTTGCATGAGAAAGGGATTTTCATCTATTTTATCCTTAATTCCTAAGAGATAATAAGTGATCAATTTACTGAATTAATAAATGAATGAACAACAAGTTCTTATTCTCAAGAAAGTATGCAGATTTCCACTTTAAGTGGCTAGTAGGGAAGATGTCACCGAGAAGATAACTTTTAGGCAAAGATCTAAAGGATATGAGGGGGCAAGCCATAAAGACTGAGAATTCAGGCCAGAGAAAGCAAATTCAAAAACCCCAAGTCAGCAGGTTACCTTACTGTTTACAGAGGAACAAGAAGGCCAGTGTGGGTTGGGCAGTCAGGGTAAGCGACAGAGGCAGTGGGAGATGAAGTGAGAGAGGCCTGAGGGGCTACAGACACAGGAGTTAGTGGGTTTTAAGGGTGACTCTGGGCGTGGTGGGAATCTACTGGCTTTGTTATTTGACTTAAAAGTATATAAGACTGTGCTGGCTGACTGCTGTGTACAGATTTCAGTCAGAAAAATATGAAACTAGGGGGACTAATATATGGAGTAATGGTTATGTCACTGGATTCCCACATAGTCGGTACAGTTCGAGTCTATGGCTTAAAACTCACACCAGAACATGTGTGTGCATGCTAGGATCACAGGATCTCATGCTTGGGAGGAGAATGCAGGAGAACGAAGTGCAGTCTGGCAATCCCCCCTGGGGATAGCAAAATTCTCTGTAAAAGAAAAAAAATTATATATATATATATATATATATATATATATATGTATACACACACACACACACACACACACACACACACATATGTGAAAGTAGGAAGACTAGTTAGAAGGTATTTCTAAATCTAAGCAAATGCTATGCTGGCATGGGCCAGTCTGGTAGTGGTGGGAGTGGCAGATACAGTGCTAGGACCAAGTATAGAGCATTTAGTCAGTGCTCTATAGTCCTTTCGACAGTAGTCTTCTCCCATATTCCAAAGATAACCTCTGACTTTCAAGGAAGCTCTGAAAACTCCTTCACCACTGCCTTGATCTTAGAATATGCTGTCTGCTAATTCCTCCCTTGAGTCATCCTATCTTTTTCCCTAGGATGACCATTCAGAAAAAAATATCTTCGTAGTTTTAATATACTTTCCACATTTTCCACAGATATTTCTACATATGCTATAGACTTAACCAAGACTCCCACTCTTCACAGGAGAGCATGCCTTTTCCCATACTTACCAAAAGCTTATTACTGGGTTAGCTGGTGGTATGGTAGTTAAAGCAGCTGGATCCCACATGGCCAACTGCACAGTTTGAGTCCCAGACTCAAACAGTTGAAAAAAAAAAACACACAAGTCACATGTGTGTGCATTTCCAAAATCCAAAGAGGAGAATGAAGGAGGAGAGATTATGGTGTGAACACACCCCCCCAACTTGAGGGGTGCTTTATCACGTTCCTTCTTTTTCTCTTTCTCTCTTCAGCAAATGTATGCACCCTATTCCAAAATTTCAAACAAAAAATGTTTTTTTCTATCTCTAGAAATTTCACTTAAAGAAATATCCTCAGGCCAGCAGGTGGCTTGGTGGTAAAGGCAATTTCATTCCACATGGTCAACAGTATGTTTTGAATCATGCACCCAGCAGTTTGAAAAAATGCCAGGTGTGTGTGTGTGTGTGTGTGTGTGTGTGTGTCCAAAATCCTCAAAGAAGGAAGAAATAGAGAAAGGACTGTGGCATGAGCATGGTTAGTGGGGGGTGCTTTCTTACTTTCTATCCTGCAAGCACACATGCCCTCTGGCAAAGAAGAAAGAAAAGAAAAAAGAAAAGCAAGACAAGAAAAGAAAAGAAAAGAAAAAAGAAAAGAAGGAAAAAGAAAAGAAAAGAAAAAAAGAGAAGAAAAGAAAAAGACCAAACCTTCTCTTAGGTTAACAGGAGTTGCAGGTGGCTGACAGTCCTCCTGAGTCTAGCACTGTGGTAGCTGTGCTGTGGAAGATATAAAAGAAGAATAACCATACTACAATAGAAGGAGTGTTCTGTTTTGTTTTGTTTTTAGTATGAAACTTTATTTCAACAAAATCCTGAATACAGACCCAACTGTGGTTGTGCAGTAGTAGCATAGTAATCTGCAATGCTGTAAGCCATGTGAAAGACCAGGGTTCAGTTTCTGGGTGGACCCGTACACATCAGGCATGTGCATGTGCCCTTGCTTCTGGATGGCTGGAAGGTTGAGGGAAAGGATAGTGGTACGAGATCCTATTTAGGGTGCTTGTCTTTCTCTTGAGAGTTCCCTGATCATAAAAAAGAAAATAAATACACAAACAAAATAACCCTATATTCCCTCTCTCTACCCCTGACATATACCATTAGGAATGTTCTTGTCTTATTATCTCTTGCTGTGGTTCTAATAAAAACCAAAACCAAAGCAAAACAAAAAATATTTTAGTCCACAGCCAATGATGGCTTTTGGATGCAATCATTCTTTACAGGTAAGTAAGTAGAAGTATGCAGTCCCACTGAAGACAAGGGCTTTGGGTGCAAACCCAAATTTATACAAGAGAGTCCCAGTGGTTTTTGCCAAGTATTAATATGACCAACTCAGGGTGGAAGGAGGACTAAAGTATTTGGCAAGATATTTTCCCTAGTGGTGCTTACATTAATGGAAGTAAGATTTATTACCCATAAGTAAATATGTTACCCATGTAATTAAAAAGAAACTTGTGGTCCATGTCAAATTTCAAAAAGGAAAGAAATAGAAAGATGAGCTGGAGTAACTAGAGGACATTACTGACAAAATACCTGACCATTACTCCTCAAAGCTGTCAAAGTCATCTAAAAGAAAACCAAAAAAGGCAAGGGAGGGTGGGCTCTGAGAAACCAGCATAGTCAAGAAAAACCAGAGGATGTAAGTTACATAAACATAATTTGGTATCCTCAGTGGGATTCAGTATATGAGATGAGCATAGAATAAAAACAAAGAGAAGCTGAATATACTATAAATGTCACTTAATAATAAGATATCAATATTGGTTCTTTAATTGTGACATAAGTAGCAATAATGTAGGCAGTTAATAATAGAGGAGAGCGAGTGTGAGATATATAGAAACTCATTGCACTACCTTTGCAACTTTTGTACAAACTTAAAACTATTCTAATATAGAAAGTTTATTTTAGGGACCAGCAGTTGGTGTAATATCTATATCACTGGACTCCCATGTGGTCGACCGCAGTTCGAGTCCCAGACCTGGTGGCTTAAACTCATGCCAGGCATGTGTGCACACATGCCCAATATCCTGAGAGGAGAATGGAGGAGAAGGGATTGCAGCGTGGCCATACCCCCGGAGGGTGATTTCTCACTTTCTGTCTCTCTGTCTCTCTGTCTTTCTGGCAAGCGCACGTGCCCTATAGCAAAAACTTCTCCAAAAAAAAAAAAAAAAAAAAAAAAGAAAGAAAGTTTATTTTAAAAAGCAATTATACAAATATACCTCAGGGATATTGTATGTTTGACTCAAGATCATCATAATAAAGTGAAAATTTTAATAAAGTGAATAGCAAAATTACATTTACACAATGCTGTGAACTTCTAAGTGCACAATAACATTATGTCCAAGAAAATAATGTGCATATCTTAATTTAAAAATACTTTATTGCTCAATGTGCTAACCTCACTTGAGCTTTCAGTGAGTCAAAACCTTTTTGCCATTGGAGGGTCTTCCTTTGATGTTAATGAATGTGGATTGATAAGGTTGGTAGTTACTGGAGGTTGAGTTAGCTGTGGTTATTTCTTAAAATAAAATAACAATGAACTGTTTCACATTGCTTTACTTTTCCTTTCACAAAATACTTCCCTGGGGTATGTGTTATTGTTTGATAGCATTTTGCCCATAGTAGAGTTACTTTCAAAATTGGAATCAATCCTTTCAAATCCTGATGTTGCTTTACAAAGTTCATGTAATAATCTAAGTCCTTGGTCACCATTTCCACAATGTTCATAAAATCATTACCAGGAATAGGATCTATCTCAAGAAACCACTTTCTTTGTGCTCTTCCAAAGAAGCAAGTACTTATCCATTAAAGTTTTACTATGAAATTGCAACAATTCAGTCATGTCTGTAAGCTCCACTTCTAATTCTACATCTCTTGCTATTTCTAACATATGTATAATTACTCTTTTACTGAAGTCTTGAACCTTCAAAGCTATTCATAATGGTTGAAATCAACTTCTTACAAACTCCTGTTGATATTCCAACCTTATCCAATAAATTATGAATGTTCTTACTAGCATCTAGAAGAGTGAATCTTTTCCAGAAGTTTTCTATTTACCTTGCCTAGATCCATCAGAAGAATTACTATCTATGGCAGCTATAGACTTACAAAATATATTTCTTAAATAATTAGACTTGAGAGTTAAAAGTACTCTTTGATCCATAGGCTACAGAGGGAACATTGTATTAATAGACAGGAAAATAACATTAATCTTCTTGTACATCGCCTTCAAAACTCTTGGGTAAGTGAGCAGTAATATTTTGAATGGACTCTTCTTTTCTGAGCAGTAGATCTCAGCAGCAGGCTTAAATATTCAGTGAACCATGATATAAACAGATGTGCTGTTATCCAGGCTTTGTTTTTCCACTTCTAGAGCACAACAGAGTAAATGCAGCATAATTCCTAGGGACTCTAGGAATTTCAGAATGATAAATGAGCGTTGGCTTCAACTTGAAGTCATCAGCTGCAGTATACCTAACAAGAGTCAGCCTGTCCTTTGAAATCAAACATGGACTTCTCCCACTTTAGTCTTAGATAACATCTTCTTCTAATAAAAGGCTGTTTTGTCTGTATAGAAATGTACTGCTTATTGTAGCCATCTTCAATCAACCATCTTGGCTAGATCTTCTATAATACATCAGTTGTAGCAGCTTCAATATCAGGACTTGCAACATTACTTTGTACTTTTATGTTATGTAGACAGCTTCTTTCCTCTTTTTTAAAGGAGATTTTTCCTGAAGAGTGTATGTGCAAGACAGAGGAACAGAAAGTGAGAAATCACCCCCAAGGACGATGGCCATGCTGCAATCCCTTCTCCTCCATTCTCCTCTCTGGATTTTAGGTACACATGCATGCATATGCACTCTGCATGAGTTTCATGCTGCCAGGTCTGGGACTTAAACCATGGTCAGCCATGTGGGAGTTTAGCACTTTAACCATTATACCACCTGATAGCCTCAATAGCTTCTTTCCTTAAATCTCATGACCAACCTCAGCTACTTTCACACTTTTCTCTGTAGTTTCCTTACCTCTCTCAAATTTCATATAATTGAAGAAAGTTAGGGCCCCTTAGGGTTTGGCTTAAGGTGGTGTGGTAGTTAGTATGGTCTTCTACGCAGGTCACTGAAACACACCCTACATCAGCAATAAGAGTGTTTCCCTCTCTTGTCATTTGTATTATCACTATAGTAGCACTTTTAATTTCTTTCAAGAATTCTCCTTTCATATTCACAACCTGTGGAGTTTGGCACAAAAGGCCCAGCTTTCAGCCTCTCTTGGATTTGACATGCCTTTATTACTAAACTTAATTATCTCTAGTCTTTGATTTAAAGTGAGAAATGTGAAAATTTTTCTTTCACTTTAACTCTTAGAGCCCATTATAAGGTTATTAATTGGTCTGATTCCCAATATTTTTGTATCTGAGGGAATAAGGAGGCCAGCGGAGAGGGAGAGAAAGTGGGAAACGATCAGTTGGTGGAACACTCAGAACACATACATTTATCAATTAAGTGTTCTATTTTATATGTGTGACATTTGTGGTGCCCCAAAACAATGAACAATATTAACATCAAACATTATTGATTATAAATCACATAGCAAATATATTGGGTTGTCAGGAAAGTCATAATACGTTTTTGCATAGAAAAACATGGACCAGCAGGGGGCATAACGGTTACATTGTTGGACTCCCACATGGCTGATCGTGGTTCAAGTCCTGGACCCAGCAGCTTGAAACTCATGCCACACATGTGTGCCCCAAATCCCTAGAGTAGAATGAAGGAGAAGGGATTTCGGCATGACCATTCCCTCAGGAGGTGATTTCTCCCTTTCTGTCTCTTTGATGAGCATATATGCCCAATAGCAAAAATCTCTGTCTCCCTCACCCAAAAAAAAGGAAGATATGTCATGACTTTCCTCATGACCTCACGGTAATAAAGAAGACATTTGAATTATTTTTAAATTACTGAAATGACAGATAATGAAGTGAGCACATGCTTTTGCAAAAATGGCATCAATTGACTTGCTAGACACAGTGTTGCCCCAACACTTCAATTTGTGAAAATTTAATATCTACGAAATGTAAAAAAGTTAAGTACAATAAAACAATGTATGCCTGTACTAATGAAGTGCACTACTGTCAATGGAAAAATAACCAACTGTAAAAATTAATAATTAATAATTAATGTGGGGACCAGCAGTTAGCGTAATGGCTATGTCGCTGGACTCCCACGTAGTCGACCGCTGTTCGCGTCCCGGACCTGGTGGCTTAAACTCACACCGGGCGCATGTGCGTGCATGCTCAAGATCCTGAGGGGAGAATGGAGAAGGGATTGTGGCATGGCCATTCTCCCCGGGGGGTGATTTCTCGCTTTCTGTCTCTCTATCTCTCTCTGTCTGGTGAGCGCATGTGCCCTATAGCAAAAACCTCTCAAAAAAAAAAAAAATGAATGTGGTTTATTTCCAAGCCAAATATGAGTGACCTAGGCCCAGAGAAGAGGCATACATGCCTTTCTCCAGGGTGATCATGTACAGGGGTTCCTTTTATTTGTTTTCGAGATTGACAGATAAAATTTAGTGAAGAGATTTTCCATTGGTCTGGCCCAAAAATGTGGAACATGTGAAAGCAGAGGCTTGTAGGTTATAGGTGGGTTCCACAATTCCTAGGCCGGTGATTGGAAGGGAAGATCTGTATCCTGGGAGAGATTTACAAAGAAATGCTTAATCCACATCTCAAGGAAAGGGAAGTTCTGTGCCTTGGGAAGAGGTTAGCAAAATAATATACTGTAATTAGTTGAATATATACATTTCAAAGATACTATGCCAAGGACAGGATTTAGGAAGAATTCTGTTAAATGGGGAAAAAAGGGTCTATCAATGATTGTGGATGTGACACCTCCTAGGCTCTCTTGAAAGGACTTTGGAAAAATAGGAAAAAGCAGTCAGACTTCTGTCCACACTACCCACTAGGGGGGCTAGATTTTGTCAAGCAGGTAACAGGCATAACCTGTTTCAAAGTGGTTCTTATAAAACTAGGTCACCCTCACAGGTAGGAACACTGGCTAAGGGGCGAGACTATAGAAATTGACCTATGACCCTGACCTTGAAGGCCTGTTCTATACTATAATCTGTCCTTTCTGGTCAAGAGGGAGACAGAAGTAGAGTGGGGCTGAACACATTTTTGTTTGATTGTGTTGACTGTGCCCAGCACCCACCATAATACCTGGTACATAAGTTCATGAGGAATATTTTACTATGGGAAAAAGAATGTACTTTGGATTAGTTCCACATTTTTCACTTCACACTTGTATCATCATTCCACAAGTTTCCTCCTTTGGCTCAAGTAATATAATGCATCGGTTTTGACTGAGTTATCTGCTAAGTAGATGTAACTTCAGCGATTCATCTTTTTATTATAAATATTAGGCAAAATAGTGTATGTAATTACAGTCCTTAGGTCACATAACATGATGAAAAAATATTAGCATCACAAAAATTCAACCAATACAGAAATGAATTGTCTGGGATTTGTATCCTTTCATTTCTCTATTCCAGTAATAAAATAGAGAAATATTCTGTGTGAAAATGATGTGAAAAATCTTAGATTATTTTCTACACCATCTTTTCCTGATAGGAGAGTACCATCACACTTTTTCTCCAACATATGAGACTCCAAAGTAGGAGCCTCCTGAGGAGGGAAATACAGTCATCTAAATTGTGAGGCTTCTGGTGGAGAGCAAAAGAAGATAAAAAGGGCTGAAAAGTGTGGCAAAGGAAAATGTCTCATCACCACTAGACTTTGGGGCATGAAGCTTTGAAACCCCAGGGCATTAGTTTTCTGGGGAAAGGAAAATGGTGCAGTAGATCAGAAAGGTCACTTGGAATTCCCACCTCCTGCAGTGGATTCTGCCAAAACAGTGGGGACGAGGCCACTGGAATCAGAAATAAGTTGTTTTCTGGTTCTGTGTGTGCCTAATCAACTTGTTTAAGGATTAAAATGCAAACCATAAGATGGCCATCACCGTATTGTTTCTGATTTCTGCCTTCCCTAATGAAGCTGCAGGCAAAGCTCAGATTTTGGAACAAAGTCAAAGGTCAAAATCCCCTGTGAAAGAATAGAGCTGGGGAAGAAATAAGGAAGTTGGAAGTCAGAGATTAATCTTAGTACTTAACAGAAATTAAGCAATAATTCAATTAACTTTTTAATTTTTAAAATTTTTTTATGCTAGAGGGTTCATGCAAGTGCATCTGACAGAAAGAGACAGGGAGAGAGAACCATTCAACAGGGAACAGAGAGAAACAGAGAGAGAACCATTCAATAGCCACAACCTTCCTTCCTCCAATTCTCCACCCCTTCAAGGTCCTGGGCGTGCAACTGGCATGTTTCCCAAGAGCTAATCCCAGTTGGTCATGTAAGATCCTGCTTGCTTTGCAAAGCCCACAACCACTGTGCTATGGGACTCATCCTAATTTTAATTTTGATAAGGAAATATAGCCTTACAGAAGCTATGTCGGAGTGACCGCATCATTATTTTCTGCTTTATCGAGCTATATCTGAGACAAAATTTTTATTGTGAGCTATTTGTCTGGAAAATCGCTAAATTTCCAACCTATTTTATGAAGCATAGCTTCAAACTAATAGTTTGAAGACTTGGACCCTAACCCCAAGAAATTAGAGTCAATTTTTTTTTTATTTTAGAATTATAGTCAAGGCGAAAAAAAAAAAAAAAAAACTATTGTAGGGCAGTTTAGAAGCTGTCTAATCTGAATAATCTTTTGAGTGATTTATTATAGCATTTGAATAGCTTTCTTAACTTGAGAATTCCTTTATCATTTAAACATTGCAGAAAAGCTGATTAAATATTTCAACCAATCCTGCCCCATCTATTTCTATTTGTTTTTCTTTCTTACATAATACAAGGCACTTAATTTGTTTTTATATAAACTCACAGTTAGTCCTTTGAGTAAACAGGGAAGAGGGCAGCTGATCATAAAGTTAGAGTGTAAGGGACATTATCCAGAACACACCCTCTTATGCTTTATGCTCTACAGTTCAACTTTTTGGTATAATTGTAATAAAATTGACTTTTTGTGTGTGTGAATTGCTGCTGATAAAAAGTCTAAATTTTGACTGAGCTGGAGAAAAATATTTATACCTTAGCAGTTAGTATATCTACTTACTAAACCACTTATAAGAGTGAGCTGATGTTCAAGTTTAGGAGGGTAGATAGATGCTGAGAGTAGAAGAGAATATGAAGAAAACCTGTAGACTGAGAAGTGAATGCCCATGATTTATGTAGACCAGGAGTGATTAAAGAGTAGAAGAAATGAGCTGAAGTCTGAAGAGAAAATTGAGTGAAATTATTACAGATACCAATAATATGTCCCTATCTCTTCTACCACTATCCTGTTAGGGAATCTGAATCTGAACTGCTGTGGTCATAGAAATAGAATTTTAGGGAATTGGACTTAAATTAAATTGGACTTAAACCATATATATATATATATATATATATATATATATATATATATCAAGAAATCACCCTCCAAGAGTTGATGACCATGCCGTAATCCCCTCTCCTCATTCTCCTCCTCTCGTGATCTTAGGCACATATGCACATGTGCCTAGTGTGAATTTTAAGCCACCAGGTAGGGCCTTGAACCATGGTAGACTATGTGGGAGTCCAGTGATGTAACCATTATGCCATCTGCTGGTCCTGATATACTGGACCTCAGCTCAGCTCAGCTCACTCTTGTAAGTGATTTAGTAAAAGTAAGTAGATATACTAACTGCTAAGGTATATATATATATATATATATATATATATATATATATATATGTTTATCCCTTTTTTTTGGGGGGGAGAGGTTTTCACTATAGGGCGTGTGTGCTTGCCAGACAGACAGAGAGAGACATAGAGACAGAAAGCGAGAAATCATCCCCCAGGGGGGATGGTCACGCCACAATCCCTTCTCCTCCATTCTCCTCTCGGGATCTTGGGCACGCATGCACAGCACACGCGCCTGGCGTGAGTTTTAAGCCACCGGGTCCGGGACACGAACCGTGGTTGACTACGTGGGAATCCAGCGACATAGCCATTACGCTAACTGCTGGTTCCCAATGTTTATTCCTTTTATGTGGCCATTGAAAGCATTTAGCTTCCTTTTGTCCTGCTACTATGCAACAGTCACAAAATATCTTAGGAAAGACTGTCAGTAGAGACACCCTGCAGCATGCTGGGTTAAGGCCCTGGATCCCACATGGCTGATTCTGCTGTTATTGTCCTAGACTAAGCAACTTAAAAAACATGCTGAGCATCTATGTGCACATGCCCAAAGTCCCCAAAGGAGAATGAAGGAGAAGGGATTTCAACATGGCCATCCTACAATGGATGGTTCTCTTTTTCCCTCTCTGTTTCTTTCCAGTGAGTCCACATGCTCTATAGCAATACTTAATTAATTCTTTTTTTAAAAAAGACTTTTAGTGGGGCCAGCAGGTAGCGTGACAGTTAAAGGTACTGGGTTCCCACATGTCTGACTACAGTTCGAGTCCCAGACCTGGCTGTTTCTTTTCTCACTTTCCCTTTCTCTCTCTCTCTCTCTCTACTTAATTAAATTAAAAAAATAATAACAGATGGAAGTAAATAAATAAATCAAATTTAAAAACAATAATTATAATAAAGACCTTTAGCAAAGAAAGTGACAGGGAATTTTAGAAGTCAAATTCATCTTTTATTTTAAAAACAGTATGTCAGGACCAGCAGATGGCATAATGGTTACATCACTGGACTCCCACATAGTCTACCATGGTTCAAGGCCCTACCTGGTGGCTTAAAACTCACACTAGGCACATGTGCATATGTGCCTAAGATCACGAGAGGAGAATGAGGAGAGGGGATTACGGCATAGTCATCATCTCCTGGAGGGTGATTTCTTGCTTTATATTCTGTCTCTGTCTCTCCGGTGAGCACATGAGCCCTATAGTGAAAATCTCTCTTTAAAAATTTTTTAAATAAATTAATACGTAAAAATAGTACACCACAATGGTTCACACGTCTATATGTTAGAATGTACTGTCAAAAATATCAGATACATCAAGATTATGTTAAAAGTAAAGGATAGAGACTAGCAGATAGCGTAATGGTTATGTTTCTGGACTCCCACATAATTGACCACTGTTCAAGTCCTGGACCTGACAGCTTAAAACTCATGCTGCACATGTTTTCTTGTGTGCCCAAAATCCTGAGAGGAGAATGGAAAAGAAAGGATTGCAGCATGGTCCTCCTCCCTAGGGGGTGGTGATTCTTTACTTTCTGTTCTTCTGTCTCTCTGTCTCTCTGGCAAGTGCACATACCCTATTGCAAAAATCTCTCTCAAAAATGTAAAAGTAAAGGATTAAAGATCTCATGCATTTCTGGTTTAAAATATTAATAAATTAAATGCTTAAAAATAATAACATCACACAAATTTTAACTTTCATGATGAAAACATTTTTTAAGAGATTTTTGCTGTAAGATGTGTGTACTCACCAGAAAGACAGAGAGAAAGGAAGTGAGAAATCACTCCCAAGGGGGATGGCCGTGTTGCAATCCCTTCTCCTCTTTTCTCCTCTCAAGATCTTGGGCACGCATGCACACGTGCCTGGCATGAGTTTAAGCCATTGGGCCCAGGACTCGAACTGCAGTGGACTAAGTGGGAGTCCAACAACATAGCCATTGTGCCATCTGCTGGTCCCATGATGAAAACTTTTTTGAGAGACTGGTTAGTTATATTGGTGTCTGAATTAAAAATGTTCAGTTTTAGTGATTTTCAATTTTACTCTTTTATATCTTACTAAACAATTTTCAAAGCTTTATGACTACTTACATATTAGTGGACATTTCACATTAGGAATACATTGTACTTTGTGTATAAAAAACATGTGACAAAATTAAAGAGATTACTAGAATTTTCGAGGGAGTCTATATGAGTAATAGTCTTCCTACTACTCCTTCCTACATTTAAAGCATGAAAAGTCATTAGAACAATCAAAAAAGCCTTTTATGATGTCAATGTTATTTTTTTAGACCTAAGATTTAGTTACTAAATCTCTTAAGACTAGGTGTGTGGGATTACTAATCTTGCTTTTTAAAGGCTTTTTATATATTTAGACAGTATATTTTTAACAAGCAAAGCATGTCATACTTTCTATTCCTGTGGTTCCACACATTCAAAACCACTGTTTTATTTAGTGAGACTGTTTTTCAAAGAAGATTGAAAATAACAATTCTTCTCACAGTGGACACCCAATACATGAAGATCAATGATATGTTGTTTTCATTAATGTCTCTATATTTTCCCTGGAACAAATGAATGCATTATCTCATTCTTAATACTGAGTTGTGAAATAGGGAATCCTTTAATGTAAAATCAATGTCTTATCCAAACAAAATTTCTGTAGAACATAATAATTTATAAAGTGAAATCAGAATACACAATTACACTTCCAGTTAGTACTAAGGAAACATCAATAAATAGATAACCTTATATAACTAACTATAATCATATATATCACATTCAATAAACACAAAATATAATATCATTACCTTCTAAATATGCTGTTTTCTTTCTCTTTTTTTTAAAGAGAGATTTTTGTTATAGGTTGTGTGTGCTCACCAGAGAGACAGAAAGTGAGAAGTCACCCCCTAATGGCCACGTTGCAATCCCTTCTCCTTCATTCTCCTCTTGGGATCTTGGGTATATACACACACACACACCCAGTGTGAGTTTTAAGCCACTGGGTCTAAGACTCGAACTGCAGTTGACTATATGGGAGTCCATGCCATATGCTGGTTCCATGTTTTCTTTTCTTTTTTCTGGAGAGGTTTTTTTGCTATAGGGTGCATGGGCTCTCCAGAAAGACAGAGACAAGACAGAGAAACAGAAAGTGAAAAATCACACCCCCCCCCGGGGGATGGCCACGTCTCAATCCCCTTTCCTCCATTCTCCTCCTGGGGTCTTGGACATGCACGCATATGCACCTGGCATGAGTTTAAGCCACCAGGTCTGGAACTCGAACCGAGGTCAACTACATGGGAGTCCAGCTACATAGCCATTACACCAACTGCTGGTTCCTGGTTTCATGTTTTCTAAAGGCCAGCAGTTACTACCATTATGGCTATATTATAGATACTAATTATTCTTATACTAAAGAAAGTAATAGGAATGTAGTTAAATTATATATAAAAAAGGATATTATCAAATAATATGCATTTTTCTTTATATGTTATAAATAGATAAAAAGGTATATTTTTTGAAATTAGTTTCACAAATAATAATAGTGTTTTAGTCTTGGGACCAGCAGTTGATGCAATGGCTACGTCGCTGGACTCCCACTTATTCGACCACGATTTGAGTCCCCCCAAAAAAAAATAGTGTTTTAGTCTCTTGTGTTGCTATAACAGAAACACTTGTAATTTATAAAGAGTTGAAATTTGCTTTGTTCAGTTTGAAGGTACAAAGATAAGGGATTGTATCTAGTCAGGGTCTTCTGGTCTGTGGAAATTCTCTTGCAGAGTCGTAAAGCAGCTCAGGTCATCACATGGTAAGAGGGCAAGTGAGTGTCTGTCTCTTTTTTATAAGACCACAGGATTGAGACCAGCAGTTAGCGTAATGGCTATGCCACTGGACTCCCATGTAGTCGACCATGGTTCGAGTCCCGGACCCGATGGCTTAAACTCACGCTGGGCGCATGTGCGTGTGTGCCCAAGATCTTGAGAGAAGAATGGAGGAGAAGGGATTGTGGTGTGGCCATCCCTCCTGGGGGGTGATTTCTCGCTTTCTATCTCTCTGTCTCTCTCTGTCTTTTTGGCAAGCACACGTGCCCTATAGCAAAAACCTCTCAAAAAAAAAAAAAACCAAAAAGCAAAAAACAAAAAACAGTATTCAGTCACAGAGGGCCCCCACTCTGAAGATCTTATCTAGTCCTAATCAGCTCCCAAAAGCCTTAGCAGATAATATTACAGTCAGATTAAGTTTTTCCCCTCTTTTTTCTTTTTTAGGTTTCTGCCATTGGGTTTGTGAACTCACTGGAGAGAGACAGAGAGATAGAGAGATAGAGAGAGAGAAACAAGGAGATAGAGGTGAGAAATTACCCCCTAGAGCAGATGGCCACACCACAATCCCTTTTCCTCCATTCTTCTCTCAGGATTTTGGGTATTCACACACGTGTACCCAGAGTGATTTTCAAGCTAACAGGTCCAGGACTTGAACTGTATTTGGTCCTATGTGAGCACAGCACCTTAACCACCACACCACTTCCTGGTCTCAAGTTTTCACCCTCTTACTACCTTCACAAGTCAACTGAATTTCAACAAATAAATTTTGCAGAAATATATTCAAACCATAGAAATCATTTTTAGAAATCTGATTTCCTGATTGTTCAGTCTCATTTCAGACCAGTTTGAATACAGTTCTAGATCAAGTGACCTCATCTCTTGTTGTGGATTTTTATAACTGCTATGCAATTTGTATTTTATTTCTCTTGCCCAGAGTTCAGAAGAATTTCTTATATTTCTTTATAATACAGTTACTTACAAGTAGAAAAAAAAAAAACAGAAATTAAAAGATGAAATAGGGCCAGTTGGTGGCATGGTTTGTTAAGGCAGCTGGATCCCACATAAGCAGTTCAAGTCCAGGGCCTAGAAGCTTAAAAATGTCCCAGGCAAATATATGTGTGTACCCCAAATCCTGAAAGGAGAAATGCAGGAGAAAGGTTTGTGGCATGTCCCATGGAGAGGGGTGCTTTCTCACTTTCTCTCTCTCTAAAAAAAAAAGAAAAAGAAAGAAAGAAAGAAAATAAATAAATGCAGAAACATTAAAACTTGATGTTATAGTCAGTGGACAGAAAACAGACCTTCAGAAAAGGAAAAATAGTCTTATATGACCATCCAACCCTGTGCCCTTCTAATTAGGAAACTAGTATCCCTTCTGTGCCATGAAATTCATATTCATGAATTCATGTGTTTTTTTTTGTTGTTGTTGTTGTTAGGCATTATAGAACAAGATCAGGTAAAAGGGGGAAAACAGCCACACTGAGGCAGAATAATAAAGTGCCTCAATACAAGGGATTGATGCTCCACTCTACCCTGAGACCTCCTCAATATGCTGTGCAGTCCTAATGGTGATCTCCCTAGAGAAAATCTACATAGGCCAGGTGCTATTCCAAGGACTGTGTCTTTGTCATTTGAATTCCACAACAAATTTATTTCACAGATTAAAAAATTGAGGTTGGTCAGTCCCATGGCCTATTGGTTAAAGAGTTAACCCATGGCTGACTGCCATTTGAATCCAAGCCCTTGTGGCTTGAAAAGCATATCAGGTGCAAATGTAGGCATGCCTCAAATCTTGACAGGATGGAGAAGTGAAGGGGAAAAAAAAAAACACTATGGTGTGATAATGTCCCATGAGATTTGCTTTACCCTCTTGTTCTCTCTCTGGCTCATTGTTTCTCTCTCTGTCAAATGCAGGTGCCCTTGAGCAAAAAATAGAAAGAAAAAAAAAAAAGACATTTAGCTTATTTTACTTCTTTATGTTTACCCTGGTAATGGAGTTGAGATTTAATCTCAGGTCATCCATCTCCATGGCCCATGAACTTAATCATAAATCTGCATCCTTTTAAGCTTCAATTTACAGCCATGCAACTGAGTGCATGGGCAAGTATAACTCTGCCTACTGTCATAATAAATTAAACTATGGCTAAGTGAATATTGAAAATATTCTCATAATAAGTGTCAGGTAAGCATAAACAATTGCTAGGCTGGCAGCAGAGTAGCTACAGTGCCTGGAATCATAAACTGAAGTTTTAGAGGTTTTTTTTTTATATTTAGATGTTTGAATCAGATAAATCAAACATAATCTTGAAAGAAAAGATATTTCACAGAACCATTACTATGTTAACCAAAGAAATGAATTTTTTAAAAAATTTCATCCATTCATTTCCTTCATGAGTGAGAAAGAGAAGCACCCTCAACATAGGAGTTTTGATGACATAATAGCAGGGAGGACAATTATAGATACCAGAGACAGTATAGGAGGGTGGCGATTAGTAAGAGGTGTGTGTGAGGGGCTCAAGAACAAAAACACTTAACAGACACAAGAATGGAAAGTTTTATGTTAAGGATGTTGTATATGGTAATATCTTTGACTCAATGGACATGCACTGCACGCATGCTTTCAAAACCATGCTTGAGAACAGCCCTTCTTCAAGAGACAGACAGCTCCATGGCTCCTGCGATCTAGCCATTTTGGGAGAAAGGAAGATGTCCCACTGCTCACTGGGCCTCCAGCATACAAAACCTGCGTGAACAGCCCTTCTTCAAGAGACAGACAGCTCCATGGCTCCTGCAATCTAGCCATTTTGGGGGAAAGGAAGATGTCCCACTGCTAACTGGGCCTCCAGAATACAAAACCCACGTGATTGAACCTCCAAGTTTGGGAAGAAACCAACCATCCACCAGATGACTAGAAATCGCTGCAGGACCACAAGAAATATGGGGAAGCAGGAAAATACCTCTCCCACAAGGGAAACGGATAGCTTCTCTTCATCCACACACAGTTCAATGAAAATCATGGAAATGTCTGATAAAGAATTCAGGACATTCATAATGGCAAAGCTAACAGAGATGGAAGAGAAGAGAGACAAGGAACTGCTGAAGAGGAAAGAGAAAGGAGTTGAAGAGTTCCAGGAAGTGAGGAAATTCATGCAAGATCTGAAAGAGGAATTTCACACTTCACAAAAGAATCAGATGGAACTGTTAGAGATGAAGGCTATAATACAAGAAGTCAAAATCTCCCTTGAAAGTATTAAAAGCAGACTAGATCATACAGAAAATAGAATCTCTAATGTAGAAGAGAAAATGGCTGGCCTAGAAAAATTTACCATGAAGACTGAGAAAATGGCCCAAAAATTTGAGAATAATATGCGAGAAGTACTAGATACAATTAAACGTCCAAACATCCGGATAATAGGCATCCCAGAGGGTGAAGAGACTCATAAGGGCATTGATAATCTATTCCATGAAATCCTGCAAGAAAACTTTCCAAACCTGGAGAGGCACTCAAAGATTCAGTCCCAAGAAATACAGAGGACCCCAAATAGAATCAACCCAAGAAGATCTCCAAGACACATTATAGCCAGATTGACCAAAACCACAGACAAAGACAAGATACTGAGACTGGCTAGAGACAAAAGGCAAGTTACCTACAAAGGGTATCCCATCAGACTGACGGCAGACCTCTCATCGGAAACAATGCGAACGAGGAGAGAATGGGAAAATATATTCAAAGTATTAAGGGAAAAGCAATTTCAACCGAGAATTCTGTACCCAGCAAGATTATCATTCATTTGGGAAGAAAAGACACGAACTTTCCCAGATAAACAAAACCTGAAAGAATTTACCAGCACCAGACCAGATCTCCAAGAAGTTCTTAAGGGAGTGCTATGTCAGTAAAATTAAATGCAGACACACAGAAATAAGAGTTCAAAAACTAAGAAAATGGGCAATTTAATTGTAGGGACAATGTTTGGAGATGAATATTATATCCCAGATTTCAATCTGGAAGATCAAACCTTAACAGAAGAAAGATTAAGTACATGAGACTGAACCGATAAAACAACATTTGGTGACTTGACTAAATTATTGCTGCTTTTCTCCTAACCTTTGTTTTCTGGTTTTAAAGGATTTTTGTCCTGTCTTGAGCTGTTGATAGGTGCATGTACCTACTATTTGAACAGAATACGAACTTGTTTCTAGGCTTTAAGTTTCAAGGAAATATCATTACCAGTTCAAAACTACTCTTCTTGAAATTACCTGCTGAAAGTAGTTAGATTACTTATGATATTGTGTGATCAACAAAATGTTGGGGTAAAAGGAATGGAAGACAACTGTATATAGCAGAGATAGTGTAATAAGAGAGTGGGAAAGGGCAGAGGGTCAAACACGGGGTAAAAAACATATATATACGTATACATATGTATGAAAGTAGAAATGGAATATTATTGATGATAACATACATGATTAAGCCACTATGCAGTTTATTCTAGATGGGAAACCACATTTAGTACTTTGTGATGATGCTCAGGGAATGAATGTTAAGTAACTAAAAAAAAAAAAAAAAGTTGCAGGAGAAAAAAAAACGGTAAACCTGTTCATATCGAAATTTTTAAAAAAATTCATATTTGATCACTGCAGTAACCTATATAGCCCCAGCTGGGTACTACTTTATAATATGTTCATTCTACTCACTGGGGTTTATGCCTAAAGTCAGACTTGGGTTCATGTATAGGTATATATCAGCTGTGCTAACTATTGGATATATTTAGACTAATTAAGTTCATTAGCAAATCAATTAAATGGGGGGGGGAAGGCATCGAAAGCAACCATGGATACCAGAGACAATGTGGGAGGAGGGTGGGACATGGCAGAGGGTGAGGGATAAGGAATCAAGGATGGCAAAACAAAAAACAAAGTATACAAGACATAAGAATTGGAAAATTATTTGCTGAAAACATGTATGTTGATGTGCTTGATTAAGCCAATACACAGTGTATTTTGGATGGAAAATTCATTTGTATGCTATAATGATGTATAGTGAATTAATGTAAAAAAAATAAATAAATTTAAAGAGAAAAAGAAAAACATGCTTTATGTTGTAAAGATGTGCACAGTGATTAAATGTAAAGTAAAAATTAAGGTCCAGTAAATGACAAAGTGGTTATGTTACTGGACTCCCACATGGTCAGTCGTGGTTGGAGTCCTGTACTTGGTGGTTTGAAACTCATGCCAGGCACGCATGCATGTACGCCCAAGATCCTGAAAGGAGAATGAAGGAGACAGGATTGTGGTATGGCCATCCATCTGGGAAGTGATTTCTCACTTTGCCTTTTACTCTCTCTCTGTCTCTCTCTCTCTCTGGTGAGCACACATGCTTTAAGGCAAAAACCTCTTTAAAAAAAAAGTAAAAAAAAGAAAAACAAAAACTGCTTCATACCATGATCCCTCATCCTTGCTACCATCTTCCAGCTAGTCAAAATTGCAAGCACTTATGCATAGATATGTGTGAACAGATCAACCCGGCAACCTAACCTGATCTTCCATGTGGCTCTTTATATCACAGAGAATTGTGCTACCACTGCACCACCACAGCTGGGTCTCAAATAAACTTTATTTATTTATTTACTTATTTATTTATTGCCATAGGGCACATGCACTCACTGGAGAGACAGGGAAAAAAGAAAGAGGGAAAGGAAGAAATCACCCTGTAGGGAGATGGCCAAGCCACAATCCCTTTTCCTTTCTCCTCCTGGGATTATGGGTGCACACGCACTTGTGACCAGCATGATTCTCAAGCCACCAGGTCTGGGACTCAAATCATTGTCAGCCACGTGGAAATCCAGTGACTTAACCACCACACCACCTGTTGGCCTTCAAATAAATTAATTTTGATGCAACAATTCTATTTGGTATTGAAAAGCCTTATGACTTTTGAGCAAGATTTAAGAAACATGTAGTGGTTAGGACTAGCAGATGGCATAGTAGTCACCTCGTTGGACTCCTACATGGACAACCATGGTTCGAGTTCCAGACCCAGTGGATTCAAACTCATGCTCGGTGCATGTGTGTGCATGCCTAAAATTCCAGAAGGAGAACTGAGGAGAAGAGATTGTGGTGTGGCTATACCTCCTGGGGAGTGATTTCTCACTTTTTGTCTTTCTGGAGAACACGTGCACTGTATAGCAAAAATCTCTATAAAGAAAGAAAGAGAAAGGAAGAGAGAAGGAAAGAAAACAAAAAGAAACATTTAGTATGTCAAATTAGAAATAAAAGTTTTTTTTTCCCTTTAGGTTTTTACATAGAGTGTGTGTGCTCTGTGGTGAGAGACAAAGAGAGACAGAGAGGGAAAGTAAGAAGTCACTCTCCCGTCCCCCTTCCTGGAATGATGGTCATGTTATAATCACTTCTCCTCCATCCTCCTCTCAGGATTTTGGACATGAGTGCACATGCACCTGGTATGATTTTCAAGCCACTGGATCTAGAACTCAAACTTCTGTTGGCCAACTGTGAGTCCAGAATTTTAAACACTACGCCACCTGCTGACCCAGCAATAAAGGATTTTAAAAATATTTGTCTAAATTGGCAAATTTAGGAATCAGTTTTAGGTTTTGGTTGACAACGACACGGTGAAATAAATGCTAGAGTGCAGAATTTACATAGTTGCTAGCTTATTAGTGCCCCTGTGGTATTGAATCCATAGATTCCCAACTCACATAAATGTTGGTTGTTATATATAAATGTCAGATATCACAGAGTTGCATACTTTGTGGCAACCAGGCAAACTACAGAGAGCAGTGGCTTAAACTTATCCTCTGGGGGCCAGCAGGTGGCGTTGTGGTTGAGGTGCTGGATTCCCACATGGCTGACCACGGTTTAAATCTTGGACCTGGCGGCTTGCTCTCTCTCTCTCTCTTTCTCTCTTCCTCTCTCTCATCAAATTTAAAGATAATAAACAAAATTAAATAAATAAATATTTAAAAACTTATCTGGTTCATGACTAAAATAAAAAAAAAAAACACTTATCCTCTGGATACAGAGGTATGATAATAAATAAATAAAAAATAATATGACCAATGTTTATAGAGGTGGTACCACAGCTTATATGTTACTAAAGAAAAATAAACAAAGTATAAAATTTCAAAAAACGTTTGCATAACTTTGGACAAGTTATGAGTCTTTGATGAGTTTCTGCATTAATAGCCTAAAATGTTTTGTTTAAAGAAAGATTATGCCAGAAACTGTGCAATACTCCCTTGATTTCTATCCTTAATGAGAGCAGAGATATTTAAAACCCAATGAATTGAGGAGCTCACACTTTATTCTAATGAATGCCAGTGTGGTTGGAGGGTGGGGAAGGTAAAAAGGGGTAACAAAGAATTAGATGCAAATGAACTATATGCTTAAAAGACTATGAATGACATATTTGTTTTTAGGTCTATAAGTAATGTTTGGTTGTGTCCAAAATCCAGAAGCTATTATACTTGAACTGAATGGTTTCCTTTATCTCTGCTTAAAATATTTGCACAGGTGTTTCAGTGTTAAAGTTGAGAGAACTCCTCCCTGCAATCCCTCAACACTTTCATTCATTAGTTTTTCTTCATATGTAAAATGGTTATTACTAGTTTTTAGTTTTCTTTGCATATTTGTAATCTCCACAGAGAGAAGCTGTATCTAGACAGTTATTGAAGACTAAACACATCATTGTATGAACAAAAAGACAATCTAGTTTTCAAAAGTTTTATTAATATGCTTGCCTTACAGGAGCTGCTTTAAAAAATGACAGATTACCATCAAGTAAATTGCTTAGAAAATTCAGATTTGCTACATATAATTTTCTCAAACTTGATTAAAATTATAACTTGTTAAGCAGATAGTATTTAACCAATTACTTTCTACTATTTTGTTACTATTTAGTAAAAAATCTGGAGATTAATCATGGAAGACAAGCAAAAAGGTAAATACTCTTAAAATGTACAAGCAAATTTTTTTTTGCAATTAATAAGATTGTGTACTTCAACAAGACTTCTGATAGTCTATTGATGATAATGTGTATGATATCTTCAACTGGACTGATGTGAAGTGTATTCGTGTTGGATAAATTCATTTTACAAGCTGTAGTAATGCACAGTGATTGAATGTAAAAAATTGCATATAGGTCTCCAAATTTGATAAATAAAAATGTGGTTATATGTTAGAAATTATTTTCTTTTAGACAATTTTCAGATTGTTGTCCTATTTTTTTAACAGCATCCCCATGTTCCCCTTTCCCAGCATTCGAGCAATTACTCTATTAAATGTGGAGAACCAGATGTTACTTGAGTTATGGCACCATTGCCATCTTTAACAAATGTCCTAGATGAACATAAACATTATTTTAAATTTATGGATATATAAGACTTTCAAGTAAAGTAAATAGCTTTGGTTGTCAACAAACTTAAACAAATAGGCTAAATTTTGAAGACCTAATATCCAACATAACCAGATTACTGAACTAGTGTCTCAGGTGTGTTTATCTATGAATAATAGAACATTCTCATGCCTTGAATAATTTACTGTTAAATCTTTCATCTGTTAAATCAACCATAAAATTGCTCCTTTACTTACTACCAAATGGCAACATTGATTTATGGTGACATATGAGTTCAACTGGGGAGATAAACACTCATAGGAATAAATATACTCTGGCTTGCTTTGGCAAAATATAACTTTGAATTAAAAATGATATGAAAAATAGCTTTATTTTACAAAATGTACTCTTCATTGTTTATCTTTGTTTAGCCAGTAAAAGTGTCCCACACAGAATACAAATATTTCAAGTTTCTGTTGAAAACTAATTTTGTTTGGGATCAGACAGATAAAAATGCACATAAACACAAATCAATTTTAGACTTTTTTCCATTACATTTCTGTTTTTAGTGAAATTAATAAAAAATAATTCATGCAATTTTTTTTCAGCTAGGTCAGATGTAGGGTTGGATTCATGAACTTACCCCATGTAAAATCAGGGAGGGCTCTGCACTTAGAATATATCTCCTTTGACTTAATTCTCTGTTGTTACAACCTTGAGAGTCTTAATATTTGAACAAGGAGGCCTGCATTTTTGTTTTGCAAAGGACCAGCACTTCTCAGATGTTCACTAAATCTGTGATTTCATAATGTGAATACATCACCTAGTAGGTGGTTCGCCCCTTTTCACTGGGACTCTGGAAATCATATTTCTACTTTGAGACACTGACCAAAGCTGAATGATTTTTCTCCTTTCCCCTTGCCCAAAAGTGACTATTTCAGCTTTGCTGAGGATTACATGTAATATCACAGGAACTGCCTAATTAATTAATTTAATTCTCTTTTAATTTAATCAGGTCTGGGCAGTTTTTAGTTAAATTTAAACAAATGAAATGTAACCGGTTGCATATTTATAAATAGGAATTAGACTAAATAAAGAATGGAAACTCTATTAAATGTAATACAATTGAATATTAAGAAGAAAGAGAGAGAACTATGAATATGGTTAAAAAAAGACACACTGTGCCAGGTTTGCTTGTTTTTGTTTTTTAACAAGTTGAAAAAGAGTATGTAGGGCAATTTCCTCTTTTTTTTGGTTAGGCTTTTATAAGTACATTAGAATATGAACACTTCAGAAAGACATATATTCAAATTGCTAAAAGAGATAGTTATTGGAAGCAACTATACATGGAGAAGGTAGGTAAATAGAAAAATTACAGGACTTATATACAGTGGTTGGCTGAAAGAGAATTTCTAATTTTTGATTATTTAAAAAGTGTTATCTTTTTTTTTTTAATTGAAGAAAACTTAAGATTGTTATTTTTAGGGTCAAGCAGTAGTTTAACAGTAATTCAACTGGACCCACATGAGAAGGTCCTTGGGTCAGGTCCCAGAACCTCCCTGGATTCTGTATGTGCATATCGGTTAGGGGAATCTGTCACTCTCTCTCTCTCTTTCTCTAGGAAGAAATAAATAAAACTTGCAAAAAAGAAAAAAATGATACTTCTCACAAACTAAAGATCTAATAGGACTTACCTTATTGAAGATATTCGTTCACATTTTCAAAAATATTTGGCTGTTTTCTAAATAAATATTTTAAGTTGTGAGTTTAAAATTGTAACTCATAGAGTCATAAAGTGAACTACTGGGTTGTCAGTAGTCATGACACATTTTTGCATAGAGAAACATCTAAAAATACAGCATGACTTTCCCAATGACTTAATACAATATTTATCTACATAACTGTTTCCCCTGGACCATGACAATTATTTAACTATCACAAATTTATGAAAATAAATTCAAATACTTGACATTGTGCATATTCAAACCCTTTATGGCTCACATGTAATTCATGGTCAAGACAAAATCAGTCAGGTAACTCATTCAGTGATTAAAAAGAAAAATGTAATCCACATCATCAATAATCTCAGAATTTAAGGAAACAGACAGTAATAAGGACAACATATACTTAATTTTGCATTTTAATACAGATGAATGATCTATTGAAACTAATAAGTCAGATGGCAGAGCCAAACCCCATTTTGATCTTTTTTCTGGACCTAAATGAAACTTTCTTCTAAGAGTATCATAAAGTGATATGCTAATTAAGAAGTACAATAAAGAAAGAATTGTGTTGGAATATATTTGGAGAAATTATGTTGTTAATTCCAAAATGGTGAGTGCAAATACAGTGATGATCTCACAAAGATGATCAATAAATAGTGCCATACTAGAAAATTGTATAGTGTAAGATAAATTATGAGAGACATGATAGCTAGTGGTTGAGGTAACTACTCTTATTAGCATGTACAGTTTATAATTCTATTAACATTTAGATCAGTTTATACATGAAACTGGCAACTGTCAAAAGTTTTAGAGTAGTTTTATTATTATTTTCAGATTCTCATTGCAATATTTTTACCAAAAAATCCCACATGATTAAAAATAACTATCTATCATCATTCTTCAAACCCAGGTATATGAACTGTCATTAATGGAAAATATAAGCTTTTGATTCATGCTCTAGCTTAATATGCACAGAAATAATCTGACGATGTGTCACTCCAGAAAAATCTCAAATACCAGATGCTGTTCATAATCTTCTTTGTTTATAAAATGGGAGAATCATTAATAGAAGATTTTACAAATAATGTCAACATCATCCAAGTATTTTCTAAACGGTTCGTATGGAAAATGATATTGAAGTTATGATACATTGGAAAACCTTAAAAAGAACCTCACATAACAAGAGAAGGATCCTGCTAATATGACTACTTATAAAGGTGGAGCCCTGTTGAAGTTTTGCAGATTTTCATGAATGTGTAAAATTAAAATGAGTTTCAAAGCATTTATTTTAACCTCTTTTATCAAACATTTATATATTTGAATAAATTGTTACTATCACAAGGACTTCACATACACACACACACACACACACACACACTACACCTTACAAAATATAAAATGAAGTCGTTGTAAAAATATTTGTTTACACAGTTAAACTTGATTCTTATTTATAAACCAGAAAACATATTTTCACATATGTCTCTCATAATAAGTCTTGTTATAGAGTACATTGTTTAGTCTCAAAATTCCTATGTTAATTTGAATGAACTGTATCCCAGGATGTAACTGTATTTGGATACAGAGCTTGTAAAGAAGTAATTACCAAAAAATGAGGCCATCTGGGTAGGTTATAATCCTGTATGATTGATGTTCATATAAAAAGAGATTAGAATAGAAATTTACACAGGAGGAAGACTATGAGAAGTCATTTAAAGAAGACAGTCAAGGGGCAAGGCCTTCAGAACAAAACAAAACAAAACAAAACACAACCCTGCCAACTTCTCGATCTTATATTCTAGTATGCAGAACTATGAGAAACTAGATTTCTGTCTAAGCAAACCAATCTGTGGTAGTTTACCATAGCATCCCCATCAAACAAAAGCAGAAAAAAAAATAAAAAACCTACACAGGTGTAGTTGAAAAATACAATTCTTGGGACTAGCAGTTGGCATAATGGCTATGTCACTGGACTCCCATGTAGTCAACTGCAGTTCGAGTCCCAGACCAGGTGGCTTAAACTCACGCCGGGCACATGTGCGTGTGTGCCCAAGATCCTGAGAGGACAATGGAGAAGGGATTGAGGTGGGGCCATCCCCCCTGGGGGGGGGGGGTGATGTCTTACTTTCTGTCTTTCTCTGTCTCTACCTTATAGCAAAATCTTCTCCAAAAAACAAGAAAAGAAAAATACAATTCTCAGAACTTATATTTTGAGTTCAATTGTGTTTAGAAGTCAAATGGATTCCTGAAATAAGCTAGCATGCAAGATATACGAGTATAATTAATTTGAGTGACTACAGATATCTTCCTGGCATGACAAACCTTCAGCGTAGCCACCCAAACAGCATATTATCTCAGTTATGAGGTTACTGTGAAAAATTCTTCCTACAGAGAGAGACTGTGAAGGCCAGCTACTTGGGTCTCAATATTACCAATTAAATTTAAAGACTAAAGTATTTTAAAGTTTTCAAATCAGTGGAGTGGCAAATATCTAGGCTATATTGGCTATTTAACTTAATATATATTTGTTCATTTAGTAGCATTCATGGATAAACTGACTATTCAGAATTTTGATCAGAAACCAAAAAAAACACAAATGTGAAAGAACCTGCACTTCAAACTGAAGGACTCTGTTGCAGAAATAACTAGCTCAGAAGAATAAAATTATACAATTTTATTTTATAAAATAATACTTCTCACAATAGATATTGTCAAGGGTAAATGACAATATGTGGGAAGAACATGATATAGTTCCTAAAACAGAACTGATACTCATGAAAATTTTGAAGAAAGAAAATGAAAAAAAAATAAGATGATTTGGAAATGGGGAAAAAAAAAAAAACTACCTGCTGAATTTAAACAACAACAACAAAAATGATAGAGAAAAACACAGTAGAAACTCCTTAGACTTGAAATTCATTCTATGTTAAATGAATGATCTGAATGTGTATTTAAGAATTGATAGCTGTGCATATAATTTCTGCCCTGAGGTCATTTCACATGTCAATACTATTTAGTTGTGCTAATTTGCGTTTATCAGGATGAGGACAAATATAATATATGAGAAGTAAAGAAAAGCTAGAATTCAATGTCAGTGTGTTATGGGAGAAAGTCTTTCCTTTAAAGACTTGTGGTGGCAGCCTGCCTGCATCTTACATGAAGAAAAGTGAAACACTATTACTTAGTGAATAAATCAAGCATATGCAGTTTATGCAAGGGATCTTCAAAGAGTTCATGGAAAATGCATATTATTAAATAATTGTGAATGAATTTCAAAAATTTTTGCACCAAAATAAACTCATATTTTAGTTATATTTTCCAGTAACTTTGCAGAGTCTGCTTGTATGTCTTTCTTTTACTTCTTTAATAGATCAGTTTTTTTACATAATAACACACCAGTTTTAAATACTATCACATAAAGCATTGTGGAGAAAACAAATTTTGCTTCATAATTAGAAGAACTCACAATAAAACTTGCTGAGAAAAACAGAAACAAAACAAGCTATTTGAAAATAAATACAGTCCATATAAAAACCTTCATTGCTGTGATGTACCGGTATATATCTCAGATGATACTTTAGGAGTTCCAGGATGGCAAGCACAGTACCATTAATATAAAAATGAAGCCAGAAGTCTTCAGAATGAAAACGTTGTCCTCCCAATAGTTTCTGACTTTTTAGAAGGTTTCCTGAAATTGGTGAGACCTTCAAATCCATGGGTTGCTGAGCCGTTCTGACTTGGCTCCTTTGGTATCTGTTTTGTCACCACTATTGTCCTTGGATTTATATTCTTCCTTAACATCTGTTTTTTTTTGTCCTCTGTTCCCTTCTTGTCTTCTTCTATTCTAGCCCTTGTTGTGTTCCTCCTATGATCAGCCATGTTTCTGTAACCTCCTTCTCATTCATCTTCAGAATCTGAGATTTTTCATCTTAAGCAATCAGCTCGTCTGATGCTCAAAATTTTCTCGTCTGGATCTTCTCTATTTTCATCTCCACTGTCTTCATGAACAGCGTCTTCTGGAATAGCTTACATTTGAACACCAGGTGCATGAGGCAATATGTGCAATTTTTTTAATAAATGTGCTTTATCACTTCCATATGTTCTGGTATGTTCTGGTTTGTCATGTTTGAAGGACTGTAAGTGGTCTGATATCTGGTCCAAAATACTCAAAGTAATTATTACATGTCGACTCAATAGGAACCCCACAATCAAGAGCAATTGCAGTCTCATATGTCCAACCCTGAATGACATGAACTGTGTATCCGCCATTGAAGCAACCCAATCTATCACCAGGTAATGTCTGCACCACTTCGTAACACCACAACACTAGAATGATACATTTCCATCACTTTTGAGATAACAGACTTTAAATATCTGGCCATATGGCTTGTCATCTATACCATCTCTCATTGGAAAATTGACATAGTATAGTCATAGTATTTGCCTTTTCCAGAACCAATATTCCCTAAGTCCTGTGACAGGAAAGTACTCCCTAAATTTGTGGAGTGGTAGAGTTTTTACATAATCTGTGTTATAAAAACCTTCATTGCTGTGATGGGTATATATCTTGGATGATACTTTAGGAGTTCCAGGATGGCGAGCACAGTATCATTAATATAAAAGAATCCTGATGCTTCTTCTAATTTCTTAGCATGATGTAATCCTCCAGCCCAGTTAACAGTCCTAATCAGTTTGTTGTTGGTTCGATTTGACAGCCCCAGCGACTGAGCCACCAGTCAAGAGCTGACAAAACTCAAAGAGTTCCTCAGACACTGGATAATCTTCCCTAACATCGAATCTTTGCATTTACTTACTATACTCAGACATATTACCTAATCTTATTGACCATAGAAATTTGATATACTCATGCCTGATATTTTGTCATTTCTTTGACAGTTGCCTTATGGGGGCCTATGCATTTTCATTTTTCGGTGTTAGCCAAAGATTAACAGCAAGGGACAGATTACGTGGAATCTGTGAGGTTTCATGGGATGACCCTGTCCGTATAGTAATTTCTGATATCACTATTGCAATAGTAGCAGACTTTCTTCTTGCTGCCTCTTTGACTGTAGGACATAAGCTCCCCAACCACTGTTCCCTCTAGGCTCCAGCCCCTCCTCCTCCTGCTGCTGAGGCCACTTGTAATTGTATACAGAAAAAATTGCTCTTTTTTTTTGATATTAAAATCACCTTATTTCTCTCAAAGTTAATTCTATAAACTTAGAAAATGTGATGATAAACCAAAAAAATTTTAACTTTCAAAATAAAGAAGTAGACTATATTATCTTGAAAATAGCAATTTGATGGTAGTGGACTTACAAATTTCACAAATAGTTTTAGACTTTATATAAAAAATGTTGAGGGGACTAGCAGGTGGCATAATGGTTATGTCACTGGACTCCCACACAGTCGACCATCGTTTGAGTCCCAGACATGGCAGCTTAAAACTCACACCAGGCGCATGTGATGTGTGCCCCAAATTCCAAAATGAGACAGGAGGAGGAGAAATTATGGTGTGGTCATCTCCCTTGGGGGGTGATTTCTCACTTCAGTCTGTCTCTGATGAGATCACGTGTCCTACAGCAAAAATCTCTCTTTAAAATAAAAAAGTATGTCAAGCCATAGGTATTGGAAACTACAACAGTTGTATTAGAAAATACTGAGGGGCCAGCAGATGGTGTAATGGTTACGTTGCTGGACTCCCATGTAGTGGACCGTAGTTTGAGTCCTGGATCCTGCGGCTTCAAATTCACACCGGGCATGTATGTGTGCATGCCCAAATTCCCAAGAGGAGACTGGAGGAGAAGGGATTCGTGGTGTGGCCGTACTCCCTGGGGGGAGGGGGGTGATTTCTTGCTTTCTGCTGTGTCTCTCCGGTGAGTGCATGTGCCCTACAACAAAAATCTCTCTCAAAAAAATAAAAAGCCTATAATCTTGAGGGTATAATCCTTTTTTTTTTTTTTTTGAGAGGTTTTGCTAGTGTGCATATATATATATATATATATATATATATATATACACATATATACTTAAAAGGGTGGGTAATTCATATGATTTAAGGCTTCTGTGCAATTCGGCGATACAGCAAGGCTTTGCTTATGCTTCTTATGTGAAAACTGAGTCTCAGAGTCTTGGTAGTTTAGACAAAAGTACTGAATTAGCAGGAACAAAACATGTCTGCTATCTCCTAATAACAGGCTGATGTACCTTCTAGCACAATGCACACACTGTGTTATCTATCCAAACTCCCAATTTGGGAGAAATCATGTTTTCCTCTACCTTTTTCATTCATATATTTATAGTGTGAATGATATGAATGCTATAACACTGTTTCTTCTGGCCACAGCTAGCCAAATATACATAGCGGACCTAAATACTGGATATACTTCCTCCACTGGGAGTTTGGAATTGGGACTAAAACAGTACCATCTAATTTTAATGTTGCTGGTCTCTTTAATGGATAATAGGAAAACCTGAAAACTCTGAGCAGCCTCATTTTGCTATATTGGCAAGTAATCAAAAAAGTTGCAACTATGCCAAGAGAAGAAGGAAGCAAAATCACAGAAAGGAACAAAGACAAGGAAGTAGGACATGCTGGGATTCAGATCCTTAGTTACAATTCCCTACTGAGGTCTGACTGTCTCCCTGCTCTCAAGTTCATGAGTCACCCCTCGATTCTTTTCTTCCCCCCGAATTTGCTTATTTATTTCTTCCATGAGTGACAGAGAGAAAGAGAGAGAGAGAGGAACAGAGTCAGGCAACCCCAACAGAGCCTTTACAGCTCTGATCCACTCCTAACTATCTTCAGCTTGCCTGAAATCGTAGACACATGTGACTCAGGAAGGTCTGGATGTGAACCCTTAATCTTCCCATGTGGGTAAGCTTTACACAACATTGCATTTTACCACTGCACCTCCATGTCACTCTCTCCTATTTTCTTATGATCTCTCTTTTCTGCTTAAGCAGGTTTACTCATAATCAAAAGACCCAAATAATCCATATATTATGTGCCCTTGCAATGATTGAAACAACAGAGTAAATATCTTTTAAATAAACATTAAGAAAAATAAATATATATATTTATGTATGTATGTATGTAACTGCATATATCTGTCGTGTAGATCCTATAATTAGTCAATTCAGATAATTATTTGATTAATTTCATGTAATTCACTCTTTATTTAATTGCAATTGATCCTACTGATAGTTTAAGATACAATATTTCAGGATAGAGGCTATGTTAGTTAACATGCAACCATGATCTCTGAATGATGTATGCCTTTGTTTGATATTGTAATCATGAAGTCTTAAGGCATAAGTACTTAATGCATGAACGTGCTTTTCTTGAAAAATTCATACTATTGGCCAAAAAGGAGCTAGAAATTTCCTCTGTGATTCTGTCCTTTTAAATATGCATAGCACAAGTCTTGGAATCCTCTGTTCTACAGTGATCATATCAACACTCTCATTTATTATTATGTCTAACAATTGTAATTCTCCAGAGACAGGGAAATCTTTTTGTTTCAATATTTTTGTGTAGCTTTTCTCATTCTCAGAGCTAATCTCTTAGACAGCTAAATAGTTCTTTGTACTTTCTTTCCCCATGATTAAAAATCAAATCACTCCGGGTTATTAAAATGGGTACTTTAACCTTTATAGACATCTCTGTTAAGGTCTATCAAGATTTTTTATTATCCTTGGTCAAGAACTTTCATGTAATAAACCTTTTTACAAGGCCTTCTTCTTTTTATATAAAATGGAAGGCTCTACAGACACCTGCAGCTGTTCTGCTAAATAGACACAATTTTACAGGTCTTCATAAAGTTTACTCTGTCAGTTATGCAGCCCATTACAATCTTCAAGCAAGCCATAGTGTGTGGTAACGAAGTCAGAGCATTTGGACTTACTGGAAATAAAATAATTGTTTCAACTTTACAAATGAAGTTTGTGTTAAGCAGTTTCTCTGTAATTATTTGGGCTAAGGGAACTGGATGTATAGTCAATCCCTCTTTGCTTCCCACAGGTAGAGAGCAACAAATAAATACACAGGCTAAGATTCTGCCCAGGCATAGGAAGCTAAGGTTTGAAAACCGTTCATCAGTCATATGTTTATAGCCACCAAATCGCCAGAGTTTAAGGAATCACAAGTACAAAACATCACTTTTCTGAAACACCCATTTTTGGCTGGGTGCTTTATTATATTAGAAAATAAATCAGCACTAGACCAAAGGAAAGAGGAAAAGGTGGCTATTCAGATAAATAAAAGCCAAAAATATATAATTTTACTTGCTGATACTGCCATAATATAAAAGAGAGAAAAACAAAAAACAAAATCAAGAGAAAATGGCACACCTTAGAAAAGAAAATGGACTTGTACTCCTCAAATCTCCCTTCAATAAAACCTACTGAAGAAGCTTGGCTGCCCAACAACCCCAGAGGCCACATCTTCCTCTTCCTTGGCAAGGGCGCATATAGTGTTGAGGTTGCTCTTTCAATGGCAGCTCCTAGCCACCTACTGTGTGCAGCAGAACTGGTGCATTTCTGCCTTTATCCAGGACTCCTCCAAAGGGCGACTGTTACTCAAGATCTGTCCAGTAGGTTATCAGAACTGCATTGCAATCTGAAGCTCCTCATATACAATCATTCTTCCTTCTCTTGCTCCTTTCACAGGTGTCCAGTGTAGGCATGAGGTATATACCTGTATGAAGGCTTGCCACACCTTTTACTGCTCCCTCCCCTTTTTATCCTTTACAGGCATTTCTCCCCATAAATCATTTGTTTATCTCATCCCAACCTGGTATCTATTTCTCAGAGATTCAATTTTACACAGACAGTAAGTTCAAAGAGGAAAAAAAATATATTTTCTTTTTTTTTTTTTCAATAGATATTTTTTTTGCTATAGGGTATGTATGTTCACCAGAGAGACAGAGATGGACAGAAAGCAAAAAACCACCCAACATCAGAGATGGCCACGCCACAATCCCTTCTCCTCCAAAACTCCTCTCGGGATTTTGGGCATACCTGTTCATGTACCTAGCATTAGTTTTAAGCTGCTGGGTCCGGACATGAACTGTGATCGACTGCGTGGGAGTCCAGCAACGTAACCATTACACCCTCTGTTGCTTCCAGAATCATTTTCTTTTAAGTAAAAAAAAAAAAAAAAAAAAAAGAAAAAAAAAAAAAAAAAAATTATGCTGTTCTGGCTCCATGCCACTTAAAGATGAGAAAACTGGTTTTGATTTGCATCTCCCTTATGATAAGTGAAGGTAAAACATAAATAAATGAATGAATAAAAAGAATGAATATGTCTTATGTACAAAAATTTTAAAAGACAATAAACCTGTATGATTTCAAAACAAGTTGGACTTTAATATCAAAATTAAAAAAATACTTTCTTCCTTGACTTCATCCTTAAACTTTTCTCACCTTTCTTTCTTACTCTCTTATCTCCTTCTTTATTGTTTAAAACAAACTGAACTTTGGCAAGGAATTTTATTGCAAAATATGTTCTTTCTATTATAGATTTAAAAACTAGCAAACAATTTTCAGCAGTGTTCTTCATATTGTTGTTCATTGTGATTATAAGTGGACATATAACCAAGAAAACAGGAAGGTTGCTACTACTAATGTACTTGGTTAATTCCATTACCTATTGCAGGTAATGACCAATTACAAGCACTTTCAAACACATCTTTAGGTGATGTCACTGATGGATTTTTATTGGGGTAACAGCATAAAGAAATATAAAGCTACTCAAAGTAATATGTTATTTATTCATGCTTCATACACATATTTTTCATATGGGCAATGAAAAATTTTGGCCACTACATGCCAGCTGGAGTACTCTAAAACTCACTCTTCTATTTTTATCTCTACTTCTTTACATTCTAATTAATATTTAGAGATAACGTATACTACAAACTTTATGATACCTTCGTAAGTTATAGTAATGTTTAATTATACTATGGAGATAAAGTTCTATTATATCTCACTATTATGAGTGATGTATGGAATATATTCAGACTGCTCTAAGGACAAAATAAAGAATTATATGTACAAACAAAAATATAGAACACAGAAGCAGAGTACCAATTTGTGTAATCATAATTCTATACTCCTCTGACCATTGCCCCCCAAAATAAGCATTAGTTAAGACACTGATATTAAACAATAAATATTGTAAATGTAAAGAAAAAGGAACTTTAAAAAAATATTTTTAATTGCCAGAGGGCACATGTGTTTACCAGAGAGAAGCAAAGACAGAAAGAGAGGGGGAGAAAGAGGAAGGACCCCATAATAGGGCATAGTCACAGGACAGTCTCTTCTCCTTCATCTTTTTATCCTGTAGGGACTTTGAGTACAGCACACATATGTATCCAGTGAGTCTCTCAAGTCACCAGGCTGGCTCCAAACCTCAGTCAACCCTGTGGGAGTCATCTCCCCTACTCGCTAGGCCTTGGGACCAGACCAAGAAAAGGGAATTTTTATAACTCTTGGTGGAAGTGTAAATTAGTAGAACCATTATGGAAAATGGTATGGTGATTTCTTAAAAAGCTAATATAATTATTATATGATCAAATAATCCTACTACTGGGTACATACCCAAGAGAAAGAAAAGCAGTATGTGGAAGAGCTATGCACTTTCTGATGTTTATTGCAGTACTATTTACAATATCCAAGATATGGAATCAACCTAAATGTCCATCAACACATAAATAGATAAAGAAAATATGGTATGTATGGTATATATACATAATATATATGATATATGCCATATATATATATATATATATCATACACACACACAAATATGTATATATGTATAATATAGCCATAAAAAGAATGAAATCCTGTCATTTGAAGTGATGTGGATGAGTCTGGAGGACATTATGTTATGCGAAGTAAGTCAGGAATAAAGGCAGAAATACCACATATTGTCATTCATATGTGAAAGCTAAAAAAATTTTCATGGAAGTAATAGGCAGAATAGTGGTTACCAGAAGCTAGGAATGGTATAGCAGGATTGTGAGGATTTGATTAATGGATTCAAAAATGCAGTTCCATAGCTAGAATACATTCCAGAATATAACACTGTAAAATATATTATATATACAAGTAATAAAAAGAATGTTTGGTAAAACTTTGAGATTGTTTTACATTTCTATTTTGTTTTGTTTGCTTTAATATAAAGTATTAAAAAGCAAACAATATCCTCTTTTGTTTAATTTTAATGCCAAGATTACTGTAATTTATGTCAGTATATTTAGTCTGATCACTCACCTTTTTCCAACAGTGATTCGAATGTGACAGATGCAGTTGTCATTCCCTAAAACCACTTTTACTATACTCTTTGTTCGAAGCCATGTCTTCTGACTCGAGTCCTCGAGTAACTATTGAAATCCACGTACCTTCTATGTACAGCGCATCTTTATTGTGATTATGATGGATTAAATATATCATCCTTCACAGTTAACATTGATTCTTTTGTTTTGGAAAATTTCACCCTCCTAAATTTAAGCTTTTTAGAAATAACTATAATTTCTTTTGGCAACCACTATCTCTTTTCTAACTAATACTTTTTCTTTTTAGAGGCTTTTGCCTTAGGGAGTATGCACTTGCCAGAGAGAGAGAGACAGAGACAGTGAGAGGGAAAGTGAGAATTCACCCCACAGGAGGTATGGCCACACTGCAATCCCTTCTCCATTCCTCTCCCAGAATCTTGGGCATATACACACACACACACACACACACACACACACAGAGTGATTTTCAAACTAAGTCTAAGACTCAAACCATGGTCCACCATGTGGGAGTCCAGCGACATAATTGCTATGCCATCTGCTGGCCCTTAATTAATACTTCTTAATCATCCTGTTTTCCCAGCTCCTGATCTTCTTTTTTGGCATGTGATAGCACCAACTTGAGAAAATCTTTCAGAGCACACCTGAACATGGCTCAATGTCTTCATCTTTAGACATCAAAAAAATGTAGTTACTATTTTCTCACATGTAAATAAGTATTTCATTGATAATGAATTCTAAGATTTATTTTTCTTTCTTTAAGGATTTTGGAAACATATTTAATTTCCTTTTAATATCCATTATTAAAGACAAGATATCTGAAGTCCACTACATTTTTATCCATTTTTATAATAGATAAGTTATAGAAGATTTTCTTAACCCTTAGGTTTGTAACATTTTTCCAGATTCTGTATAAATGCTGGTTTCTCAGGTATTTGAGTTCCTTTCAGTCTAATGAAGCTTCCTTTTCTTCAGGTTAAGAAAAATTTCTTATCTTATTTCTTTGATTCTTCACTTTTCTTACCTTTTTATATATTTTTACCTATAACTTTTTTGTAAGATATGGAAAGTTCTTTTAGTCCCTAAATCTCTAGGATATTTTCTTGACTCATCTTTCAGAAGATTTATTTGGTTTATGGTCATTTAAATTCTAATATTCAACCCTTTTATTATTTAAAAAAAAACTTTTCAATCCGTTTTGAATAGCCACCAAACTTAGGACTGTTCTCTGTTGCTCCTTTTTATAGAAGCATGATTATGTTTTCAGATTCAGCACTCTATATAATCCCTTGGAGGACACTCGTCAGAATTTTTTCCCTTTGTTCCCTAAATTATCAGTTCTCTTCCATGACATTTGTTCTGATCGTCTATATTTGGCTTTCTATTCCATGCTATTAATTTTCCTAAATTGTGCTGATCTTTAGTTCCCTAGGCATACTGTTAGGTAGCCGGCAAAGGTTCTCGGGTTGTGTAGACTATCTCTCATGAAATTTTCTTTCCCAATGGGGAGGCGGATAAAGCTCAGATTTGTTACTTCTAATCTTGGATTTCTTTCTGCTTCACAAACTCTCTCAAAGTTTTCCTGGGCATTTTTCATGATATAGCTAACCTGTCCTTGTATGAGCCTATCTTTAAGCACATACCTGTTCATTCATTTGCATGTGTGTTCTCTCTTCTCAATACTCAAAAAAATTTAACTACCTAATTAAACACCCACTATGTTCTTTACTTGTTTTCTATCCATAAGGATATGAGCACTGTAGTTTTCCCCTTTTCTTATTTTACCTAGTTTTTTTTTTTTTTTTTTAGAGGTTTTTGCTATAGGGCGCATGTGCTCCCCAGACACACACACAGAGATAGAGAGACAGAAAGCGAGAAATAACCCCCCGGGGGGCATGGACACACCACCATCCCTTCTCCTTCATTCTCCTCTCAGGATCTTAGGCACACATGCACTCGCGCCCAGCGTGAATTTAAGCCACCAGGTCCGAGACTCAAACCATGGTAGACTACATGGGAGTCCAGCGACATAACCATTACGCTAACTGCTGGTCCCAATTTTACCTAATTCTTCCCCAGGACTTGCTGACCTTACACATTTCCCGTAACTCATGGCTTTCCTACATTCTATTCCTTCTAACCAGAAACCTGTCTATTTTTTTATTTAAAATATTTGATTTCACCTGGAACTACTGTTCAATTATGATCACTCAATAATCTTTGCAGCTTGCTCTCCTGTCATTCTGTTGCTCACCATGAGGATGGCGGGAATTTTGCCAGTGATCCAAGGTCGGGAAGGAGACCTCTCCTGCTGAGTATAGTTAGATGGGGTCTATTGCCTAGATCTCCATTTCTCTGTACTGGAAGCCTCCCTAAACAGGGCACCTGTATGACGATTTCTTGACTGGAGGAGCATGTCCTGCCATCTCTCTCAAACAACCTTTCTCCATATCTTCATCCACCACTTCTCTTTACCCATCTTCACCATCTTCACTCTCTTAGCCCCCTTCACCATCTGCTTCTTACATCTGAGAAATCTTTGGTTCTCTAGCCTACCATGGGAATCAACCACAGTTTTCTGCTGTTTTGTGAAAGGGAGAGGAGAAAGTAGTTAGGAAGGTCTTTTGAACTCTGGGTAAGAGACAGAAATTTGCAAATATTAAATCATAGATTTTGATTTTCTTGCAAAATATATTCTCTTGTAGCTTCCTAAATTAAAGTCCTAATTATATAGTTTATTATCCAGGAAGGAATGAACAGGTACAGCTTGGAAGAAAGAGGCCATTCATCAGCTTCAAGTCATTAAATCTTGCCATGCTAAAGATGAGAAGAAAAATATGGCATTTGCTATTAATACCGGAAATAATTCTAAGAAAGAAGTTTATAAATTACCTTAACTCTTAAGAAATATTAATTTAGAGCCTGGAGAATTCAGATTAATAAATTTAACCCAAATTGTTGAAAGATTACCCTAGCGTTATTTTCTAAGGTAGGAGCAGGATATGACACAAAAAAATAAAGAGCTAAACTCTTAACTCATTCCCTTCTGGAGGGCTATCAGAGGAGGATGTGGAATCACAGACTGAGATTTCCAAGTTGGGATCAATCTTTTACCAGGAAGAAACTGAGACCCATCTAATAAATGGTCCGTTTTGGGGAGAAGAAAGTCAAGGACTCTGCAGAATACCTCTAGGATAGTCCCAGCTTTAGAATTAGTGTTGTGTGCAATAAGGCATCAGAGAAATGACATAAGGCACTTTCAAAAGGGCAGATATAATTATTGTTGAGATATTATTGGCCTTTTGCAATGTTTACTAAGAAGCTAGAAGTTCCAACATCTTCAAGAGAGATTGAAAAGTTCTATATGGAATAGTGGATGGCCAATGAATAGACCTGTCTGGATTCTAGGGAAAAAAAAAAAAAAAAAAAAAAAAAAAAGACAATTCATCCAAGGACATTGTGGAAGGAGGCAGATGTGCAAGACTTTAACTTCCTCAATATGATGCCAACACATTTATATTGGAGATCTGTCTTTTTCTACCCATAGCACAGACCTCAGGAGATCAGAGGACTGTAACATTAATTCAATGACTTTCTTAATCCCTACTTTGTCAGACAGTTATATCCACTTCTACTCTATTATATTGACACCATCTGGACAGAAGTATGAGAGAACCAAAACACTGAACATATACCTAAGACATCCAAGCAGAAGACCTGAAAATATTATTAAATTATGATATTTATATTAATTTATTCATGCACTTAGTCAACATATTTATTGAGAAACTGCTATGCTCTCAGTAAATATACTATAAATGGAGTGAACAAAGAGAAAAAAATTCCCACTCACATGTAGATTTATTTTACTGAAAAATCTTCAGAAGATTTAATTCTACTGAAATCGCTGTATTACACTAAATTCTCTAAGACTGGTTTAAACATATTATCCCTTAGCATTGTGGCCTTTTCGCCCAATAGAAGGTCTTTAGTAATCTCTTGGCATTCTAAGCACTTCTGCATCTTTTTGTGCAGGGACAATTTAGGGACTTTTATATGTGAGCTAACTCATAGGTTCACAGGGTCAAATCATTAACAGTTAATGAGAAAATTATTTACCACAAACAGAAATAGCTACTATTGGTTACTAGTGCTTGATTTATTATAAACTTGCTACTTTATTCATGCCAGACACCCGTAGCCTTAAACTTTTTAAACATACATTTTGAATTACATGTAATAGCAATTACATGACTAAGCATCAAGTAGCAAATTAGAGTTGTGGTTTATGTTTTGTAATGAAACAGTGGATAGATAAGTTGTTATGAGACACTGTGAATCATCTATTATCTGTTCCATAGACCAGAAAACTGAGGTTGGGCTGCTTGTTCAAATAATTTTTAATTCTGAAAAATGCTCTTTTAGTACTAAGGTATCTATTACAATTTATGAGACTTATAAAACCTACAAATACTGTTAAATAAAGTAATATATGTGAAAAAAACTTGTTAACTTCTAAATTACAGACATCTATTATTTTTATTATTCCAGGAAGGTTTAATGACCAAATTTTAGTGACTATTTAATCTACCTTATTATTTTTATGTGAGGAAACCTATTCAAAAGTTGCCTGGAATCCTTGTGATTTTTCTTTATTTATGATTTTGTAGTCGTTGTATTAAAGAGCTTATACCAAGGCTCAATTTTTCATGTTCAGAGATTGCACTTGTTCCTTTATCCATATCCCATTTTAAAGAGGTTTTCCTGTATGTCATTAGGGAGCTGTTAATTTAAAATGGAAAAGTGAGAAAATATATCTGTGATGTTATTATGTAAAACACAAAGGTGAAAAACTATTTTCATGATGTTATAAATGTATCATGAAGTAGAAGAGAGGCCATGTACACATATTTATTTAAAAGAAAGGTAAAACAATTCTGAGCTAAAGAATAAAAATTTGTCAACATTTTCCTGGCACATGCTAAAAGAGAATTATGTTATTCTATTAAGAGGGTCTTAGCTTTTAAGCAGATGTGTTTCAGGAATGAAGAAGCAGACTGTACTGTTCTGATAATGACATAGGCAACATTTTATTCGATGTCTGGGTTTGCTTTTTTTTTGAGAGGTTTTTGCTGTAGTGCGCGTGCACTCACCAGAAAGACAAAGACAAAGAGACAGAAAAAAAGTGAGAAATAACTCCCCAGGGTGGGATGGCCATGCCACAATCTCTTCTCTTCCATTCTCCTTTGGGGATCTTGGGCATGCACACACACCTGCCCAGTGTGAGTTTAAGCCACCAGGTCCAGGAGTCAAACTGCGGTAGACTACATGGGAGTCCAACAACATAGCCATTATTCCAACTGCTGGTCCCAAGACAGACCATCTTAACAAAAGTGAAACTGAACCAGAAAGGTAGAATTATAGACCTCATGTGACTACCTGAAATAGCTACTTAAACTTAGGTTTGCATTTAATATATTTTGTGCCTTTCTCATTTAAGTGTTCCATAGATATTGGACAAATATCTGAATTAGAAGAGAATATCCTTTATTAATAAAGGTTTAAACATGCAAACATGTCATTCAGATAAAGTTTTTTTGTGTGTTATAAAAATTCTCAGTATATTAAGAATACTCATCAAGGTTTAAAAATATACATTTAAAACACAAACATTATTTTAATGTTCATTCGACTTACCTTATAAATTTTAGAGAAAGTTTTCTTTTTTGTTATTAGGAAGACTTCCAAAATCTATAAAGAGAATCACATGTTATGATTACTTTATTGTTCAAAATATACTGTACTCGTAGCTTTCAGAAGTAGGAACTTTTATTGGACATGCTTTTCCAATATATAAAACTAAATAAGTAGATTTAGTAATAGATTTGAGTAGTTAAAATCTTACTAAATATACATAATTAATAATAATCCTGAAACAATCATTGTACTATTGAAATATGAGAAAGACTCAAAAAAAAAAAAAAAACTCATTGTAATAGACAAGTCTGTATGCTTTAAACTGTAAAGCTGTAATAGTGGCTATACTTTCAAAAACTAAATCCTGAGCTTTCCAACAGTGATTTTGATTTTTCTATATTAATACATGTAGTTGTAAAATGGTATCAGCAAGTCAAAAATAATTTTGATTCATTACATTTAATTATGACCAAGAAATGAGATTAGAATAAGTTACATTTGCCTTTGTTCTATCTTCTACACAGACTGGCTTACTAGGTGATGACTCATTGACAATGGTGGAAAATTAACATATGGAAAGAAGAGCTTTTCATTATGAAGCAGATAAGCTCCTTGACTGACAGTGTAATTGTATCACGTATTCCTGTGGAATCTCAGCTAAAGTACTAATATTCCTTTACTGTTTTTAGAAGACTCAGTACTAATAATCTGTATAGTTTGCACGTCAAAATCTTTGAGATAGTTCTACAGAAAAGGAAAGCCATGTGACCTAAAGAGAGCATTATAAATGCTTTCTGTTCTTAATAAAATATTTAAGTGAAGTCATGTGACCAAAGGACAGCATTACGAAGATGTTTTTGTACTTAATAAAATACTCATTAATTAAATTTCCTATTTTAATTATGAACAACAGTTAAGATGGTCATTATTCTGCTTTGGGAAAGAATAATCATTGAAACATTTTGAAAAAGAAGTGAAAATGCTACATTTAATATGAAAAAATTGCATATAAGAACTTAAAACAACAAATATCTAGTATTCTCTCTTTCTCTCTTCCTCTACCTTTTATTTGTGGAAAACATAAATAAGTAAACTTTTAAAAATAACCATTGTTTAAATGGTTATACATATAGTATTTTTTTTTTCTTTTTGGTTTTAGCCATATGGCTTATATGCTCACTGGAGAGAGAGACAGAGAGAAGGAAAATGAGAAATCATCTTCCCCAGGGAAGATGGCCACCTGCAATCCCTTCTTCATTCTCTCTTGGAATTTTAAGCATGCATTCACACATATCCAGTGTGATTTTCAGGTCACTGGGTCTAGGACTCAAAGTGCAATTGGCCATGTGGGAGTCCAGTGCCTTAACCACACCTGCTGCCTTCTTATATATAGTTTGTTTTTAATATATTTGTAGTACTAAATTTAAAAGAAAAAAAAAACACCGGAATTTTGCCTAGGTCCATAAAAATATATATTACAATATTTAGGAGATATTCTAATGAGGAAAACATGTAATTAACTTAAACTTGTCATTTAATAATAATTTAGTGGGACCAGCAGTTAGCGTAATGGCTATGTCGCTGAACTCCCATGCAGCCGACTGTGGTTTGAGTCCAGACCTGGTGGCTTAAACTCATACCAGGCGCATGTGCGTGCGTGCCCAAAGTCCCAAGAGGAGAGTGGAGGAGAAGGGATTGTGGCGTGACCATCCCCCCTGGGGGGGTGATTTCTCGCATTCTGTCTCTCTGTCTCTCTCTGTCTTTCTGGTGAGCACACATGCCCAATAGCAAAATCCTCTCCAAAAAAAAATAATCATCATCATCATCATAATAATAATAATTTAGTGTACATTATTTAAAATGAAATACACAAAATTAATAGGAAAGTCATTTCAAATTCTCCTTAACTTTCAATTAGATCTAAACTTTCTCTCAAGGTAAAATAGCACTGCAAAAAGTAGTCCTATTTCTGTGTGAAGAAAAAATCTCATACACTGGTAAATGACCTTTTAACGGATATATAATTAATGCAAATTATTTATCTTTCAGTGCAATGATTAAATACTACATTAAAATCTACCTATTTTAAAAATATTTTATTAAAAACAGTAGTATTTTTAAAGTAGAAGATCAATAAGATCTTTGATCATACTAGGAATTGAATTTTTAAGTTAAAACATTTAATCTGTGGGTAAAAATCCTTTGTTGATTATCTTAATTCATACCATTTGGGTGGATTTCTGCAAAAGTGTGGAATTGAAGGACTTTTTCAGGTACTGGTTATTAAATGAGATATCATCTAAGTCCACTATCATTAATTTTTTTAAATTGAGTATTCACATCATAAAGCACAAGCTGCTGAATCATACAAATATTATCTCTTTAACCAGTTCTTAGAAAACTGACATCATGGAGCATTTCTGGGAATGAGATCATAGAGCACTTAACTGGCAGAAATTCTGATTTTTTTTTTTGAGAGATAACCTTGAGCCTAAAAAGTACTTTTATATTTCCTTCTCTTTAATCAAAGTTTGAGTTTACATGCCAAATATATTTCATAGTATATAAGGTATTTTGATGACTAGTGAGATATGCTAATTGACATTATCTAATCACATAATATATGTGGAATGTTAGAAAACATCTGTGTGTGTGTGTGTGTGTGTGTGTGTGCGCGCGTGCGTGTTTCCACCTGCTTCGGAATAGGGACTTTTCAAAAAGCTGGAATTCTAGGTCTCACCCCAACCCAGAAACAAGGGGTTTATATGCATTTTTAAAAGTTCCATCAATTCAAAGAATAACATAGTGATCTAATTTATATAGCAGTCTATAGTAATAGTTAAAGTTATTCATATCTCTATAGAGATGAGTATGAAATAGTACATTGTAAAGCCGAGAAATCTATATAGATATGCTCTCTGTCCATTTATTTTGGAGTGAGCTGTTTAAAAATGAAAGATGTGGGGAACCAGCAGTTAGCGTAATGGCTATGTCGCTGGACTCCCACGTAGTCGACCGTGGTTCGTGTTCCGGACCCGGTGGCTTAAAACTCACGCCGGGCATGTGTGCGTGCGTGCCCAAGATCCCGAGAGGAGAATGGAGGAGAAGAGATTGCGGCGTGACTATCCCCCCTGGGGGGTGATTTCTCGCTTTCTGTCTCTAATGTCTCTCTCTGTCTGTCTGGTGAGCGCACGCGCCCTATAGTGAAAATCTCTCAAAAAAAAAAAAGAAAATGAAAGATGTGTTCTAGAATGTGGTAAGAAAATGGTAGCTGCTTACATTCCAATATACCAAGAAATCTCATATAGACAATATAGATTAAGATAACAAATAAAATCCTCCAGACCTGGCACCTTTATTACAAATACGAGTTGCCAGAATCTATACAGATCAATCTAGCTAAATGGAGAAAATAGACACAACAGATCATCAGGAGACCAGCAGAGATGACTCTAGAGTCCATCCAGAGTCGAGTGGAGGTGATTGAGCAGAAGAAAGGAAAGTGTGAGAGGCTCTAGGAGCAGTGGAACACAAATATCTATCAAGCTTGGCTCCCAGAGGGCAGAAGCCTAATTCTTAGTACAAACTATGGAAATCACTTAAGACAAGGTAGGTGATAACCTCAGACCTTGGAGAATGTGCAGGATCATTGGAAAAGCACCATTTCTGGGAGACCTAGTGATATCTTGGAAAATATGATCTTAGTTGGAAATTTATTGTGAAGAAACAAAAAGAGCTTAAAATTCCCAAAGTGGTACAAGAAAATCAGAGAACAGAACAGAACTGAAAGCCATTATTTATTAAAATAGAGAGGTAAAGCATTAATGGGACAAAGAAAAGTGGTATTATCTGTTGAAGATAATTTTATAGTTTTATTAACTGGACTAGGGAGAAATGTTCACATGTTGGAATATTCACTTTGTAAGCTCAATAATGTGATTGAATGTATAAAAGAAAATGAAATAAAAAAAATTTTAAAAAAATTTAAAAAAACTGCCCTTCACAATAAGAATAGAAGAAAAAAGCAAATAAAACTGAAGAACTAAAGAAGTCATATAGAAGAACCACTCACATGTAGGGTCACCAGATATTGTTGGTTCAGCAAAATATAGCACAATTAAACAAACAAACATGGGGAGCAGCAGATGGTGTGGTGGTTAAGGGTGCTGGACTCCCACATGGCCAACTGTAGTTTGATCCTGGATGTGGCAGCATGCTTTCTCACTTTCTCTCTCTCTCCCTCTCTCTCTCTCTGTCCCTTTCTGGACAAATTAAAACACAAAAATAAATAAAGATAAATAAAATAATTCTAAAAAAAGGAGTAACTTCAATGTCATCCACTCAAAATTGTGGTAATAAACATAGATATTATACAGTCAGACAATATTTATGTTATGTTATAATTACATAATATGATTACATAAATCATATAACTTGATATATTATTTTACTTACAAATGTTACAAAATTTATGTACATGTTCTATAATATAGATACTGTTCCAAATTTTCAACACATGAAAACATGTACACACAAACTTATATGGTGTAGGTTCTGGATAAATAGGGAAGATCATCTTGAAGAAGAACCAAGTAAAGGAATTATGCCACCTGAGATTAAGGCTTATATGCAGCGCAGTATACCTGAGAGGAAGCATACCAATTAAACAAAATAGAAAGTTCAGAATGAGAGGTACATATATGTTGTATTCTGATTTATAAAAATGCCATTATAGCAAATAAGTAGGAAAAATATAGTATTTTAGCCAAAAGAACTGGATCAATTGGATAGCTGAATGTAAAAAAAAATGAATCTTGATTTCTACTTTATACCATACCAAAGAGAAAAACTGATGAACAATATTGTAAAGGGTAAATTTCTTAAACATATAAAAGAAAAACATAGACAATATCTACATGACTTTGAATAAAGGAAGATGCTTTAAACAGTATACAAAAAGCACTAACTATAAAAGAAAAGATTGGTAGTCTGGAATTTCATAAACACTAGGAATTCTCTCCACGAGAAACATTAAATTTAAAAATATGTAAAGCCATGATATAATATTAACAAGAAGATAATAAAAGAGACTATTTTAGGAAACATTTCAAAGTTCCCTTTAAGGTAACTATGAGAAATAAGATAGTTCTGAAACTATTGAAGTAAATTATACTGAAAAAATAAGGCTAATTATGGTGAATAGTCACACGGTAACTATCCAAGATAAATAGACATTTTAAGAAGCCAAAGTACTGGTGAAAATGAAATACTAGTTAGAAGAGAACTGATCTTGCTGAATAAGACAGTAGCTATCACAAAAAGACAAACTCTAATATACTACATTATCATCCAGGATGATAGAAAGTGGTGAGATTCCTGTAGCTATTCCAGAAATGTTCACATCAAGCAAAAATCTGGTGTTATCACGTGGAGATTTTCCTATTTTAAAGTTTAAAAAACCAAAGGCATTTTTAAAATTCTCTTTATGCATTCAATCACTGTCTGTCATTAAAACTTGCAGCATGAATTTTCCCAGCTTAAATACATTGTATATTAGTCCAGTTAAAGATACAACATTTTAAGAACAAATACAATTCCTAATCCCAGTACTCTCACATTACATCTGCAAAGGGCGCTATTCTTGCTGCATAATATGCAGCATACGTATTTACAATGGCCGTGGAATTCTGCTCTTAGCTATTTTATGGGTAGTCATTTTCTTGAGTTATTCTCCCACTTTAGATTTTATCTTTCAGAACAACCAACATTTTCAGCTGTAGGTTTGAATTGCCTGTGGAGTTTTTAAAAGTTCCAAAGCCCATGGGACCAGCAGATGGTGTGGTAGTTACGGCACTGTACACATCCCCATGGCTGACTACAGTTTGAGTTCTCGACCTAGTGGCTTGCTTTCTCACTTTCCCTCCCTCTCTCTCTCTCTCTCTCTCTCTCTGGGTCTCTCTCTGGTCAAATTAAAATAAGTGAATGAATAAATAAAATTAAATAAATAATTATTTTACAAAAAAGTCCCAATGGCCAATTCTCATCCAAACTAGCTACATCAGAGTCTCAGTCTATGGGTCCTAGGTGTCAGTGTCTTTTAAAGTTCACTAGGTTTGTCCAGTGTACAAACAGGTTTAAGGAATTGTTTTATGAGAATGGACTTAGTAGAACTGAGTCATCAGGGAAGTCCTGACACATTTTTGCGTAGAAAAACATGTCATGACTTTCCCAATGACTTAATATGACTGATGTCAGTTAAATTCTTCATGGTTTTGACTTTCCCTTTAGTCACTGTTGCAAATAAATAAGAAACAAACAACAAATGAATAGATGCATTCTGGTATTGAGGAAGGTTATTGTATTATTTAATATACTGGTGTTTTCCCGGATCTTCAGGAATTGCTCAAATGTCTGCTCTTTTGGTGAATGCTCCGCAGCTATCGTACTTGAGGTCTGTCCATGTGCACCGTGTGTGTGCTCATTGTCTCGTGAGCTTCTCCTCAAGGCACAGTACTCCTCGGATTGTAGAGCATTTCTGTGCTTTTCTACTTCCTCTTTCATATCAGAGCAATTTAAGATAAAGAAATGCGTCTTAGTCATCTAGTACATGGTAGATAATAAAATTTGTTGAGAAAATGAATAATACAATTTAGGAGGTGATATTATTATTCTATTATTGTCTTTTTTTATAAGTCAGTGTTCTTCACTATAGACATCATGTCTACTAGTAAAATTATGCCAAACGTATTGCTATATTTGACTTTTAATTTTAAAATAATGCAACTTTTTTCTGTTATCACCTAGTACTAGTTTCCTTGATACTGTTTCTGTGGTGAGCATTCTTATATCTACAGGGGTACTACTGGTTTGATTATACATGGCCAGATGTCTTCACTTATCTTCCTTGCTGACACCATGGTCAGGAATTTTTTTTTTTTTTTTTTTTTAAGAGAGAGATTTGTGCTATAGGGCACGTGCACTTGCCAGAGAGACAGAGAAAGACAGAGAGACAGAAAGTTAGAAATCAGTCCCCAAGGGGATGGCATGCTTCAATCACTTCTATTACATCTATCTTTCCTTTCAGGATTTTGGGTACACATGCACACACTGTGTTTTTCATGGTTAGAAATGTGGGATCCAGTCACCTTAGCCACTACGTCACTAGCTGATCCACAATACAGTGTTGTTAATTATTCAAGAGAACATCTGTTTCTGACCAAGATGAAAAGATGGGGATTAGATTTGCCCTATTGCCTTACATAATCAATAGTAGACAAATATATCTAAATCAATGAGTTTTAAGATATTAGACAGTGAGAGACAGTGGGCCCTAATAAAAACTCGACAAACTGATCTGTAAGGTTGTCCCAGTGTGTTACTTGAGAGAGATTCCAGGCCATAGAAGAGGGAGGAGAAACAGATGTGGCCCGATGGACTCCCTGAGCTGAGAAAACAGTGCTAGGAATCTCCGTTATTCACAGAAACCAAAAAATGTTGATGCATATGGTCCAAGAACAACAATTTAAGGGGGATGAAAACTTCTATTTTTAGAAGTTTATTTATTCATTTTCTCTATGAACAAAAGAGACAGAAAAAGAAAGAGACAGACAAATAGGACCTCAATACTGTGATCTACACTAGATGAGCCAGCCCTAGTACATGGATGCCTGGCATACTCAGGAAGGTCACTGGGTATGAATCCAGAACTCCACTCCCCATATGGGTAAGTTTGCAGAGCTCTGGGTTTAACATTGTACCATGGTCTGTCCTTGAGGGAAGACTGTTCTATATATATTGATGTTGCATTCGGGCTTTGCAAGTAACTTGAAGACAGATTAGAGGTTTTTTTCCTTGGCCTGCATTCTAGTTCATTCTGTTATTAGTAGCAGAAAATAAGTGCATCTGGGCGCTTGATAAACATAGAGATTTTTCGGCTTATGATTTGTGTGTCTGAGGTCCGAGGGCTGTATTGGATAAGAGTCTTAAAGCTGCGTTACAATACGGTGGGGGGCAGGAGCACATGAACCTGTGTCTGTGTGTCTGTCCTGGTCTGTTCCCTCTCCTTCTAAGCATGAGGAATCCATCATGGGAGGGATCAGTCCTAATGACTTGGATGTCTACCTCTTCCCAAGGACCCCACCTTTTAACACCGTAGTCAGACTAAGGTTTTACTCTTTTTACCCTGTCACAACCAAATCTCAGCATATAAATTTTGTGAAGGACATTCAAATAGCAGCGAGTGACTTCATTTCTCTTTTGTAAAATGGAAATAATCACAACAACTACCTCCTGGGTTTACTTACAAGTAAATGATATCAAGCTCAGAGAATTGAGGCTGGTATGTACAACTACCAACCAGAGTGAGTTTGGGCACATTAGATTGTTGCAAGCTCCTCACTATCCACTATGACAAATTGTGAGATGATCTTTTGGATGTGGCATAGATGTAGATTATAATTGAGGTATTTCCTCTTTGGTGATATATGATATATAAACTTGCTTGATTTGTTTAGTACAAAGTCAGGTTATCTATGATTTACTCTTAAAGTACTTCATGGAAATAATATAAATAAGATATACTAAGTGTCAATGTCTTCTTGAATAACTCATAAAAAATTATTAGTCTTTTTTGTTTCTTTTTTTTTTTTTTTTTTTTTTTGGAGAGGTTTTTGCTATAGGGCGTGTGCGCTCGCCAGACAGGCAGAGAGAGACATAGAGACAGAAAGCAAGAAATCACCCCCCAGGGGGGATGGCCACGCCGCAATCCCTTCTCCTCCATTCTCCTCTCGGGATCTTGGGCACGCACACACATGCGCCCGGCGTGAGTTTTAAGCCACCGGGTCCAGGACGTGAACCGCAGTCGACTATGTGGGAATCCAGCGACATAGCCATTACGCCAACTGCTGGTTCCCAGTCTTTTTTGTTTCTTGAAGGGTAACACACCCTAAATATTCTACTGATATTTAGATGACAAATTCCTTGCTATTGTTAAAAAAAAAAGCAAAAACAAAGATGATGTCATTTCCTTTTCTGCTTTATTTTATACTGACAAAAAGACAATAAAATTTTGTGAGAATTACTTACTTTCATTAAACAACAATATTGACATATATTTCTATCTAGAAACCTTGGAAAGATTTAAACATTTTTTGTGGAAGTTCTGCTGGACAGACTGGGTTTACTAGCAGGGAAAATAAATATGTACTTGTCTGGGTATCTAAGTAAATTACAAAATGACATGTGCTTACCAGGTACTTTAATACAGTTTCAAATTGTACACAGCTTGAATGTTTTATACTTAAAATCTTTACTATGAGTGTTTTTGTATATCATAGCAGTGTATACATTAAGAACTGAAAATTGATAAAGACATCCTTTAATGTTCATCTCTCCCCCAGGAGACAGCCAAAAAGCTGTGTAATGCTTTAACTTGGCAGTGCTATCACTTGCCTATTGTTTAGATGTTCAGTTTTGAGCTTGATAGCAATCCCTTCTATCTACATATTGGATTCTCTTTTATAATTATACTCATGTATAATCATCAGCTCTAATGTGTAAAGGAAACCTAAAGAGCCTCTTGAAATTATATTTTGTCATAGCAAGAGTATAATATAATTTCTAAGAGTATAATATAATAATCTTAAAAAAGGTTAAAAATATATTTTTTCATAGGTATATTATATTTTAAGCTAATACATTTTAAATATACATTTTTGTTTAATCAATACTATTTCCATGTCCTAAAGTTTAATCCATTGTGATTGTGTTTGGCTGACTCAATGAATTCAATTAATGAGAAAATCCTCAAGACTGGATACAGTCTCCAAAGTACTCATCTAAAAACAATAAATCTGTTTAAAGAAATGCCGACATGTTGGTTCAATATAGGTACGTGCTTCTGTAAAGTCATTGGTATTTTGAGATCTCAGAGGGAAATGGAGTAAAGCCATCGACAGTAAGGGATAGCTACAGAAGCAAAGTTATAGATGTTAGAATAGTGAGGAATTGTTTCATGTACACAGATTGACAGTGGTCCCTCTGTCGAATAAGCGATATATATTTATTTTTATTTCTCACTAATCACCTTTTCTTCTAATGATAAAACTGGCCTCTGTTGCAACTACTCTAATAAAATTTTGTCTTACAGTCACTGATGGATGGCCTCCCTATTACTAAATAAAATAGCTCCCGTTTGCAAACTGTCTCAATGTTTTCTTTGTTCTGTGCAATCCATTTCTCTGAAAGATATCTCCTTTGTAATGTAGGACATGGACAAACATTATTCTGTTAATTCTTCTCATATCATTAAAAAGTAACCTGCCTTTCTTTTCCTACCTACATTGCCTTATATTTCTGTCTCAGAAGTTCCTTCATTCTAACAGTACCTAACAGGGTGGATTATTTTCCATATAGCATAAATAGACCAGAGAATTAAATGTAAATACAGAAACTATGAAAGTATTTAAGAAAATATGGGTACTCGCACACCTAAAAAACATGGCAAAGACATCAGAAGCAAAGTAAGAAGAGAAATATGAATCATTGGTAAAAACTTTTGTTACTTATATTACAGTAAAAAATTTAATACCCCTAACATATAAAGAACTTCTGAGAATAAACAAAAATGAATGCACAAACTCACAGCAGAAAAATTAACAAAATAAATGTTGATAAAGAAAACACATGCAAATGCCTCTTAACAACATAAAATGCTGTTCAATTCCCACCATTTCTAATGAAAAGTTAATCATCTTTCACATTATTGTCCCATAAATTTAATGTTTTGTTTTTGTTTTTGCCTGTGGTCACATTTAAGATTTTCTCTTTTTCTTTGCCTTTCAGCAGTCCAACTTTTATGTAGCTATGTGTTATTCTCTCTTTTTTTTTAATTTTTAATCTGCCAGAGGGCAGATGTGCTTGCTGGAGAGAGAAAATGAGAGAGAAACAGAGAGAGAGTGAAAAAGCACCCTCCACTGGGCATGGTCATGCTATAATTTCTTCTCCACTTACTGGTCAAAATTGACTTGTTTAACAAGTTTTGTTTGCTTCAGGTAAAGGTCATAATATATTGATATAACCGAAGTAAGGATATGCATTTTAAAAGGATACATTTCACAGTCAGGATACGGGGGCAATTGCTTTTTCTCTGTAAAGGTGTACTGTAAGTACTTTCTTCCTTGGATCTAGAACCACTGGTGTGTGTATAAAGCATCTCAGAATAGGGAGCCCAAATGGATTCTCAGCTGGGTGTTTTATAAATTGGAGTATTCTTACTAGTTATAAAAGAATATTCTTGCTGCATAACCAGCTCCAAGGACACAATCTTGAGAGGATTTCAATGAGTCTAGATGTAAATCTTTAATCTCTTTATTTTCAATAAACAATTCTGGTAAACTTGTAAAAATTGCCATGAAACTCTTTGAATAATGGTTACAATTAATATTATTCAGCTTATTTTTATATTTCTTATTTCAATAAAATATATCAGGAGCTTTTCCAACTTGCACCATTACAGCACCATCCACTTTCTCATTTTGTGGTCAAGGCCTTAGGATGACAAATCAGTCACTCCACTAACAGCGGATACTTGCTGTATAGAATTGTGTAAATTAAAATCACATACATATTAAAAACATTTGAAATAAGAAGTTACATGAATCAAAACAAACAGAACCATCCAATAACATCAGCACAAACTTTCTCTTAATTTTGTATTAGCACTTTTGCCTCCTTTAACCAGATATATCTTCTCTTTAGAGAGCATATCTGCTGGGTGATTAAAAATCAGAATCTACTACTCTTGATTATATCTAAATTGTCTTCATATGAATTATCTTTCATGGGATAACATCCTAAGAGGGTTTTAATTCAATCTCCCAATACAACTGATCTTTGCATTAGTGTTATAAGTTTTATTAGGTGCCACAATATTAACTTTACATATCTTCATTATTCTATAGGAGTATCATGGCTAATGCTGAAAATATGGTTACAATAAAAATCAAATGTTGTTACAGTATATTTTGCTCCTTACAACAAAATTTATCTCTTCTCATATGCCACGTATTATGTCCAGAGCAGATTTTGTTTTTTTAATTTGCCAGAGGGAAAGTATACTCACCAGAGAGAGACAAAGAGAAAAGAGAGAAAGGGAAAGTAAGAAAGTAACTCCCATGGAAGATGATCATACTTCAGTCTCTTCTCCATTTCTCCCTCCTTTCAGGATTTTGGGCACACACGCACATATACCTGGCATGTTTTTCAAGCCACCATGTTTAGGACTTGAACCATGTGGTCACTAATGTGGAATCCAGCTGCCTTAACCACCACACCATGGGTTTTCTTACAAAATAAAGTCCATGTGTTGTGGAGTAAGATGTGTCCCCATGAAAATCATGTTGAAGTCTCATATCTCAGAATATGACTGTATTTGTAAATAAGACCTTCAAAGTGGTGATTAAGCTAAAATGAGGCTGTAAAGCACTCATTCAATACAAGTAGTGTTCTTATAGGAAGAAATGTGGATACACAAAGGGATACAAGGAATGTACCTACATGAAGGAAACTATGCATGAGGACACTATGAGAAGGCAGGCATCCCCAAGCTAAGGAAATAACTTTAGGAGAAGCAAAACCTGCCAAAACCTTGATCTTGGAATTATAGCTCCCAGAACCATGAGGTAATACATCTATTCTGTTTAACACCCACCCCCTCAAGTCTGATATCTGATTATAGAATCCCTAGCAAACTAGGTTTGTCAGCAAGTCATGAAGTATTGTTGCATAGAAAACTACATCATGACTTTCCTGGTGACCTAATAATATACCATGTCTGTTCTTTTAGGAAACCAAACATCTCAAGAACATAACTAAATTTCTTTTCCCAAGTAATGGGTTTAACAGATGGCTTTTAGTGGCGGAGACCCCACACAGAGATATGAGGAATGTGTTGGGATGCACTCTAGTCTTATTTAGTGTTTGTCCTACATCTACAAGTTGAACTGTAGAGAATGGTTAGCACTGGTCATTATGCTAAAGCAGGTCAAGAAAATTCCAGTAGGTGTATTCTCCAGTTAAAACTTTTTTAAAAATTATTATTATTCATACATTAAATTGCTATACATCATTTAGATTGTGAAGAGACTTTACCCAGCATGATTTACACCTCAGTCTAACCCAGTTGAGACTATTATATACATCCTCAACAGATAATAAACCTAATCTGTGTCCCACAAGTGTCTTACCTCTCCATTTCCCCTCAAATTGTCTTTCCTATGCTCTTCCCCTCCCACACTCTCTTTCCACTTTGTCTCTAGTGTCCATTACAATTTTTAATACTTTCATGTTCTCCAGTCTTTCAGTCTCTACCATAGAGTGCAGACAGTCAGTATATGTTAAGTGGAGACATACAATGTTTCTCTTTCATAGCCTGACTGGCTTCACTCAGAAACATATCTTCCATATTCGTCCACTTTCTATCAAATTCCAGGGCCTTGTTGTTTTCTATGGCTGAATAGTATTCCATGGAGTATATGTGCCACAATTTTTCAATCCATTCATCAGTTTGTGGACATTTGGGTTGGTTCCAAGTCTTAGCAATCTTGAATAATGCTTCAATGAAAATAGTTGTGCAAGCACTTTTCTGACTGAGTGCTCTCCTGTCGTTTGGGTGGATACCTAGGAGTGGAATTGCTAGATCATATGGTAGTTCTATTTGAAGGTCTTTGAGGAACCTCTATATTGTTCTCCACAGTGGCTGGGCCAATTTACATTCCCACCAACAGTGTAGGAGTGTTCCCCTTTCACCACATCCCCTCCAGCACTTATCGTTATTATTATTTTTTTTAATTTTCACCAGTCTGACTGGGGTTAGGTGGTATCTCATTGTGGTTTTGATCTGCATCTCTCTTACAATGAGAATGTTGGTCATTTTTTCATATGCTTTTTGACTGTTCGTATGTCTTACTTAGAGAGTGTTTATTTAACTCATTTTCCCACCTTTTAATTGGGTTAATCATTTTCTTTCGGGTAAGTTGCCTGAGTTCCCTGTGTATTCTAATTATCAGTCCCTTATCTGAGGCACAGTTAACAAAAATTCTCTCCCATTCTGAGGGTTGTCAATTCACACTAATTATGGTGTCCTTTGCTGTGCAGAAACTCCTTAATCTGATGTAATCCCACCTATCTATTTTGAGAATTATTGTCTGTGCTTTGGAGGTCTTGCTTAAGAAGTCTTGGCCTACCCCAATGTCTCCCAAAGTTTCCTCAGTGTTTTCCATCAGTAGTTTTGTAGCTTGTGGTCTTAGGTTTAGATCTTTGAAATGATAAGAGACATTCTTCACAGATCTAGAAAACACAATCATAGAATTTGAAACTATTAAAGACCCGATTTTGCTAAAGCCATCCTGCACAAGAAGACTGGATGGAGTTGGTGGCATCTCATTTCCTGACCCCAAAATTTATTACAAAACCGTGATCATCAAAACAGTTAAAACTCTTTATATACCGTATAGCCCATTAATCTCCCATAAATATATACCTTGAGATTCTTTTGTGAGAATTCATGAGTATTTTTCTGAGTATACCTTAAACTCTACCTGGTGAGGTCTTCAAAAAGTTCATGGAAAATGCATATAATGAAAAATATGCATGGATTTAAAAAGTTTTGTATTAAAATGAATTTACATTTTAATTCAATTTTCCATTTTATGTTAGAAATATCAGTGTATCTAATAACTCATCCTGTGTTAAAATGCAAGCTTATTCCATTCACTGGCTTGCAGTATAGCATCATAGTGTCTGTCTTTGTCACTGTCTTGATATCATTGTAATTGGTTTGCTATCTTTGACCTTCTTCCTGGTATAGTCATGTCAAGGTGCCCCATTTGATCTAGGCAAGTCTCTCTTTTTTTTTTTTTCCCCTTCATGTATCTTGCCTAATCAAAAGCAAACTTCATTAGGCTGTTATTCCTATTTTTGTTCCTAATTCTTAAGCTATCTTATTTCTTGAGCAGATAAGTGCTGTTTGAAACACCAGAAGCACTATTGCCATTAAGTACTAACCACTTTAGAATGATGAGGAAATAAATTTCTAACTAAAAGTTTTGAAATAAGCATAAGGTCACTTGAGTAGTAGTTATACCAACATTTCCCGTAATCATTCACATCAAATCTCTGACTTTTCATTCTCAGAAATGTGGGCCCAGCAAATTATACATAATTCTTTTCTTTTGTCAATGCTTCAAAACCCATTTTTTTCCTTCCACCTACTTATGAATTTCCTTAAATAATAAAGGACAAATTGTTAGTTTCTCACAACATAGTATGACAAACGAGACCTTTTATTGTCACTGAATCTTTATGATCACAATTAATGACCACATAACGTTTATTCAGACTATTATTAATAAATGTTCTCCACATTCAATTAAATACATATTTCTATGGGTTGGTTCACAACACACATCCTTAATAATAGCTATATTTTATAAAATGAGAACTAAAAGGCATAGCCATTACTGTTGTTCCACATAGTCATAGACAGAGTAATGCTATATATAGAGTCCTTCGAGAAATTCATTAGGTGGGTCATTGCCTAACTCATTTCTTGGTTCTTTTAAAAGAAAAAGAGATTTTAGCAAACAAAGTCCTTTACTCCAAGGCACATTTTGATCTAAGATAAGAAAGCCTAGTTATTCTTCTATTCTAAGCCTCTATCCAGTTAGTATGTCAAAAAACCTTTCATAAAAGAACGAACTTATTTGTTCTCTTCCCTTTAGCAACAATCACAACTTTCTTCTATTTATCATTAGTTTTAATAGAAACTTTTACTTGTAAAGCAGGGCCCTCTGGTTTAGCCTTTCGGCTATTCCATACTGCTAGTATCAGGATGTGTTGTGCTAGGGATTTCACTTAGATCTATTGCTTATTGTAGGGAGTCAGAATAGATAAGTCAAAGAAATGGAATGGTCACATCCAACTTGGTGATACATGGTAAGAGGTAAACAATTTTATAAATCTCTCTGGAAATCTTGGCATTGTGTTCAACTTAAAAGACACTGACTTTTGTTTTGGAATATTAATTGCTTTTAAAACTCTTAGTTCTAGCCCCAGTCCTAGGACTGTTGGATCTAGCATTGTAAAAGAAAACTGCTGGGACCAGCAGACAGTAGAATGGTTATGTTGCTGGACTCTCATGTAGTCAACCATGGTTTGAGTCCAGGATTGGCGGTTTGAAACACGCTGGCTGGGCAAATGTGTGTGCATACTCATGATCCCAAGAGGAGAACAGAGTAGAAGGGGTTGTCTCTCTGTCTCTCTCCAAAGAGTGCACATGCCCTATAGCAAAAATCTCTCTCAAAATAAATAAATAAAAGAAAAAAAGAAAAAAAGGAAAAAGAAAGAAAGATAAAGAAAGAAAGAAAAAGAAAGCTGCTGAGGCAGGAAAGATTAGTATATCAGTTGAAGTGGTATGCCTCAGCACTTCTTTCCTCATGCCACTGCTGAAGTATAACTGACATAATGAAGATTCATGTTTAGTCCTCTAAGTATAAATTGTAAACAAAATGCTATAAGCCTGTATACAAACTCTTTGATACTATGCTGACCTCCCCCTTTTTAAGACAGGGTCTCTCTGTACTGCAATACTCCTGCCTCAGTCTCCAAGCTGGCACAATAGGCATATAATCCTACCTATTTTTTTTGGACAGACTCTCACTATGTTGTCAACTTCGAGCTCAAGATGATGATCCTCCTGCTCAGCCTTCTGAGTCACTGGGATTAAAGTACATATCATGGTGCAGGGTCTTTATGTTGGCCAGAGAAGGAATCAGACTTTAATGTGTTCCCAGCCTGTGGAGCACAGTGTCTCAGCAGTATGTGCAGCCCTGCATTTTTAAGAAGTTTTACTCTTCCATTCAAGTTTTCTATTAACCTATTATTTAGGGAAGCACTAAGGAATATAATAAATTCACTGATAATATTTTTCACACATCAGTGCATCATGCAAACAATGAAATACATACCTCAATCTGCTGAAATGAAACTAGAAGGATCAAACTCTTTCTTATATTTTGTTCTCCATCTTTGATAGTGTTAGTGCTACTGATTTCAGTCACTGATCATGCAAAGCGCAATCTAGAATGTTATTAACTCCCATCAATACCCATTTATCTCTCCCAGAGAAGTAGGTAAAAAGTCGATGTGATCTACTTGGCAGCTATGTGCCAAAAGTCTCTTGGAAATAATTTCCAGGGCAAACTGAAAATGCTGTCTTTCCTATTGGCAAACAGGGAAATGTCTGTTATTGGTTTGAGCAGCATCAAAAGTCAATGCTATACCAGGGACCAGCAGTTAGCATAATGTCTATGTCACTGGACTCCCATGTAGTCAAATGCGGTTCGAGTCCTGGACCCGGTGGCTTAAACTCATGCCAGGCGCATGTGTGTGCATGCCCAAGATCCCAAGAGGAGAATGGAGGAGAAGGGATTGCAGCATGGCCATCCTCCCGGGGGAGGGGGGGATGATTTCTCGCTTTCTCTCTCTCTCTCTCTCTCTCTCTCTCTCTCTCTCTCTCTCTGTCTTTCTGGTGAGCGCACGCGCCCTATAGCAAAAACCTCTCCAAAAATAAAAACAAAACTCTCAAAAAGTCAATGATATACGTTGTTTGTTTGACTCATCTTTGTGTGACTTGATTTCCCTCACATGCACTCCTTTTCTGAACCCAAGTTGTCACTTCAAGAAATAGAACAAAGACATGGACTTATTGATTTCCTCATAACTAGATATTTGTGTGTGTGTTCATCAACATGCACCATTTGATTTTCCCTCAAATTTTCCATGGCGATATCCAGAGTACACTATCCTATATGGGGGTTTCTTTCATTGTTCAGTTAACTGTGAACCACTTTTCAGACTAAGTTATAATTCCATTGGCAACCCGTCAGTTAGTATGTATCTAAATAGTCATGTATGTGTGCAGTTATTTCATCATTGCTGGGAACAAAACCTATAATTTGATGTAATAGGCTAATTATTAACTTCCTCCCCAAGGAGTTTATTATATTCTGAATAGAGAGTAAGGTAACTTTTCTAACTGAGCCATGGCTTTTGATTCTGGACCTCCCTTCTATGAACTAGGCCAATCATCGGTCATCCTCAGTCAATTGGTCTAAAGAAGAAGCCCATTTAGCAGCAGTGAGAGCAGAAGCAGCACAGAAGTCCTTAGGAAAATCCAAAGTAGATATAGGTCTTTGAAGCAAAGAGGCTACTTGACCATGAATATGATTATTTCTGTTTACTATGCACTAAATGTTTGCATCCCCTCTAATTTTATGTGGGGAAGTCCTAATCTGCAATGCATTTGTGTCACTAGAAGAAAATATCTGAGCCCCGATAAACTTAAAAACAATTGGTATTTATTGGATTGTACAGTAATTCTATTTGTAGAAACTCCATATTGTTTTCCACAATGGTTGTACTCATTAACATTTCTACCAACAGTAAAGGAAGGTTTCCTTTTCACCACAGCCTCGCTAGTACTTGTTTTTTGTTTCTTTGAGCATAACTCAGTCCAGTTATCCCACTCCTTTGTATTTATCCAAAGGACAGAAAAACATCCAATGAGAGAAAGATCTACATGCCCATGTTTATTGCAGCATTATTTACAATTATTAAGACATGGAACCAACCTAAGTGCCCAAGACCTAATGAATGGATTGAAAAACTGTGGCATTTATATGCTATAGAATACTACTCAGCTATAAAGAACAATGAAGCCCTATCATTTGATTAAAAGTGGATGTTTATAGAAGATTTAATGCTACATGAAATAATCCAAAGTCCTGGATACACACACTGTATGTACCTTCTCATATATACTGAATGTTAGCATTCCATAGCACAAAGTAAAAATCTGAGGATATGGCAGTAGGAAGGATAAGTGTAGATACCAGAGAATGTAAGGGAGGGGAGCAGATGGTAGAGGATAGGTGGGAGAGACAAAGGCAAAAATATTTAACAGACAAAAGAATGTAAAGTTCTCTGTTGAAAATGATATATATGGTGGGAACCAGCAGTTAGCGTAATGGCTATGTCGCTGGATTCCCACGTAGTCGACCGCGGTTCGCGTCCTGGACCCCGGTGGCTTAAAACTCACGCCGGGCGCGTGTGTGTACGTGCCCAGGATCCCGAGAGGAGAATGGAGGAGAAGGGATTGCGGCGTGACCATCCCCCCTGGGGGGTGATTTCTCGCTTTCTGTCTCTATGTCTCTCTCTGTCTGTCTGGCGAGCGCACGTGCCCTATAGCAAAAACCTCTCCAAAAAAAAAAAAAAAAGAAAAAAGAAAAGAAAATGGTGTATATGGTAATATCCTTGATCTGAGTGTCATGTATTACATGCAAATGTTAAAAGACTACATTGTATGCTCTAGAGATGCAAAATGATGGAATAAAAAAAAAAAAAAGAATAGATATTTAATTTTCCACAGTTCTTGGGGGCTTAGAAGTCCAGGATAGGGACCAGCAGTTAGTGTAATGGCTATGTCGCTGGACTCCCATGTAGTTGACCGTGGTTCAAGTCCTGGACTCGGTGGCTTAAACTCATGCTGGGCGCATGCACGTGCATACCGAAGATCCAGAGAGGAGAATGGAGGAGAAGGGATTGCGGCATGGCCATCCCACCTGGGGGGTGATTTCTCGCTTTCTGTCTCTCTGTCTCTCTCTGTCTGTCTGGTAAGTGCATGCGCCCTACAGCAAAAACCTCTCCAAAAAAAAAAAAAAAAAAAAAGAGAAGTCCAGGATCAAGACACCAGCAGATTCAGTTTCTGTTGAAGGTTGATCTCTGCTTCCAAGATGGAGCTTTCTTGTGTCCTCACATGGTGAAAGGGGATAAAAGGGATACGCACTTGTCGTCACATGGTAGAAAAGATGGAGGAGCCAAGCAGCTCCCTGAAACCTCTTTTATAAGGCATTAATCCTATCCATGAATTCTCTGCCCTCATAGCCTAATCACCTCCTGAAAACCCCTTCTTTTAATGTCATCACTTTGGGGTTGAAGTTCCAACATATGAATTTTGGAGGAATACATACATTTAAACCATAACACTCAATATAATGGTAGGTAGAGATGTGAGGAAATTAGAATTGGGATAGATCATGAGGGTAGGACCATCAACATGCAAGTTACCCTGTAAGAAAACAAAAAAAATTGAGAATGCTCTCTCTCTCTCTCTCTCTCTCTCTCTCTCTCTGTATCTCTCCACCAAGTGAGTACACAGGGAGAAGGCACCTTCCCGCAAGACAGGAAAAGAGCCCTTCTGGAACTTGATCTTGCTGGCATCCTAAGCTTGGATTTCCAGTCCCCATGACTTTGGGAGGGAAAAAAGAAAAGATTCAGTTGTTTAAGCAATCTACTCTGCAGTATTTGCTTATGCTAACTCGAGCTGAATAGTGCAAGTTCCTATGGTGCATCTCCTTGCAACACACTCCTTGCATTATACTTTCCTCTTAGAATGGAACTTCTTTAATCTCCCTCTTTATTGTAACTATCTTTTGACATCATTCATTACGTGGTAGGTATTTCAGTCCTTAATGCAATATCATGTACTTCAAGTATTAGGGCTGTCTCACTAAGTTCACAATAACACACCAGTTTTGCAAAAGGTGTGTACATGAGAGATGCAGTCAGTAATTTTCCAGTCCGAAGCCCAGAAATTGCTGTTCAACAGTGATTAGAAGCTTTTGCCAGAGGTTCTAAATGGCTTGAGTCTATGGTTGATACTTTTAATCTTATTTCAGTGTTAAGATCAGATGGTTCTAAAGAGATAGCTTGTAATGCAGTATCCTTCAGTTTAAGAAGTTTTTTTTGTTTGTTGTGGTTGTTTTTTAACTGTCAGAGAGAGCATGCACTTGTGAGAGAGAGAGAGACAGGGAGAAACCAACCCTCCATGGAACATTGTCACACCACAATGCTTTTTTCACCATTTCTCCATCACATCAGAATTTGGGGCATGCACACATTCATATTAGTGTGCTTTTCAAGATCCAAGGGCCAACATTGATTTTATTGTTGTTGTTATTGTTTTTTTTTTTTTTTTTTTTTTTTTTTCTTCTTTTGGAGAGGTTTTTGCTATAGGGCACGTGCGCTCGCCAGACAGAAAGAGACAGAGAGATAGAAAGCGAGAAATCACCCCCAGAGGGGATGGTCACGCCACAATCCCTTCTCCTCCATTCTCCTCTTGGGATTGGGCACTCACGCACACGCACCCGGCGTGAGTTTTAAGCCACCGGGTCCAGGATGCGAACCACGGTCGACTACGTGGGAGTCTAGCAACATAGCCATTATGCTAACTGCTGGTCCCTGTTATTGTTTTTTAAGGGCCAATATTCGAACAACATGTGGAATCCTACTCCCTATGCACTGTACTTAAATCACTGCACTATGGGGTCAGCCCAAGAAGGCCTCTTGACATTCAGTAACAATCAAGTATTTTCTTTCTGGGCAACTTCATGGGTGGAGGCCATCACTATCTTAATGAGGGATGTGATTTCTCCAAAAAGCCAAATAGTCTCACTAGGTATTGAGCCTCTAATCTGAGAAGTGGGAGCAATAATATTAATAATTTATTCCTTTGTTATGTGGTACATTACATATTGCTTCAGCCTGTGTAATCGACCTAAACATAAATTGTACAGGACTCTATATTTCAGGGTTAATCGATCACTCTGAACTAGCCACAAGGCTGATTATTTTCATACATTTTAGTGTAGTCGTTTTGAGCTTGATCCTCGGTTTCAAAAGTAATCAAATATATTATAGTAGAATGTAGTCATGTTAGATTATATCTATGTCCTGCCTCACCAAATTGGGCACTGTGTGGGAGAGCTCAAATATTCTTATGGTCAGAATACAATAAATGTGTATCAATGGCTGTCCTACAAGATTGCAAATATGGTTGGCTTTCTCTTGAAAAGGCATCGGTCAGATCTACTCCAGTACAATGACCTTCAGCTTGTGTAAACTAATCTCCATCATGTCGAGAACTCAGGCTGTTGGGCCTTTTTTATTCAAAGTCTATCATGGTCTAGTGTCATTCTCCCTGATCCATCACTTTGCCTCATTGGCTTAAGCTGGGCTGTTATACCAAAGTTTGTAGTTGAAGCCCACATTTTCTTAATTAGTCTAGTAATTTTTTTTCTTTTTTTTTCTCTTTTTTTGGAGAGGTTTTTGCCATAGGGCGCGTGCGCTCGCCAGACAGAGAGAGACAGAGAGACAGAAAGCGAGAAATCACCCCCCAGGGGGGATGGCCACGCCGCAATCCCTTCTCCTCCATTCTCCTCTCGGGATCTTGGGCACGCACGCACACGCACCCAGCGTGAGTTTTAAGCCACTGGGTCCGGGACGCGAACCGCGGTCGACTACGTTGGAGTCCAGCAACACAGCCATTATGCTAACTGCTGGTCCCAGTCTAGTAATTTTTTGTTGCCTTCTAGATATCTTGTACTGCTTCAAATCTACAATTTGTGTTGACTTAGACAACTCTGAAAGTCTGTAATATTGCATGTTCAAACCTGTAAGTTTTTTTTCTTTTCCACACTATATCAAAATCAGTATATCTATACATCTCATCATTATAACCAGTTATTCACTGCTGCAAAATATACCACTACAAAATATTTTTAAAAATATTTTCAACTTTTGTCCAGATTGTATTTTTTGCTTCTTTTATAGTCATAGACCTAAAATAATGTTTTCTCCTGTAATAGGCATTGCACCCAAACTTTGTAAACGCGCTCTAGAGTCCCAGTAGGAAATGGGTCAAGAGATTCTATCTTTTATGTCAATATTCCTCCTTTGTTATGATCTTAGTATTGAAAGTGGGCATTTTTCTGTTTTCCATTGGATATTCAGCTGAACTTTTCTTTCTGAAATCCTTCTGAGCCCGATAAATCAATCATGTCTGCTTTGGGATTTTTATATCCTAGAAAATACTGGAGAGGCAGCAGTGGGTCTCTCAACCTCCTATAAAATTCTATCATGTTTTTCATAAGTACTCCGTGAATTTCCTCCTTTTTCAGGCCATTGTAATTAGCTGTTGTCAGACTTCTACACTTTTATACCTGAATTGTTTCTTCTGTTCTTAATTTTTTTTGTTTTACCCTAACATTTTATTGTCTTCAAATTTAATACAAGGTAGCCTGAATAAAAGTTCTGGAACTACCTCTTTATCTAAGCAGTCTTCAAAACATGAATAGAAAATACATACAAAAAACTATGTCTCGATAGCAATTTTTTTTTTTGCACAGAAATAAACTCATACTTTAACTTCATTTTCAAGAAATGTTTTGAGTCTCCCCATACGTATGTATGTAATTTTTAAAAATTTTTTTTTTCACCCATTAAGCCTATTTTTAATTGTGTGTGTTTATTGCATACTTATAACAGGCAAGATACGGAAAGTCTTTCATTAGCACTTTATGAATAAAGCACTTTCTCAATAAAGCATCCCTTTTAAACTTGCTGGATGCTCTACTGCCGTGAATTTTATTTTCTGATCTACTAGGATACATAGCCACTTAGCATGTGCTGTTTATTCTGTTTTTTTTTCCCCCTAAAACATTTATTTTAAAACCTTAATAGCACATAAAAAGCACTTATCAAATTTGCTAAGACAGTATCTACTCTCCCATTCTAATGTCTTCCCCAACCCCCCAAACAATATAGTCACCTCTGTTTTTATCTTCTGTTTTCAACCACTCTCCTGCCAATGACAACCATTTCACTTGTAAAGTACATCTGTTTATTGTCAGCTTATAAAAGCAGACCATTTTAAAAACTGAACAATCAGTTGTCTTTAATCACATAGTTTCACTTTCAGCATTTTAATAGTCAATTTCAATTTTCTCTTCTGTAAATTTCTGTTCTGATCTCTATTGTGTACCAATCCCTGAACTTGCTATAATGGCAACCAAGGCCAGACAGGCCGATTGTCTACATGTCCATCATGTGACTGTCCCTCGTCTGCCACAGTCCAACTACAGGAAATGGTTACCTGCCGTTTCCAATGAAATGGTGTGTTACTGTAGAAAGGAAAAGGAGACCAAACTTGGTAGCAAAAACCATAGTTACCATGACTTTCTCTCTCTCTCTCTGTGTGTGTGTGTGTGTGTATGTATATATATATATATATATATATATATATATATATATATATATATAGAGAGAGAGAGAGAGAGAGAGAGAGTGAGATTGTAGTTGAGAGCATATAAGTGTAGAAAATGAGACCTATTCTCAGCAGGAAGCTGCATGAGTAAGTAAAGTTTTTTGCTGTTGTTTTGAATCCCCTTGGTAAGTAGGGTAAAAACAAAAAAACAATTTTCTAGGTTTGACTTAATCTTCCAAAATTTCCAAAGGAATAATGTCTTTCAAGCGTATTATCCAAGAAATCAAAATAAAAACTGGACTGTTTTGATAAATTACAAGGATGACACAGGGCATGCCCTGAATTATAGATATCATCTGCTGCTCAGTCATCTTTAATTACTTACTAAGTGAAAGAAACAAACCGGAAGCCTAATGCAAAAACATTCTGAAGTGAAGCTGGGAGTGTAGAGATAGTGCAAGGAGGAAAATGGAATATCTCATTTAATTTTCCAAGCTGCATTTTCATTTTCTTTTACAAACTCTTCTAATGACTCATTGAAGATGTGATGTAAATTTAAACACATTTAACCTATTATAACATGGCCTATAATAAATCTTATTAAGAAGGTGATTCCTTAAATACAGTCATTAGAACTTATACCAAAGAAATTTAGCAAATTAAAGCATACATTTTAAAATAAGGCTTATAATTCATTGATAGGTCACATACAAGTACATATTTCATAGTAGCTCCAGTTGCATTTTTTCAGTATTTTCATTGTAGTATAAAACACATTACATAATATTTACCATCTTAAGTATTCATTATCATTCATGAATTTGTGCAATCATCATTGCCATATATCTCCATAGTACTTTTTGTCTTGTAAAACTGAAATTTCAGGGGCCAGCAGATGGCATAGTGGTTAAGGTGCTAGACTCCCACATAGTTGACAGCGGTTCAAATCCTGAACTGGTAGCTTAAAACTCAGGTTGGGCACATGGGTGTGTATGCCTAAAATCCCGGGAAGAGACGAGATTGTGGGATGACCATCCCCTGAGGGTAATTTCTCGCTGTCTCTCTGTGTCTCTCTGTGTCTCTAGTGAACACACGTGCTCTATAGCAAAAACTCTCTCAAAAAAATAATCCTTATTATCTCATGGGCCAGCAAGTGATGCAGTGGTTAAAACACTGTATTGCCACATGGCTAACTGGGGTTCAGTTAGCCTTTTGTCTTAAAGGTCACTCTGGGTGCATGTATAAGCATGCCCAAAATCCTATGGGTTGAGCTCTATTCCTATCTGACCAGGAATATTGATATGTACACAAAAGAAACCCCTTGTGAAGACACAGTGAGTGGGCAGCTATCTGTCAGTAAGGAAGCAAGGCTTCTGAAGAAACCAAACCTGCCAAAACTTTTTGTTTGTTTGTTTGTTTGTTTTTGGAGAGGTTTTTGCTATAGGGCGCATGCACTCGCCAGACAGACAGAGACAGACAGAGAGATAGAAAGCGAGAAATCAACCTCCAGAGGGGATGGCCACGCCGCAATCCCTTCTCCTCCATTCTCCTCTCGGGATCTTGGGCACGCACGCACACGTGCCCAGCATGAGTTTAAGCCCCTGGGTCCGGGACTCGAACCGCAGTCGACTACGTGGGAGTCCAGCGACATAGCCATTACGCTAACTGCTGGTCCCCAAACCTGCCATAACTTAATCTTGGACTTGTAGTCAGTCAACAAACCTGTGAAAAAAAAATGTTCTTTTTTTTTTTTAATTTTAAAAAGATTTTTATTATAGGGTACCTGTGATCGCCAGAGACAGAAAATGAGAAATCACCCCCTAAGGGGATGGTCATGCAGCAATCCTTTCTCCTCTATTCTCTCGGGATGTTAGGCATGCATGCGCACATGACTGGCATGTTTTAAGTTGCTGGGTCTGAGACTCAAACCGTGGTTGACTACATGAGAGTTCAACGACATAAACATTACCCCATCTGCTGGTCCCATAAACTGTTGTTTAAGCCACCCAATCTGTG